>JAEAOA010000205.1:748750-1497500 GCA_016746295.1 Potamilus streckersoni | reverse complement strand
AAACAATTATTTCTTAGATTTATTTGGTCAGGAAAGTCCCATTTAGTCAACTATAATACTCTAATTGGGAATAAGCGAAACGGCGGATTACAGTTAACTGATATAAAGACGAAAATGTATGCATTCAGACTAAAATTTTTTAAAAGATACTTTGATACGAATTGTCATACTATGTGGAAAACTACCTTTGATTACTTTTTATCTATTGTTCTGAACATGAAGTTGACCAAAGATTGATTTCTCATGTCCTTAAATAAGCAACAATTGAATACCCTCCTTATATTTTACAGAGAAATATTTTATGCATGGGAAAAAATTAGAAATAATATTGACACAAATATTGATGTGAAGAATGTTTTTGAACCTCTTTTTTAAATCCCAATATTACTTATGCTGGTAAAAAGTTATTTTTCGTAGAATTTATAAAAGCATGAATTGTTCGTGTTCAGGACATTACCTATGAGTTTATACCTGGCTTATTACCTTATAGAGCTATTCAAGAAATAATATACGAATCAAATCCTGAGATCAAAGCCGAAAAGATAAAAAAGACTATAACTGCATACTAGAAAGATTACCATTAAACTGGAGATATATTCTTACAAAAGAGTCAAAACCCACTGAAACAAATAAGAATATATATCTCAAAGATGGTACTAAATTGTATGACCTATGTTCAAGCACAACACAAATGTTTTACAAACATTTGTCTACATCCATTTTTCAAGAACCATCTTCGGTTTGCTTTTGGAGTAAGATGTTTAGTTTAGAAAAGCTAGACAACTGGAAATTAATTCACTTGTCTTTTAAAACCCATGATTGTATAGAATTAGATTACAGAATAATGCACAATCGAATATTAACAAAAGAAAGACTGAAATATTATGGCAAAATTGATAATGACAAGTGTCCAGTCTTCCAGTTGGAAACAGAAGATTTATTTCATATGTTTTTAAAATGTCCTGAACTAAGCTCTTTTAAAAAATTATATTGCATATATTGTAGAGATTCTTTTCAAGAACTGTAGACTTGATCTTCTTAATAGTATTTCCTTTGAATAAATGTTGATGATAGGATATAACAAAGAAGCAAAATCAGTCAATAGTTATTTCTTGAACTACATTCTGAGCATTGCTCGATTGTGTATTTACAAAAGACGAAACAGCATGTCGACAATAGGGAAGAAAATAGACATAGAAAAATTGTTTAAATAGTTGACTAGGAAATACATATTATATGTGTATCAACATTACAAAGACAAAGATCAGACTTTTGTTTACAAAATATTTTGTACAAGACAATCCGCTAATAAGAGTAAAAGAGGAAAAAATGATTCTCACCATGTAAACCTAATGTTTTGTAATATTGAACCATATTATACTATGTACATACTGACTGTAAACTTTTCACCTACATCTTCTAAAGAGCGTTGTTTTTTAAATAAAGAATAAAAAAGGCGATGGACTGCTAATCCTTTGGGGTCTTTCCGCGTGGGTTCGAATCCCATCCTCGTCCATGATATTTTGCATAATATTCACTGTTAAACCTATTAACACTTATGAATGGATATTTTGTCCGTATGGATCAAAACAACACCTAAAACGTAACACATCTGCTAATAAAACATCTTTTCCGTTTCAAACCTTAGTTTAACATATATTTGAATGCGAAACATTTACTCCATGCATCTATAAAATTTATTGAGATCAGAAGAAAAAAAATGTTTCTCTTTTTAATATAGTGGAGCCATGTCTAACTTCAAAACGTTTCGGCACCATTGGATGGGATGGCAAGTGAGGCTGCAAAACTTTCTTTCGTTCACTTCGAGCTTTTTAATGTTGGCAATAAAAAAATCTGCAATTCAAAGATAGGCTGTGTTCTACAGAGCATATTTTAATGTTGTATCTGCGTTTTAAACCTTTCCAGATGTCCTTTCTAATCATCGAACTAAAGGAAACGTTTAAACGTATCAGTTATTCTGCCGCTGATTCCGTTGCGGGATAGGACGGAAGAGGCGTGTGGTGATGGTAGTGGAAAGCATTAAGGTCTTCTCGGGTATCATTGTTTTCACGGCTTCATTTGTTTGTCGTTTGAACAAGGATATTGGCAAGAGATCAACCTTCGCTTGTATCGTGTCCTTCTAGAGACATTTTTTTCTTTTATATTTACATTTCTCTTATCACTGATTATAGCAACTTAATATTGATAATGTACCATATAATACTGAACTGAACGCATGTGTCAAGTCCCAAAATTAATCTTTATTAAAAAAACATGTATGTAAGTATTGATATTATGTTTATTCAGTTACAGCGATTGTATTATTATGTAGAATCACCTTGTAGAGTCTTCATTTCTAAGCTTATTTGAGACATGAATTTGAGTTACATAGATAATTATGTAGATTGCTATTTCATCAGAATTAATATCATAAGTCGTTGATAGGTTACTTCGTGGTAACCAGTACCTTTAGTGATGAGTATGTTAGCGTTCATTAGTTCAAATAGATGTTTGAATATATCAGAGCGTATGTGTGTATATATATATATATATATATATATATATATATATATATATATATATATATATATATATATATATATATATATATATATATATATATATATATATATATATAGCGTATGAGTTGTGATGTAAAATTTGCGTTTGATTATTGTGATATTGTCAGTATAATCGAATTATGGGAATGATGTGAATTAAATATCTTTTTCTGTAAAAGAGTACTTTGTATCTTGCTTTTATGATTCTGTTTTATGATGTTGTGTTTTAACATGCAAGAGTGTATGTGTATTACGTTTTGAATGGTTGTGTGTTCGATAAAATTTGATACCCTAATCTAATAACAAGCTTGCTGTGTAGTGTGAGGTGTGAGCCCTGAGAACAAAACAGTGTACCATCCTTTTGTTTTCAAAGTAAGCTTTTCGGGAACAACTTTCAGTGCGAGGTAGCAAAACCGAGTCCCTCAGAGAGAGAGAGAGAGAGAGAGAGAGAGAGAGAGAGAGAGAGAGAGAGAGAGAGAGAGAGAGAGAGAGAGAGAGAGAGAGAGAGAGAGTCGAAGTAAGAAAATTAGAGTCCACGTATAAGACGAGGGAAAGGACGAGGAGGAAAGTAGTCTTCGAGGTGGTAAAAGGAAAGGAATAGGAGACTGCACCTGGATGGAATTAGAGGAAACGAAAAGGAATCAGGGGATGAGTAAAAAGCAAGGACGGTGTTAAACTCACACTACAAATCACATGACGAGATAGGCTTAAAAGAGTCGAGTAAAAGATGCTTCTTTGAGAACTTCGAGTGATTGACTATTATTTGTTTTATAAATTGTTGTTATTAAATTTAACCCTTGTACCTTTATCCATTTGACCGTCGGAAGTGCCGACTGAGAGCTCAGAGCTCTCCGCCAAACATTCACTAACTCAACTTCCAAACCACAATCGAGCCTGGCTGGATCTTTTGTCATAATCTAAATAAATATTGTAAGTACCCAACCAATTTCCTAAAACCAAATATATGCATAGGGGAGAAATAACTCTTTAAAACAAGATGGTTTTAGTAGGTTGTTGTTATAGAAATCGAGCAAAATATTGATTTGAATTTATTTGACAGCCAGAATTTACTCTCACGTGTATTCAGTCAATGATTACAAAACATATACGTGTGGTTTACAATAAGTGAGAAAATATCACAAGGCATATAAACTATGTATAGCACAACAAGATCCTGACAAGGGAGCCAAATTATGAAGGCAGTGGAGTGCCAAACGATTGATGTCTCCACACGTGGCCTTGAATCACATCTATGTCGATTAAATTTGTGTATGTTATTCACTCGGGATAGTATTCATCAACCTTGCGATTAGATATTTTGCCCAGATAGATAAGAAAGAACATCCGATATATCAGACATCTGCAAACATAACCTCTTTTCATTATGCTTCCTGTGGTTGCGGAATATCTAAATTTGAAACATGAACTTCATGAATGTTCAAGACATGCTAGAATCGGAAACAAAAGATATTGTTTCTGTATTTAATGTAGCAGATCCTCCATGTCTAATGTCAACACGTTTTGGCACCATTGAATGGAATCGCAGGTGACATTATAGAAATATTGCTAATGTGGAGCAAAGAGAAGTAGGCAATAAGTCTGTGGGATGGAAGGATTAGCACTGTTCCATAAAGCCTAATTCAAGGTTGTTTCTGCGTTTTAAACCAATCCGAATCAGGTTTTTCAAAATCGACATGTATAAAAGTTTGAAATGTATTAGTTGTTCTGGAGCTGATTTCGTTGCGGGTTATGAAGGAAGATGTAAGTGGTTGCAAGCATAAAGGTCATTTTTCCCGGGTATCATTCCTCCCAAGGATTTATTTGTTTGTTGTTTTAAGAAACATTTTGACAGAGTTCAACCTTTGCTTGTATCATGTCCCTCTCGAAACATTCTTTTCTATTATGTGTACATTTGTATTCTCACTGATTGCAGGGATTAAATTTAATTTTCGTACAGTGCCACATAATACTCGACTGTATGCATATATTAGGTTCCAAATTAATCGTATAAAGTTCATTTGTTGATGATGAAATGAAGGATACTTTGACTCTTTGTGACAATGAGGAACCTCGAATATTGTCACATTTTCAGCGTGTAGGTATATGTTTCCTTATTGCTAGAACAGTGTAGAAATCCAAATCCGAACAACAAAACAGGTCGTTTGAAGAGTGGAAACTTGCAATAACCTAATTTTGACTGATTAGTGTAAATGAAAAATTACTTTGGTTGCATTCCGTTTGTGTTTAAATGTAGGATGAAGCTTAAGTGTAAATGGTTTGATGTTTCCATTCTTAAGGGCAAAAAATACACTTTACTGTTATGCATACTTCATTTAAAAACGAAAGAAAAAAAAAACTATTAGCAGAGCGTGGTTTTGATCCACGGACCTCTGGGTTATGGGCCCAGCACGCTTCCACTGCGCCACTCTGCTGTTGTGAAAGACAATTTGTTTTATTTTAATTTGAAACGGATATTCACCCATCTTAGTCATTATTTCGGTCACTTATATACTGACCGAATGGTCAAAAAATGTTAATCCCGCATAAAATTTGAGAGGGTCTGCGGAACGACCATTTATTTTCTGCTGGAATTGTGTGAACGAGGGGAAAGGATGTGGTGGTTATGAGGGAGAGGTGTGTAGAAAAGTTTGGATTGCCTTCATCGTCTCAATATAACTTTCTTTTATCTCAAGTTTATTTTATTGCAAAGCATATGATGTTTGCAGAAGATTCATTTTGTTATTTAAATAAGAATGAAAATAATTTTCTTTAACCCGTCTGATGGCCAAAATTTTACTCAGAAAGCGAATGAGTTATGAGTTAAAAAATAATATTTGTGGTTTACAGTCATTGCGAATATATATATATATATATATATATATATATATATATATATATATATATATATATATATATATATATATATATATATATATATATATTGTGTATATTAGAACATAGAGATGACGAGGTGGCCGAGCGGTTAAGGCGATGGACTGCTAATCCTTTGGGGTCTCCCCGCGTGGGTTCGAATCCCATCCTCGTCGATGATATTTTGGATAATGTTCACTGTTAAACCTATTAACATTTATGAATGAATATTTTGTCTGTATGGATCAAAACAACACCTAAAACGTAACACATCTGCTAATAAAACCTCTTTTCCGTTTCAAACCTTAGTTTAACATATATTTGAATGCGAAACAATTACTCCATGCAACTTTAAAATTTATTGAGATCAGAAACAAAAAAAATATTTCTCTTTTTAATATAGTGGAGCCATGTCTAACTTCAAAACGTTTCTGCACCATTGGATGGGATGGCAAGTGAGGCTGCAAAACTTTTTTTCGTTCACTTCGAGCTTTTTAATGTTGGCAATAAAAAAATCTGCAATTCAAAGACAGGCTGTGTTCTACAGAGCCTAATTCAATGTTGTATCTGCGTTTTAAACCTTTTCAGATGTCCTTTCTAATCATTAAACTAAAGGAAACGTTTAAACGTATCAGTTATTCTGCCGCTGATTCCGTTGCGGGATAGGATGGAGGAGGCGTGTGGTGATGGTAGTGGAAAGCGTTAAGGTCTTCTCGGGTATCATTGTTTTCACGGCTTCATTTGTTTGTCGTTTGAACAAGGATATTGGCAAGAGTTCAACATTCGCTTGTATCGTGTCCTTCTAGAGACATTGTCTTCTTTTACATTTACATTTTTCTTATCACTAATTATAGCAACTTAATATTGATAATGTATCATATAATACTGAACTGAACGCATGTGTCAAGTCCCAAAATTAATCTTTATAAAAAACATGTATAAAGGATTAAATAAAGGTTATTTTGATCTTTGTGACAATGAGTAACCTAGTATATCATCACATTTGCTGCGTGCTGATTTGAGTTTCGTCATTCCTGGCAAAGTGTAAAAGATGCAATTTCGAACGAAACAAAATACTTTGAAGACTTTTAAGTTACAGTAACCTATATTTGACCTATTAGTATAAATGTAATGTTAATTTGGTTACATTGACTTTGGTGCTAAATATAGGATATAGCCTAAGTATAGATTCTCGCGGTTGATGACTCAAATAATTTACTGTTATGAATACTTACATGTAAAAGAAACAAATAAAACGACTAACAGAGAGTGGTTTTGATGTACTGCCCTCTCGGTTATGGGTCCAGCACGCTTCCACAGCGCCACTCTGCTGTTATTGAAGAAGAAATTGTTGTAACTGATCTGAACAGTGTATCTGATATTTGCCCATCTGTTGAATATTTACGGGGAATTATATGCTAAACGAATGGTCAAAGGAAGTGTTTCTCGACATGAATATAACATGCAGTGTAAATGATCATCACTAAATTTTTTTGTAGGTTATAAACATTGGACAAGGTTGTGGTTGGTAGGGTAGTGGTGGATAGAGATCCTTGGATTTCTTCCAAGTCTGAATATTGTTTCCTTTTACCTCAAGGGCAGATGTTTCAAAGTACAAGTGTCACGTTCGTTCAATCTGAGGCTAGCCGGATGCATAAACGTGGGATATTTTGAACGTGTTTGATGTATAAGCATCGCCGCCGGCCAGTGTCAAGCGATTATTTAAGTCGCCAGAAACTCACCTCTCGTGTCCAATCTTGTAGCTCTCACCCATGTGTTATACATTGGTCGGAGATGAAAAGAAGCCCGCAGGGTACAGGGGCTGTTCTACCTGCCACGTAGAGAGAGACAAACGAGAAACACTGACTGCTCAGTTGATTGGGATAGTCCAATAACATCCAATCGGATTGCAGCCCGAGGATGGGCCAAAATCTTAGATTGAAAAAGTGTTAGCTGACACCGGGCAAAATTTCGATAGTATACATGAGCAAATTGTGAGGAGGATATCGTCGTAATATTATACTCCGAGAGACGACACTCGTAAATTGGCGGGATACGTAGGACAAAGAATTGTGAACAAAGAAAGGAAAGATTCAAAAGATAGTTATTTGATCAATTTTTGCAAAACATTACGACGTCGTGGTTGTAAGTATTGATATTATGTTTATTCAGTTACAGGGATTGTATTATTATGTAGAATCACCTTGTAGAGTCTTCATTTCTAATCTTATTTGAGACATGAATTTGAGTTACGTAGATAATTATGTAGATTGCTAGTTCATCAGAATTAATATCATAAGTCGTTGATAGGTTACTTCGTGGTAACCAGTACCTTTAGTGATGAGTATCTTAGCTTTCATTAGTTCAAATAGATGTTTAAATATATCAGAGCGTATATATATATATATATATATATATATATATATATATATATATATATCTTTATATATATATATATATATATATATATATATATATATATATATATATATATATATATATTGTATGAGTTTTGATGTAAAGATTTGCGTTTGATTATTGTGATATTGTCAGTATAAAATATCTTTTTGTGTAAACGAGTACTTTGTATCTTGCTTTTATGATTCTGTTTTATGATGTTGTGTTATTATTTTGTGTTTTACCATGCAAGAGTGTATGTGTATTACGTTTTGAATGGTTGTGTGTTCGATAAAATTTGATAACCTAATCTAATGACAAGCTTGCTGTGTAGTGTGAGGAGTGAGCGCTGAGAACAAAACAGTGTACCATCCTTTTGTTTTCAAAGGAAGCTTTTCGGGAACTACTTTCAGTGCGAGGTAGCAAACCCGAGTCCCTCACAGAGAGAGAGAGAGAGAGAGAGAGAGAGAGAGAGAGAGAGAGAGAGAGAGAGAGAGAGAGAGAGAGAGAGAGAGGCGAAGTCGGAAAATTGGAGTCCACGTATAAGACGAGGGAAAGGACGAGGAGGAAAGTAGTCTTCGAGGTGGGAAAGGAAAGGAATAGGAGACTGCACCTGGATGGAATTAGGGGAAACGAAAAGGAATCAGGGGATGAGTAAAAAGCAAGGACGGTGTTAAACTCACACTACAAATCACATGACGAGATAGGCTTAAAAGAGTCGAGTAAAAGATGCTTCCTTGAGAACTTCGAGTGAATGACTATTATTTGTTTAATAAATTGTTGTTATTAAATTTAACCCTTGTACCTTTATCCATTTGACCGTTGGAAGTGCCGACTGAGAGCTCAGAGCTCTCCGCCAAACATTCACTAACTCAACTTTCAAACTACAATCGAGCCTGGCTGGATCTTTTGTCATAATCTAAATAAATATTGTAAGTACCCAACCAATTTCCTACAACCAAATATATGCATAGGGGAGAAATAACTCTTTAAAACAAGATGGTTCTAGTAGTTTGTTGTTATAGAAATCGGAGCAAAATATTGATTTGAATTTATTTAACAGCCAGAATTTACTCTCACGTGTATTCAATCAATGATTACAAAACATATACGTGTGGTTTACAATAAGTAAGAAAATATCACAAGGCATATAAACTATGTATAGCACAACATGATCCTAACAAGGGAGACAAATTATGAAGGCAGTGGAGTGCTAAACGATTGATGTCTCCACAAGTGGCCTTGTGTCACATCTATGTCGATTAAATTTGTGTATGTTGTTCACTCGCGTTAGTATTCATCAACCTTGCGATTAGATATTTTGCCCAGATAGATAAGAAAGAACACCCGATATATCAGACATCTGCAAACATAACCTCTTTTCATTATCCATCCTGTGGTTGCGGAATATCTAAATTTGAAACATGAACTTCATGAATGTTCAAGACATGCTAGAATCGGAAACAAAAGATATTGTTTCTGTATTTAATGTAACAGATCCTCCATGTCTAATGTCAACACGTTTCGGCACCATTCAATGGAATCGCAGGTGACATTACAGAAATATTGCTAATGTGAAGCAAAGAGAAGTAGGCAATAAGTCTGTGGGATAGAAGGATTAGCATTGTTCCATAAAGCCTAATTCAAGGTTGTTTCTGCGTTTTAAACCAATCCAAATCAGGTTTTTCAAAATCGACATGTATAAAAGTTTGAAAAGTATTAGTTGTTCTGGAGCTGATTTCGTTGCGGGTTATGAAGGAAGAGGTAAGTGGTTGCAAGCATAAAGGTCATCTTCCCCGGGTATCATTCCTCCCAAGGATTTATTTGTTTGTTGTTTTAAGAAACATTTTGACAGAGTTCATTTTTTGCTTGTATTATGTCCCTCTCGAAACATTCTTTTCTATTTTGTGTACCTTTGTATTCTCACTGATTGCAGGGATGTAATTTAATTTTCGTACAGTGCCACATAATACTCGACTGTATGCATATATTAGGTTCCAAATTAATCGTATAAAGTTCATTTAATGATGATGAAAAGAAGGATACTTTTACTCTTTGTGACAATGAGGAACCTCGAATATTTATGCATTTTGAGCGTGTAGGTATATGTTTTCTTATTGCTAGAACAGTGTAGAAATCCAAATCCGAACAACAAAACAGGTCGTTTGAAGAGTGGAAACTTGCAATAACCTAATTTTGACTGATTAGTGTAAATGAAAAATTACTTTGGTTACATTCCGTTTGTGTTTAAATGTAGGATGAAGCTTAAGTGTAAATGGTTTGATGTTTCCATTCTTAAGGACAAATAATACACTTTACTGCTATGCATACTTACATTAAAAACGAAAGAAAAAATACTATTAGCAGAGCGTGGTTTTGATCCACGGACCTCTGGGTTATGGGCCCAGCACGCTTCCACTGCGCCACTCTGCTGTTCTGAAAGACAATTTGTTTTATTTTAAATTGGAACGGATATTCACCCATCTTAGTCACTATTTCGGTGACTTATATACTGACCGAATGGTCAAAAAATGGTAATCCCGCATAAAATTTGAGAGGGTCTGCGGAACGACCATTTATTTTCTGCTGGTATTGTGTGAACGAGGGGAAAGGATGTGGTGGTTATGAGGGAGAGGTGTGTAGAAAAGTTTGGATTGCCTTCATCGTCTCAATATAACTTTCTTTTATCTCAAGTTTATTTTATTGCAAAGCATATGATGTTTGCAGAAGATTCATTTTGTTATTTAAATAAGAATGAAAATAATTTTCTTTAACCCGTCTGATGGCCACAATTTTACTCAGAGAGCTAATGAGTTATGAGTTAGAAAAATAATATTATTGGTTTACAGTCATTGCGAATATATATATATATATATATATATATATATATATATATATATATATATATATATATATATATATATATATATATATATATATATATATATATATATATATATATAAAGTATATTAGAACATAGAGATGACGAGGTGGCCGAGCGGTTAAGGCGATGGACTGCTAATCCTTTGGGGTCTCCCCGCGTGGGTTCGAATCCCATCCTCGTCGATGATATTTTGGATAATGTTCACTGTTAAACCTATTAACATTTATGAATGAATATTTTGTCTGTATGGATCAAAACAACACCTAAAACGTAACACATCTGCTAATAAAACCTCTTTTCCGTTTCAAACCTTAGTTTAACATATATTTGAATGCGAAACATTTACTCTATGCAACTTTAAAATTTATTGAGATCAGAAACAAAAAAAATGTTTCTCTTTTTAATATAGTGGAGCCATGTCTAACTTCAAAACGTTTCGGCACCATTGGATGGGATGGCAAGTGAGGCTGCAAAACTTTCTTTCGTTCACTTCGAGCTTTTTAATATTGGCAATAAAAAAATCTGCAATTCAAAGATAGGCTGTGTTCTACAGAGCCTAATTCAATGTTGTATCTGCGTTTTAAACCTTTCCAGATGTCCTTTCTAATCATCGAACTAAAGGAAACGTTTAAACGTATCAGTTATTCTGCCGCTGATTCCGTTGCGGGATAGGACGGAAGAGGCGTGTGGTGATGGTAGTGGAAAGCATTAAGGTCTTCTCGGGTATCATTCTTTTCACGGGTTCGTTTGCTTGTCGTTTGAACAAGGATACTGGCAAGAGTTCAACCTTTGCTTGTATCGTGTCCTTCTAGACACATTTTCTTCTTTTACATTTACATTTCTATTATCACTAATTATAGCAACTTAATATTGATAATGTGCCATATAATACTGAACTGAACGCATGTGTCAAGTCCCAAAATTAATCTTTATTAAAAAAACATGTATAAAGGATTAAATAAAGGATATTTTGTTCTTTGTGACAATGAGTAACCTAGTATATCATCACATTTGCTGCGTGTTGATTTGGGTTTCGTCATTCCTGGCAAAGTGTAAAAGATCCAAAGTCGAACGAAACAAAATACTTTGAAGACTTTTAAGTTAGAGTAACCTATTTTTGACCTATTAGTATAAATCTAATGTTAATTTGGTTACATTGACTTTGTGGCTAAATATAGGATATAGCTTAAGTATAGATTCTCGCGGTTGATGACTATAATAATTTACTGTTATGAATCCTTACATGTAAAAGAAACAAATTAAACGACTAACAGAGAGTGGTTTCGATGTACTGCCCTCTCGCTTATGGGTCCAGCACGCTTCCACAGCGCCACTCTGCTGTTATTAAAGGAGAATTTGTTGTAGCTGATCAGAACGGTGTATCTGATATTTGCCCATCTGTTTAATATTTATGGGGAATTATATGCTAAACGAATGGTCAAAGGAAGTGTTTCTCGACATGAATATAGCATGCAGTGTAAATGATCAACACTAAATTTCTCTGTTTGTAGGTTATATACATTGGACAAGGTTGGTAGGGTAAGTAGTAATATAAAAGGCTGTTTCTATTCCAAAGACCCTTTTTAAATTCCATGAGACCTGCTACCAGATACAAAATTACCACTTCTCTCTGTCTTAAACTCCCACTCCCAATAATATACACATACAATTGTAAAGGAGATCCTTGCTCATAACATGGATACCTTACTTGGTAACATCAGTTACCTAATCAATATCATCTATAGAGCCCAGCCAAGATAGAACATGTATACCTTCGACTTGGTAACATCTGCCACCTAATCAATATCATCGTATAGAGCATATTTAAGTTTTAAAAACCCAACCCCTACACAAAATCCAAAGTCAAATATTCTTTAACTACACAAAAAAACTGGTCAAGTGGCAGATGTATTTTTTAAGGAAAAGGAGGATGTGAGGCCAAAGATCTTCTTTTTTCACACCCTCCAATCCTTCAAACAAATACATATTACCTCTATGAGAGACCTTAAAAACCCATCCCCTACTCAAAATCCAAAGTCTATAACTATACAAAATACCTATGTAATTTAATAATCACGCTAAGATTCAAGCTATAGAACACCTGTTGCAAAATACCTAGGTAATGTAATCAATAATTGCGCGAAGAACTAAGTTATGTAACAGTTGTTGACATTGAAATAATTTTATGGAGACCGAGCCAAGTAAAATGTTTTAGTAATGTCGTATACGTCATACAGAGATCACGTGATTAGAAGGAATGTTCTCGAGGTGGCGCTCTACATTTTCGTATTTAGCATAGGGTTAAAATTTTAAAGAAAAAGAGTTTCCTCGGGTTGCCTCACTAGTTATACTGGTTATTTAAAAGAGACTTTGTATATCTTAGGTGTTGTTCAAAGAACCTTTAATTCCCTTTTATTTTGATGTATGATTGATGGGTGTAATATGGGTTAGAGAATATACAGCTTGGCCTTACTCCAGATATGCACCTTTCAAAAATGTGCTAGCTCTACTTGCTCATTTTCATTTCTCGAACTTCAGAGGTAAATTGTAAAAAAAGAGCCGATAACTTTTTTTCACATTTTATGTATTTGGTAACGCAGTCATTGCACTTTTAGAAGCTGGTATTATCTAGTTTGGCAAAATTCATTTTCCATATTTTAATAGCTGCCAAGAATAGTGTACTTTAGACAAATTTAGGTTGATTTTTGGAGCACAAGGGAGCAGTCATTTTAGTTAGCTTTGTCCCAAGATCATTTAAAATTTCCAAAAGAACAATATCCAAAGAAATTTCATCCACATTACATGAAAGTAGTATATAGGTATGCCAACATTCTCTGCACTGTGCATGATTAAATTCCAAACAACTTCACCTTACATACATCACTCTCTCAAAAGTACATAATAACTGGTAAGCGCCACCCGAATAAGAAAATACTGAAATGCTCAAGCGTGATCGGAAGTTTCTGGAACATGAAATATTATAATGCGCATGCGTAAACGCCTGTATAAAAGGCAGGTACACGTCTAATCACGGAGTTTGAGGAGCGCTTCATCAGATAACAGCCACACGGAGCGGACATTTACAATGCGAAAGGGTAAGTACATTATTTATATTTCATCACCAATGATTAATGTTTCAACTGTTGACATGAAAAATACTTCATTATCACGATGATAGAGACTAAACTTTACTTTACCACTCACACAACGACGAGATTCCAACAAATATTTTATTTGTGGCTTGTTTAGAGGATATTGTTGTCGATAAAATATACCTTTGACCGATCGAGATCAATTGTAAGTTTAGTATATTTTTGTTCGCTAATCGGACTATGAAAGTTTTTAAATTCCTCTAGTAACCTTTGATACAATTGTTCGAGATAATTAAAATACTCGATGTCATCAGATCTGATGAGCGAAAGTTTTAGCTTACCACGTGTTCCACTAAAACATATACCTGATGTTTCATTATTGATTTCAACTGTCAATTGTTTGCCGTCCATCATTAGATATTTGATCTTGCTACTGTAGCTATTCGTCACTGTCAAATTTTCAAACATTATTTCTTAAGTTTAGATAAAATTTCAGTTGGAAAAGATAATGCCAAGTATAGATCTATCATCATGACAATACCCAAGTGCAAGTGTATCTACTCCATTTTCACAATAACGTTTGTCATCAAAATTACACAATCCACGTTTGATAATGACATCTGTTTCAAGCTTATGATGATTAGCCCGAATTGCCATAGCTCTCATAAAACTAACACCGCCATCAAGCGCGTACTTGTAGTCATCAAATTTCAAAAACTTTTTGACAAAATCACGAGGCAGACCTTTTGCTTTTATCGTTATTTTATTATTGTCTAATAATACGACATACATTTTGCTGCGTAATCCGATAAAGTATTTGATAGCGCTCGAGTTCACTTCATCTTTGAACTTACCAAAAACTTTTTTTATTTGTGTCGTCATGAAATTTACTGTCACGTGGGTAATCAGAAAGATCAAACAGATGTCGATTATTGTACATGTCCTGATAGATGTCCTCGCATTCGATTTCATATACGAGCGAATCGGTATCAGTAAACAATAATCTACTGGCCGGCCTTTGAATTTTAGCAAAATTATAATGAAAATCGTACATCAGCCACTTTGATAAATCTAACACTGAAGCTCCAACGTAGATCGGCTTGTTTAGTTTTAGATTTGTTTTTCTTCTTTGTATCGCAACAAGATTCTCATTAATAAATTTCATGCTCACAAAATCATCGTCTAACACAAGTTTGTTTCTACGATTGATATCATTAACTAGTCGATATTTACGTGTTTCCTAATATTCTCCATCGTTTTACCAAAAACGGAATTTTTCATCAGTTTAAAGAAGTTTTTCTCAAAATCAGTTTTTGCTGCAGCTCTTCTTAAAGTGTTGGAGTTAATATAACCTCTCATCCACGGCGACTGATTAAATTTTAGTACACGATGAACTTTTCTCAACACAAGACCAGCATCGACTGCTTGTTTTAAAACTTTGTAATGCAAAACATAATTCCGTTTATGACGTAAATTTGGTACTATTTTCTTGACCATGTAATGTTGTCTTGGTGATGCTAACGCTTGTTGTTCTTTTGATAACAAGCTATAATCTATGACCATTGATTCCGCATAGAAAGGGTAATCGTTATGCAATTTGTGTAGCGAATTTGGATAATCAAGATCAACTTCAACGAAATAGGAAACATCGTCGGGTATCTTTTTTCTGTTTCAGATAGAAATTGATTAGCCGTGATCCAGTGAAATCCACCAAGAGGCATTGGTTCTGCCATCAAACCACCGTAAAAATTATTGCAATCTAGATAAACTAAATATTTCGAAGGGAGCTCAGGGTTATACTGTTTAAAATATTTGTTGTTTGCTTCAGCATATTTTTTTTGTTATCACGCTAATACCACCTCTGATACCTTTTTCGATAAAATTGAACATATCGACGTCAGTCAGTAATTCCAACCTTACCTTACTAAACTTTAGCAAAGCATCCCATGACAGCCCATGGGCAGAATAATACCAACAAGGATCTAGTCCGTAATTATTATAACTTACTTCTCGAAAACTTTCAAAAACATCTGCTAATAATAACACGTCAGTTTTCAAATACAAATCATAATAATCACCAAAAGTCTCACAATCAAACTCTTTCCAGATATCTTCTGCATACCTGTACTCATCATCAGTTATATTTTCATTTTTAAGTTGTGAGTAAAATTTGTCTTTGTCAGGTAAAGATGTTTCATCAAATTTACTTTAGTCGTCGAGATATTCGTATGGAAAAACTCCTTTTTTTGCTAGTAGATTAAATTTATCTCCAAAACAGTCTCTTTGGTTATGAAATTTACTACAACCTTTTACTAGCTTATCTAACGAGGCTGCCATAAACTGCAGGCTGTCAATGAAACGCAATTTACCTAGCGTAACTGACATATACTTTTCAAAATTATTTGGAATGCATTTGATGACGTTATCGAGTTTTAGACGAGCTTTTATCTCAGGATCACCAAAAGCTTCAAAGATAATGTGACTATCATATCCTCGAAAGTTGTGAAGAATAACTGGAATAAAATCTGGAGCATGAAATTTTAAATTACACTTATCATGAGCCGCTCCACGGTACTGTCCGGTCAAATGACAATGGTCATGTACTTTTTTGTTATCGTCAAAAGCTTTTTCACAAATATAACAAATTTCTGCTTGCTCGTGATCGGATTCTTGTTGAGGTGTTAATTTAATCATTGGTGTTATTCTTTTCAAACGATAAGTAATATTATCAACTTCGTTAATCAACTGCTTGAGAAGCCAGACAGCTGGATTTTTACCACGATAGTATTGAATTGGTTTGGATAATCTAGAATTAGCACAACAAACTTCCTTGTACGCTACTTCACACAAGAACATGATTTTGAGTTTTTCTTGTACTAGATTGATTATTATTATTTTCTACACCAAGTACAGGCTGAAGTAAGCATTCGAAATCAGCGTATATGACGAACGGAATTTTTAGTTTGTGATTATGATGGACAAACTGTAACACACTATCTTTTTTAGATGGCATTGTTATTCCTTGTACATCACTACAGTACTGCAAATGTTTTTGTAATTTTTCATGGTCATTACAACCGTGCAAGCAGCGATAACAAAAGAACATTTTCTTATTTCGTTTATTATACTGTCCACCAACTAGTCCGTTAAAGTTTTTAATCCAAACAGAATGATTTTTATAAAACAGTAAATTTATAGTCGATTGTGAAGCTTTTTCTGAAATATATCTCGGATATGCGTTTTCTTTTTCATCTAGTCCGAAAACGTTAATCGAAATATTATTTTGCTTTTCAAACTTTGGTATTTGATTTTCTGCCACTGGAAAGTTAAAACCTTTAAAATTTAATCTTGACACGTGACTGATATACTTTTCCACACGACCAGCGTGTTTTTCTGCTGGAAATAGCGCAGAAAGAACAGCCCATTGGAAACATTTGTTATCTATGTATTTTATGTTTATACAGCATCTTTTTTTATTTTTGGTGGTAGGTCAATATACGAACTACCTCGTAATGCGTCATATTTCATCGTGTGAAATAAAATTTCCTTGATCATTTCAAACTTCCAACCCGAACTTGATTCAGTAAATTCGTCTATTTTTTCCAAATTCCTTGGTGTATTTCATCAGCTAGTGACAAAAGATAAGTCCCAAGTAAAACACGTCTGGATTTCTCGTTGATATAAGGGTCTAATGTTTCCTTGTCAGTCGATTCTTCCGACACAAGTAGTTTTGAAAATATAACGTGATATTGTACTAATATTCTTATACCTTTGTGTTTATCAAGCTCACGTTTTACAGTTGTCTGTAGTAGGTGGTAAAGATTTGTTGTAGTAAAATTTATCAGTACGATTTGTTTATCAAACCGATAACTATTATCAAAACCTGCAAAAGCAGTCGATATTTTATCAGGTTCTCCCATAAGGCTTTTCTTGGCTATATCACGCAATTTCGACATTGCTATACTATAGTCTAATATCTAATTGATAATTTACCGCACACGGCGCATGCGCTAGGGTTGAAAAAACAATTAGAGTTATACAAAATTACTATAGTATAATGACAGCAAATCTGACAATCGCACGTGAGTAAGAGGTATATCACATTCACGCAAAGTACAACTTATGCGCTGGAAATACATTAGGTTCGGTCATTAACATCAAAACTGGAATATCTGTTGGCAAATTAACGCCAGCGGTTATAAGATGAGTGTAAAGGGAGATAATACCGAGAGGATTACAATGCTTAGAAATGATTTTGTTTACAAGTTGTTCTGCGATGATATTCCAGAGGGACAGCGTGTATATCATGTGAACGGTGCAGTCACTGATGACAACATTGAAAACTTATCTTTACAAAACGAGTTTCAGCCGCATCCGGTCTTTGATTTATACGAGGCTAACGATCATGGTATTATTAGAAACAGAAAAACTAAAAAAGTTCTTAGTTCTATGAGTAATATGGGATATATCAGGGTAACTGTTAGAGGAACATCCACAGATCAAGTTCGTTATCTTGGTCATAGGTTTGTTTACGAGGTGTTTAACAGATATATACCTAAGGGTTTTGTTATTAATCATATCAATAACGTAAAGAATGACAATCAACTGTGGAATTTGGAGCTAGTGACGCAACAGGAAAATGTGAGAAAAGGACAAAATAGTAATGGTATTAATTTTAGATGCCCAATAAAACCTGTTGTTTCGTTAAACCTCGAAACGGATGAGGAGATGAAATTCAGATCAATTACAGCTGCGGCGAAATATTATAAGATAAATCCCGCAGTCGTAAAATTTGTAGCTGATGGAGTAATGAAATCAACTTTTTCAAGCAAATACAATGCTATGATTGTTTTTAGATATGATGATTAATAATATTTTGTAATTCGGTTTTAGTCAAACAATGATGAGCAAATGCTATAACATCATTACGATCAAATTTTAAAGTCGTTACTGCACTTTCATTAATTTTATCTTTATCTGCTGCTGTTAATAATATTTTATGAGAATCACCTTGCATCACAATAACGTCAACAGAGTATACACTATAACCCGACAAGCATTTTCTTACCGCTTCAGCTAGCTCTTTGTAATTTAATATATTAACGTTTTGGTGATATTTTACCTCGTCAGTCATCTTATAATAACAAATTAGATAAAAAAAATATATTATAATAATGGACGTGATGAAACGACTGGCTGAATTATACGCAGAAGATACCACTGCAAGAGATGTAAACATTAACGATAAAGTTGCAGACAATATTACAATCACAAACGATATGATAGACAAATCTGTTGGTTATAGCGAAGATGATATTTTATACAACAACGAGTCTGACGATGATAATAAAATAGTCACCGTCATTGATATATCAAATTACAGCAGAACAACCACTGGAAAATATAATGTCAAGTATCACATTGCTAAACAAATAATGAAATTTAATTTTACCGTTGCCGAGCATCAACTGTTTTGGCAGCTGATCAAACCTTTCTTAAACATTAACATTCCAGGCCGACAGATAAATATCAAATTCGATTTCATATTTGTTAAAACTTTTAATATAATGACGATCTCTGACGATCGTAAGCAGTATCTAATATCGTTATATAAACCAGTAAAATGTAAATCTGTCAAACGAAAGTACGAGCAAATTTATAATAGCATTATATCATAATCTGTTTGGTTGGAATCCAACTGTTAAATTTATTGCTATACCCACGCCATTTGACTAAACTTTTATCTCCTTTTTTCCTAATCACTTTTTCGATAACGAAAACATCTTGTTCAGTTTTCTGTAGTTCTTGTTCGTAATAACTACCTATGATAGGTTCCCTTGCCAGATCTTTTAACGCGAACGTTACAGGCATTGTTAAAAGTACTTTATCCACAGCAAATACTTCTTCGCTCCAGTTCGGAGTAAATCCTTTTGCAAATACCTTTTTTATCAAAGAAATTCTAACTTTTTCACCAACCTTAAATATATGTCTGCGGTACATGTTTTCATTTGCTAATATCGGATTTATAATAGCATTATTGGGTGACATTTTGATGGTTCGATGTTTCGTGTTATTATACTTGTCCACGATTTGAGAAAGGTCATCGATGTACCTGTTGGTGTTTTTAGCTGTCAAATGTTTGTGTATTTTTTCGTTTAGCGTGCGATTAAATCTTTCGACAACAACGCTTTTACCCTCGTTTCCTGTACAGTATTATTTTATATTATTTTCTTCTAGAAACTGCTTAAACGTTTTGTTAAAAAAACTCTGCTCCGTGATCAGTCCAGATTTTATTCGGTTTTCTTTCTGTACTCGTTATAATTTGTTTTAGTGCATCAGTCATTGAAGTTCCTGTCTTATCCGAAACAGGTACACTGAAAGCGTATTTGCTAAAAACATCTATAACGTTAAACAAATACCTTTTTGGAGCGCCATCAGCGCCAACGTTAAACTGAGCCAGATTGGATACATCCATCAAATCTATTGCCCAGATATCATCTACGGCATTAGCGACAACTTTACGTCTCGGAAACCTTTTTTTTTTAGGTCTATGTAGTTCGATTGCAAGATCATCGTATAATTCTTTTCCGAGTCCAAGTTTATATTTTGCTCCAATCATTCCCTGAACAAATCTTCTATCAAAACGTTCTCGTAGATTTGTTGTCTCCATATCACGTAATTCGTCTAACATTACTTTATCACAATCTGCTTTCGAGTTTTCATGATCACGATAACAGATATCATGACGCATTGCTATTTCATCCACTTGATTGTAAGGCTCTTGTCCTGGTAATGGATTGTCGTTTTCATCTAGTTGTTGATCTAGTGGATTATAAGGTCCTGTATACCGATGACCTGGCAAAGTCTAACCGCCTTTTGGTTTTGGTAATTTACCAATAATTTTTGTGTATATCTATACATGTACCTATTATTTCTCTGTTGTTACAACATTGACAGTATGCGACAATTTTAGTTTTCTCAAGACACAAATCTCTGTCAGAATCACAGTTGCATATCATTCTATATTTTTAGTCGTCTACTAAAATAACCTCCCTGAAAACATTAGGATAACCAGCTCCCAGTGTCTTTTTCTTCAAAAACATATTTTTTCTTTTTCCACAGATCGCACAAATACTTTTTAACATCATCCTGTTTTTTTTGTTTTGTTTTTTCTGTTGTTTCATTAATATTTTCTGTTTTAGTTCTACACTTGAGACAATATGTTGACATTATTATACTTGTAAGGTTAGATAAAATTAATTGCAATCTCATCATTAGCGTGAGAAGGGTGTTTGTCAAACAGTAAAATAAATTTTAAAAAATTGAGATTTCTGCTCATCTGTCGGATAAACATCATACAATAATATGCGCAAGCAGACATTCCAACAGGTTGGTGTTGATTTGATGAATAATATACCTTTTTAAATTTTTTATTCATATACATTTTTTTTTACATCGCTTGGATGAAGTCCAAATGAGTCGAAATAATTATTATTATAAACTGCTACCCAATGTGCATCGGATCCGTCATTGAAATCTTGCAAATTTATCACACACGAACTTACAGCTGACGGCGATTTTATTACTATGAGTTTGTCTTTAGAATAAACTCCGTGAAATCCAGGAACTGCTTTTAACTTATTAATTATATCATAATTACTTAACGGGGTGGTCGTGTTCCCGGTAATGTTAGACAACGTCCGATTCCTAAAAGATTTGGCAGCAGACTTCCCGCTAGTCCCGTCAAAAGTGGAGCGAAAGGAATAATTCCTCCTTGTTTTGCTTGTTTGCGTTTTGTTGTTTTCTTTTTTTTGACGATTTTGTTGTTTTCTTTTCTTCTGACGATTTTGTTTTTCTTTGCGGGATTATAATATATCAATTACATAAAATTTATGCAATTGTCTTCATAATTTTTTTATTCCACTTCCGCGAATGATACCATTCCCCTCAACTGCTTTTTTCGTTGCGCCGGATATTGCTCCCGTCGCTGGTGCTAGTCCTAATGTGCCTAAGACCGGTAAAATTTTTGCAGCTAATACTGATAATGCTGGACCAAGAAAACCACCTTTAACGACAATGTCGTTTGCCAGCGCTGTTATCTGTGCAGCACTTAAATTTAACACAAATGTTTTTTTACGATTATACTTGTTTACTTGATTTTTTTCAGCATTAATTTTGTTAAAACACCATCAGAAATATTAGGGTTGATTTTTAATGATACCTCTTCTCGCTTTGCAACAGCAGCTACTAATTTTTTAACTTGACCGTCAGTCAAATATACTTCTTTTACAATATATTGCCATTTTATATAACAACTGTAGATTAAACTTGAACTGTCATTTTACCTCCAACAGAATCTATCGTAATAAATCTATCACTAATCAATAATGCGTATACGTACAACGGCGCTATAGGAATCGCTCCAAGTGTCCAGGTAATTTCAATATCCGCTGTGTTGTCTACAGCTCGCTCGCTATGTTTACTAACATCAAAATGAAATATAGCATAAAGTGTACGAAATTCCTCTGCTGATATCTGAGATCCATCTTCAACATCCTGATATTTTTGAATTGCGTCAGGCAGGTACATGTACGGTCGAGTAATATTTTTGTTAGCGTCATCAGCAAAATTGCATTATATAGCTCGTTCTGGATATTGCTTCGAATTTAGTCTAGCGTATATTCGTCTGACATCAGCGTGGTCAACTATTGCATTATTTTGATGTTGGTTGCCTCGTCGGGCGTGTTGTTGAAATACGACAAATATTTGTCTCGGCAGTTGTTCGCTTGATGTTGTTGTGACCCTCCATGTGTAGTCGGTAGTATTTGGAACCTCTGTCTGATATACCTTATGCTGCTTAAAATAAATTATGTTTGTATGCTTCTCAAGGGTGCTATTTAGTTCTGACATTTTTGTGATCGATGGTGTTATACGTGGCATCCACAGAGCATGTTTGTTTATGATAAACTGTACATTAGCCCATCCAGATCTAAACAAGCAATCGTTTTGTTCTGCCCGATCTAAAATAAGAGTATGTTTTACTCCGCGAAATACTTTATCATGATCGCGACAAAAGCCGAAAATCATACTTAGTTGAAGCATCATTGTAATTTGACGTGATCCTGCTGCAAGTTCTCTTCACCTAGCAAAGCCTTCATTATAACGTGGATTTCTCACGTCAAGTATGTTAAGAATAAAATCTAACATTGCAACGGCGTCTACAGCTGCTTCTGGTGGCGTTATATTAAGATTAGTAAAAGCTGCAATAAGTGAGTCTCACAGCGTCTGCATTAGCAGCTGCACCTGGTGCTGCTATACCTAGCGCGTCTGCATTAGCAATAATAAAATTTCTCACAATTACAAGATCTGCAGCAGCATCAGCTCCGTGCACCATAATACCTCTCTTTAAAAATTCAGTTGATTCAGCTATACCCCGTCCAGTATCTTTAAACCACGTCATGTTGGGTGCAGTTGATCTCGAGTAATCATCTGAAAACGAAATAATATTTAAAATTGTACTTGCAACTTGTAGATGACCTGTAATATCTTCTATAGTTTGATTGGCCAGTTGATATCTAGCACTTTTGAATAAACACCAGCCGTTATTTATAAGAGCTACTTCTGCTCGAACTGCAATTGCAGCAGGTGGATTGGTTACCGTCATAATCTGACCGCGTACTTTTAACATAGACTTATGTGGCAGTAGAAAAACATGCTCGTCTCTGGTGTTAAATGTTCTCATACCAGCTTTATTTGGTTCGTTAGAATTCTCATCGAGATACTCAACATACTCAAATTATGTCACATCGTTGTCGATGTCATGAGTTTCTGCTAACTCGAGATAATTTTTAACAGACATTTTATTTTATTAGATTATATAAAATTTTATTGCGGCACTGTTACTTTAGATATTAATTTTTGTATGATCTGCTCGCCCTTTGGTGATAATAGTTTTTTTATTGTTGTTATCATAGCTCGTTGAGTTTCTTTTGTTGGAGCAATTTCTGAGATAGCTTGTTTATTTCAGATGCAGTCGGTGGATCTCCTTTTATTTTATCAGCTATTTTTTGTCCCACCGCAGTCCCAGCGGCAGATGCAGCCCCAGTTGCAAAAGCTTTACCAGCGTCAATAGCAATTGGTGCAACTCTACGCGCTATACCCGGAACATTCTCAATAACTTTAGTGAATATATTTCCAAAAAATAATCCTACTATTTTTCTTCGATAATTTTTTTCTTTGTTTCATTATATCTGATGTTGTTTAATTTTTATTATTGCTCGCGTAGATGTAAATAATAAGTTACAGCTTCATTATTAAAATGCAACTGTTTTCCTGATTGATCTGTCAACTGCATTATTATACTTGATATTTGATTTCAATATTTAAAGGATAATAGATAATATGTCGTGGAGTTATTTGCATGAGAGAACCTGGCGGAACTTCTGGTGAGAAACTGTAAATCGTTTGGCCTTTGCTGTCTTTTGATGTATAAGAGCCAGAAGCAATAGAGCAATTTACTAATATTGTATTTACTTCTGTTATATTTACTGGCAGTTCACTGTCATACGTAATAGGCTGATCAAGTGCAGTGTAAGTTTTTTCAGTAAATCCGAACAGTTGTGCAATACTTCTTTCTCTTGGTTCAAGACTGATTACTATATTTTTCAAAGTTATCCTAGCTCGCAATGTGTTATAATTCGCTGCTAACTCAAAATTATCAGCCACACCGCCAGCTTTTGTTCTGAGCTCTTTGATTGTTCTGTTTAGATCAGTAATATTATAAGCTCCTTGCGGAATTTTTATTTTTTTCTTGTAGATATTGAGGATGTTGTAATCATAGTAAACCACATTTCATCGTTAACATCATTTTTCACGTTAGGCATAGCATTCCAGCAGGTACAAGAAATTAATCCAATCTCATATTGTTTTGCAGGATCTAGTTGTGTAGGAGGAATATAATTTACTGAAAAATTTGCACTATCTTTCGCAAACTCACTAGAGTCTAGCAATAATGTTGTTGACATTTTTTATATTATATCATTTTACAAAATTAAGTCGCTGTGTAAAGTTTCATATTCGTCAGATGTTAATAATTCGCTCGATATTAGATGATCAAGTATGTCAATGATTTCATTATCAATTTCAAAACTATCATTCCCAGCTTCTTTTGATAATATTAATAGCATTAATCTACCTATCATTTCAGTAGTTGATGTAAATATTTTTACACCAGTTCCTGTTTTTCCTTCTCTATTTTTTTTCTGCACGAATTTTATCGAATGTAGTAAATTTCCTTCTAAAATTCCACCACTTACCAAAAGGTTTTGGTCTACCAATTTCTTCTGTTCTTTCAAATGTTGAAGCAATAACACTATATCTCATTCTATAATACAGTGGATGCATATTCTCAGTTTCTGTAACCGTGTTTATTTCATCTTTAGCAGCAGATCCGTCTCTTAATATTGTATGTAATCTATCGATTAATGCTTGATATTCTACATTAGTCCACTTACTTATATTATCAATATCTTTTATATTTTCTTTCTTTAAAAAAATCATCATACTCATTTTCTTTTATCTCATCATTTGCTCTTCTTATAAAACAATTTCTTTTCTCTCCAACTTCCATAAACTTTACAGTAAGTTCACCAACTTTTTTTGCTCCTTTTTGGTATCTTTTATTTTTTCTAATACATTTGTTATAATATTTTTTTTATTCCTAGTGTTGTTAACTCTGTCAATCTTTGCTCAAGTTCCAGAGGATTATTTATCAAACGATCTATTTCAGCTTGTCTAGCAGCAGGATCAGCTATATTTGCTGTAAGTGCATCAGTTAGTTTTCTTTTTTCTTCATCAGATCTAGTAACAATTTTTGCAGCAGCTGCTTCTTGTTGTTCTTTAACAATTCCAACCAACCCTTTTTCTTGCAGTTGTTTAAATTCTTCTTCTGATAGTGGTTTAGTTGCAGGTTGTTTTCCAAGTAGTGCTTCAGTAACCGGTTTGAAAATTGTAGCTGTTGATTCTGTAGCAGTTACTTGTCAACGTTGTGCTTGCTGTACTTTTTGCTCAAATGATGCCTGAGATTGAGCAAGTTTTTTAGATCTTCTATGTGTTTTCTATGTTTTGCTCGTTTGTCCATTATTATTATTATAAATTTTATAAAACTAAAACGCTTTACTGTAAGTAACTGGTAATAAAATAGTGAAACATTTTAGTTGGATCATTTGTAAGTTTATCAAATAAGAAAAAGTTGTATTTATCTTTTGTAGCATTACGATAAAGTTCAATAAACTTATCTTTTGTCACGTCAACGCATTGCCCGCTTGCAATATTTCTAACGTCAACATTGTCCAGTCCTGGAAATAATATAAAACAACCAGTATTTCGCCGAATAAATCTGTCAGCATTATAAAAACCTTGAGCAAGATAAACAGAATTACACTGTTTATTGCGTGACAGTGAGAAATACAATCTTATTTTATTCATCTCCATGTTATTTAGAGAAATATCGTCAAAAACTACTATCTTATGTTCATCTGCATCAAGTTGATTAACTGGAATAAGATCTTCTGGCTGACTAATTATAAAAAAATAATCTTCACCAGCTTTAAGATTATCACGAAGCTTGTTATTATATTCGCTTAATAACTCATACTTATCCTGCTGTTGATTGATTGTGTAAATATAAACCCTATCGTAGTTAAAATTATCACCAAGAAGCAAATTCATAAGCAAATTTGTTTTTCCCGATCCAGTTTGCCCAACAATAAGATAATGACAATCAGGAAGTTCATTGTTATGTTTATGCTTCACCAGTCTCTCTGTATCAAAGTTTAATATTGTCGACTTTGCCATTGTTGTTATAATTTTATATAATGTTGATAATTTTATGTAGGATAGTAAATAATGAGTTACTATATAAAATTTGGAACATTAGCAGGAGATGTATCCACAGAAGGTTATCAAGGTGACTTATCAAGTTATGCAACTCTCGATCAACTCAAAAATGAAATTAATAATTTATTGAATGTTGCCAGTGTAGATCCAAATGAAGTCGTAATTTTCCAGGACAAACAAGGACGACTAAAAACGAGCAATGTGCAACTGTCATATGTACTCATACGAAATCCTACTGCGGTTGCTGATAATATCGTTACTTTTAACAATCGAGGTAAGATACAAGATTCTGGTAGGTCAGTTAATGATTATGTTAAAAAAGCAGTTGTTTTTTTTACTGGGACTGTTATTATGAACCAAAACAAGATTGCTTACCTTGGGAACCCAACTGAAGACGGTAACGCTGCCACTAAGAAATACGTCGACGATCAAGAATCAAAGTATAAGTCAGTCAATGGTGGTATGATGCGTGCATTTCTCAACATGAACCATAATGCCATTACTTACCTCAGAACACCAGAGTCTGATTTTGATGCTGCAACAAAGAAATACATCGATGATCAGGACGTTCCAATCAATAATGAAATAACTGCGCTCAAAAATGAATTTCTTGGTCACGTGAATACGATTTTAAGTTTTCGCAACAACATAAAAACACTCAAAAATGAATTTTTTGGAAATCCATCAAATGTTGACATTACACTCGCTAATATGAACACAAAACTTAATGACATTGTTAGCGGGATTCCTGATATTCTTGAGAAAATAAATCTGATTAAAATTCCTCACAAACAGATTAAAAATATTGTGTATATTATTGATGCTGGATTTGGTGAATGGAAGAGGCAAAACAAGTCTATCAAGCATATTGCTGAAGTTACCGGTGTGTGTAGATTGTCAGTCTTTAGCGGTGAAAAATTTAGTATATACACCAGATACCTATTGCGTTACTCAACTGATATTTTCTCTGGAATTGCATCAATAGTATTAAACAAAAATGCTGAAGAAGAGTTTATACTTGAACCAGCTGATAAAAATTTAACAAATGCCTCTTATCGGTGGTGTTTGGAATTTATAGCCGAAACACCGTGATTACCTACTATTTAACCTAACATGAGACTATGTGAACTAATACTATAATGAAAAAAGGTATAGTTGATTTTAATCATATTTCAAAAGATATTCCAGGACAGGATGTGGACGCACTAATACAATATTACAAATATTATCATAAAAAGCTTTGGTGCGTGAAAAAATGTTACAAATATTACAACAAAATACTTCGAATAATACCATATATACCGTTGTTAATGACCAGTTTTGGTTTAATTTCAAGTGGGGTATCATTAAATCCGTTTTTGCTAATAATATCTGGTGTATGTGTTTCTCGTACAACAGCGTGTAAAAATGTAGACCCAAGACTTTTAATAAAAAAGCATAGCTGCTTAACATCTATTATAACTTACAAAAAACTACTTGATCAGATTCGATCTTACCTACGAGGAGTAAAATATAATATGGACGATTTAATACGTGAATTTCGTATTATTGACAGTATGTTAACAGATATATTACCAATGAGGGTTAGCAAATATGAAAAATATTATAAATAGAAATATAATATAATATAAGATTTTATCTAAACTTAATAATAATGTACTTACCTTTTCACAAATGCGTAGTTTAATTTCTGCCTGGGTGTTAACATGATCTCAGTATATCTGTTATCTGATGAAGCGCTCCTCAAACTGCGTGATTAGACGTGTACCTGCCTTTTATACAGGCGTTTACGCATGCGCATTATAATATTTCATGTTCCAGAAACTTCAAATCACGCATGAGCATTACAGTATTTTCTTATTCGAGAACATTTCTTCTAAACACGTGATCTCCGTATGACGTATACGACATTACTTAAACATCTTACTTGGCTCGGTCTCCATAGAATTATTAACAATGGCAACAACTGTTACATAACTTAGTTCTTCGCGCAATTATTGATTACATTACCTAGGTATTTTGCAACAGGTGTTTTATAGCTTGAATCTTAGCGTGATTATTGATTAAATTGCCTCAGTGTTTTGTATAGTTATAGACTTTGGATTTTGTGTAGGGGTTGGGTTTTTAAGGTCTCTCATAGAGGTAATTTGTATTTGTTTGAAAGACTGAAGGGTGTGAAGAAAAGATCTTTGGGCTCACATCCTCCTTTTCCTTAAAAAACATCTGCCTTTTCACCAGTTTTTTGCGTAATTAAAGAATATATGACTTTGGATTTTGTGTAGGGGTTGGGTTTTTAAAACTTAACTATGCTCTATACGATGATATTGATTAGGTAGCAGATGTTACCAAGTCCAATGTATGCATGTTCTAGCTTGGCTGGGCTCTATAGATGATATTGATTAGATAACTGATGTTACCAAGTAAGGTATACATGTTATGAGCTAGGATATGCTTTACAATTGTATGTCTATATTATTGGGGGTGGGAGTTTAGGACAGAGAGAAGTGGTAATTTTGTATCTGGTAGCAGGTCTCAGGGGAATTAAAAAGGGTCTTTGGAATAGAACCAGCATTTCATATTACTACTGGGTAGAGGTGGATAGAGATCTTTGGATTTCTTCCAAGTCTGAATATTGTTTCTTTTTACCTCAAGGGCATATGTTTCAGAGTAGAAGTGTCACGTTCGTTCAATCTGAGGCTAACAGGATGCATAAAGGTGGGGTATTTTGAACGTGTTTGATGTTTAAGCATCGCCGCCGGCCAGTGTCAAGCGATTATTTAAGTCGCCAGAAACTCACCTCTCGTGTCCAATTTTGTAGCTCTCACCCATGTGTTATACATTGGCCGGAGATGAAAAGAAGCCCGCAGAGTACACGGGGCTGTTCTACCTGTCACGTTGAGAGAGACAAACGAGAAACACTAACAGCTCCGTTGATTGGGATAGTCCAATAACATCCAATCGGATTTCAGCCCGAGGGTGGGCCAAAATCTTAGATTGAAAAAGTGTTAGCTGACCTCGGGCAAAATTTCGATAGTATACATGAGCAAATTGTGAGGGGGATATCGTCGTAATATTATACTCCGAAAGACGAGACTCGTAAATTGGCGGGATACGTAGGACAAAGAATTGTGAACAAAGAAAGGAAAGATTCAAAAGATAGCTATTTGATCAATTTTTGCAAAACATTACGACGTCGTGGTTGTAAGTATTGATATTATGTTTATTCAGTTACAGGGATTGTATTATTATGTATGATCACCTTGTAGAGTCTTCATTTCTAAGCTTATTTGAGACATGAATTTGAGTTACGTAGATAATTATGTAGATTGCTAGTTCATCAGAATTAATATCATAAGTCGTTGATAGGTTACGTCGTGGTAACCAGTACTTTTATGATGAGTATGTTAGCGTTCATTAGTTCAAATAGATGTTTTAATATATCAGAGCGTGTATATATATATATATATATATATATATATATATATATATATATATATATATATATATATATATATATATTGTATGACTTGTGATGTAAAGATTTGCGTTTGATTAATGTGATATTGTCAGTATAATCGAATTATGAGAATGATGTGAATTAAATATCTTTTTGTGTAAACAAGTACTTTATATCTTGCTTTTATGATTCTGTTTTATGATGTTGTGTTATTATTTTTTGTTTTACCATGCAAGAGTGTATGTGTATTACATTTTGAATGGTTGTGTGTTCGATAAAATTTGATAACCTAATCTGATAACAAGCTTGATGTTTAGTGTGAGGTGTGAGCGCTGAGAACAAAACAGTGTACCATTCTTTCGTTTTCAAAGGAAGCTTTTCGGGAACAACTTTCAGTGCGAGGTAGCAAACCCGAGAACCCGAGTCCCTCAGAGAGATTGAGAGAGAGAGAGAGAGAGAGAGAGAGAGAGAGAGAGAGAGAGAGAGAGAGAGAGAGAGAGAGAGAGAGAGAGAGAGAGAGAGAGAGAGAGAGAGAGAGAGGGGGCGAAGTCGGAAAATTGGAGTCCACGTATAGACGAGGGAAAGGACGGGGAGGAATGTAGTCTTGCAGGTGGGAAAAGGAAAGGAAAAGGAGACAGCACCTGGATGGAATTAGGCAAAACGAAGAGGAATCAGGGGATGAGTAAAAAGCAAGGACGGTGTTAAACTCACACTACAAATCACATGACGAGATAGGCTTAAAAGAGTCAAGCAAAAGATGCTTCTTTGAGAACTTCGAGTGATTGACTATTATTTGTTTAATAAATTGTTGTTATTAAATTTAACTCTTGTACCTTTTATCATTTCACCATCAGATGTGCCGACTGAGAGCTCAGAGCTCTCCGCCAAACATTAACTAACTCAACTTCCAAACCTCAATCGAGCCTGGCTGGATCTTTTGTTATAATCTAAATAAATATTGGAAGTACCCAACCACCAATTTCCTAAAACCAAATATATACATAGGGGAGAAATAACTCTTTAAAACAAGATGGGTCTAGTAGTTTGTTGTTATAGAAATCGGAGCAAAATATTGATTTGAATTTATTTGACAGCAAGAATTTACTCTCACATGTATTCAATCAATAATTACAAAACATATACGTGTGGTTTACAATAATTAAGAAAATATCACAAGGTATATAAAATATGTATAGAACAACAAAATCCTGACAAGGGAGCCGAATTATGAAGGCAGTGGAGTGCTAAACGATTAATGTCTCCACACGTGGCCTTGAATCACATCTATGTCGATTAAATTTGTGTATGTTGTTCACTCGGGATAGTATTCATCAACCTTGCGATTAGATATTTTGCCCAGATAGATAAGAAAGAACACCCGATATATCAGATATCTGCAAACATAACCTCTTTTCATTATCCATCCTGTGGTTGCGGAATATCTAAATATGAAACATGAACTTCATGAATGTTCAAGACATGCTAGAATCGGAAACAAAAGATATTGTTTCTGTATTTAATGTAGCAGAACCTCCATGTCTAATGTCAACACGTTTCGGCACCATTGAATGGAATCTCAGGTGACATTACAGAAATATTGCTAATGTGGAGCAAAGAGAAGTAGGCAATAAGTCTGTGGGATGGAAGGATTAGCATTCTTCCATAAAGTCTAATTCAAGGTTGTTTCTGCATTTTAAACCAATCCAAATCAGGTTTTTCAAAATCGACATGTATAAAAGTTTGAAAGGTATTAGTTGTTCTGGAGCTGATTTCGTTGCGGGTTATGAAGGAAGAGGTAAGTGGTTGCAAGCATAAGGGTCATCTTCCCCGGGTATCATTCCTCCCAAGGATTTATTTGTTTGTTGTTTTAAGAAACATTTTGACAGAGTTCAACCTTTGCTTGTATCATGTCCCTCTCGAAACATTCTTTTCTATTATGTGTACATTTGTATTCTCACTGATTGCAGGGATGTAATTTAATTTTCGTACAGTACCACATAATACTCGATTGTATGCGTATATTAGGTTCCAAATTAATCGTATAAAGTTCATTTGTTGATGATGAAATGAAGGATACTTTGACTCTTTGTGACAATGAGGAACCTCGAATATTGTCACATTTTCAGCGTGTAGGTATATGGGTCCTTATTGCTAGAACAGCGTAGAAATCCAAATCCGAACAACAAAACAGGTTGTTTGAAGAGTGGAAATTTGCAATTACCTAATTTTGACTAATTAGTGTAAACAAAAAATTACTTTGCTTGCATTCCGTTTGTGTTTAAATATAGGATAAAGCTTAAGTGTAAATGGTTTGATGTTTCCATGCTTAAGGGCAAATAATACACTTTACTGTTATGCATACTTACATTAAAAACCAAACAAAAAAAAACCTATAAGCAGAGCGTGGTTTTGATCCACGGACCTCTGGGTTATGGGCCCAGCACGCTTCCACTGCGCCACTCTGCTGTTCTGAAAGACAATTTGTTTTTTTTTTTTAAATTGGAACGGATATTCATCCATCTTAGTCAATATTTCGGTGACTTATATAGTGAACGAATGGTCAAAAAATGTTCCTCCTGCATAATATTTGAGAGGGTATGGGGAACGACCATTTATTTTCTGCTGGTATTGTGTGAACGAGGGGAAAGGATGTGGTGGTTATGAGGGAGAGGTTTGTAGAAAAGTTTGGATTGCCTTAATCGTCTCAATATAGCTTTCTTTTATCTCAAGTTTATTTTATTGCAAAGCATATGATGTTTGCAGAAGATTCATTTTTTATTTAAATAAGAATGAAAATAATTTTCTTTAACCCGTCTGATGGCCAAAATTTTACTCAGAAAGCTAATGAGTTATGAGTTAGAAAAATAATATTTGTGGTTTACAGTCATTGCGAATATATAAATGGGTATATATATATATATATATATATATATATATATATATATATATATATATATATATATATATATATATATATATATATATATATATTTATATTACAACATAGAGATGACGAGGTGGCCGAGCAGTTATGGCTATGGACAAAAAAATAATTATTGTTATTAAATTTAACCCTTGTACATTTTATCATTTGACCGTCGGAAGTGCCGACTGAGAGCTCAGAGCTCTCCGCCAAACATTCACTAACTCAACTTCCAAACCACAATCGAGCCTAGCTGGATCTTTTGTCATAATCTAAATAAATATTGGAAGTACCCAACCACCAATTTCCTAAAACCAAATATATACATAGGGGAGAAATAACTCTTTAAAACAAAATGGGTCTAGTAGTTTGTTGTTATAGAAATCCGAGTAAAATATTGATTTGAATTTATTTGCAGAAAAAATTTACTCTCACGTGTATTTAATCAATAATTACAAAACATATACGTGTGGTTTACAATAATTAAGAAAATATCACAAGGTATATAAACTATGTATAGCACAACAAAATCCTGAAAAGGGAGCCGAATTATGAAGGCAGTGGAGTGCTAAACGATTGATGTCTCCACACGTGGCCTTGCGTCACATCTATGTCGATTAAATTTGTGTATGTTATTCACTCGGGATAGTATTCATCAACCTTGCGATTAGATATTTTGCCCAGATAGATAAGAAAGAACATCCGATATATCAGACATCTGCAAACATAACCTCTTTTCATTATCCATCCTGTGGTTGCGGAATATCTAAATTTGAAACATGAACTTCGTGAATGTTCAAGACATGCTAGAATCGGAAACAAAAGATATTGTTTCTGTATTTAATGTAGCAGAACCTCCATGTCTAATGTCAACACGTTTCGGCACCATTCAATGGAATCGCAGGTGACATTACAGAAATATTGCTAATGTGGAGCAAAGAGAAGTAGGCATTAAGTCTGTGGGATGGAAGGATTAGCATTGTTCCATAAAGCCTAATTCAAGGTTGTTTCTGCATTTTGAACCTATCCAAATCAGGTTTTTCAAAATCGACATGTATAAAAGTTTGAAAAGTATTAGTTGTTCTGGAGCTGATTTCGTTGCGGTTTATGAAGGAAGAGGTAAGTGGTTGCAAGCATAAAGGTCATCTTCCCCAGGTATCATTCCTCCCAAGGATTTATTTGTTTGTTGTTTTAAGAAACATTTTGACAGAGTTCAACCTTTGCTTGTATCATGTCCCTCTCGAAACATTCTTTTCTATTATGTGTACATTTGTATTCTCACTGATTGCAGGGATGTAATTTAATTTTCGTACAGTGCCACATAATACTCGACTGTATGCATATATTAGGTTCCAAAGTATTCTTATAAAGTGCATTTGTTGATGAAATGAAGGAAACTTTGACACTTTGTGACAATGAGGAACCTCGAATATTTTTGCATTTTCAGCGTGTAGGTATATGGGTCCTTATTGCTAGAACAGTGTAGAAATCCAAATCTGAACAACAAAGAAGGTCGTTTGAAGAGTGGAAACTTGCAATAACCTAATTTTGACTAATTAGTGTAAATGAAAAATTACTTTGGTTGCATTCCGTTTGTGTTTAAATATAGGACGAAGCTTAAGTGTAAATGGTTTGATGTTTCCATGTTTAAGGGCAAATAATACACTTTACTGTTAAGAATACTTACACTAAAAACCAACAAAAAAAAACTATTAGCAGAGCGTGGTTTTGATCCACGGACCTCTGGGTTATGGGCCCAGCACGCTTCCACTGTGCCACTCTGCTATCAAAGCGAATCCTTGTATCAAAGGTATTTTACTCCCACTGTCTAGTAATACAAGTAAAATATTTCAACATGCAGATGATACAACCTTGACATTATCGGACAAAAATTCCATCGATCAATCTTTCAATGTGCTTGACTTGTATTGTAAAGGATCTGGTGCAAAAGTCAACAAGGGAAAAACAGAAATTTTATGTATTGGATCTGGTAAATTTTCTGAGGAATACTGCCAAAAATTACAAATTCAAATTTGTGATCAAGTCATCTTAATTTTAGGAGTTTATGTTGGAAAATGTGCAAAGTTATGCGAGCAGCTTAATTGGAATGATAGAATATCTAAAATTCAAAACTTATTACAACTATGGACACAGAGATATCTGAGAGTACAAGGAAAAGTTACAGTAATAAATACCTTATTAGCCTCTAGAATATGGTACATTGTGTCAATTCAGCCTCTTCCTGATAAGATTGTTGATGAATTAAAACAATTATTTCTTAGATTTATTTGGTCAGGAAAGTCCCATTTAGTCAACTATTATACTCTAATTGGGAATAAGCGAAACGGCGGACTACAGTTAACTAATATAAAGACGAAAATGTATGCATTCAGACTAAAATTTTTAAAAAGATACTTTGATACGAATTGTCATACTATGTGGAAAACTACCTTTGATTACTTTTTATCTACTGTTCTGAACATGAAGTTGACCAAAGATTTATTTCTCATGTCCTTAAATAAGCAACGATTGAATACCCTCCCTATATTTTACAGAGAAATATTTCATGCATGGGAAAAAATTAGAAATATTAACACAAATATTTATGTGAAGAATGTTTTTGAACAACCTCTTTTTTTAAATCCTAATATTACTTATGCTGGTAAAAAGTTATTTTTCATAGAATTTATAAAAGCAGGAATTGTTCGTGTTCAGGACATTACATATGAGTTTATACCTGGCTTATTACCTTAAAGAGCTATACAAGAAATAATATACGAATCAAATCCTGAGATAAAAGCCGAAAAGATAAAAAAAAGACTATAATTGCATACTAGAAAGTTTACCATTAAACTGGAGACATATTCTTACAAATGAGTCCAAACCTACTGAAACAAATAAGAATATATATCTCAAAGATGGTACTAAATTGTATGACCTATGTTCAAGCACAACACATTTTTTTTTACAAACTTTTGTCTACTTCCATTTTTCAAGAACCATCTTCGGTTTGCTTTTGGAGTAAGATGTTTAGTTTAGAAAAGCTAGACAACTGGAAATTAATTCACTTGCCTTTCAAAACCCCAGATTGTATGGAATTAGATTATAAAATAATGCACAATCGAATATTTACAAAAGAAAGACTGAAATATTACGGCAAAATTGATAATGACAAGTGTCCAGTCTGCCAGTGGGAAACAAAAGATGTATTTCATATGTTTTTAAAATGTCCTGAACTAAGTTCTTTTAAAAATTATATTGTATATATTGTAGAGATTCTTTTCAAGAACAGTAGACTTGATGTTCTTCATAGTATTTCCTTTGAACAAATGTTGATGATAGGATATAACAAAGAAGCAGCATCAGTCAATAGTTATTTCTTAAACTACATTCTGAGCCTTGTTTGATTGTGTATTTAGAAAAGACGAAACAGCATGTCGACAATAGGGAAGAAAATAGACATAGAAAGATTGTTTAAATATTTGACTTGGAAATACATATTATATGTGTATCAACATTACAAAGACAAAGATCAGACTTTGTTTACAAAATATTTTGTACAAGACAATCCGCTAATAAGAGTAAAAGAGGAAAAAATGTTTCTCACTATGTAAAACTAATGTTTTGTAATACTATGTACATACTGACTGCAAACTTTTAACCTACATCTTGTAAAGAACGCTGTTTTTTAAAATAAAGAATAAAAAAAGGCGATGGACTGCTAATCCTTCGGAGTGTCACCGCGTGTGTCGAATCCCATCCTCGTCGATGATATTTTGCATAATATTCACTGTTAAACCTATTAACACTTATGAATGGATATTTCGTCCGTATGGATCAAAACAACTCATGAAACGTAACACATCTGCTAATAAAACCTCTTTTCCGTTTCAAACCTTAGTTTAACATATATTTGAATGCGAAACATTTACTCCATGCATCTATAAAATTTATTGAGATCAGAAACAAAAAAATATTTCTCTTTTTAATATAGTGAAGCCATGTCTAACTTCATACCGTTTCGGCACCATTGGATGGGATGGCAAGTGAGGCTGCAAAACTTTCTTTCGTTCACTTCGAGCTTTTTAATGTTGGCAATAAACAAATCTGCAATTCAAAGATAGGCTGTATTCTACAGAGCCTAATTCAATGTTGTATCTGCGTTTTAAACCTTTCCAGATGTCCTTTCTAATCATCGAACTAAAGAAAACGTTTTAACGTATCAGTTATTATGCCGCTGATTCCATTGCGGGATAGGTCGGTAGAGGCGTGTGGTGATGGTAGTGGAAAGCATTAAGGTCTTCTCGGGTATCATTCTTTTCACGGGTTCGTTTGTTTGTCGTTTGAACAAGGATATTGGCAAAAGTTCAACCTTCGCTTGTAACGTGTCCTTCTAGAAAAATTTTCTTCTTTTACATTTACATTTCTCTTATCACTGATTATATCAACTTAATATTGATAATGTGCTATATAATACTGAACTGAACGCATGTGGCAAGTCCCAAAATTAATCTTTATTCAAAAACATGTATAAAGGATTAAATAAAGGTTATTTTTTATCTTTGTGACAACGAGTAACCTAGTATATCATCACATTTGCTGCGTGTTGATTTGGGTTTCCTCATTCCTGGCAAAGTGTAAAAGATCCAAATTCGAACGAAACAAAATACTTTGAAGACTTTTAAGTTACAGTAACCTATATTTGACCTATTAGTATAAATGTAATGTTAATTGGGTTACATTGACTTTGTGGCTAAATATAGGATATAGCCTAAGTATAGATTATCGCGGTTGATGACTAAACTAATTTACTGTTATGAACACTTACATGTAAAAAAAAGAAATAAAACGACTAACAGAGAGTGGTTTCGATGTACGGCCCTCTTGGTTATGGGTCCAGCACGCTTCCACAGCGCCACTCTGCTGTTATTGAAGGTGGATTTGTTGTAACTAATCTGAACAGTGTATCTGATATTTGCCCATCTGTTGAATATTTACGGGGAATTATATGCTAAACGAATGGTCAAAGGAAGTGTTTCTCGACACGAATATAACATGCAGTGTAAATGAACAACACTAAATTTCTTTGAAAATTATATACATTGGTCAAGATTGTGGTTGGTGGGGTAGAGGTGGATAGAGATCATGGGATTTCTTCCAAGTCTGAATATTGTTTCCTTTTACCTCAAGGGCAGATGTTTCAGAGTACGATTGTCACGTTCGTTCAATCTGAGGCTAGCCGGATGCATAAGCGTGGGGTATTTTAAACGTGTTTGATGTATAAGCATCGCCGCCGGCCAGTGTCAAGCGATTATGTAAGTCGCCAGAAACTCACCTCTCGTGTCTAATCTTGTAGCTCTCACCCATGTGTTATACATTGGTCAGAGATGAAAAGAAGCCCGCAGGGTACAGGGGCTGTTCTGCCTGCCACGTAGAGAGAGAGAGACAAACGAGAAACACTGATAGCTCAGTTGATTGGGATAGTCCAATAACATCCAATCAGATTTCAGCCCGAGGGTGGGCCAAAATCTTAGATTCAAAAAGTGTTAGCTGACCCCGGGCAAAATTTCGATAGTATACATGAGCAAATTGTGAGGAGGATATCGTCGTAATAATTATACACTGAGAGACGACACTCGTAAAATGGCGGGATAATTAGGACAAAGAATTGTGAACAAAGAAATGAAAGAATCAAAAGGAAGTTATTTGATCGATTTTTGCAAAACATTACGGCCTCGTAATTGTAAGTATTGAAATTATGTTTATTCAATTACAGGGATTGTATTATTATGTATGATCACCTTGTAGAGTCTTCATTTCTAAGCTTATTTGAGACACGAATTTGAGTTACGTAGATAATTATGTAGATTGCTAGTTCATCAGAATTAATATCATAAGTCGTTGATAGGTTACGTCGTGGTAACAAAGTACCTTTAGTGATGAGTATGTTAGTGTTCATTAGTTCAAATAGATGTTTGAATATATCAGAGCGTATATATATATATATATATATATATATATATATATATATATATATATATATATATATATATATATATATATATAGATATATATAGATATATATATAGATATATATATAGATATATATATAGATATATATATGAGTTGTGATGTAAAGATTTTCGTTTGATTATTGTGATATTGTCAGTATAATCGAATTATGAGAATGATGTGAATTAAATATCTTTTTGTGCAAACGAGTACTTTATATCTTGCTTTTATGATTCTGTTTTATGATGTTGTGTTATTATTTTGTGTTTTACCATGCAAGAGTGTATGTGTATTACATTTTGAATGGTTGTGTGTTCGATAAAATTTGATAACCTAATCTGATGACAAGCTTGATGTGTAGTGTGAGGTGTGAGCGCTGAGAACAAAAAAATGTACCATCCTATCGTTTTCAAAGGAAGCTTTTCGGGAACAACTTTCAGTGCGAGGTAGCAAACCCGAGAACCCGAGTCCCTCAGAGAGATTGAGAGATAGAGAGAGAGAGAGAGAGAGAGAGAGAGAGAGAGAGAGAGAGAGAGAGAGAGAGAGAGAGGGAGAGAGAGAGAGAGAGAGAGAGAGAGAGAGAGAGAGAGAGAGAGATAGAGAGAGAGAGAGAGAGAGAGAGAGGGGCGAAGTCGGAAAATTGGAGTCCACGTATAGACGATGGAAAGGACGGGGAGGAATGTAGTCTTGGAGGTGGGAAAAGGAAAGGAAAAGGAGACAGCACCTGGATAGAATTAGGGAAAACGAAGAGGAATCAGGGGATGAGTAAAAAGCAAGGACGGTGTTAAACTCACACTACAAATCACATGACGAGATAGGCTTAAAAGAGTCGAGGAAAGGATGCTTCTTTGAGAACTTCGAGTGATTGACTATTATTTGTTTAATAAATTGTTGTTAATTAATTTATCTCTTGTACCTTTTATCATTTCACCATCAGATGTGCCAACTGAGAGCTCAGAGCTCTCCGCCAAACATTCACTAACTCAACTTCCAAACCTCAATCGAGCCTGGCTGGATCTTTTGTTATAATCTAAATAAATATTGGAAGTACCCAACCACCAATTTCCTAAAACCAAATATATACATAGGGGAGAAATAACTCTTTTAAACAAGATGGGTCTAGTAGTTTGTTGTTATAGAAATCGGAGCAAAATATTGATTTGAATTTATTTGAAAGCCAGAATTTACTCTCACGTGTATTCAATCAATAATTACAAAACATATACGTGTGGTTTACAATAATTAAGAAAATATCACAAGGTATATAAAATATGTATAGAACAACAAAATCCTGACAAGGGAGCCAAATTATGAAGGCAGTGGAGTGCTAAACGATTGATGTCTCCACACCTGGCCTTGAATCACATCTATGTCGATTAAATTTGTGTATGTTGTTCACTCGGGATAGTATTCATCAACCTTGCGATTAGATATTTTGCCCAGATAGATAAGAAAGAACATCCGATATATCAGACATCTGCAAACATAACCTCTTTTCATTATCCATCCTGTGGTTGCGGAATATCTAAATTTGAAACATGAACTTCATGAATGTTCAAGACATGCTAGAATCGGAAACAAAAGATATTGTTTCTGTCTTTAATGTAGCGGATCCTCCATGTCTAATGTCAACACGTTTCGGCACCATTGAATGGAATCTCAGGTGACATTACAGAAATATTGCTAATGTGGAGCAAAGAGAAGTAGGCATTAAGTCTGTGGGATGGAAGGATTAGCATTGTTCCATAAAGCCTATTTCAAGGTTGTTTCTGCATTTTAAACCTATCCAAATCAGGTTTTTCAAAATCGACATGTATAAAAGTTTGAAAAGTATTAGTTGTTCTGGAGCTGATTTCGTTGCGGGTCATGAAGGAAGAGGTAAGTGGTTGCAAGCATAAAGGTCATCTTTCCCGGGTATATTCCTCCCAAGGATTTATTTGTTTGTTGTTTTAAGAAACATTTTGACAGAGTTCAACTTTTGCTTGTATCATGTCCCTCTCGAAACATTCTTTTCTATTATGTGTACATTTGTATTCTCACTGATTGCAGGGATGTAATTTAATTTTCGTACAGTGCCACATAAAACTCGATTGTATGCGTATATTAGGTTCCAAATTAATCGTATAAAGTTCATTTGTTGATGATGAAATGAAGGATACTTTGACTCTTTGTGACAATGAGGAACCTCGAATATTGTCACATTTTCAGCGTGTAGGTATATGTTTCCTTATTGCTAGAACAGCGTAGAAATCCAAATCCGAACAACAAAACAGGTCGTTTGAAGAGTGGAAATTTGCAATAACCTAATTTTGACTAATTAGTGTAAACAAAAAATTACTTTGGTTGCATTCCGTTTGTGTTTAAATATAGGATAAAGCTTAAGTGTAAATGGTTTGATGTTTCCATGCTTAAGGGCAAATAATACACTTTACTGTTATGCATACTTACATTAAAAACCAAACAAAAAAAAAACCTATAAGCAGAGCGTGGTTTTGATCCACGGACCTCTGGGTTATGGGCCCAGCACGCTTCCACTGCGCCACTCTGCTGTTCTGAAAGACAATTTGTTTTTTTTTTTAAATTGGAACGGATATTCATCCATCTTAGTCAATATTTCGGTGACTTATATAGTGACCGAATGGTCAAAAAATGTTCCTCCTGCATAATATTTGAGAGGGTATGGGGAACGACCATTTATTTTCTGCTGGTATTGTGTGAACGAGGGGAAAGGATGTGGTGGTTATGAGGGAGAGGTTTGTAGAAAAGTTTGGATTGCCTTCATCGTCTCAATATAGCTTTCTTTTATCTCAAGTTTATTTTATTGCAAAGCATATGATGTTTGCAGAAGATTCATTTTTTATTTAAATAAGAATGAAAATAATTTTCTTTAACCCGTCTGATGGCCACAATTTTACTCAGAAAGCGAATGAGTTATGATTTAGAAAAATAATATTTGTGGTTTACAGTCATTGCGAATATATAAATGGGTATATATATATATATATATATATATATATATATATATATATATATATATATATATATATATATATATATATATATATATATATATATATATATATATATTACAACATAGAGATGACGAGGTGGCCGAGCAGTTATGGCGATGGACAAAAAAATAAATTGTTGTTATTAAATTTAACCCTTGTACATTTTATCATTTGACTGTCGGAAGTGCCGACTGAGAGCTCAGAGCTCTCCGCCAAACATTCACTAAGTCAACTTCCAAACCACAATCGAGCCTAGCTGGATCTTTTGTCATAATCTAAATAAATATTGGAAGTACCCAACCACCAATTTCCTAAAACCAAATATATACATAGGGGAGAAATAACTCTTTAAAACAAGATGGGTCTAGTAGTTTGTTGTTATAGAAATCGGAGCAAAATATTGATTTGAATTTATTTGAAAGCCAGAATTTACTCTCACGTGTATTCAATCAATAATTACAAAACATATACGTGTGGTTTACAATAATTAAGAAAATATCACAAGGTATATAAAATATGTATAGATCAACAAAATCCTGACAAGGGAGCCGAATTATGAAGGCAGTGGAGTGCTAAACGATTGATGTCTCCACACGTGGCCTTGCGTCACATCTATGTCGATTAAATTTGTGTATGTTATTCACTCGGGATAGTATTCATCAACCTTGCGATTAGATATTTTGCCCAGATAGATAAGAAAGAACATCCGATATATCAGACATCTGCAAACATAACCTCTTTTCATTATCCATCCTGTGGTTGCGGAATATCTAAATTTGAAACATGAACTTCATGAATGTTCAAGACATGCTAGAATCGGAAACAAAAGATATTGTTTCTGTCTTTAATGTAGCGGATCCTCCATGTCTAATGTCAACACGTTTCGGCACCATTGAATGGAATCTCAGGTGACATTACAGAAATATTGCTAATGTTGAGCAAAGAGAAGTAGGCATTAAGTCCGTGGGATGGAAGGATTAGCATTGTTCCATAAAGCATATTTCAAGGTTGTTTCTGCATTTTAAACCTATCCAAATCAGGTTTTTCAAAATCGACATGTATAAAAGTTTGAAAAGTATTAGTTGTTCGGGAGCTGATTTCGTTGCGGGTTATGAAGGAAGAGGTAAGTGGTTGCAAGCATAAAGGTCATCTTTCCCGGTATCATTCCTCCCAAGGATTTATTTGTTTGTTGTTTTAAGAAACATTTTGACAGAGTTCAACCTTTGCTTGTATCATGTCCCTCTCGAAACATTCTTTTCTATTATGTGTACATTTGTATTCTCACTGATTGCAGGGATGTAATTTAATTTTCGTACAGTGCCACATAATACTCGACTGTATGCATATATTAGGTTCCAAAGTATTCTTATAAAGTGCATTTGTTGATGAAATGAAGGAAACTTTGACACTTTGTGACAATGAGGAACCTCGAATATTTTTGCATTTTCAGCGTGTAGGTATATGTTTCCTTATTGCTAGAACAGCGTAGAAATCCAAATCCGAACAACAAAACAGGTCGTTTGAAGAGTGGAAACTTGCAATAACCTAATTTTGACTAATTAGTGTAAATGAAAAATTACTTTGGTTGCATTCTGTTTGTGTTTAAATATAGGACGAAGCTTAAGTGTAAATGGTTTGATGTCTCCATGTTTAAGGGCAAATAATATACTTTACTGTTAAGAATACTTACACTAAAAACCAACAAAAAAAAACTATTAGCAGAGCGTGGTTTTGATCCACGGACCTCTGGGTTATGGGCCCAGCACGCTTCCACTGTGCCACTCTGCTGTTCTGAAAGACAATTTGTTTTAATTATTTTAAATTGGAACGGATATTCACCCATCTTAGTCAAGATTTCGGTGACTTATAGAGTGACTGAATGGTCAAAAAATGTTAATCCCGCCTAAGATTTGAGAGGGTATGGGGAACGACCATTTATTTTCTGCTGGTATTGTGTGAACGAGGGGAAAGGATGTGGTGGTTATGAGGGAGAGGTTTGTAGAAAAGTTTGGATTGCCTTCATCGTCTCAATATAACTTTCTTTTATCTCAAGTTTATTTTATTGCAAAGCATATGATGTTTGCAGAAGATTCATTTTTTATTTAAATAAGAATGAAAATAATTTTCTTTAACCCGTCTGATGGTCACAATTTTACTCAGAAAGCTAATGAGTTATGAGTTAAAAAAATAATACTTGTGGTTTACAGTCATTGCGAATATATTAATGGGTATATATATATATATATATATATATATATATATATATATATATATATATATATATATATATATATATATATATATATATATATATATATACCCATTAATATATGGCGATGGACTGCGGGAATGTCCGGTTGTGACATCAAACAGAAAGCACGTTTGATGGCCGTTCGGTAAACTTTCAAGTTTTCTTGCTTGAATTGTCTGTTTTTCTCTTTGAATTTAGTACAGGCATGTTTTTGAGATTGTTTTGATTGAATTCATATATATATATATATATATATATATATATATATATATATATATATATATATATATATATATATATATATATATATATATATATATATATATATATATGAGTAACTAATTTGTGTTTGTGGAAGAGTTTTTCCACTACTTGAGAAACTGATTTTGTGAAAATGAACTCTAGTCCTAGTCAATCTGCACGTGAGGCAAGGAGAGGTGACTTAAATTCCAATGTCACTAGTGAGATAGTTGAGGATCAGCATAGTGTGTTGAATGATATCTCGCAAGTTTGGAAAAGAATGTACAGTGGTAATTGACGTAAAAGATGTGAAGAAGATAAAGGCAAGTGAAATTATTAAAAGTGTGGAAGAATCAACCGGAGACATGTCAGTGTATGCAGTCGTACCCAAAGGGGCAAATTTATATGAAGTCACTCTTCCAAACAAGGAAGCAGCATATAATATCTTGCATGGAATTGATGTTGGCAGCGAACATTATGATTGTGCTCTCTTATATTCAGAAAATACTATTGTGTCTATACTTCATCTTCCGGCATACATCTCTGATGAAGAGATAAGTATGAAGCTAAAAGAATACGGAGTAGAAATCCTATCACCCATTCAACGTAGATACTATCCTGGTACTAGTGTGGCTGATGGGACCCGTTATACAAAATGTAAATTTCCACAGCAGGTAAAATCATTGCCTTACAGCATGAAGTTACAGACTGGCAATGGTCCACAATATTTTAGAGTATTGCATGATAATCAAGTAAAAGTGTGTTCTCGATTTTTAGATCCGGGCCATGTTATGAAAGATTGCCCTGACTTTGTATGCTATAAGTGTGGAGGGCAGGGCCATGTAGCCAAGAACTGCACTAGACAAAGATGTGATAATTGTGGAAGTTTTCCTTTAATGTGTTCATGCAGAATTTGTGACAAATGTCACAAAGATACACAAACATGTATGTGTCACAGAGATAACATTACAGACATTAACCCAGAGACTGAAGATGTTACGAGAGAAAAAAGACTAGAGTTACAAAGTGTAGAAGAAGACAAAGAAGAAGCTGAGAATAAAATTCAGGATAATGATAGTAGAGAAAGAGAAGACAATGAAAACAACAGAGTTGAAATGACCAATGAGGAAATAGAATCTGAGGAAGGAGCAAACTACAATCTTAATACTAGTGATGAATCGGCAATATATTCAGGTGATGACAGAATGGAAGATGATGAAAAATCAAACGATGCTACAAGAAGTAAAGAAAATGGTATTAATCCAGAGAAATTCAAAGTTGAACAGAGGAGAAGGAGAAGGTTTAATCCAGTACCTAATCTGAAAATGAATAATATGAGAAGAAAACCCTCTAAATAATGTTCAATATTCATGGAAATGATTTTTTTAAAAAATCCAATTAATTTCAACAAACTCATCATTATAATGGCTTTAAATATTATATCTCTAAATGTAAATGGCTTGCGTGATTTGAATAAACTGAAGTCTGTTTTAGAAATATTTAAAGAGAAAAGAGGCCATATTTTATTATTGCAAGAAACCTTTTGGGATGATGAATTTGCTGAAAGTATTAGAGAGAATGAGATTTGGAATGGTGACATCTTTTATAGTAATGCAGATAATGGGAGGGCTGGTGTTGCTATTTTAGTAGTGAGAGATTTGAAAGTTAGAGTGACACAAGAAATGTTTGAAAGGGGTAGAATTTTACATCTTAAAATAGATATTGATGATGGAGTAATTGATTTAATCAATATTTATGCTCCAAATGTTGTGCGAGAAAGGTATAACTTTTTCATGAGATTAAATACATATTTGCAACAGCATACCACGGATAGCACTATATTGGCTGGTGATTTTAATTCAGCTTTAGCTGGAATTGATCGACATAACAAAACTCTACATTTTGGTGATCGAGCTGTTCGAGAGCTTTATAAAATAATCTATGATAGAAATATTTCCGATCTATGGAGATTACGAAATCCTGGCTCTCGTATTTTCTCCAGAAAACAAGTTGTACTTGGAGAAATGAAGCAAAGTAGGATAGATTATTTTTTGATTTCCTCGAAATTACACCCTTTTGTGCAAAACATTTACTATACAGATACATCGTTTAGTGATCATTCATTCGTGTACCTTAAACTAAATACATGTAAAATAGAAACAGGGCCTGGTTTGTGGATACTAAATAACACCGTTCTTTGTGAGGAAGAATATGTAGAGAGAGTGAAATCAATTCTTGCCGAAGGAAAAAACGAAGAATTGTATTTCCGTGAACCACTAATTTGGTGGGATAATATAAAATACAAAATTAAAAAATTCTCCCAAGTTTATTGTACAAGAAGAAATAAGGAAAGATTGCAAGAGTATTTTAGATTGCAAAATAAATTGAAATCATTTTTAGAAAATGTTGCTGATAATAAATCATATAACATTAACAAATATGAAGAACTAAAACATCAGTTAAATGACTATGAAACTGAATTTTGTCGGGGTGCTATATTGAGATCAAAAGCGAAATGGGCGATTGAAAGCGATAGAAACACTAAATACTTTCTAAATCTTGAAAAAGATCGCCGAAAGAAAAATATAATCACTGTATTGATTAACGATGACCACGTAATTATTTCAAATACAACTGAAATTTTAGATGAAATACATACGTTTTATAGTCATTTATATTCTTCGACAAATGTTGATGAAACTTGTACAGATTCACTTTTAAATTTTGTAAATTGTTCTGTAACTGCTGAAGATAAAAATATGTGTGATGCTATAATAACAGTTGATGAAATAAATACAGCTATCAAAGGTATGGCTGAAAGTAAAAGCCCGGGCCCGGACGGATTGACAGTGGAGTGGTATTGTACATTTTATGACTGTCTATATGACATTCTCTTACACATTTTTCAGAGTGTTAAGAATGACAAAGTTATGTCGAGATCAATGAGATTTGGGGTTATATCGCTTATTTATAAAAACAAGTGAGATAATAGAAGGTTGAAAAATTGGCGCCCTATCAGTTTATTGAATGTTGATTATAAAATCTTAGCAAGGATTCTATCTACACGTCTAAAATTGGTATTACCTAAAATTATACATCTAACTCAAACATGTTGTATAGTTGGGAGAGATATCGCTGATACTATAGTCACTGTCAGAGATATTATAGATATGGTTGAGAGAGACAATCTTGAGGGATATATCTTAAAAATTCATCAAGAAAAAGCTTTTGACAGAGTTAACCACTCATATCTGATGTCTGTACTACGAAAGTTTGGATTCGGTGAAAATTTTATTCAGTGGTTAAAAATATTTTACAGTGATATTAAAAGCAGCGTTAAATGCAATGGACACCTAACGAAACCCTTTGTAATTAAAAATTCAGTCAGACAAGGTTGTCCTATATCGGCAATGTTATATGTATTAGCAGCAGAACCCTTAGGGCTCGCTATCAAAGCGAATCCTTGTATCAAAGGTATTCCACTCCCACTGTCTAGTAATACAAGTAAAATATTTCAACATGCAGATGATACAACCATGACATTATCGGACAAAAATTCCATCGATCAATCTTTCAATGTGCTTGACTTGTATTGTAAAGGATCTGGTGCAAAAGTCAACAAGGGAAAAACAGAAATTTTATGTATTGGATCTGGTAAATTTTCTGAGGAATACTGCCAAAAATTACAAATTCAAATTTGTGATCAAGTCATCTTAATTTTAGGGGTTTATGTTGGAAAATGTGCAAAGTTATGCGAGCAGCTTAATTGGAATGATAGAATATCTAAAATTCAAAACTTATTACAACTATGGACACAGAGATATCTGAGAGTACAAGGAAAAGTTACAGTAGTAAATACCTTATTAGCCTCTAGAATATGGTACATTGTGTCAATTCAGCCTCTTCCTGATAAGATTGTTGATGAATTAAAACAATTATTTCTTAGATTTATTTGGTCAGGAAAGTCCCATTTAGTCAACTATTATACTCTAATTGGGAATAAGCGAAACGGCGGACTACAGTTAACTAATATAAAGACGAAAATGTATGCATTCAGACTAAAATTTTTAAAAAGATACTTTGATACGAATTGTCATACTATGTGGAAAACTACCTTTGATTACTTTTTATCTACTGTTCTGAACATGAAGTTGACCAAAGATTTATTTCTCATGTCCTTAAATAAGCAACAATTGAATACCCTCCCTATATTTTACAGAGAAATATTTCATGCATGGGAAAAAATTAGAAATATTAACACAAATATTTATGTGAAGAATGTTTTTGAACAACCTCTTTTTTTAAAATCCTAATATTACTTATGCTGGTAAAAAGTTATTTTTCATAGAATTTATAAAAGCAGGAATTGTTCGTGTTAAGGACATTACATATGAGTTTATACCTGGCTTATTACCTTAAAGAGCTATACAAGAAATAATATACGAATCAAATCCTGAGATAAAAGCCGAAAAGATAAAAAAGACTATAATTGCATACTAGAAAGTTTACCATTAAACTGGAGACATATTCTTACAAAAGAGTCCAAACCTACTGAAACAAATAAGAATATATATCTCAAAGATGGTACTAAATTGTATGACCTATGTTCAAGCACAACACATTTATTTTACAAACTTTTGTCTACTTCCATTTTTCAAGAACCATCTTTGGTTTGCTTTTGGAGTAAGATGTTTAGTTTAGAAAAGCTAGACAACTGGAAATTAATTCACTTGCCTTTCAAAACCCCAGATTGTATGGAATTAGATTATAAAATAATGCACAATCGAATGTTTACAAAAGAAAGACTGAAATATTATGGCAAAATTGATAATGACAAGTGTCCAGTCTGCCAGTGGGAAACAAAAGATGTATTTCATATGTTTTTAAAATGTCCTGAACTAAGTTCTTTTAAAAATTATATTGTATATATTGTAGAGATTCTTTTCAAGAACAGTAGACTTGATGTTCTTCATAGTATTTCCTTTGAACAAATGTTGATGATAGGATATAACAAAGAAGCAGCATCAGTCAATAGTTATTTCTTAAACTACATTCTGAGCCTTGCTCGATTGTGTATTTAGAAAAGACGAAACAGCATGTCGACAATAGGGAAGAAAATAGACATAGAAAGATTGTTTAAATATTTGACTAGGAAATACATATTATATGTGTATCAACATTACAAAGACAAAGATCAGACTTTGTTTACAAAATATTTTGTACAAGACAATCCGCTAATAAGAGTAAAAGAGGAAAAAATGTTTCTCACTATGTAAAACTAATGTTTTGTAATACTATGTACATACTGACTGCAAACTTTTAACCTACATCTTGTAAAGAACGCTTTTTTTTTAAATAAAGAATAAAAAAGGCGATGGACTGCTAATCCTTTGGAGTGTCACCGCGTGTGTCGAATCCCATCCTCGTCGATGATATTTTGCATAATATTCACTGTTAAACCTATTAACACTTATGAATGGATATTTCGTCCGTATGGATCAAAACAACTCATGAAACGTAACACATCTGCTAATAAAACCTCTTTTCCGTTTCAAACCTTAGTTTAACATATATTTGAATGCGAAACATTTACTCCATGCATCTATAAAATTTATTGAGATCAGAAACAAAAAAATATTTCTCTTTTTAATATAGTGGAGCCATGTCTAACTTCATACCGTTTCGGCACCATTGGATGGGATGGCAAGTGAGGCTGCAAAACTTTCTTTCGTTCACTTCGAGCTTTTTAATGTTGGCAATAAACAAATCTGCAATTCAAAGATAGGCTGTATTCTACAGAGCCTAATTCAATGTTGTATCTGCGTTTTAAACCTTTCCAGATGTCCTTTCTAATCATCGAACTAAAGAAAACGTTTTAACGTATCAGTTATTCTGCCGCTGATTCCATTGCGGGATAGGACGGTAGAGGCGTGTGGTGATGGTAGTGGAAAGCATTAAGGTCTTCTCGGGTATCATTCTTTTCACGGGTTCGTTTGTTTGTCGTTTCAACAAGGATATTGGCAAAAGTTCAACCTTCGCTTGTAACGTGTCCTTCTAGAAAAATTTTCTTCTTTTACATTTACATTTCTCTTATCACTGATTATATCAACTTAATATTGATAATGTGCTATATAATACTGAACTGAACGCATGTGGCAAGTCCCAAAATTAATCTTTATTCAAAAACATGTATAAAGGATTAAATAAAGGTTATTTTTATCTTTGTGACAACGAGTAACCTAGTATATCATCACATTTGCTGCGTGTTGATTTGGGTTTCCTCATTCCTGGCAAAGTGTAAAAGATCCAAATTCGAACGAAACAAAATACTTTGAAGACTTTTAAGTTACTGTAACCTATATTTGACCTATTAGTATAAATGTAATGTTAATTTGGTTACATTGACTTTGTGGCTAAATATAGGATATAGCCTAAGTATAGATTATCGCGGTTGATGACTAAACTAATTTACTGTTATGAACACTTACATGTAAAAAAAAAGAAATAAAACGACTAACAGAGAGTGGTTTCGATGTACGGCCCTCTTGGTTATGGGTCCAGCACGCTTCCACAGCGCCACTCTGCTGTTATTGAAGGTGGATTTGTTGTAACTAATCTGAACAGTGTATCTGATATTTGCCCATCTGTTGAATATTTACGGGGAATTATATGCTAAACGAATGGTCAAAGGAAGTGTTTCTCGACACGAATATAACATGCAGTGTAAATGAACAACACTAAATTTCTTTGAAAATTATATACATTGGTCAAGATTGTGGTTGGTGGGGTAGAGGAGGATAGAGATCATGGGATTTCTTCCAAGTCTGAATATTGTTTCCTTTTACCTCAAGGGCAGATGTTTCAGAGTACGAGTGTCACGTTCGTTCAATCTGAGGCTAGCCGGATGCATAAGCGTGGGGTATTTTAAACGTGTTTGATGTATAACCATCGCCGCCGGCCAGTGTCAAGCGATTATGTAAGTCGCCAGAAACTCACCTCTCGTGTCTAATCCTGTAGCTCTCACCCATGTGTTATACATTGGTCGGAGATGAAAAGAAGCCCGCAGGGTACAGGGGCTGTTCTGCCTGCCACGTAGAGAGAGAGAGAGAGAGAGAGAGAGAGAGAGAGAGAGAGAGAGAGAGAGAGAGAGAGAGAGAGAGAGAGAGAGAGAGAGAGAGAGAGACAAACGAGAAACACTGATAGCTCAGTTGATTGGGATAGTCCAATAACATCCAATCGGATTTCAGCCCGAGGGTGGGCCAAAATCTTAGATTCAAATTGTGTTAGCTGACCCCGGGCTAAATTTCGATAGTATACATGAGCAAATTGTGAGGAGGATATCGTCGTAATAATTATACACTGAGAGACGACACTCGTAAAATGGCGGGATAATTTGGACAAAGAATTGTGAACAAAGAAATGAAAGAATCAAAAGGTAGTTATTTGATCGATTTTTGCAAAACATTACGGCCTCGTAATTGTAAGTATTGAAATTATGTTTATTCAATTACAGGGATTGTATTATTATGTATGATCACCTTGTAGAGTCTTCATTTCTAAGCTTATTTGAGACACGAATTTGAGTTACGTAGATAATTATGTAGATTGCTAGTTCATCAGAATTAATATCATAAGTCGTTGATAGGTTACGTCGTGGTAACAAAGTACCTTTAGTGATGAGTATGTTAGTGTTCATTAGTTCAAATAGATGTTTGAATATATCAGAGCGTATATATATATATATATATATATATATATATATATATATATATATATATATATATATATATATATATATATATATATATATATTATGAGTTGTAATGTAAAGATTTTCGTTTGATTATTGTGATATTGTCAGTATAATCGAATTATGAGAATGATGTGAATTAAATATCTTTTTGTGCAAACGAGTACTTTATATCTTGCTTTTATGATTCTGTTTTATGATGTTGTGTTATTATTTTGTGTTTTACCATGCAAGAGTGTATGTGTATTACATTTTGAATGGTTGTGTGTTCGATAAAATTTGATAACACAATCTGATGACAAGCTTGATGTGTAGTGTGAGGTGTGAGCGCTGAGAACAAAAGAGTGTACCATCCTATCGTTTTCAAAGGAAGCTTTTCGGGAACAACTTTCAGTGCGAGGTAGCAAACCCGAGAACCCGAGTCCCTCAGAGAGAGAGAGAGAGAGAGAGAGAGAGAGAGAGAGAGAGAGAGAGAGAGAGAGAGAGAGAGAGAGAGAGAGAGAGAGAGAGGGAGGGAGGAGGGGGGCGAAGTCGGAAAATTGGAGTCCACGTATAGACGAGGGAAAGGACGGGGAGGAATGTAGTCTTGGAGGTGGGAAAAGGAAAGGAAAAGGAGACAGCACCTGGATGGAATTAGGGGAAACGAAGAGGAATCAGGGGATGAGTAAAAAGCAAGGACGGTGTTAAACTCACACTACAAATCACATGACGAGATAGGCTTAAAAGAGTCGAGCAAAAGATGCTTCTTTGAGAACTTCGAGTGATTGACTATTATTTGTTTAATAAATTGTTGTTATTAAATTTAACTCTTGTACCTTTTATCATTTCACCATCAGAAGTGCCGTCTGAGAGCTCAGAGCTCTCCGCCAAACATTCACTAACTCAACTTCCAAACCTCAATCGAGCCTGGCTGGATCTTTTGTTATAATCTAAATAAATATTGGAAGTACCCAACCACCAATTTCCTAAAACCAAATATATACATAGGGGAGAAATAACTCTTTAAAACAAGATGGGTCTAGTAGTTTGTTGTTATAGAAATCGGAGCAAAATATTGATTTGAATTTATTTGAAAGCCAGAATTTACTCTCACGTGTATTCAATCAATAATTACAAAACATATACGTGTGGTTTACAATAATTAAGAAAATATCACAAGGTATATAAAATATGTATAGATCAACAAAATCCTGACAAGGGAGCCGAATTATGAAGGCAGTGGAGTGCTAAACGATTGATGTCTCCACACGTGGCCTTGCGTCACATCTATGTCGATTAAATTTGTGTATGTTATTCACTCGGGATAGTATTCATCAACCTTGCGATTAGATATTTTGCCCAGATAGATAAGAAAGAACATCCGATATATCAGACATCTGCAAACATAACCTCTTTTCATTATCCATCCTGTGGTTGCGGAATATCTAAATTTGAAACATGAACTTCATGAATGTTCAAGACATGCTAGAATCGGAAACAAAAGATATTGTTTCTGTCTTTAATGTAGCGGATCCTCCATGTCTAATGTCAACACGTTTCGGCACCATTGAATGGAATCTCAGGTGACATTACAGAAATATTGCTAATGTTGAGCAAAGAGAAGTAGGCATTAAGTCCGTGGGATGGAAGGATTAGCATTGTTCCATAAAGCATATTTCAAGGTTGTTTCTGCATTTTAAACCTATCCAAATCAGGTTTTTCAAAATCGACATGTATAAAAGTTTGAAAAGTATTAGTTGTTCGGGAGCTGATTTCGTTGCGGGTTATGAAGGAAGAGGTAAGTGGTTGCAAGCATAAAGGTCATCTTTCCCGGTATCATTCCTCCCAAGGATTTATTTGTTTGTTGTTTTAAGAAACATTTTGACAGAGTTCAACTTTTGCTTGTATCATGTCCCTCTCGAAACATTCTTTTCTATTATGTGTACATTTGTATTCTCACTGATTGCAGGGATGTAATTTAATTTTCGTACAGTGCCACATAATACTCGACTGTATGCATATATTAGGTTCCAAAGTATTCTTATAAAGTGCATTTGTTGATGATGAAATGAAGGATACTTTGACACTTTGTGACAATGAGGAACCTCGAATATTTTTGCATTTTAAGCGTGTTGGTATATGTTTCCTTATTGCTAGAACAGCGTAGAAATCCAAATCCGAACAACAAAACAGGTCGTTTGAAGAGTGGAAACTTGCAATAACCTAATTTTGACTAATTAGTGTAAATGAAAAATTACTTTGGTTGCATTCCGTTTGTGTTTAAATATAGGATAAAGCTTAAGTGTAAATGGTTTCATGTTTCCATTCTTAAGGGCAAATAATGCACTTTACCGTTAAGAATACTTACCTTAAAAACCAATGGAAAAGAACTATTAGCAGAGCGTGGTTTTGATCCACGGGCCTCTGGGTTATGGGTCCAGCACGCTTCCACTGTGCCACTCTGCTGTTCTGAAAGACAATTTGTTTTAATTATTTTAAATTGGAACGGATATTCACCCATCTTAGTCAATATTTCCGCGACTTATATACTGACCGAATGGTCAAAAAATGTTAATCCCGCCTAATATTTGAGAGGGTATAGGGAACGACCATTTATTTTCTGCTGGTATTGTGTGAACGAGGGGAAAGGGTGTGGTGGTTATGAGGGAGAGGTGTGTAGAAAAGTTTGGATTGCCTTCATCGTCTCAATATAGCTTTCTTTTATCTCAAGTTTATTTTATTGCAAAGCATATGATGTTTGCAGAAGATTCATTTTTTATTTAAATAAGAATGAAAATAATTTTCTTTAACCCGTCTGATGGCCACAATTTTACTCAGAAAGCTAATGAGTTATGAGTTACAAAAATAATACTTGTGGTTTACAGTCATTGCGAATATATTAATGGGTATATATATATATATATATATATATATATATATATATATATATATATATATATATATATTGTGTATATTACAACATAGAGATGACAAGGTGGCCGAGCGGTTAAGGCGATGGACTGCTAATCCTTTGGGGTGTCACCGCGTGTGTCGAATCCCATCCTCGTCGATGATATTTTGCATAATATTTACTGTTGAAACTATTAACACTTATGAATGGATAAATACATCGACGATCAAAAATCAAAGTACATGTCAGTCAATGGTGGAATGATGCATGCATTTCCCAATATGAACAATAATGCTATTATTGAACTAAGACCACCCGAGTCTGACTTTGATGCTGTAAACAAAAAATACGTTGATGATAAACAGATTCCAATCAGTAATGTAATAGACAAAATGGAAACTGAATTTACCCGTCACGTGAATACGTTTTTAAATTTTCGCAGAAACATAAACACGCTTAAAGATAAATTGTTTGGAGATCCATCAAATGTTGACTTTATACTCGCTAATATTATCACAAAACTCAATGATATTAACACAAAACTCAATGATATTATTAGTGGAATTCCTAGTAATGTTGAGAAAACGAGTATGATTAAAATTCCTCACAAACAGATTAAAAATATTGTGTACACTGTTGCTTCTGGATCTGGTACATGGACAAAGCAAAATCGATCTATCAAATACACTGCTGAGGTTTATGGTGTGTATAGATTTTCAGTGTTTAGCATTATAAAGTTTGAAATATATTCCAATTATTCGCGTATTCATAATTTGACTGTTGCGATTTCTGAAACTATAACTGTAACAATAGATAAAAATTCTGAGGAAGAATTTGTACTTCAACCAGATAATGAAAATTTTAAAGGCCCTGGCCCTTATCAGTGGTGTTTGGAATTTGTAGCTGAATTACAATAACCAAGCCTTGGGATTATGTAAACAGATATTATAATGATAAGAAATATAGTTGATTTCAATCATATTTCAAAAGATATTCCAGTACAGGATCTGGACACACTAACACAATACTACAAATATTATCACAAAAAACTTTGGTGCGTAAAAAAAATGTTACAAATATTATAAAAAGATCCTTCGAGTAATATCATATCTGCCGTTGTTAATGACCAATTCTGGTATAATTTCAAGTGGGGTATAATTAAATCCAGTTTTGTTAATCATATCCGGTATTGGTGTTTCACTTAGAGTGGCGTGTAAAAAGGTAGAACCAAGACTTTTGATAAAAAAGCACGGATGTTTAACATCTATTAAAACTTACAAGAAACTACTTGATCAGATCCGGTCTTACCTACGAGGAGTTAAATATAATATGATGATTTATTACGTGAATTTCGCATTATTGACAATATGTTACCAGACATTCTACCAATGAGGATTAGTAAGTATGAAAAAAGTTATCAAATAAAAAATATGAGTAACGTATAATTTTATCTAAACTTAAGATATAATATCATTTACCTTCCCTAATGCGTAGTTTAATTTCCGCCTTCCACGTGTTTACTGAAATCGCATCGCTCTAATGCGCACTAAGAATCTACACACAGGTGATCATGTGTAAGGTAAATAACATCATTTTTTCACTACCTGTAAACTACAGCATTAAATCCAGGTAAACTGATGACTAACAGTCACCTGTAAAATATAGAGAGAGGCTAAACTGATAGATCTTATCTTTTCCGACTGAAATTTTATCTAAACTAAAGAAAAAATGTTTGAAAAATTTCACAGTAGTAATATCTAATGAAACATGAGGTATAAAATAATATAACTTACCTTTCTCGCGTTTGTTCTAATGCCTAGTTTAATTTCCGCCTTGCCAATATTAACTGGAATCGTCACTCTCTAATGCGTAGTTTAATTTCCGCCCTGTACAGGGTATGTTATCTGATGAAAACCTAGAGGTAGACTGATAACAAAACCCGTCTTGCTGTCTTTAGAGTAGTTCGAGAACATTCCACGCATGCGCCTGTTCTAACAAATACAACAACCTCTGCTTACCTGGATGAATCATCAAGTTACATAGTATTTTTCCTGCACCTATTGCTTTGTAACAATACAAAATACCTGTCTGCACCTGTTGTTTTGTAATATACCCGATACCACCTTTTGTGATATAATGACAGAGCTTCTGGATAGTATAAGGAAGTTTACCTGAATACCGATCATGTACATAACTCTCTACCTGGATTCATTAACATTGTAATAACAGAAAGGGGGGTGAGTTAGAAACCTTACTAATACTTTTAAAAAAAGGGGGGTAGTTTAGGACTATAGTTTATACTTGTTTGGAGGGGTTAAAGAGGGGTTTGAGCTGAAAATCTTATTTTCCTCTACTACTCAGCCATATGATAGCTGCTTACTAGCCACAGGGTCTTGCGTCATTGCTTACAATTTAACTATCAGTCGTACATATAGTATAAAATGTATAACTGACAGTTTAATTGTATGCAACGATGCGGCACTTTTGCTTACTAGCCGGCCATGCAAACTTGACCTACCTTTCATCGTCATATATCTGCATGAAATCGATAGGAATATGCTTTATTTTTCTCAGAAATTGCTAGTGTAACATTCGTTGTCGTTAATCCGTTGGATGACGAAAGGAAACGATAATATTCATGAAATTTTACATGTGTGTGTAGTGTAGTGAAGTGCAGTGTAGTGTAGTTTAGTGTAGTGTAGTGTATGGAACGGCGAAAAGACAACCAAATATTAGTGTTAAATTTATACCTGCAGATGTCTACGACCATACCACGTTGAAAACACCAGTTCTCGTCTGATCACCAAAGCTAAGCAACGTCGGACCCCTTTAATACATGGATGGGTGATAATATAGGAATACCAGGTGCTGTAGACGTTTTGTTTAGGTTCTATCCTCACTACCTCATATGCGATCATAGGTGGCCAATATTTGTTATTCACAAATCCGGCGTAATTTCTCTAGTTTCCATCCTCCAGGATGACAAATGGCCGCCTCATTTGCCCACCAAATTTTGAATGATATTCCTGATTCTGCCAGCTGCGAATAACTGCAACGTATGCAATCGATGTCTTTCATTATGGATACTTGTCTGAGGTATTTTTGTTCATTAATTGGTGAATATAATAGGAATGTAGGACTTTTAATTTTTTTTTTAAATTTCTTTCTCTTTTTTTCAGGTCACCAGTCAATCATGTGAAACGCGATATCCTGTAGCAAATATTTCGATTATGTGCCATTGACAAAATAAATCTCTGTTTTGATTACATTAAGCTTGGATGGATGTTCATTACTTCCACTTCCTTGCACTTTCTACGTTTCCACAACTTTAACGTTTCCGGGTTTGCAAGAAAATTTCCGTTGCAAATTAGATTCGAGCCCGTCTTTAAATATATAGGATCATAGGCTGGTGTAGCTTTTTTACCTATTGATTAAATCAGTTGATACAAAATAATAATAATAATAATAATAATAATAATAATAATAATAATAATAATAATAATAATAATAATAATAATGCTCAAAACAACAAAAATGACCGGACTCCACTTTTTAATGCATTGCTATTTAAGTCCATTTACAGGTTGGAAATCCCCGGTTAAACAAGCAAGGTCCAAGTCCGAAAATGCATGGATGACAAATATGAATAATGCCTGAAGGCAGGTTCCCTCGTTGGGATCTGTAAGTCTTAATCGTCTACTTTATTGGCTAATTTTACACTGCACATACACGTAACAGTCTGGACATAGGAAAAGGCGACGAAAGAAGCGAATATTAGCCTTAAAGTTGCACATACTTGTGTCTACGGCCATACCACGTTGAAAGCACCGGTTCTCGTCCGATCACCGAAGTTAAGCAACGTCGGGCCCGGTTAGTACTTGGATGGGTGACCGCCTGGGAATACCGGGTGCTGTAGACTTTTATTTTATTACCAATTTTATGCAAATTTTTATTTTACAACTAATTTTATCGTTTTAAGTTTCTCTTACTTACTTTTTCTCTAACTAAATTTAATTTCTTCAATAAATAAACAACATATTAATTTCTCTTTCATTTTCTCTTTCTTCCTTAACTTTCGTCAATAATTCTGATCCTAAAATTATCAATTATAGGACATGAATATCGCAAACGTTCGTTCACATTTCTCTGCTCTTGGCTTCGAGCTTTACTACTGTCATATGCGATCATAGGTGACCAGTATTTCAATTTCTTCACTTTCCTCTACTTCTAGGTCCACAACAAACTGCCTCCTGTTTCATGTCGAAATACTTCCTCCGATTTTCTTTTTTCTCGTATATTCCTGATATAGCCTCTAGCGAAGAATGGCAAATATATGATCGATGTCTTTCATTTTGGATACTTATTTGCGGTATTTCTTATTCACTAATTGATTTATATATTTGGAATGTATGAACTGTGAAATAAATATAGAATTATTTATTTAGTTCTCTTAAGCAGGGCCTCAGTCTGCCAGTGAGAAACTTGGCATCCCGTTGTGAATACTTCAAATATGGGTCATTGGCAAAATAAATTGGGAATAAAATTCTGTTTTGATTACAGAAAGTTTCAATAGATGTTCCCTGCTTTCACTTTCTGTATTCCAACAACTTTAACTTCTCCAAACTGCAAGAAGATATCTTTTACAAATCGGATATGAGCCTATCATTAAAGGCAGCTCATAGGCCTGTGTCGCTTATCCAAATGAGAGGAGAGAAAGAGGAATATTAACAACAACAACAACAACAACAACAACAACAACAACAACAACAACAATGTTCCCAATCTGCGTTTACAGTCAATTTCAACGTGGAAATCTCAGGTTAAACAATATAGTTCTAGGTCGGAAAATGGATGAGTGACAAATATGAGTGTCTGAGGGCAGTTTCGCTTCTTTTGGTTTTTAATTTTGAATCAGTTCACAGTTTAGTTATTATGTTACACTGCTCATTTTTTTTTAATACATTGGAAACCTTGGAGAGAGGAGCGACTAATCAGCTCAAACGTCAAGAGTCTTGAAAACGTATCAAGACACGTCACATTATGTTTTAACAGTTATAATTTTATTCTTAATTGAACATAAGTCATTTCATTTCTACCTAAATGCCCTAAAAACTGAAAATGAAAACTCTAAGAAATGTTTTATACCAAGTTCCCACACAGAAACGAACAATTTTTCATGCGTTCATCTGATTATTCGTACTCACTAAAAGTGTTCTCTGTCATATGGATGCATATCAAATGAGATGCAAAGTAACAGAATACTCGGTACTTTTATTTACCACTATGTATCGAGGTGCAAGACGAATCTCTGTTTCAACTGCCCTTTTCATTTATGTGCTTTACTGTGTTTACTTTTTCTTCCCGTTTTATCACACACACACACACACACACGCGCGCGCGCGCGCGTAAAAGAGAGAGACAAACACAGACAGACAGAGGCACGAAAAAATTGAATGCTGCGAAATTCGCATAACTTCATCAGCTATGAAAATTATTTGTACCTCTATGTAATTTTATTTGAAAAGCGCTAACACTTGAAAAATTCAAACAAGGGAAAAAACTCTATTCATCTTACACGATAATAGTATTCGACATAATTTTAAATCTACATACACATATTAATTCGTGTATTATTTTCATTCTAGTCTAGGATAACTTCATTATTCTTTTATGGTTTAGAGGTATCAAGAGATACAATTTAAACAAAAGTTAAAATACATATACTGACCTTTTCTTATATTTTAGATTTTATCATATTGAGCTACACATTGTCATAGGCAAGTTGAATTTCATAACCTTTGCACATTATATATATATATATATATATATATATATATATATATATATATATATATATATATATGTGTGTGTGTGTGTGTCTTTATATATATATATATATATATATATATATATATATATATATATATATATATATATAAAGGCACACTCACACATACACCACATACACAAACACAAACATAAACATATATATATATATATATATATATATATATATATATATATATATATATATATATATATATATATATATATATATATAATCTTATTTTGGGTACTCAACCAGAAAATACAGTATGGAGTAAGCAGATTGAAAATACTGGTTATATATATATATATATATATATATATATATATATATATATATATATATATATATATATATATATATATATATATATATAGAGAGAGAGAGAGAGAGAGAGAGAGAGAGAGAGAGAGAGAGAGAGAGAGAGAGAGAGAGAAGAGGAGTAGCAAGAATCCGAAGGTGACGTTATCGCCACTCCAAAGGGAGCGTAAATTCGGCTTGCGAGAACAAGAGCTCAACATAGTCTTTGTCATTTTTAAAGGTTCGAAAGGTGCACAGTTTTAGTTTATGCCTCGTTTCTTTATATATATATATATATATATATATATATATATATATATATATATATATATATATATATATATATATATATATATATATATAAAGAGAGACAGACAGACAGACAGACAGATAGATAGATAGATAGATAGATAGATAGATAGATAGATAGATAGATAGATAGATAGATAGATAGATAGATAGATAGATAGATATTGTTTGTTTGTTAGTTAGAGACGGAGATGGAGAAAGTCAGAGAGTGAAAGAGCTGAAGATTTAAGCAGACTATGCATCACACTTATAAAATACACAACAAGATAGGTAGATATTGTTTGTTTGTTAGGTAGAGACGGAGATGGAGAAAGTCAGAGAGTGAAAGAGCTGAAGATTTAAGCAGACTATGCATCACACTTATAAAATACACAACAAGATAGGTAGATATTGTTTGTTTGTTAGTTAGAGACGGAGATGGAGAAAGTCAGAGAGTGAAAGAGCTGAAGATTTAAGCAGACTATGCATCATACTTATAAAATACACAACAGTTCAATAGTCATGATGATAGATTTCTATCAAACTGGACGCCATATTTTATCGTTGAGCGAGACTACTCTCATTGCCTAATAAAACTAAAAGCCTCTTGGCAAAACAGCATAATTTGAACATACCTCATCTAAACTAAAAACAAGTATGGCCTATTGGCTCATCTAACTCAAAACACTTTAGTTCTAACTTTACTAATCTAACCCAGTCTTAATTTATTTTCCTTGATACAGTGAAAATTTAAAGCACCTTTCAATGAAATCCCACATACTGCAAAAAGTTCTATCAAAATTCCAAAAGGATAATGTTCCAAATGAACACCGTTTGTGTTCTGAATGATTTACAATTTTGAATGTGCTGATGTGCTCATAATTTTGACCTTTGACAATGATGTAATTCAGAATATCAATGCATGAATTCATAATAATACCAAAATTGCCATTTTTCATATTTGGACATTTATCTTGGGGTGTATTTTATTTTCTTATCAAAATGTTGGAATTCGCCTACACCATGCGGTCGGTACAGCCATATGGTAGCTGCTTACTAGCCACAGGGTCTTGTGTCATTGCTTACAATTTAACTATCAGTGGTACATATAGTATAAAATGTATAACTGACAGTTCAATTGTATGCACCGATGCGGCACTTTTGCTTACTAGCCGGCCATGCAAACTTGACCTACCTTTCATCGTCATATATCTGCATGAAATCGATAGGAATATGCTTTATTTTTCTCAGAAATTGCTAGTGTAACATTCGTTGTCGTTAATCCGTTGGATGACGAAAGGAAACGATAATATTCATGAAATTTTACATGTGTGTGTAGTGTAGTGAAGTGCAGTGTAGTGTAGTTTAGTGTAGTGTAGTGTATGGAACGGCGAAAAGACAACCAAATATTAGTGTTAAATTTATACCTGCAGATGTCTACGACCATACCACGTTGAAAACACCAGTTCTCGTCTGATCACCAAAGCTAAGCAACGTCGGACCCCTTTAATACATGGATGGGTGATAATATAGGAATACCAGGTGCTGTAGACGTTTTGTTTAGGTTCTATCCTCACTACCTCATATGCGATCATAGGTGGCCAATATTTGTTATTCACAAATCCGGCGTAATTTCTCTAGTTTCCATCCTCCAGGATGACAAATGGCCGCCTCATTTGCCCACCAAATTTTGAATGATATTCCTGATTCTGCCAGCTGCGAATAACTGCAACGTATGCAATCGATGTCTTTCATTATGGATACTTGTCTGAGGTATTTTTGTTCATTAATTGGTGAATATAATAGGAATGTAGGACTTTTAATTTTTTTTTTAAATTTCTTTCTCTTTTTTTCAGGTCACCAGTCAATCATGTGAAACGCGATATCCTGTAGCAAATATTTCGATTATGTGCCATTGACAAAATAAATCTCTGTTTTGATTACATTAAGCTTGGATGGATGTTCATTACTTCCACTTCCTTGCACTTTCTACGTTTCCACAACTTTAACGTTTCCGGGTTTGCAAGAAAATTTCCGTTGCAAATTAGATTCGAGCCCGTCTTTAAATATATAGGATCATAGGCTGGTGTAGCTTTTTTACCTATTGATTAAATCAGTTGATACAAAATAATAATAATAATAATAATAATAATAATAATAATAATAATAATAATAATAATAATGCTCAAAACAACAAAAATGACCGGACTCCACTTTTTAATGCATTGCTATTTAAGTCCATTTACAGGTTGGAAATCCCCGGTTAAACAAGCAAGGTCCAAGTCCGAAAATGCATGGATGACAAATATGAATAATGCCTGAAGGCAGGTTCCCTCGTTGGGATCTGTAAGTCTTAATCGTCTACTTTATTGGCTAATTTTACACTGCACATACACGTAACAGTCTGGACATAGGAAAAGGCGACGAAAGAAGCGAATATTAGCCTTAAAGTTGCACATACTTGTGTCTACGGCCATACCACGTTGAAAGCACCGGTTCTCGTCCGATCACCGAAGTTAAGCAACGTCGGGCCCGGTTAGTACTTGGATGGGTGACCGCCTGGGAATACCGGGTGCTGTAGACTTTTATTTTATTACCAATTTTATGCAAATTTTTATTTTACAACTAATTTTATCGTTTTAAGTTTCTCTTACTTACTTTTTCTCTAACTAAATTTAATTTCTTCAATAAATAAACAACATATTAATTTCTCTTTCATTTTCTCTTTCTTCCTTAACTTTCGTCAATAATTCTGATCCTAAAATTATCAATTATAGGACATGAATATCGCAAACGTTCGTTCACATTTCTCTGCTCTTGGCTTCGAGCTTTACTACTGTCATATGCGATCATAGGTGACCAGTATTTCAATTTCTTCACTTTCCTCTACTTCTAGGTCCACAACAAACTGCCTCCTGTTTCATGTCGAAATACTTCCTCCGATTTTCTTTTTTCTCGTATATTCCTGATATAGCCTCTAGCGAAGAATGGCAAATATATGATCGATGTCTTTCATTTTGGATACTTATTTGCGGTATTTCTTATTCACTAATTGATTTATATATTTGGAATGTATGAACTGTGAAATAAATATAGAATTATTTATTTAGTTCTCTTAAGCAGGGCCTCAGTCTGCCAGTGAGAAACTTGGCATCCCGTTGTGAATACTTCAAATATGGGTCATTGGCAAAATAAATTGGGAATAAAATTCTGTTTTGATTACAGAAAGTTTCAATAGATGTTCCCTGCTTTCACTTTCTGTATTCCAACAACTTTAACTTCTCCAAACTGCAAGAAGATATCTTTTACAAATCGGATATGAGCCTATCATTAAAGGCAGCTCATAGGCCTGTGTCGCTTATCCAAATGAGAGGAGAGAAAGAGGAATATTAACAACAACAACATTCTCAATCTGCGTTGAAAGTCATTTTCAACATATACATAAACCCACTATTTTTATTTTTCCCTATGTTTCTTGGTGCAAGATGAAGCGTTGTTTAAACTGCCCGTTTCATTTATGTTCTTTGCTTTACTTTTTCTTTCCATTTTAATACACACAAACACATACATGAGAGATACAGACAGATAGACAGAAGGATGGAAAGAGAGAGAATGTTGCGAAATTCGCATAACTTTATCAGTTATGAACATTAATTGTATCTCTATGTAATTTTATTTGATAAGCATGAACCCTTGAAGAAAACAAAAAGGGGAAAAAAAAAAACATTGTTCTTACTCGATAATAATAGTCTACAGATTTTTACAGTTTGTCACATAAAAACTGATCCGATTTATCTTAGGTAGCTGAGGTTTTGAGATATGTATGTGTGTATGTATGTATATATATATATACACACACACAAATGGGAGTTTTTCTGTGCACATACATGCATACATGTATTTATACACACATGTATTATTTATATTCTAGTCCAGGATAACTTTATTGTTATAACCTTTTAAGTTATCAACAGATAGAACTTAAATAAAAGTTTAAATATATATAACAACCTATTCTTTTATTATAGATGTTATATTGAGCTACACCTTACCATAGGAAAGTTGAATTTTATAAAATTGTGAGAGAGAGAGAGAGAGAGAGAGAGAGAGAGAGAGAGAGAGAGAGAGAGAGAGAGATGTCATGAGGGTGTGATGTCGCGAGGGTTTGTGGTAAGACACCGAACGTACTGTTAGTGCCACTTCAATATATCATAATGGAAACTTAGCCACTCTAAAGTAAAACATTTTAATGGAAACTTAGACTAGCACCTTATTGTGAACTTATTCCATCTAAACCAAAACATGACAAAGTGAACTTAGCCCATGTAAACCAAAACATCACTATGTGAACTTGGCCAATGTAAACTAAAACAATACATGGTGAACTCATCCCATCTAAACCAAAACACCAGAAATTTTGAACTTAGCCCATGTAAAATAAAACACCACAAAATGAATTTAGTCCATCTAAAACAGTGATCTTGGCTCATCTAAACCACACCTTAATGCAAATTTGTCCATTCTAAGCATAACACTTTTGATGCAACTCAGCCAATTTAAACTAAAACACCATAAAGAGATCTTAATACTATGAAACCAAAAATCCATAATGTAATCTTGGTCCATCAAAAGCAAAATATTTTAATGCAAACTTAGCTAATCAGAACCAAAAGAATTTAATACAAAGCTCATCAAAATCAAAATACCTGCATACAGTCTTAGCTCATCTAATGAAAACACCTTAATGTAAATTTAGCCCATTTAAACCAACAAAAAGCCTTAATTTTAACTTAACTAACTGAAACCAAAACATCACTTAATGTGAACCTAGTTCATTTAAAACAAAGCTCCTTAATGTGAATTTAGCCGATCTAAACAAAAACCCTAATGTGAAGATACCCCATCAAAACAAGAACACCTTAATGTAAAGCTAGGCCATCTAAACTAAAACACCTTAATGTGAAGATATATCATCTAAGCCAAGACACCCTAACATGAAGAACTTAGCCAATCTAAACCAAACCAACTTTATGTGATAGCTAGCCCATCTAAATTACAACACTTTAACCTGAACTTTACTCATCTAAACATGATGTAATATTAGTCCATCTAAAGCAAAAAAATTTGTGCTGCATTCAACAATGAAGCACATTATAGTTTGTTCCAGTATGCAATATAACCAACAAGTCTGACAGTTTCTAAATATCTATGGATCACTAATTAATACTGCCATCACTGGGCTGCTTTGAAATGGGAACATACATGCAGCCATATGTAGCTGAATCATGCAATACCCAGCTTTGTTATTACAAGAATTCTAATACTACATTCTTGTTTTGGCACTTCATTTGTATTTTTCAATGTTCTTAGTACCATGGCATTACTTTAAACTTCAACCAACTGATAATGTATTCACAATATTTTCAGTCATTCTTGCTATACCAGTTTGGTATACATGGTCAGCAGTATTGGACCCCAGATACTCTTTATAATGAGGTTCCCCTGTACTGTTGTTAATCCTGAATAAGATATTACAGAAGTCTAGATGTTTGACTGATATTTTATTACAAGACTTCCATGATTCAGTGTTCTTATGTCATTGTGATGAAAATATATATGACCTTACAAAATACCTTACTACTGTGATATGCCAGGAGACACATGTTATGTCAAATGTGATGCAATTAATTATGATGGTATTAATGAGGACAATCATATATTCACATATGTACAGCACATTTACATAAAAATGGGTTTACAAAAATATGTTGCCCAGTCAACATAATAAATTAAATTATGTATGTATATAACAAAAGTTGCTCATGTTTACCCCTAAAGATGGACATTTTGCTATTTTTTTTGTACAAAAGCCATAAAAAACAATGTTATCCAGGCCATCACAATAATTTTTGCAAGAAAAATGTAGAGTTTGTTTTAGTTTGGTTACTGTTATTGAGGGCTTAATGCCATTTTTCAGCACATGATAGGCTATCCATGGGAGCCATATTGACTGAGGAAAAACCCAGGGAAATTTTGAAGAACCACTAACCCATGGCAAGTATTCTCACATACCCAATTTTTAAACCCAGTGTTGAATACACATGGACAGAGATGAGATGGCAGTGATTGGTAAAGGGAGCATTAATAACAATTTGGTCACCTATGGCCCCAGTTAGGTAGTTTGGCTTAGTAATAGAGGCACATGACAGGTTTACTCTGAAGCACAAATGAAAAATCTGCCATTGCATAATGTTTCCCGAAGTAAGGTCTATGCTGTTTGATTTTTGTTGCTTTAACAGCACTTTCAACATGTTGGTTTATTCATGTGTAGGAAATGAGTGCCAAATTTTTCCCCCAAGGACGAACAAAGGCAGATAAATGGAGCTAACCTCTACAGTTATAAAACCCATGTCCCTTGGATAATGAGTCTGATGTTCTACCAACTGAGCTGTTATGGCTCCCTGATTGACTGAAATTATAATAAGATGCAGAATAACTAATGAAGCCCTGATATGTCTGCAAAGTACATATCAGTAAAAAATTTAAATGTGGTCTCACTTGAAAACTTCAACAAGTTCTACCTGAAGTATCTTTTGAAAGGCAAAATACAATTTTAATACATATACCTGGTTTATTTTGTCATTATTTCTGGTAGGTAAAGAACAAGCTTCTTAAGAAATTTAATTGGTCCAGTATTAGAAAGACCTGAATTTTATCTGATCAGGTCAATGGAGTCTGAAATTAGACTTGATTATGAAATCAAAGTTTGACATACTGCTACAAAACATGCAAAATGGAATCACTTTTAAAGCAATCACAGAATGGATGTGAATTTCAATGCCACAAGATGTACATTATGAACAGTACAGTCTTTGTTCTATGGTATGGTACTACAGATGACTTTTGATACAAGTATGGTCAAAGGGGTTACACAATTGTTGACATTCATACAAAGCAAACTAAGCCTATGTGGCATCTACTGGGAAAAAGCAATGAAGTGTGTGTATGTGTGTTGCCAAGATATGCTTCATCTGACTGATCTAATGCATACTTAGTTACAAAAAAGGAAACAGCCATCTGAATAATGGTTGATCTCTTTAAAATGTCAGTAGCTATTGTAAATATACAATTAGAGTTTTTGCCCAGTGCTCTTTAGATTTGATTAATTCATTGAAAAACTCAGAAGAGGACTACCCTTCCTAAACTGCAAAGCATTTATGAAGTTAACGAAAACTGGGTACTAAACTTAAATAAAGTATACTATTTACATGGAACCCAAAATGGAAATTTTACCTCCTGTGACCTTGACCTTTTATTTTTGGGCTTGAGATATGGAACTGCCAAAGTGTAGACAGATTATACGTAAGGTTTGATACAAACTGGATTCAGGAAACCTGATTTATCAAGAATACACAAAAAGAAAGTATAACATTGACCTTTCACCACCTCGTATAAAATGGCAGCCGAGATCCTTTCCAAAATACACACAGTGGCAGCCAAACACTGCTGACCTGGGTGGATACTAAGCTGAACACCTCTGGATTATGAGTCTGATTTTCTATTAACTGAGCTATAACAGCTCAATGATGTTATGGAATCCACCTTGTCAAAGGACAACTGGACAACTGATAACCATGAAGAATCAAGATTTGGTTACAAAATTAAATATACTTCTACCAGATATCAAGATTTATCTGATTTCAAACAGATGAATCACACATGTATACCACTGTATTCCATTATTGTTCAGTCAGGTTCATTTGGACCTAATTAGTCAACCTACCATATATATTCATGTTTAAGGAAGGTCCAATTATGTAACAGCAGACCAGGGTCTAAATTGTTTGTTCTATCAACAACTCTAAGAAACTTTGTAGACTCAGACTGTCCAGCACATTCTGTGTTGGAAGATCTGGATCTGTGCAGCCTGTATTTGGACTTCATTTACAAGCAAGTATATACCATATGTCTACTGTATATTATACTTCAAATGTCTGGCAAATTCAGATAGTTTCCCACTTTCAAATCACAATTTCATCCAAAATCCCATAAACTTCCACCAATCATGTCTACAGTTCAAGATTAAATTAACAAGAAAATCAATTAAAGCATATCACAATTTTCTAAATTTCCATCAAGAATGTCAGCAACTCTATAATTCTTAACCCTAAAGTCACAAAATTTCTAAAAATCGTAATAAAATTTTTGGTTTGCATGTCCTTAAGTCAGTCCCTCTCTCACAAAAAAAAAAAAAGTTCCTAACATAAAAATTTGTCAGTACTTAAGCAATAAATTCTGCATATAAGGAAAGCAATAATCACATCGTTATATCCAGATTTAATTTCAATGGAGCTACAATTATGTATGATATATAGCAAAAGATTTTGCAATGTGCTCCCTAGTGTTTAATACTTTATTACATGATTTTTTTTTACAAATTGCATTTACTGCAATTAGTTTCTGTATAATCTCTTCTAGCTTGAAATCAATTTAAAAAAAAAAAATGTGTTACTGTGTAAGCACAATTTTTCCAGCATGTGATTGTGTTTGTCAAGAATTGATCAAGAGCAAAGCAACAACTTGATAATGAACAGTGCACTAATTATTAACTAATCTCAGCATTTTTTACTGGTCAACAATTACCAAACAGCGACAATACAAATAATTAACACAAAAGAAAACATTGAAATTAAAAAAATTTGTATGTTTATAATTTTTTCTTCTGTGGGCCACGCCAAGCAATAAACACAAAAGAAAGTATTTAAATTATAAAATTTTGTATGACATCTAAGAGATGTATTTATTTCGTGTTTATTGCCCATCTTATCTTCATTTTGTGCTTGGTACTAACAAAAGCTCAATAGAATCAAAAGTGTTTAGGCTAGTTAAAAACTAGTTTTGCATTGCTTGTCCCCACCATGTGTGTGTGTGCATATATATATATATATATATATATATATATATATATATATATATATATATATATATATATATATCCTTTGTTTTAAAAAACTTATACATTCAATATTGAATCTTTTTATAATGTTGATTGCACTAAAGTTTAAAAAACTTGATTTAAGTATTTATTTATATCATTATTTTTCTACTGTTTGTGAAATTGTGTTGCTTTTAAGGAAATAAGTTATTCACTGTGGTGCTTTGGATTTGCCCATTTAATGTCCTCTGCTGCACCAAGTAAAATTTTTTAAAAAAGATTTCATTGGCAAATTAACAGTAGTACTGGAATCCAATGATAGAGGTGTTCTTGTAGTATAAGTAATATATTATACATAACAGCTGTTACTGTGGATTGATTAGGGATGAAATCAGAGTACTACTTGGCCATTTCCACTGGACTTGGAAATAATATGCTGTGCATGTCTGCCATATTCAGAACTATTCAGTGAAGATAACTGCTGGTTACAAACAGTGCAAAACTCCTTTTATGGAGGACAAAATGTAATTTACATCACCAAGATATTTAGCAGTCCTTTGTTTACTGGCAGTCATTTAAAGTCTAGCAGCCTAGTTTAATTATGTTCTAATAACATCCACAGGGCATTGTAACCCTATCTAGATGTATTTGTGATTACTTTCTTTATGTTTAGCCTTTATAATCACATAAAGAGATTAACCCAAAGTAATAGTGTAATAGTGGTTATATGATGACAGCTGTTTGAATATGCATTATGGTAAGTGTCAGGTCACATAGCCTAGTTTGGGCTTTTTAACACAGACAGCCATGGGGATATTGTAATTATGGCTTTTTAACACTTGACAGCCAGTGGGATGTAATTATGGCTATTTAACACACACACAGTCATGGGGATGTTGTACTTATGGATATTGAACACTGGAAGCCAATGGGATGCTGTAATTAAGTATTTAGCATTGGAAGCCAGAAATTTGGTAATTGGGGCTCATTAGCACTAGAAGCCATTGGGATGCTGTAATTAGGGCTATTTAACACTAGAAGCCATTGGGATGCTGTAATTAGGGTGATTTAACACTAGAAGCCATTGGGATGCTGTAATTAGGGCTATTTAACACTAGAAAACAATGGGATGCTTTAATTAGGATGATTTAACACTAAAAGCCATTGGGCTGATGTAAGGACTATTAATATTGTAAAGCCACAGGGATTGGAATTATTTAATACTGGAAAACCATCAGGATGCTAAAAGTAAGGTCTTTTAACATGGGACAGCCACTGTGATGCTGTAACTAGTGCAATTTATCACTGAAAGACTGATTGGATGCTGTAAAAATGTCTCTTTAACACCATAATGTAATTGGGATGATGTAATTATGGCCATTGAAAACTGGAAAGCCACTGGGATGTTGTAATCTGGGCAATCTGACACTGGAAAGCCACTGGGATGTTGTAATCTGGGCAATTTGATACTGGAAAGCCAGTGAATTGTTGTAATCTGGGCAATTTGACACTGGAAAGCCACTGGGATGTTGTAATCTGGGCAATCTGACAACGGAAAGCCACTGGGATGTTGTAATCTGGGCAATTTGACACTGGAAAGCCACTGAGTTGTTGAAATCTGGGCAATTTGACACTGAAAAGCCACTGGGATGTTGTAATCTGGGCAATTTGACACTGGAAAGCCAGAGTTGTTGTAATCTGGGCAATTTGACACTGAAAAGCTACCACAGGGATGCTTTGACTAGAACACTTTTACACTCTAAAGCACTGGGATATGGTAAGTATGGCTATATAACACTGGAAAACTACTGGGATGCTGAAAATAGAGCGATTTAACACTGGAAAGCCTTCACTAGGTTGCAGAAATTAGGGTAATTTAACCATTTAAAGCACTGAGATGCTATAATTATGGCTGTTTAACACTGGAAAGTCATGAGATGCTGTAATTAGGTACATTCAACACCGGCAAGCTACTGGGATACTGTAATTAGATCCCTTTAACACTGGAAAGCCAATGTAATGCTGCAGTTGGGACAATTTAACACTGGAAAGCAACCAAGATGCTGTAATTAAAGCAATTTAACAGAAAACACACTGGGATGCTGTAATTAGGGCAATTTACCACCAGAAAGCCACAGATACACTGTAATTAAAGCTAATCAACACTGGAAAAGCCATTGGGATGCTTACATTATGGCTGCTCAACACTGGAAACCATTGGTATGGTTTGTTAGCCATCATTCAACTGAAAATTGATGCTTAGAAAAAGCAACGGCAAAAAAATACTCCTACTGATTTTCCCCAACTATTATTTATGGAATTTGCATGTAAATTGCAAATTGCTCCCAGTTTTTTCATGCCCTGCAGTATTATGGACAAAATTTTTTTAAAAAAAGATAATGAACAATATCAATCTGTGAAAGAAAATCAGAGATAATTAGTGTAACTGGGACTAGATACAAGGAAACTTAAATCACAAATAATAGAATATAAATTTCAAGAAAAAACAACAAATAAGTATTGTTTTATCAATTCTGACAAAATAAGATACATCTGTTGTAGTAAATTTTACACAGCAACAATATCTGATTTAATTACCATTTTGAACTCATGAATTGTTCTTGATAATACAGTTTCTAACTGAGAAAAAGGCAATGCTAAAATCTATGAATAAATACGTCATCCAAAACACCTTTGTGAGACAACAGTAAAAACAAAAGCTGTCATGAAAAGCAGTAAAAAGATAGTCACATTATAAATCAATACAAAACCTTTATATACCATATATACTTGTTTATAATATGGGTTATACTGCAGAGAACACACACACTGACTGGCTATCATATAATAAAATTGCAGATCTGGGTCTATGTTGTTTGCTCTTCTGATTAGTTCTAACTTCACAGATCCAGATCTACTGGTGCATTATGTAATTGCAGATCCGAGTGTGCAGCTGGATCCAACTTATGAGTATATATGGTAAAAGATTTGTACAAAATTGGACAAAAAATTTAAAATAAATTACAGCAAGCAAACCAAAATTTGCCGAATGTGACTATTTAACTAATATTTATAGGCTAAGCATTTCTTTACATTAGTTTGATTTATTGTGCAAAGAAAAACTATTTCATCATAAAAATATGCATATGTTGCCCTACTTAGGGTAAGGCAACTCCCCAGATTATGTACAGTAGCTATCTCAATTACATGTATATCTTAAAAATTACTATACCTGTACAATCTCTTGAACATGGACATAACTTTCTGATATTAATGATTTTTTAAAAATTAAAGTATTTCTGTAATGGTCAAAGATAAATATAATGTTTTGTTAAATTTTATTAGTTTAATATTATGAGAAAAAAACAATACAAAAAGGTACATATCAGTGTATGCAGAGTTTAAACTAAATGTTATATATTGATTGAGAAACTGAAGACGTTTAGCATATTATAAAAGAACTGGCAACATTTGATTGAGACAAAAGCCCAATTAAAACCTTTCTATGCCTCCAAATGTATAACAAAAGGTAATCTGAGGCATCTATTACATAGGACTGGAAAGGTTTGGGTAATATTTTGTACAAAAAAAACAAAACATAACAAGTGATATGTTCAACATAAATACAGTATCCTCATCTGTCAACAAATAGTCACTACATGTAATAATAGATTTGCTTCAATATTGGTTTAATTACAAAGGTGAATGAAACAATGAAGTTTTTTTATTTTTTGTTTTATTTTCTGGTCAAAATATACACATATTCCTATAGATCCTCTCTTCCATTGTAGAAAACATTATGATAGGTTATTTAATGTGAAATGAGGTTTTTAAGCAATATAGCATTTTAAAAAAATCAAGATATATGAATCTAGTTTAATAGAAATAAGTTGCAGTAATACATCTTTCATATCTTTCAAAATATCAGTCTATTTAAAATTCCTGGAATCTCATTCCAGCTGCAGAGGAATCTATTATAACAAATAAAATAAATTGAATTCACCATAGTCCTAAAGAATGCTGCATGCTGTAGCCAAATGGCATTATGGTAACTATACAGGCAATGCAAAGAGTCCTGCATATCAGAGTTCAAATCCAAGGCCTACAAAAATACAGCACCAATATTTATTCAGATGAAAAGAGCCTTTGATCCTGTTGTGATCTATCTTTTGAATAATTTTTTAAAAAAATCATCAGACTGTTGATAAAGCCACTGTCATTGGTACTAGACAAGTTATACACTTTTTGCCATTTAAGGGCAAGGTAACTACTGTACTAGAGTGAATGGTCAGTGCTAATAGCAGGAACATAGCAAAGAAATTAGACTGATATATTGTCATGGAATTCTACACATCAAAGGAATGCCACATGTCCCAGATGGAGCTCAAGATAAGAATAGTATACCGACATTTTACTTCCTAGTTTGCATTTTGTTGAAATTCAATTATGTCTTTTTCAATAACATAAAATAAATTGTGTGCTATCACATCAAGACATGACATCATGATTTTTAGAAGTGTCATATGTGTTAGTGACTAAGATTAATTCAGAGTGTGTTTAATCTCATGGCTTTGTTTAAGTTAATTTTTTCAGTGATCAAGCACTGTTCTTATATATGTGCATAGAACATTTGGAACTTGTACTGACAGCATAGTTATAGTTATCAAATACGACATCATACAACATGGACTTACTGCAGGAGCAACATACATACACTTTGAACTAAATGCTTCAAATAAAATTGATCTGCATACTTTTAATGCAATACAATCTTTCTTTTATGTTATTAGTGGATTTGTCTGTGCAAAATATGCAAATACACTATTTATCTGGAGCTCAACACGTGAATATAAACTATCAATGACCTCCTAAATATCAAGAAAAAATACTATTGACTTAATCATTATTTAGAGAATAGTACCAAGAGTAACCTCCAACATGGCAACATAAGAGAAACTGTTAGTGACCTCTGATATTTATGATGCAAATATACCTTAGCAGAAACCTCCTACATATCTAGAGAACAGGAAGCTTGTAGCAACCTCCTCATATCAAGAGACTAGAAGCTATTTAGTGACCTACATATCTGAATAGGAACTTTTAGTGACCTATTAAAATAATAGCAACTATTAGTGATGAACCTACACAGCAACCTCCAACATATAAAATGAAATAAAGACACTAATAGTAACCTCATACATAATTATCAATCACCTCCTACATATCAAGAGATCAGTAGTTAGCAACCTCTAACATATCAAGAAAATTATAAACGTCCCATATCTTAAGAGAATTAGCAACCTATTAAGATATCAAGAGAATAGTAACTATTGGAAACTTCCTAAATATCAAGAGAATTGTAACCACTAGCAACTTCCTACAGATCAAACTAACTGAAATTATTAGAGATATCCTACAACTTGGGAATTTTTAAAAAGAATAATTTAAAAGCAATTATCACTATACAGTCTACTTTCTCCTCTGTAGACAAATATCCTTAATCCTGATTCATTACAAAAAAATTACAAAACAATCTAAAGGCCTCCATTAATACTACAGATATCTTTTTCATGATTTACTTTTTGTAGCATGATAAGCAATTTTTCACACCTCTTAAAGAAGCGGAAGATTAGACCAAATAAAGCATACAATGCCTGCATTGTATTTTGCTCCAAAAATGGTTTCCTATGAGATATCCTTGCACATAAGGATGCAAGTACTCCAGTACTCACATTCTTTTTAATCTACCCAAGATAAATATATCTCATGACTGAGAACTTTTATCCTGTGATGCAATTTTCCATCTCAAAAGAGATTTTATTCCAAGAAAATAGCACAATTTGAGCACACACATAATATTCACATCCATTTACATTCAATGACCCTGAAAAGTGAGATCACTGTATTCTCAAGTCATAGGTAACAGAGTATATTTAATGACCAACCACTCATCCATGTGGTCAATGAGAACAGCTGATCTCAGATAAAGTGCTAAGCACTTCTTGAAAATCCTCTACATTTCTTTTCTCCTAAGCTGTCTAAAATCTTCTGATCTCAATTTGCAGACCTCCACCAGCAAAATGTAAGACCTCACAAAGATGAAGCACTTTTATCAACACGGTACATTTTCAGTCCATGTGAGACAGACTTCCCATTCAACACTAGAATAACATGCTTTGTCTTCTAATTTTACCTGGAATTTAAAAGAAAATAAAAAAATTAGCTGCATATCAAGTGCATTTTTCAAGCAATAGTGGTCTGATATAATCTATTGCTATATGCAAGATAATGCAGTCTTTTTTTCAGTTATTTCAGTCAAAATATTTATGTATGAAAGTGTGTGTGTATTTTAAGTGAAATCATACAGGTAACTTCTATGAGAATAAATGAGTTCAAAGATTACAGATAGCTACAAAGGTGGGTTGCTAAATAAGTATGCAAACAAAAGGTATATGTAGGTAAATAAAATGACAGCTTCAGAGGGTTAACAAATTTGTGCTTATGCATACATGCCACCCCACCCCTGAGAAAAAAAAAAGAATAATCCAAGTGGACAAAAAGAGTAATCCAAGCAGAAAAAAGAGTAATCCACATATAACATGCTAAAACTTCAATGAACAATGATTTATTTATCCCTCCAGTATTGTAACATCCAATACTGCTTAAGTTTTCAGATGTAGCACTTTTAGCTTTAGAAAGCAACAGATTATCATGTTGCATTTCAAAACACTTTGTTCCAGCTGAGACCATGAATGTTTTTCACACCAGTAGGGCACTAAAAACTGAGTTACTGAGCCTGCATCTGAATTCAGTTTTATTTTTGTTAACAATACTAAAAATCTCTCACAGTCAGCATTAAAATGGTAAATAACCAATATTCCTTTCATAACGTGACAAAGAGGAGGAAATTTATATCTTCCAGTGACTGGGTCTTTGAGTTGGGAAATAAGGTGCCATTGCACATCAACTCTATCTGCATTAAGTATATTGTCAGGTAGGGTGTCAACTTGATACTTCCAGATGATCCAAGGTAGACAAGGGTGGCAGTAGAAAAGGATATCTCTTGACAAAGAGTCTAACACTTTTAAAGCTTTTTGACTGTCTCTCATTTACATCAGCAACTGAATCATTTAAAAGCACTTCATCTCCATATGGGAATTTCTGGCGCATGTAATCACATGCCATAGCATAATAATCTCTAACATTATCAAAGAACACCTTCACAGCAAGAGTAGAATTGTGTTCTATGAATTCTCTTGCTTCTGCACCAATTGCAGGATCTTCATTATCTTTCTGGTTTGCTCTGTCATGAAGCTATGTTAGTTAAAACCTTGGCTGAGGAAATGATTTCTGGCTTAATAAACCTTTTTAGCAAATTCTGGTTTGACAGAATTTTGTGCATTATATGAATACACGATTCTTCTTTCTGTAAGACAACTTTGCTAAATCAAACAATGGAATGGCACTCTTCATAAACAAGCAATACAGCTTTGTAAATGGATTAATAAGTTTTTTGAAAACCATCTCACATTTTGATTCTTCCAAACAATGAACAGATTCTGTTTCTTTCAGTGACATCTTAGTATCCACTTTGCTAGTTTTTCATTAGAAGAATGAGAAGCTCCAGTATGCTTCTTACTAACTATATTTGTAGTTAATTTATCCTCTGAAGAACCAGATCCAGTTGGCTGATTTAGCTTGCTAACGATGGGTTGAAGTTTTCTGTCACAACATTTATCCTTCACAATCTTAGTCTGAGCCTGGAGGCCTTCAGGCTGGATAGAAATAGGCTTTTCAAATAAAAATTCCATGGATTTAAATTTCTTCCTTTCTGATGGCCCAATCTCTTCATTGTTAGTATTTCTGTCTCTACTTTCATCTCATTCTCTTCTGTCTTACAATGACAGACTCTGCTTTTGCACTATTCTTCTTCAGTTTTTTCCCAGTTTCTCTGTGCACATTCACTTTCAGTTTGAAAAAATGCTTGTAGTGCTGTCCTTATCTCAAGTAAACGGCTAATACATTTGCCAAGGGATAACCATCTTGTACAAACATGCTTTATAACTTTGTAGTCTTCAAGATCAAACTGATCTTGTAACAACTTTAGAGCTTGTTTCCTTTTACTACTTTTCTCCAAATAATAGTAGATATCAATTAGCAAATGACCAATATCTACTTCTAGCAGCATCCTTTCCAGCAGCAAGGTTGATCAAATGACAGGGACAACCTGTTATGTACACTGATGGAGACATTTTCAAAATATAGGATGCAATTCCTTTATGAATTCCAATCATCACTGATATATTATCCGCTGCAAACCCCATACAGTTCTGCCAACTTATGTCATGTTTCTTCAAAGCATTATCAAGCAATTCAAAAATGTTTTCTCCAGTGGAATCTACTGCTAATTCTGGTAATGTAAGAAGAACACTCATGACTTTGCCTTTTTCATTGTCGAAGTATCTAACACAGACTGGGTACAACTTTTTGTCATCATAATCACAACTTTTGTGGCAATACTAAGCGGTCCAATTTTCATGGCTTCTGCAATTTTATGTGAAGTATCTCCTGCTAAACACTAAACAATATTAGAGGATTTTGTTCTTGCTCAAGCATATTTTGCGGCTATTTTGGAATCAGGAAACATCTGTTTGAACAAAAGACTAACATGGTCTGTTACTGCTTAAAGCATTCCGTGTTCTACTAATAACAAAGTAAATAATACCTCTGCATTTATAACATTCATCTCCTCACTCAAGTTACCTTAGTATTTGAGTCAGTAAGACAAGCTAATTTGATGTGTTTCTTTGTTTTCATGTGTTTTTCAACATCAAATATACCACCATGTCCAATATTAAAATCGGTTCTGCACAGTTTGCATTGGGCATGATGCTTCCTTAGAATGGAATGCTGTATTATGCCATTCATAAATTCCTCTTTGAATCTTTGGAGAATTAGGGATTTTGTCTTTTTCTGATCCATCTGTGAAATTATTTTTAAAAAATATTTGTGCATTAACACACACATTGACTAGAATCCATCAAACGACTTTTAGCTCCAAATGTTAAAATTATTTCCAAACAGCTAAATTGCCCGTTTAAGCTCCAAACACCTTTAGACTGGTTCTAAACAAAATAGGAGTTAAAACAAAAGAATATGCAAGTAAAGATTACAAATTAGAAAACCAGTCTGCTTCCTTCACTCTAAACCTAGTTACAGATGTTATAAATAGAATCCAAAGTCAAAGTTTGAAAAGAAATAGGACAGCTGCTATAAATAGAACATATTACTGTACTATTAAGAAAGTGAATGCAAGCCTACAGACAAGCGTACTTGTAGTTAAGGAAACCGTCTTTTCAAGAATACGATCTGTGGGATTATTGGGATGTTAATAAAAATGAGAAAACGAATTATTATACCAAAAATGCGTAATCCAGATACATTTTTATAAAAGGCATAATTTAGTGAAAAAAGTGTAATGATTATGCCAAAAGCGTAATGGTTGGCATGTATGCATGTGATTGTCACTCACAGACATGATGATTCATCAATTCCTCAAACTGTTTATTGTTTTTGTTTTTTTCAGAGATATTAATTTCACATGCCACATTTATCATGAAAAGAGAACAAAGGTTGGTAGAAACAGTACAGTGTATTATTAATTCAGTTTTACATTAGATAAAAATCATTTATTTAAGTGAATCATAACATAAACATTACATACTGCTATAGCTTATTCTAATGCAATATGCTGGGGTCCACACTGTCAACAGCATTATGTATGGAACCACATTATAATATGAATGATACAAGAATTGTGTGTGTGTGCACGCGAATGCAAATGTCAGTAAAACTTATAGCTTTAGCTGATGTAAATTAAACATAGTTTTTCACTTCATCATATTTGTGTATTTTTATTTCAACTGATATTGCCATAGAGCTGATAGACCCATTTCAAGTAAAATAGTTTAACTTTGGTAAGGTGGTCAATATCATGTTATGTATAAATGTACATTATAATGGAAGGTAATATAGTGTGGGAAAGCTGTATGGTGGATATTTATTAGCATAGTAATGTGATGTTATAGCCTACAGTATATCACAGTGTGACATAAAAGTCAGTAATATCAGAAGCAAACTGATTGGCTACTGTAAATTATGGATATTATTATTATTAAAGGAATTTCTTCCTTGAAAACAAAATTGATAAACTTGACATAAAATACAAGATTTAAATTAATGTGCACTGCACTTAGCATTATAATCAACTAACTACCTGCATATATTTCATACTGAATAGATACTCACTTGTATTCTATTCATTTGAAAACTGGACCATGGAGTTAAAGAAAAAATTAATGTACCTTCCACTAAGAGGAAATGTGATACTTTTTTAAAAGATGCACTGCTTTATACAATAATAAAGGTTGGAAATATGTTGCAAGTATACCTGACAATGAGAAGGAGGAGGATCTCATTCCTGGATCCCTGTGTAACACAATACCTGGGATTGTGAATATCGATACAGCTGAAAGGAAAAGCAAGCACATTTAGTTATCAGCCACCTACCATTACAAGGTTGCAAAAGTTCAAAATGATGAAATCTATGACGTTCAAAACAGAGGTATAAAGTTACTGGGTAGTCATAGATAGTAGCTAGGTTACATTGTCCTATCCCAGAAGTATTAAAGAAGTGCAAGAAAGGGGCATAAAAATTGATCAATGACACTGAAATTGGAGATGACTGTTATATATGAAATGCCATCATACTGAAGATTATGCATACCATGGTTAATTCCTGTACTACAAACATCTTTTATAAAGCACAAAAGAAAGTTTTGAATATTGACCTGTGACACTGACTACAAGGATATGACCTTAAAATATACAACACAAAACACAAAAATGTTCTTAATGCAGTGTTTTGGATGACAGCTGGTTGGGAGGAGATACTGGTGTTTGTTGATGGGCTTCGAGTAGATGTCTGTGTGTAATTTGTTTTCCACCAGTCTGGTTGTTGTGTCCAGGAAAACATGGTTTGAGTTGGAAATTTCTGCCGTGAATTTTATTGAAGGATGAAAGTTGTTTGCCTTTGATATGAAGTCATCAAGACTTTCTCTTCCATACTGCCACTTCATTTCTATATCATCGATAAAGCGTACCCACTGGTATGGTGTACGCTCAACCGATGCTAAGAGCTGACCCTCAAGTTTTCCCATGAAAATGTAGCGAAGCATGGGAAACAAGAACTGTAAACAATCCACCCACACACTTCTTAGTCCAACTCCTGGAGCTTGTCCTAAAACTCAACAATTTTGAATTTAATGAAGAAAACTACCTACAAATCAATGGAACTGCAATGGGTACTAAAATGGCCCCTTCATATGCTAACATACACTGCATTAAGAACATTCCATATACCCAGGTACTGAGGATACGCAGAATTTGCTCCGATGATGAAAGATTCCTAGAAAGGTCTGAAGAGCTGGCTAAACATTTAATTTACCGAGGCTACGACAAAAACCTGATTGCGGAGGCAATCCAAAGGGCCAACCAAACAAACCGTGATGACCTACTCAGATATGGACAGAAAGAAAAGGTTGATAGGATGCCATTTATTCTGACCTATCACCCAGACAATCCCAAAGTAGGTAAAATCATCGCAAACCACTGGCTAACCGTGCAATCGTCAGACATACTAAACCTAATACTTCCGAACAAACCTGTAGTAGCTTACCGGAGACCAAAAAACCTAAAGGACATCCTAGTCAGGGCAAAGCTAATGCCAATCGCTAGTCAAAACCAACCTAGTCAATCTGGACCCTGTGGCGATAAAAGATGCAAAACCTGTCAACATATGATAGAGACCAAGGCATTCACTAGCACAGTGACTAAAGAAAAACTAAACATACATGGTCCAAACAAAACGTGCAAAACAGAGAATGTGATTTATCTCATCACATGTAAGATCTGTGGCCTTCAGTACGTCGGAGAAACTGAAAAGCTACACAAAAGGATAAACCTTCATAGATCTGATTGGATGACAAAAAAGCTGTACAGAAGCCCGGTTGCAGAACACTTCTCCTCCCCTGGCCACACTTTCAGTGATATAATACTTATCGCTATTGCTAACAACCACAGCTGGAGTTCCGAAACCAGGAAGGAAAAGGAATTATACTGGATACGCCGCCTTAGAACATTGAAACCAAGCGGTCTAAACCAAGAAGACTAGAAAATGAAAACTATGCACTAGTTAAATTTAAAATTTTTTAAATCTTATTATCCTTCAATTTTTACTATAAGAATAACCGGTATAGAATCAAATATCCGGGATATAATCTGCGTTACATATGTACAAAAAATAAAAATGTCGCTTTGGCTTGAGACTTTTAGGGAATTATACAACATTTTCAGTTTCTGCATCTAGTCTATACAAGCTGATTGTATTTATAGTTTTAGCACATGTGAAAACAACCATGTAGAGGTTTACAAACACAACGTTTTTGTGTTTATTTGTTTATCGTATATATGTTTTGTATTTGCCTTTGAAAAAGACTCATTAAGAGTCGAAAGCGCTTAGGCTATTTAGTTTCTAGTTTCGTACTGTTCGTCGTCAGTTTATAGCATCTATTTTAATCCCTGACACACGTGATCCCTTGGTGGATCCAGTACGCTTGAAAGGGTTGTTATTCTCCAGTACGCTTGAAAGGCTTGAAAGGGTTGTTATTGCCATATGATTTGTATTCTTTATATATATATATATATATATATATATATATATATATATATATATATATATATATATATATATATACTACACCTGTTAATGATGACTTCTGCATATATCATGTTTAATCTAAAATTTTATTCAAGTTATGGTGAAAGCAGTGTGTGTTGGAAATTGTACAATAATGAGCCCTGACCTTGCCCTTTAAGATGGAAACCCCTGTGTGGTACACAACACACCTGAGTGTAAGAAAAGTCATCCCTTGATCTAAAACATTCACAATTTTTGAGTGGAAGGAAAAGCATAATGGAAAAAACAAAATATATAGATTGTAACCTTGACTCTAAGATATGTGATATGTAAAACATCTATTTGTGAATATGTACAATTATAAAAAGTTTCATCCCTAAATCTCAAACAACTTCAAAGTTATAGTGTTGATGGGAAAATATGATGAAAATAAAGTACAGTAGTCCCCCTCTTAAATGCCACCCCCTCACCAGCGACCATGCGCTCTTTATGGCCAGAATCCAAAGGCACAGATGAATATGGGTTCAAAATTACCCCTCACAAAAGGCCACCCGGCCAACACAACCAGCATATTTGTGCAAAAATATAAAATTTAACCCTCACAAGTAGCTGCAATTTATTTTATAATATGTATCCAGAACCAATTTTATTCATAGTTTGTGTTAAGTAACCTGATTTCTGTTTCCCAATGATGTCAGGTTTTCGTTCTTGAAAGAAGTGTTGACTAAAGTACATGTGCCATTAAGGTTAATATTATATCATTTACACCTCATGAGAAACCAATTTATTCCATAAAGCCGAGACAGACTAAAATTTTAATCCATACAAAAAGTCTGATTATCGTTACTGCATGTTATCATAAGATGTCTGGTTTAGCCACTGATAATTGTTAAGATTATACTTAGTAATAACAGCTGAGAAGTAGCAGTATTGATGGTTTGATAGCTTTTCAGGCTTCCCTTTGTAAGATGTTGTGCTTGTTCACTTCCATGATTAGTGAATAATACTATTGGCAATAATTGTCAAGTTTACACATCCTAAAACTAACATCTGTTCTGGTGGTGGATGGAGGCATGGAGGTCTGGAAGAGCCCCAGAGGTTATTGTTCAGGTCAAATAAGCATACTGGTACATATCTTCTCTCACTTAGTGTCAATAAATGTATAAACAAGGTTCCAGAATGCGAGTAATGAATTGCGTGACAATTGCTGCTTTTAAAAAACACACGGCATCTTGTTTAAATGCAGAAAAAAATTGTTTTATCAGTTTTGTAGTTGCAACATTGATGATTATAACCAGACATAATTGTCAAGATCACAGGGTTGGCTAAAAATAGAACAAAGCAGGGTACCAAAGATTGAAAAATCACTTGACAACACACTTCTTGCTTCCTTTACGAAGGCATTTCATCCGCTCAACAAATGTTTCATCTTCATAATTAAATCGCATACAGATAGCAACATCCGAATAAATCTTTACCAAACATTAACATATCATCATGTAAACGGAGATGATTATTTCAGAAAAAGTCAATTATTATAGTCTATGACATCGGGAGAGTGGGGAAGGCATTGTCAAAAAATTTTAGGTAGAAAAGACTCAAATAAAACAATTTTATGTTGAAAAGACTCGAATAAACAACATCGTAACCAATAAGGAATTTATACAGTAGCAGTGGGAAAATGGAGCAAATGAAAAGAGAATTGTGTATGTACCAAAATTTTAATGATGTTTTTGAATGGTTTGCAATGTGCTTGACAACAAAACCTGCTCATATATCATGCTTACATCAAGAATAAGAACTATTAATGTAAATTCATTTGAAAAAAGTTGACTATTATAACAACAAGAACCATTCAATAATGAATGTTGCTTTTAAACCAAGATATTACATGCTTTAAAAAATTAAGCTTTTTTACTACATACATTACATATACTTCTCACAAAAAATTGAGTCCCCCCCTGGAAAGGCCATCCATCTTGTAAGGCCCCTTTCCCTGTGCAGTAGGGGTGGTTGCATAAGTGAGGGACTACTGTACTGAGCTACAACCATGATCTTCAAGATAGCATACCCAATGTGCTATGTGACAACTTTTAGTGATGATCTACAAGTATGCCAAGTTTTATCCCATAAAAGTTGCAGTTGCATCAATAAATTAAGGGAAGATTTCTACTGGTCAGTAGATAATCATTTAATAAGACCAAACTGTGTTTATTTCCATTTAAACTGTACAGAGAACTAGTTTATACCAATGTCTATAAATAGATTATGAGTAAAGTAATTATTGTAAACACTGAACTGGAAGGCAAACACATTGCACTCATTTAGAACAAAAAAAAATAGTGGGTTTATTTTCTATTTAAGAAAATTTAATAAACCGATTTGACAGAATCAAATAACACATATTTGCTGTTTTTCTGAATACAACTATTCTTTATTTGACTAGATTTGAAAAAGAAAATCTGGAAAATTCAAAATCTGCCAACAACATTGGGGCTACAGTGCTTTCACTGCAGCTCATTACAAATGAATTTAAAACTAAAGGTAAAATGGATATATGGATCCTGAGGAAGGGGTTTAAAAAACTAATGTTATAACAACTAGATTCACAATGTAATATGCCTGCCTTCATAGTTACAATGTGGGGTGAGTGGATTATCTGCTAAACCCCACATTTTAACTGTTATAGTTTTGATGTCTTGCACTATGTGACTATTGAACCCCTATCACTATAACCATTTACTGATAGTCTTAATTTCATTTTTAGTATCCCCTGTAGGTAATCTAAACTTTTAATCAACACGAAAACAGATATAAAGACGCAAAAATTGGTTACTCATGTGTCTGGACAATAACAATTCACAATGAACTTATAAAAGCATAAAATCCAGGAGTAATTCATATATCAAACAAAACAACACATCCTTTGCTTTAAATATTGAACTTCTACAAAGATCACATATGCCAAGTTAGATAAAAGACCATACTGATGAATGTTCAAAACCTTATATCGCCTACCACTAGTAGAATGTTTTGTTAGATACTGATGTAACTATTACATTGCAGATGGGTAATTCCGTTCTATAAATAGCTACGTAGCAGATGCCTCAACAAGAATCCATACGCTTAAACAGGCTTTAAAACTGATAGAAAATATCTTATTTCAACAAAAAAAAATAACAATAAAGTCAATAATATTATAAATAATTGCAATTATGAGAGTTTAACATTTTTTTTCTAAGCCTGTCAGTTGCCAAATCACACAGCAAATAACGCTTGAAACTCTTAAATCTTAAATGCTTTTAAAATTAAAAAGTAGAAACAAAATGGTAAAGGGTCAATGAAGAAATGTGCATGAAAGTACATATGAAGGTAGTATAATATTTACAGATATCATTTACTACCATACATACTTGCTTGAAAGTTGAGCCCAGAAGCAAACTTGCATACAAGCATCATGTGCCAGCAAATCTGGGTCTGTGCAGTTCGCTATGAGGCATCAGAACAAATAACATGTACTCTGGTCAGCAGGTACATTGTGTTATAGCAGACAAGAGTCTACATTATTTGTAGTTTAGACTTTCAAGTGAGCACATGTGGTCAAATCAATCATAACTTGTTTAAAATCAACAATTTTTTTTCACACTCGAGTATGCTGAAAACCAGGCAACAAAGCAAAATATTATCTTTTTCCCTCTGGAAGGGAAACACTGTTACATCCATCCAATATCTGTAGTTTCTTTTGGGTTCTCCAGTTTCATTAATTTAAAACTATAAACTGAAATCTTGCCTAACAACAACCCTATTACTAAGACAATCCCACCAACAATGACTGAAAATAAAAATTGACTTTTCTCCTGCATTTTCATGTTTTACAACCTCAAAATTAAGACCACCTTGCTATTATGGATTACATGTAAGCCTAAATCTGGCTGTTAATTTCAAACAATTTTCTACCCTACTAATGTGACCAGAAATGACAGTTAACTGTAACTGTAACATCTTTACAACACCAGGCACTGTTTAATGTCTACAAGGTTATCTGTGTTTTTGACTCCACCTAGTCTGTTATGTTCAGGCAGTTTAGGAAAGAAAGTTGTTCTATAAAGTTGTTCGATATTAAAATCATTTGTAGGTTCTCAATCTGTTGCTAAGGAAGCCACCATCATTATGGAAGTCACACCAAACAGAGTTCTTGCATAGCATATTTCTAAGGAATGTTCCTCTCATATTGAATCCAAATTGGCTCAACCATCATGAAGTTGACACAGGTTTTCTAACTTGCTATCGATGCCACTCCATTACATATTACATATCAAAACTATTCCAGTGGACACCTCGTGTTATTAAAAGCACATAAAAAGATTAACCACAGTAAGGTTTTCAAGATGGCCACTTTTAGAGGATATTTTGTGAGGTCAAATATGCATGCAGGTTTATTTTAATGGACAGATTATATACAGTCAGAAGTGATGGAATGAAAACTCCAAGCCATTATTACTCAATCACAAAAGTGCTAATAACAAGATTTCAAAATAACTGGCATGGTGGACTTGATGGATGTCTGAGGGGCACCATGTTCAATTAAGGCCAATTAGACATCATACAAATTGTTGTAGTGAAAACCTATGAATGTGCCTTTAAGTGTGGTGATAAAAAAAATTTCAACATACCTGTCAAGGTGGTCATGCTGGATACAGGTGAAGTTAAAGAAATTGCTAATATTGAAAACTTGCAGTCAGGGGACTAGGAATTTACTTGAGGCCCCCATCTGGGTCCAAGACAATGTTCTGGTGGTGGATGGAGGCATGGAGGTCTGGAAGAGCCCCAGAAGTTCCAGGGTTCTAGCAATTTTGAACTTAATTTTGAAGTTATTCGTCAAAATGTGAACCCCTCATTTCTATATTCTCTTGCATCATTTACTGATTGATTTATCATCACCATCATTTCCTCTTGCCATGCCCACCTCCACTTCTTTTGGAACCCTTGTTCTCAGCATTTTGCATTGTCTTCACAATAAGAATCACATTGCAACAATGACTACATAAAAAGCTACATTTTGTATCTATAATAATTGGGACAATAACAATGATAATTATATTTTCCTGTCCCAAGATTTTTGTCATTATGGTAAAAAAAAAGACATTAGCAGTGCATAAAATTTCAAGACAACTAGGATGCAGTCTGTACAACACTTACTATCAGGTAGTCTATGAACACTTGGACCCAAGGAATTGAAGAAGGGATGCTTCAAGGCATCTGCTGCTGATGTCCGCTTCTTGGCTTCATACTGGATAGAAAGAAAAATTGCAACTTGTACTTTTCCCCACATTTTAAAAAAAAATATAGCCAAAAACATGCCCTACCAATGTGAAATACAAATGCATTCAAAGCATAAAATTATATATACTTACAACTTTTTTCATATTTATTTCTACTTCATGTTTGCATTTGTCAAAAGAGGCCTTTTGTGTAAGCTAATAGATGTATAACATGGAAAAATATATGTAGTTATGAGCTAAACACAAATATTTAACCTACATTAGTAAAAACAAAAAGATGTAGGTCACAGTGACCTTCTTTAGTTGTAAGAGTGTAGTGACAAAATGTGCATCTAATTAGAAACTTTCAAAGTCTGAACATAACAGCACCGAATAAATGAACTTGAAACAAAAAAAATTAAATAACTAATTCATGACATATATTCTTTTTTTATAAAGCTGGTGTAATTCTTATTAAGAGGCATTCCTTTGCAGAGTTTCATGATTCCAGGTAGTAGCAGAAACTTAACCTAAGCCAGTAAAAAAATGAAATATAGGTCTCAGTGACCTTTTTTCTATAACAGTGTAATAAATACTGAGATGCATATCATTATTAATTTCATGATTCTAACATGAACAGTGACAGAATGTAACCCCAGTCAGTGCATTGTAAAATATGGGCAATAATGACCTACTTTTTCAAAGAGGGAGTTGTACTCTTTAAGATGCATTACCTCGTCAAGTTTCATGATTATAGATTAGTTTGTACAAGACTACAGACAGAATAGCTCATGCATGATTCTAGATAAAATAGCTTGTACATAACATGCAAAATCCTAACCTATACCAGTAAAATATGAGATTTAAGTCAATGACCTTTTATAATGGGGATGGAGTTCTGGTCAAGAATGTAGAGATAATATACATGTGTGTGTTTATGATTTAGCATTTTAACATAGATTTAACGATTTTTCAGTCATATCGCTAAGATGTCTGCAGTGTGGCAGTTTATAGCAATGTCTAGCACTGGATCATCATGCCACAGACATGCAGCATGATGTCAAACCCATGACCTCCTGCATCCAAGACTGACATTCTAACCACTATACATGAATGCAAAAAGTTAGTCCCCTCTCCAAATTCCAATGTCATTCCCAGAAGTATTAAAACTACTCTCCTGTACTGTATAAAAATGAATGACTCATTTCCTACCTAAAGGCAAGACTCAATCTGTCAGACAACAGTCACAAACTGTAACAGCCAACAGCAATTCTTGCACAATGCAGGATATCAATTTGTAACAAATGCTAACAGAATAGCCAGAAAGTGGATGCAACTCTTGGCATTGCAGAATTAACTTATTTTATGGTAAAATTTATGCATCCTGAGCACCATGAATTGAGTGAAACTTATTAGTTCCAATGCTAGAACTTACCAATAAAAACATTGACAATAAATCTGTACCATCGCCATCTAACCTGCAAAAAAGAAATAAAGTATCCAATTACAAATGATAAGTCATTGTGAATTCACTTATTGTTGTGGATCATTGATATATTTTTTGGCACATAAATTCATAGACTGAAGAGGTTTCGCTGTTTCTATAGAATGATCGACTTTGCCATGGTCTTGAAATTCCATGAAAAACCAGAATGCCTAACAAATTAACAAAAAAGATAAAATGCATAAAAAACCATGACAAGATCATAATAGTGACTCTTTAGATAAAAATGTATCAAAATAGTATTGCTAGAAGTGGAGTCCAAGTGGGCCTCAAATCAAATGCCATTAGTGTGATTTTATTTTGCTGGCTTTAATGGCACATTTAATACATTATAAGCTGGCCCAGGTGGGTACTGAACATGCAAACCTTGGATTATGAGTCAAATACTCATCCAATTGAATAACCTCAGCTCAAAGTTTGAATGATGCTTTTTGATGCCCAATAACTGGTATGTTTTTCAAACAATGACAGACATATCTGATTTCAGATGAATAACATTGTAAGGTGTAATGACAGTATGTTATATGTGCAATTGGTATCATGAATATTTTTTGTAGTTGAAATTAGAAATGAATGCATGAACCATACCTAAAGCTCACTTGACCAGGTGAGCTAAAGAAAAAAAAAGTAACTGCTTATAGATTCCTCAGCACACAACATATTTCATTCAAAACATCATTTGCACTTAAATAAAACAATGCTTTAAGAAATGAAAACCTATTAAAGGTCCCTTTTAGCTATAAAAGGGCCAAAACAAGGAAAAATCAATATTACCAAAATGCTATTAATTGGTTGGATATACTTCTTTAAATGGCTACTTTTAAATTTATAAATTTTTGTGATAAAAAAAATTGAATCATTTCAAGATGATTATTTTAACAAAACCTCCTTAAAGCATTCTAAGACTATAAAGGAAAACCCTGCTAGAATGTACTCCGTTATAACACAAATCAACACACTGCATGTCACTTTATGGAACTCAATTAACTTGAGTACCATGAATGGCACATTATATTCCTTTCCCAAGTTTACAGGTGCTCTATGGAGATAGCTGAAATTTTTGTGCAGATACCATTGTTCTTCTTTTGGTGACCTTGACGTTTGACATCAAAATTGATAAGATTTCTTCTTTACTGCAAATGCAAGCTAGCCAAAAAGTTTGATTCAGAACTGTGCTACAGATGTAGATGGTGACAATTCAAGTCATTATATACAAACTATTATACTTCTTTTAGTCTTGGCCAAGCTTTTGACCCAGATACTGAGTTTTACCTTACCCAAAGAGAAAGTCATCCACAAAGTTTGCTTATTGTAAATAGCAGACAACTGAGTTATTGTGTTTAAAGTAATCCAGTAGCATACTGGTGGAGAGATTAAATATAATATATAATGAGTACTGCCTTACAGTTAATGTATAATAATCAAATATGAATGCATTAAAGATCAGCTATTCTTTGCATCAAAACTTCAGAAACCTATACCTTACATATCACAACATTATATGCTATCAATATTTACACTGCAATTATAATTAATTTAGCTTGGGAGGTATTTTAATCCATATATAGGCATGCAACAAAACTAGCATTGTAACTTTAAACAATAGCTTTTTTCTGTGTAAAAACAATCATAAATATTGCTAAATTACTTTCACCCACCTTGGGAAAAGACATGACAGATTTGATCATCAAATTCACTTTATGTAATGTAAAAATGATTTATTTTACACAAATGAATGCCCTTCATGCAATAATGGTGTGCAATCCTACGTATGTGAGATTATAGTTTAGAATAGTTTCATTAAAAGTGTGCCAACTTCATGTATAATTTTAATTGCCAGCGGGAAAAAATGATATACCACCCAGTCAGCCAAATCTGTGCATCAAATAATTCTGCACAACGTTAAGACATTCCTGTAAACATGGGATCACATGTTGTTTTTGGTCAAATATCCAATTTGTATCAAGAAAGACCAATTGTCCTTTTATGAGGAAAGTGATATGCATTAAGTATTCAAAAATATCCCATATTTCTACCCTAATTGCATATAAAAATGTGATTTCTAAAGGTCAACATGAAGACCCATTTGATGACCGTCTTGAACTGGTGACCCAGAAAATCCTATTTACTATTTAATTCTTTGAATCATAAAATAAATACATTATATAAAAGATGGAAATGTTTAACTTAAGACAATACTGCATATTAATCCAAGTTTCCAGTTTTGCAAGAAGTATACAACATGTCAACTTTCCACTAGAAAGAGATTCTCATGAAATTCCTCAGCAGTCTGTTTCTAAATTCTTCAGTATTTTGTTCTCCATAAACAAGAAGTTGTAAACATATTACATCCTATTCATTGATGGTTCTCTTCAACATAATAGCTTAATTTTTATAAAATGCTAAACTTTACTATTTTTTTACATGATCAGTTTAGTTTGCTGAGTATCTCTTGCTATTTTTTTTGGCATTGTTTCATTGAATTTCGTAAAACCAGCTAAAAAAAGACCCAGTTACTCAACTGAAACGCTTAGAGAAACAATCCAAATTAATGTATTTCATTTCCATAACCCGATTAATAAACATCACATCTTTTCAAACCTATGCACAAAACTGGCCAACATATCAAGAGTCACAAAAACACAGGGGTGGTATCCGGTGTGTCCAAAATTAATATTATTTTACATAGAATATTCTGGTGACAGCTACCTCTTTTCAAATGGTATAAGCATTGCAGTATTTTTTTTTTGTCAATCAGTCAAATCCAGTATGCATTTTGCTTCAATATTGGTGACAGAAACCTTAGGTGCGCAGAAATGCCTGACATCATTGTATATATGATATGCCATAATATCTGCTTATAAGACAAGTCCAACAAATTGTAGACCCAAATCATCCTGTGCATTATGCGCCGGCAGACTTGGGTCTGTGCAGTTTCTTTGGAATAATTGGTAGAACAAATAAAACATACACTAATTGGTAGGTGCATTATTCTATAGCAGATCAGCATCTTTGCTGTATGCAGTTTAAGTCGACTAATAAGTGAATATATACAGTAATTATTACTACATAAAATTACACCTGCCAACTGTGTAGTTCAGGCTAGATTTTTAATTGCAAAAGTCCATCATGAAAATATATGTTATTCTTTATAACGAAACTGAAAGTACAACATCGGTATCAATGTACTCGGACACTGACCAATGACCATGGATAAAAATTAGTTGAGCCAAATTTTGCTAGACTTTTATATCAACACTTTTACATAAAATTTTTGTAAACCTTTACATTGATTGCTTGGTTTAATTGTGCTTTAAACTCATTACTGAATATCATGCTGTAGCTGTTGGCCAAAATCTAAGTATGTTTTGCTGACCTTAGGCGTGTTTAGCACACTATTATTGCCAAGGAAATTGGAGATAAGTGCCTTTAACAGGAACATACCAAGGCAGCCACCAGATCTGACTTGGGCAGATAATGAGCTTCCAACCCATGGACTATAAGTCTGAAGCTCTACCAATTAGCTTAAATATAAAATTAACAACAAAATAGAATAAGCAACAGTTGGATCATGCAGACACTTCACATGAACTAACAGGGGCAGTTTAAAGGTGTCTGAGATGCTGCTGTAAAGTTAATCTGGTTCCCTGACAAATTTTACTATTAATAACATGAAACCCGGATCCAAATCAAACACTGTGAACAAATTTTCTAGATTTTTCGGCAACGATAATTTTTCCGTTGTTTTGACTTTTATGCTGTTAAGTCCATAGTTTAAGGGTAATTTATGTAAGACTTATGGCAAAATTTTATGAGTTGGCAGGTCTGTAATGGACACTGGTGTTTTGAAAAGAGGTTTAGCAGTATGAATAGACACATCTTGTGGTAATAAAGTTATGTGGTTACCAAATTGTGTAGAATGAGAGACAGATGTAAGGATGAGTAAGAGTTGACTTTAGGGTTGAAAACTATTACATTGCATAATGAAACTCGTTCAGACTTTATTCCTCCAAATTAAATGGTGCATTTTGGTTCTCTGATTGAGATTCTTTTTCCTTATAAACAGGGCCCAGAGTGGCCGAGTGGTCTCAAGCACTCACCATTACAGATTATTGCCATCTCTCCTCTGCATGGGTTTGAGTCTCAGATTTGGCCATGTGAGATATGTTAGAAAGCTTGCCAGTAGCTTCTCATGGGTCGGTGGTTTCTCAGGATCTTCCTCCATCGTTTATACTGTTTGTCATGTATTGTGTGCTGAAAAATGGCATTAAAGATCGCAAGAACAATACAACAATATTTTCCTTATAAACAAAGCCTTTGGATACAGAGAATCAATCTAGGAAATCTTTGACCATATTGTGTGAGACACGTTATTAAAGATGGCACTACATTTTGGCATGTGTTAGAGAGAAACTTGTAGAGAAAAATATTAAGTGCTGTTCTAGAATAAATATTTGTTCCGTTTTGATATTTAATGAAGACAATTTGAAGAACAAAAATTAAAACTGGTGGCAGAGACACTGAATTAGAGATTACAGAGGTTTTCCAAGTGCTTTAGGATGTAACTGCATTTATCACCCCTACTTAGTACTTACCATCACTTTTACAAAACTTTAACTATACCAATTATTTTTATTTGATAATAAGCCTGCCATCTGCTTTGAGACAAGTTTAAGATGCTGGCCCAACCCCTGATCTTATTATCAAATAAATACTGTACACAGAAAACAAATGACCAGATGCTGTACACAGAAAACAATGACCAAATATACAAAATATGTGATCATGCTCAGTACAATAAATAATATTGAATCATAGTGAACATACACTAATGTCTATTGTCAAAACATAGGGTTAATGCATAGCAATTCAAAACCTTATGAAAATGTTGTTTTATGCAATGCTAATACATTACCTTGGTGCAATATTTATTAATGGTTCTGGTTCATAAAAGGGGAAAGTGTAGTTGAGAAATTCCTCATTTTGACTAATTCCAGGGGAATTTTCCTCAGTGGGGGTCCCTAGGGTCTTGAATATCAAATGTAACTCATCCTCTACAGTGGAGCCAGGGAACAATGGCCGCCCACAGGCCATCTCATAAAATATACACCCTACACCCCTACAACAGAAAATATATTTAATGATAAGTAATTTGTCAAATAATCAAGATGTCTCTATATTATGAATATACACAAAATATTATGTCAAAGTTTCATATTTTTTCATACTAAATGATCCAGATGTAGTTAACCTATATGCTTGCTTGTAGGGGACCACAAGTGGCCTAGTGGTCTAAAGCACTCACCATTACGGATCAGTACCATCTCAACTCTGCCAGTATGGGTTCGAGTCTCGGGTTCGGCCAATGTGGGCATTCAGAAAGCTTACCAGTAGCTTCTCGTGAATTGATGGTTCTTTCCAGGGTTTTCCCTGGTTCTTCCTCCACCAATAATACTGGCCACCATGTGTAGCCTATCTTGTGCTGAAAAATGGCATTAAACGCTACAACAACAACATGCTTGTAAGTAAAAATTGCACAGACCCAGGTCAGCAATCAAATAATCACATTAACTATTAAAAATAATATAATTATTATTAATAATAATAGTAATAACAACAACAATAATAATAATCATCATCATCATCAATGGGTCATTTTAGTAGATATAAGGAAATGGCAAAAGTCAATAAAATCTTCACATTTCACTCATGAAATATTTCCTCTCAGTTACTAAAATAGCTTATCACAAATATTCACTTATAAGACAAGTAAAACTGCATAGACACAGATCTGTCATCATATAATGGGTCAGTGATTGGGGATGTGCAGCTGGTTAGGAGTAAACAGCCAATACAATCCTTAATCTGTAGGCAATTATGCTAGAGCAGATCTGGATCTTTTTTTTATTGCAGTTTGCCTTGACTTAAAAGTGAGTACATATGGTTGATATCCTCAAAATATGTCAGAAACAGAAGAGTTTGGATCATTACATAGCAATGTCATTAAGTATCATGCCATATACACCATTATATTATGTATAGAATCTCACACTGTTTCTTAGAAATTAAAATTTAAAACCTCACCGTAAAATACATGGTACTAACCACTAGTATTGCTTATCAATTTATACAACATTACCCTACTTATTTTACAAATTCGTATCCAACACACATACATGCATGATCCTTAGTTTAAATTCGTATCCAACACACATACATGTATGATCCTCAGTTTAAATTCGTATCCAACACACATACATGTATGGTCCTCAGTTTAAATTCATATCCAACACATATACATGTATGGTCCTCTGTTTAAGTCTTACCACATATCTATCTGTGTAGAATACTCTGTTGATCCCAACAGTACATCTGGAGGTCTGTACCTATGGTAGAGATAGATACTTATGCTTTAGTGACTTTTTTGCATTACAGAGACAGACAGAGAGAAACAAACAATAATAAGATTTACAACATGGATGCCATGATGGCCATATTTGATACAGAATGGCACCATTTCTATTTAGTACCAACTAGACATCATAAAGAAGTCCATTGGTGCAAACACAATGTTGATATGACCAGCTATCTAAAAAAAAATGATAAGATTTTCAAGATTACCATTGTGGCAGTCATATCAGAAGTCCCGTAGTCACCATTTTCACTGCTCATGAACTAGACATAATAATAAGACTTCTAGTAAAACCTGATGACTGTCCATTAAGGAGAACTGACCTTACGAGCAATGATAGATTGCTTAAACTACCAAATCATGTTGACATGTCACCCTGCTAACCTCCAACAAACATGCAGTATTTGACAAAGAAATGTTATTTCAGCTTAAGTGATATGTTTATTGAAAATGTTTTGTATTATTCTTAAATATGTAAAATTTCAAAGTGCATAAATTGAATTGCAAAAGACAATATTTATATTTGTAGTTCAAGTTCATAAGGTAATAATCTATGTTATTTCAGTAAATAATAAATATCAATCTTAAAGCTGCTTGAGAACTTATTCATGTTCAAGGAAATTCACTCCAAAAGATGCTAATGTACTTAGCACATAATCTTATCCTTATTAATTTTATCAGGTTTATGTTCATGATGCCTTGGAAGTTAATACATTAAAACTTAAATGACAAAATTGTCAATAATTACTGTTTAGAAGTATACTATTGTACATAATAATTTTAAAATTCTACTATTGTCAGATGAAATTTAAATCAATAATGTATGTTGATGCAAACATATAAATGCATGCTTAATATATTGGATGATATTATATGAAACTATTGCTTTCTAATTTTGTTATTATTACATTTCTGTATCCTACATTTTTGTATCCCCACCCCTCCTTTAGCCCAATAAAGAAAAGAGTCACTCAAGTGCCTGAAAGATTGAGATGATAAATCATTGTTTTTGAGACAAGCCAACATTAAAGTGTAATTTTCAAATTGTGAAATAATGCAGTCAGTGATTTAGTGCTTTTTATGCAAAAAAAATAATATACATCAAAGCCTGAAAGTCGGAGGGTTCTCTACCAATATTCTAAAAATGCTTATTTTTTTCATACGTTTCAATTTCAAATTTTTTCTTCAATCCATCGACAGAACATGCTTTTCCACATACATTTATGCAAACAAACATGTTGTAATTGCCATCAATTGTTCCCATATTTAGCTGATCATATATGCAAACAACATAAAAAGTCTTTATCCATCGAAATTTTGTCGTTTTAAGAAAAGAATAAATCAAATTCTTTTATTTAGACGATCTGGATGTTGACAGTCAGAATTACAGGTTTCCACTGCCTTCTTTTCATCCTTTCTGATTGAACTTATTGCAGAAGTTGTAAATACTTATCATAATCAATTATTGCCACAAGCAACTTGTCGGAAGAAAGTGGCAATAGGTCAACTAGTTATAATAAGATTTTCAAGAAGACGGACACTGTGGAAGGCATACTAAATGTCTGAATAGTGCCATAAAGTCCAATTATATGTCATCAGAAAATCTAAAGACAACAAAAAAAATTTCAGAAGGCAGGGTTAAAAATTTTTACACACGATGGCAGCCAATAAGTAAAGAGAATATTGCACAATAATTTAATGGGCTTAGTTTTGACCAATCAGAATCACATAAAATGATATTTTAATGTGGTATTATCAAAAAAATGAAACAGCACATATCATAGGAAAACTATGTGATAACTGATGATATAAAACTCACCATAATGTGACAACCTCATTGGAATAAGTTTTAGTAGGTATAGATTTAGCCCTTGCCAAACCTGAAAAAGAAAAGAAAACATACTAAAGCTTTTGCCAGTTTGAAATGAATTAAAGTACAATATACTTTTTTATTATGCCAATATGACCCAATGGTACAGTTTATGGCAATGGGCATAATGTGACTGATAAAATAAAAATAAAATACATATCAGAAAGCAATTCTGAATATGAATTTTAAAATGGTTATCTGACAATAAATAATCATCAGTAAGAAAATGTCCAATAGAATAAGCTGCTGGGGTGTCTGTAGATAATAATTTAAAATGATTAACTATGTTGACAAGCGTAAAACAGTGTCATCAAACTGCCCTACTCAGCAGAATCAAGAAATATTTACCTACAGAAACTTGAATTTTGTACTACAATTCATATATTCTTCTTGCAATGGATTACTGATCAACTGTATAGGGAAACTCTGCCAAGTGTCCATTTGACATGATTTATAAACTTCAAAAATGAGAAGCACACATTACGTTAGAAACATCAAATGTTTATTCATCAACAGCCTCATTCAAAGAGCTAAAATGGTTTACAAAATAAGATAGGGTAGATTTTTACAGGGCATATAAATGTATACGTGAAGAATCTTCAGGATTTATTCAGGCCATTTTCAAGACAGTAACAGAGCAATTTAAAAAAAGCTTCAATACTATAGCACAATTCTGTGGAACAAGCTTCCACTGCAGATAAAATCTAAAGAAAATGAAACAGTATTAAAAAAGACACACCATGGTTATGTACATGTTATTAACAGATTATAATAGACTGTATTATCTACAATACTAAAGACATGTAAAAATGAGTAATTCCTATTATCTTTCATACAAGGCAGATTGCACTTAGTTTAGTTAAAGGACCTCGTAATTTTATGATTATTGACTAAATGAGTCAACATATGTAAATAATAATAATAATAATAATAATAATAATAATAATAATAATAATAATAATAATAATAATAATAATAATTATTATTATTATTATTATTAAGTCAAATCCATCTACAAACAACACAAATCCTGCCTTGCCCTCACCAAATGTGCCAGCAGATCAGGGTCTGTGTTTGTTCTACTGATTACTCCTAACAAACTGCATAGATCCAGAGCTGATGATGCAGTATGCAATGGCAGATCTGCATCTAAGCAATTTACTATTGGATTCATGAGTATACAAAGCATTACTTACCAAAATCTGCTAACTTTAGCTCTCCTCTTTCATTGATAAGTAAATTTTGTGGTTTAAGGTCCCGATGTAACACCTGCTTTTTATGACAATATGCCAGGCCTCTTAAAAGCTGATACAAAAATATCTGAAGATAAAAAAAAAGAGTATGATTACCGTAGAAACACAGCTAATGACACCTAGAAGTTTCAGGCAAATATACAGGTAAATATATCCATGACAACAACAAAGTGACTTAGTCAACAAACTAGAATCCTGCCATATGATATAGATGGCCATCTAAATATAAATAAAGTTTGGCTCAATCTGCATGGTCAAAATTCCCAGTCATATTGGGGTCATAACTTGGCAACATTTTGTCAGGGAATGCTGAAAATTGAATCTGACCCAAGTCTTCATCAAATATAGCCTCATAATGAATCTGATTCAATCCATACAGCTGTTCAAACATTTCTAAATGGAAAAATATTTTTATGTGTGTATGCGCTTTAGATTTTTGATGTAGCTTTAACAATTTTTCAGTCATATTGCTATGATGTCTGCAGTGTGGCAGTTTATAGTGATGTCTAGCACTGGGGCATCATGCTGCTGTCATGTAGCATGATGTCCCACCTAGTCACATTATCCTGACACCTTGCTGACCAGTTCTAACACTAACCTCTTAATGCTGAGTGCAAACGAGGCAGCTGTCAGTACCATTTTTGTAAGTCTTTGGCCAGGGATCGAACCCATGACCTCCTGCATCCAAGAACGCTATTCTAACCACTAGGCCACTAGAGCAGTCTAAAAGAATTTGCAACAGACATGATGTGAGAAAATGGGACAAAGGAAACTGGATAACACTATATATGCCACTCCATCAACAGAATATGGCTACTGCATTGAGGTGGACCAATATTAGCACATGTGACTTCTAATAGACAAGTACAATTTGACCTCTGATAAATACAATGTAACCTGTAATCAAAAAATACATACAATGTAACCTATAATAAAAAATGCAATGTAACCTGTAATAAAAAAAATACAATGTAACACATAATGAACAAATACAATATAACATGTAATCAACAATGTAACCTCTGATCAACAACAAATACAATGTAACCTGTAGATATCACAATAAGAGGAAATAGAAAATGACTGGACAAATGAGATTGTTGTTCAAGGGAGGTAAATGTTAAATGAGGCTGCTCTATAGGATTCACTGTACTAATTCAGTTCCCAAAGTAAATCTATGCAAACACCATGATATCAAAGATTTAATAACTTAACATTTCTGAGTGCCCATGATCAAATCTTGATCAGTATAGATAAAACCTGGATGACAGTTTCTGTGAAAAGAAAAGTATGAGCCCAGACATTTTCTGGACCTATATGTGTGTGAAACATGTGCTTTCAATTCTGTACCAAAGAATCAAGTGCTAATTTCATTATATGTGTGTGATTTGGATTTTTAATGTAGCTTTAAAAAAATTTCAGTCATATCGCTAATACATCAGCAGTTTATAGTGATGTTTAGCACTGGGGCATCAAGCCGCAGACATTCAGCATCATGTCACAACCAGTTACATTATCCTGACATCAGGATGATTAGTCCTAACACTAACCTCTTAATGGTGAGCACCTAGCAAGGCAGCTGCTAGTTCAATTTTTTTCAGTCTTTGGTATGACTCAACCAGGGTTCAAACCTGCAACCTCCTGCATCCAAGGCAGACATGCAAACCACCAGCTCACTGGACTGGTTGCTAATTTCACTAATGAGTGTTCACAGCTTAAGACTCTTTAATGGACTGAAATTCCATGAGGAAAACTATGTCTCAATTTTTTTAGTTACAGGTATAGTCCAATTCTACTAACCCATTAGTTTATACCTCCCCCTACCTATTTCAATAATGGAAACCTTAATTTTATAAAAGTGCAAGGAAATTAGTCAATTCATTCATTGATTTATATTTTCTAACCTGATTGTGAGTAGAATGGCCATAATACTGTCATCATCTGCACATTTCATGCTTAACAGAAGTTTTCTGTATTATAGACGGACATGCTTTAGAAACATTTCCAGTTCCTGGACAAATCCATTTTTAGCAAAGGGTTGTATGCGTGACTAAAGATGTACATACATATGTTGTCTGCTTCCGATATTTATGGTGTCCGATATTTATGGTGTCGAATCAAGCAAAGGAAAAGAATGACAAAAAAGTTGCCTTTCACATGAATTTAACAAGTGGTTTCATTAATATGTTCATGTGTGCAAAGGAATATAATTCCAAACTCAACATTATGGTATTTTATGGAATAATCAAACAGCTACCGAATAGGATGAATTACGTCATTATATTGTTGGATGTAAATAAACTACTCAATAGTTAATGGAATATGGCACCGTATTGGTATGGAAAGTCCATTAAGCATGAAAGGTGCAAGGGGATGCCAGTATTAGTGCCATTCTGGTCACAGTCCGGTTAGAAATCATAAATCAATGATGCACTTGACTTTGTTCTGTGCACTTTTTATCACATTAAACTTTTTAGTTATTGAAATTGGTAGGGGGGTATAAAAGTGGATGAAGCATCGGACTATAGGTTAAGCTCTCAAATGATTCTTTTCCCTACAAAAAATAAGCTTCATTATCAACCAATCCTGGCCAGACAAACCATATATACTTGTTTAATGTTCACCCACTTCCTGGCAGGTTCCCATTTTTCCATACTGATAGCACTATGTCTTATACTGAATCTGCAAGGCTTACTCAAGTGCTATGTAACCAAGGCAACATAGTTACCATGACTTTTTGCAAGATCTAGCTGAGATTTTTATGTTAATGCTTCATGCTGAATTCTCTCCCTTTACATCATTCCAATGTACTATTATTTCCTGTAATAAGGTGGATACAGTCATAGATCCCACTTAATTAAGTGGTAGTAAAATTATATGCATTATGTACTTCACTGCAAGTCACTCTCACAATAGTAAAGATTGTCTTACATTCTTGCATTAAACATTTTTTCTGTTAGAACTAAATTTAGTTAAATTTCCCCAGCCAAATTCCTAGTGTGCTTACCTTGATAATCCTATGCTAAATGTATTTACTGTGCTTACCTTGACATTTGTCATGCTCATAATATTTCCACAGTCATCCATGTACTGTTTAAGGTCTTTTTCCTGACAGCAAAAGAAAGACTTGCATGTACTTAAATGCAGACATCATTTAATGTTAAAATTACATGTAGAATGCAGTGTTACAATGTATGACACTATACAATCTATTTCATGACAGTTTAAATACATAAACTTCCAAAAATACATATGCATCTGTGACAATTTTTTTCCACAGATAGTAAGAGTACTGATGTTCAGACACAATAAAATGATTATATAATGTCTTATTTTGTGCCTTTAGGAGAGAAAGATGTAAAATATATCTATGGGGTATGCATATGAATGCAAACAATACTCAGGGGAGTAAACTATTCACCAGACTGAAATGAAATGTACATATGATATTATTTGAAAAATTGTTTTAAAAGCTTCATATCATTAAAAAACTGCCATCTTGTGAAAGACTAAAATTTCGTGTAAAGTGCACTTTTCTATGTGTGTAGTGATTACAATGAATATCAAAAAATGGTAAAGCAAGCCTTAATTAGACAAAAATTAGAAAACAAATTACTGCAACCATCCAGTGTTACCTGTCATGGTAAAATTTCGTGTAAAGTGCACTTTTCTATGTGTGTAGTGATTACAATGAATATCAAAAAATGGTAAAGCAAGCCTTAATTAGACAAAAATTAGAAAACAAATTACTGCAACCATCCAGTGTTACCTGTCATGGTAAAATTTCGTGTAAAGTGCACTTTTCTATGTGTGTAGTGATTACAATGAATATCAAAAAATGGTAAAGCAAGCCTTAATTAGACAAAAATTAGAAAACAAATTACTGCAACCATCCAGTGTTACCTGTCATGGTAAAATTTCGTGTAAAGTGCACTTTTCTATGTGTGTAGTGATTACAATGAATATCAAAAAATGGTAAAGCAAGCCTTAATTAGACAAAAATTAGAAAACAAATTACTGCAACCATCCAGTGTTACCTGTCATGGTGAACAAAGTATGGTAAGTGTTAATTGACCATGGTATTTTACCTTGTATAGGGTTGACGACTTAACAAACCACTTACTAAAATGTTTTTTGTGCTACTTATAAGGAAAACATGAAAGGCAAGAAGTTACTGTGAATGGACTGATGCGATCAGATGATGTGCTTATTGTAAGACAGAAAAGAAAATTGGTTTCAGAACGGTCATTCTGCATGCTGAGAATTGGGTTGATTTTGCAAATATCCAAAGCTGACCTTTACATGCATGTATGGGCTATAAATTGCACAGTACAAACATAAGAGGCCTAGTTAACAAAGATGTGTAGCTCTGTCAGTCATGGGTCTGAGACCATTCAAATGTCCAACCTAATTAAAGCTTTATTAAATAAACAAATTCCAAGAAATTTAACAAGAAGAACACATGGTTCTCAGACATGTATGGCTGCCAGCTACAATTATTTTACTATGGTACATGCCAAAGTGTATGTGTGTTGAAGAGAAGATTGTCTTCTAGAGCTGATGTTATTGCCCTCTGGTAGATATACTAGTAAAAACAAGGTCATTTTACTTACCAAATACTCAAAGACCAGAGTCAAGGACTTTTCTGTGTGGATGATATCATGCAGTGTGACAATGTTTGCATGTTTAAGATCCCTGAGAAGAGAAACTGAAAGAAAAACAAAATTTCAGTACTAAATATATATATATATGCATATATGTTGAATATAACTGCACTTAACATAGACCCAATCTGCCATTGTATAATGTGATAGCAGTTTTATTGTTATTGTTGTTGTTATAGGATTTAACGCCATTTTTTAGCACAAAATAGGCAATACATGGCGGCCAGTATTAATGGTGAAGGAAGAAACCAAAAAAACCCAGGGAAGAACCACCGACCCACGAGAAGCTACTGGCAGGCTTTCTCACTTACCCACCTTAGCTGAGTCTGGACTCAAACTCACGCAGACAGAGGTGAGATGGCAGTGATCCATAATGGATCAGGTCTATCTTATTTGTTCTACTGATTATACAAACCGAAAATATCCTAAGCTGACTTTTCAGTTCTATACACGCATGTAAGGGCTATAAATTGCACAGTACAAACATAAGTTTACAAAGATGTTTAGCTTTGTCAGTCATGGCAATTATGGCAAGAATGATGAAATAAGGTTTAAAAGGTCTATATATTGTTTATCTAATAAACACTAAGCAAACTGATTTAGATTTGATCAAAAAGGAAATTTTAATAGAGTTTTTGATGAACAACATTCTTTTTTATAGATTTTTTTGCTCAAACTGATAAAACCTGATAAACTATCTGTGCAAGCAAATTTTATATATATGCAAAGCTGAAGATGCAATGCAAACATGGACCACATGAATGTATGAAGGTCCTATCTACTGCTGCCTAATCAAGATCAGCTTGGTAATTTAAGAGTTAAATGGCCATACCACAAGCTGACATGGCCCTCAGCCCCAGGTTATCAAACAACTTATACTAACAATTTATCACAAGCTGATATGGCCTTCAGACAGGTCATTTATTTCACAGGTTAGCAATTTTTCTGCTTTTGAAAACATCATCATTTTTATTGATTCTTAAATTGATAGGAACCTACTGTTTCCACTGATAGGATCCAATTCTTTCCATGGAAGAATCACTGTTCATTTGGGATTTTAATTTCTGTAGGAGCCATCAAATGTATAAAATCAATAGCCCAATAAAAAGTAGTCAATTCACAGTATGTGATAGGGTAAGACTAGAGTAGTCAATTCACAGTATGTGATAGGGTAAGACTAGTCAATTCACAGTATGTGATAGGGTAAGACTAGAGTAGTCAATTCACAGTATGTGATAGGGTAAGACTAGACAATTCACAGTATGTGATAGGGTAAGACTAGAGTAGTCAATTCACAGTATGTGATACGGTAAGACTAGAGTAGTCAATTCACAGTATGTGATACGGTAAGACTAGAGTAGTCAATTCACAGTATGTGATACGGTAAGACTAGAGTAGTCAATTCACAGTATGTGATACGGTAAGACTAGAGTAGTCAATTCACAGTATGTGATACGGTAAGACTAGAGTAGTCAATTCACAGTATGTGATAGGGTAAGACTAGAGTAGTCAATTCACAGTATGTGATAGGGTATGACTAGAGTAGTCAATTCACAGTATGTGATACGGTAAGACTAGAGTAGTCAATTCACAGTATGTGATACGGTAAGACTAGAGTAGTCAATTCACAGTATGTGATAGGGTATGACTAGAGTAGTCAATTCACAGTATGTGATACGGTAAGACTAGAGTAGTCAATTCACAGTATGTGATACGGTAAGACTAGAGTAGTCAATTCACAGTATGTGATACGGTAAGACTAGAGTAGTCAATTCACAGTATGTGATAGGGTAAGACTAGAGTAGTCAATTCACAGTATGTGATAAGGTATGACTAGAGTAGTCAATTCACAGTATGTGATACGGTAAGACTAGAGTAGTCAATTCACAGTATGTGATAGGGTATGACTAGAGTAGTCAATTCACAGTATGTGATACGGTAAGACTAGAGTAGTCAATTCACAGTATGTGATAGGGTAAGACTAGAGTAGTCAATTCACAGTATGTGATAGGGTATGACTAGAGTAGTCAATTCACAGTATGTGATACGGTAAGACTAGTCAATTCACAGTATGTGATAGGGTATGACTAGAGTAGTCAATTCACAGTATGTGATAGGGTATGACTAGAGTAGTCAATTCACAGTATGTGATACGGTAAGACTAGAGTAGTCAATTCACAGTATGTGATACGGTAAGACTAGAGTAGTCAATTCACAGTATGTGATACGGTAAGACTAGAGTAGTCAATTCACAGTATGTGATAGGGTAAGACTAGAGTAGTCAATTCACAGTATGTGATAGGGTATGACTAGAGTAGTCAATTCACAGTATGTGATACGGTAAGACTAGAGTAGTCCATTCACAGTATGTGATAGGGTAAGACTAGAGTAGTCAATTCACAGTATGTGATAGGGTATGACTAGAGTAGTCAATTCACAGTATGTGATACGGTAAGACTAGTCAATTCACAGTATGTGATAGGGTATGACTAGAGTAGTCAATTCACAGTATGTGATACGGTAAGACTAGAGTAGTCAATTCACAGTATGTGATACGGTAAGACTAGAGTAGTCAATTCACAGTATGTGATAGGGTATGACTAGAGTAGTCAATTCACAGTATGTGTATGTGATAGGGTAAGACTAGTCATTTCACAGTATGTGATAGGGTAAGACTAGTCAATTCACAGTATGTGATAGGGTATGACTAGAGTAGTCAATTCACAGTATGTGTATGTGATAGGGTAAGACTAGTCAATTCACAGTATGTGATAGGGTAAGACTAGTCAATTCACAGTATGTGATAGGGTAAGACTAGAGTAGTCAATTCACAGTATGTGATAGGGTAAGAAAAGAATACTTTCATACATAATAGTACAAAAAAGGGATTAAAAAATCTGCAAGAGAAACTATAAAAGGATGTCAGCATTATAGAAAAACATCTAATTATTTCTAAGAATAATTATCATTAAGACATCTTTTTCTTTTCATGTCACTTAATCATATGTATATTTGCTGCATATAAGGTTAAGTTTCCATCCCTATCTACCTTCTCTAATGGCAGTGCAAGGTGCCCCTTCTTCATGCTCTAAGCGGATTTCTTTGAGAGCTACAAGGTTGTCTGTCAAACGGCTTTTCCCTTTGAATACTGTTGCATATGTTCCCTGAAAATTAGATTTAATAACAATGACAAATAAGAATATGTTTGCAATCTAATTACCATGAAATTAAGAATGTTTTGTAATCTAATTAGCATGATAACTAAGAATAAGTTTGCAACATAATTACCATGACAATGAAGAGCAAGTTGGCAACTTAATCACCACAACAATTAAGAATATGTTTATAACATAATTATCAAGACAATAAAGTTTGCAACTTTTTGTCAGCATAAATGTCAATTAATGTTAAACAATGAAGAGCAAGATGGCAACTTAATCACCACAACAATTAAGAATATGTTTATAACATAATTATCAAGACAATTAAGTTTGCAACCTTTTGTCAGCATAAATGTCAATTAATGTTAAACAATAATCCTCTTGAACACAAGCCATTCTGTTATCATAGTCATGCCTGAATGTATGAAAATGACAAGTACAAAATTATAATAAGTCGGAGATGTAACTCAAATATTAGTGTGCCAAACTGAAGACACAAAATTTGATATATATATTTTTTTAGATTGGATGTTATTACATTTTTATTATTGCTTCATCAGAAACAAATATCAGAAATAAATTTTATTTTTTACACAATGAGCAATTAATTAATTCACATATTTGCTGGCATTTTAAATGAAGTGATATTTACTATGTGATTCGTGCTAATATGATACAAACATAATGCTTACAGAAGTGTTTTTCTTTGAGGGAACTGAAAACTTTTAAAGTGGATTATTAACAGAATGGTTATTTGATTCATATTAAGTTTTCTTCACAGAAGCTTTATGACTTCATCTGAGCCAACATTACACTCCCAAAAACATAAAAAAAAATAAATAATTTTTTATATTAAATATGTATAATTCTGTGGTAATATCATAAATGTGATCACTTTTGAATTGTGCTAATATTCCGTGCCATATTTTAAAGATAAAAGATTGGTTTGACTTACCTCTCCTAATTTATCTAATTTGGTGTATGATTCTATTTTTCCAAAGCCTATTTCTGACTGAAAAAAAAAAAAAATATATATATATATATATATATATATATATATATATATATATATATATATATATATATATATATACATATATACATACATACATACACACACACACACACAATAATGATTTATTTTTGTTGGTATGATATACCTGGATAGTATTACCAACATAAACTATCAAATATATGAAGTGCTTCCACAAGATCTTTTTTTCTTCTAAAAACTAAGAATACAAAGCAGGATACCACCTTTCTGGATACTTTACATGCAATAGAACTATTCAAAACAATTAGCATTTATACCTATGCATAAATCTATTGCAAGATATGCTGAATTACCTGAATGAGATGAAACAAAGTCCATTTTATTCTTTCTGACTTTCTTATACCACATATTATATACCAGCTTATGAGTCCAAATGCAAATTGCAGAGACCCAGATGCACTGGCAGATCTGGGTCTGTACAGTTTGTTAGGAGTAATCAGTAGAACAAATAATATAGACCCTGGTCTGAAAGTGCATTATGCTATAGCAGATCAGGACCTTTGTGGTTTGTTTGACTGGATAAATATATATGGTACATGTTTAGAACCAGTAAAATAAATTTAAAATTTCTTTTCACGGACTATTATGGGATATATCAATTAATAAAATATCTACAGAGTATGCATACAAATACAAACAATATTCAGGTAATTTTAGTATTTACTAGAATGAACTAAAGTGAAAGTATGTTCTTGTTTGAAAACCTCAAGAAGATCAGTAACTGCCTCTTGTCAAAGACAAAAATTCTGGGTCTACACTGTTTGGATTAATTAATATTGACTTTGATCTGCCAAAGAATTATGTCATGCAGAGCAGGGTCTATGGTGTTTGCAGTTTGGTTTTACTTCTATTCAAGTATCAAAGATTCTCAAATTCTAATGGCTTCTGCCAGACATGTTTTCCAAAAATATATGTTGTTAAATATAACATAACATATGATATAATGATATATCATAATATAACATAATATAATATAATGATAATAATGTAATTTAATACAAAAACATTCAAAGGAAGTTTAACAAAATATGACCCCAAAACCCCACACTGATATAAGTAATTACTAAATGTACCGGAAAATATGTCATTTTTAGTTCTGCACTAGTTGCTGCTTTTTTATTGTCCTCCATTAATTCATACATTTCCTCTTGAACTAATCTTCAAAAAACAGCTAAATTACAACAGCATTTTATTCTACTCTTCTTAAATAATTATTAACCAACAACAGACTTACTACACTGTACTGCATATTTAACTGGCATTTCCAGTAAGGTCTGAAGATGAAGTTTAATGTGATCCAGTCACAAACAAATCATGGAAGATGATGAAAAAGTCAGTTGTGTAATGAAATACAGAAGACTCCGGTGCATTAGGTGTTGTAATGCAGTACATACCCTGGGGCATTAGTTGTTGTAATGCAGTACATACCCTTGGGCATTAGTTGTTGTAATGCAGTACATACTCTGGGGCAATAGTTGTTGTAATGCAGTACATACCCAGGGGCATTAGTTGTTGTAATGCAGTACATACCCTGGAGCATTAGTTGTTGTAATGCAGTGCATATCAAGGGGCATTAGTTGTTGTAATGCAGTACATACTCTGGGACATTAGTTGCTGTAATGTAGTACATACCCTGGGGCATTAGTTGTTGTAATGCAGTACATACCCTGGGGCATTAGTTGTTGTAATGCAGTACATACCCTGGGGCATTAGTTGTTGTAATGCAGTACATACCCTGGGCATTAGTTGTTGTAATGCAGTGCATACCCAGGGGCATTAGTTGTTGTAATGCAGTACATACTCTGGGACATTAGTTGCTGTAATGTAGTACATACCCTGGAGCATTAGTTGTTGTAATGCAGTGCATATCAAGGGGCATTAGTTGTTGTAATGCAGTACATACTCTGGGACATTAGTTGCTGTAATGTAGTACATACCCTGGGGCATTAGTTGTTGTAATGCAGTACATACCCTGGGGCATTAGTTGTTATAATGCAGTACATACCCTGGGGCATTAGTTGTTGTAATGCAGTACATACCCTGGGCATTAGTTGTTGTAATGCAGTGCATACCCAGGGGCATTAGTTGTTATAATGCAGTATATATCCTTGGGCATTAGTTGCTGTAATGTAGTACATATGCAAGGGCATTAGTTGTTATAATGCAGTACAGATCCTGGGAAATTGGTCGTTGTTCAGACACTGGGGCAATCATTCAGTTAAACAGTTCTATTTACCAATCTTGCCAATAAGCTTTCACAACTTTATGTCTTTTGCTTTGTGGCTATAGTGTTCATACAGCAAGGAAAAACATAACATAAAACATAAAAACATAAGGGAAACACCAGGCAAATGACAATTATGGGCACACTGTATAATGTCACTGATACCCAATCTGCAAATGGTTGGCTGTCAGTTTTCAGCTCATTTGTTGGACATATCCAGCCATTTTACGATGTCTGTGAGTATATGCTAGTAAGCAGGACAAGTTGGAAAGTATTAAATCTCTCTTTTTATTTTTTTACATTTTCTCAGAATTTAACCATTTTCAATTAAACTATGGACTGATGTCTGCTTGCAATCCAGTCTTCTGGGATTCTTAAGACAACTTCATCCAATAAGTTACTGGATTATCAATAATAACATGCAACTTCACATGTACAGAGCAAATGCAGACAAATGATGAACTGTTAAAGTCCAAAGTCAACTGGAAGAGCTACAAGCTATTTAGCATCCCATATATACATGCTTTTAAGTAGAGCCTAACTGCAAACAACATAGTCACTGATCTGCATAATGCTCTTGCAGATCAGGGATTATGCTGTTTGTTCTACTAATAACTTCTAACAAATTAACTGCACTGCACTTCACAGAATCAGTTACACTTACATGTGAGTATATGGTACATCTATCACAAGAAATTTTGATCTCAGTAAAGTACTCAAAGTAAGGTGTTTAATATGTCTTATTAAGAACTTAATTTTTTTTAAAATGACCATCAAAACATAGCAGCAATCTGTAATAGATATTTAGTGATATTCACCAGGGACTTTCGCCTAGACCTTCGACTGAGTTGTCCCTCTGGACTTAGGCTCTGACGTGCCAAAAATTGACCTGGAAGACGAATATCGGCAGGAAGGGATAAGCGCTTTGTCACCTCCTGAAAAACCAAGAAAACTTTTGTATAAATCTTCACTATCTTGATTACATTTAATAATAATGGATACAGTTGGTACAGAGTATGGATAATTTCTTGTAACTTTATTTTGCCATTTGAAGACTTTGAGGTCAATGTCAGGGATGTCACTATCACTGCACTTATTTATAATGAGAATGACTCCAACAACAACAAAGATTTGTGCAATAATATTGAACACTTGTTATTTATGATAACTGCATGTTTTATGTGTTTCTTCTCTGGTCATGAAATACTTCTCCTTAAAGTGCTCACATTTTACTGGTCTCAAGTCAAGTTGTCCATCATAATGGAATTCAATGTAAAATTTACCATCTGGTAGAAAGTCCTATATCCCAATAGGTGAAATAGGGCAGACTGCACAGACCCAGATCTGCCATCATATAATGCACTGACAGATCTGGGTGCATGCAGATTATTAAGAAAAATCAGTAAAACAAACCTCACTGTTCTGTATATTTAATTGTAAGTTAGCTATTTTTTTTATTTCATCATATGATATTGATAATGTGACACTATGTTGGACTTCACCTTGTCCAAAATCAAGTTCATTTTCTACCCGACCTCAATCAGTGATTTAGGTTTTATAGTAAACATGTTTAGCTCATCTGAGTCTTGAACTTTGGAACTTCCTTATGAACAGCTGGGTATACAACACATTTTATAATATAATTTTAGTAATAGGCTTCTAAATATAACTAAATTTTTATTTTGTAAATGTTATCAACCTTTCAGAAGGTTTTTTTTTCCATTAAGTGATGGGAATGTTTTTTTCTTTTTAAGTAAGAAAATGGTTATTTTGACCCAAGGTCAAGCAGAAGCAGATATAATCTTGTTACTTAAAAAATGATTCCTTCTTGCTTTAAAATCTTGGCAGAATCAATTGTATTATGCAATGTCCAGTAATTCATTTGGGCTGGAATTTATTTCTTCAAATTATTTAATTCAAGAGATTGTTCTCTAGAAATACAAAGTGCTCTTCAAAAATAACATTCCTGGAAACAAAGACTTGAATTTATACTGAAATTTGAAATATATTTCTTGAAATGTATCACAGTGACCCAACATAGGACTGTTAACACATCAGCATTATACAGGTCACCACATGCTCATCAACTCATCCAGTGTTGGATTTAATTTGGATTTCCACTAGATATTCCAAAATTATAATTATTAGGACTTTTGTCTGTAATTCTAGGATTATCTGAGATTTCATTCACAATAAAAGTAAGTTTCTTTTTTTTTATATATTTTCACTTTATATTCTAGGGAAATAAATTATTTGAATTTTACAAAGCTTGTTGCATCTCATTCTTTTCTATTACTTATTTTAAGACCATAGAGACATAACAACACAGGCAATGATCAGCAGATCAAGAAATTACAGATCTGGGTCTACTTTGCAGTCTGACCCTCTGGGTCTACTTTGCAGTCTGACCCAACTAATAAGTGAGTATATAGGGTACACAGTCAACCCTTCAAAATGCAATACTATTAACTACAGCTAGGTTTATTGGTGAAATGTTGTTGATAATATTACCATGGATACAAAAGTTTTTGTATTCACTTGCTAAGGCAGACAAGATCATATCTTAAATTGTTGCATATGACCATTATTTATTTTCATCTAATCTGTGAAAATGAAATCAAATGGACAGCGCTCTTTTGCATATCAGGGCCCTGCAATGTGGAAATGACCACTGCATATTGATACTAAGACACAGTGATCTCATTCAAGACTGCTCTAAAAACACCTGTTTCAACTGCAAGAACAGACTTAAAAGACCTAAATGTGTATCCTTATAATGTATCCTTACCTTAAAAATTTACAGCATGTTTTTGTTTCTAATTTTGTGGTGTTTGTTTTTATGTTTGTTTTTGTAATCATATCATTATATATGTTGTTTTTTTAATTAAGTGTTGTCAAATGTTGTAAAGCACTTAGAGCTTCTAAAGATTAGGTTCTATACAAAGTCCTCATTGTTATTGTTATTATTATTATTATTATTATTATTATTATTATTATTATTATTATTATTATTATTATACATGTAATATGATGCAGTTGCAAGTTAGTTTAAGTGCACTAGATCATGATAAGGAATGGAATGTCAAGTGCCTTCTCAAGGACACACCTATGTATCTGACCTAAATGTGAATTTTTTTTTTCTAACCTTTAATGTTATTGTCATTACTAGTTCATCTTCAAATCACTGCAAAAGTTGCAATACTAGCATTTTAAAGTAATTATAAATTACATGACTTAGATATATTTATTTGCTACTGTAGGCATCAGAAAAAGTTGAATGGTTCTAGAATTAAGATTACTACAAAAAAAAAAAATCTAAATTTCCAAGACGACAAAATTTACTTCACAAGGGGCATAACTCTGTTCAAAATAGAGTATACAAGACAAAATGTATATCTGGAAATTAGAAATGTTTAAGTCTATGAAAATATGTTCATACTAAATGATATCAGAATATTTTGAATGGTTCTCAAGCTGTGCCAGTTATCTGCAACATCCCATCTGAAGATATGAAGTTAAATGTCATGGGCCAGAACTCTCCAAAATGGAGCTAATAAGACAAAACCCATGAAAGGCATATCTAGGTTTATGAGATAATCATCAAAATAAGTGAATGGTTCCTAAGCTATACTGGTTACAAGCATTTGCTATAGCAGAGATTTAAAATCAATAAAACAGGGTAATAACGCCATCAAATTATATGTAAAGGATGCAGAACTCTGGCAATTAAAAGAAATGAGAGTGGACAGACAGAGAGGCAGATGGTTGAAGGCATTAACCATAGCACTCCCACACTGACATGTGGGGTCCTTAGAACTTTTAAACTTGAATCACATGCATATTGATGAAATCACTGTCAAGTATCTGCCAAGTCTGGCTTAACTAAGTGAGAAACCTGTGTCATGTAAATAATGATGCATAAAAGGAACCAGATTATGTGCAAACAAGAAACTATTTTATTCAAAATGATGTGGGAGAGAAAATTCATTTCATTATTAAAGATGAGAAAGTTTTTTTTTTTTTTTTACTATTAATTGCTATGCAGTAACAAAGAATCAAGGGCTATAATCCCATTAAGTGTTAACATTCTAGACTGGTGAAAATGAAAAATTACATGATTGTTTCATCCAATTTCATCAGGCAGCAAGTGATGTTTTGAATGATGCTTGAAAGAAGTGATATTGCAATGCAAATCACTGGCATAATTTGATAATGACTGAAGGTGGTGTTGTTGAATGAGATTTAAGTGCCTTCCATGGAGGCATGCTGAACCCAGGATGCCATACACAAGTTGATACATCTTCCATGATCAATATCCTATTATGTAATACCAATTATTTTATTTTAAGTTTAAAGAAAACACATATTGCAAGTCAATAATGGAAATTCTATTAATTAAAATGCAATAAAAAAATAAGATAAAATGTAATTGATGTGCCATACATGTTCAGATATCCTGTTCAATTTCTGGATCACACTATATATATATATATATATATATATATATATATATATATATATATATATATATATATATATATATATATATATAAATGCACATACAAGTCAGACTGCAAACAACACAATCTCATTTGCCATTGCATAATGTGCCAGCAGAGTGGGGTCTTTGTTGTTTGCTCAACTGATTATTCCTAACAAGCCATATACACCCAGTTCATCAAGAGCATTATGAAATGGCAGACCTTGGTCTATGTAGTTTGCAGCTGCAGCAGACTTCTATGTGAGTATATATGGCAACACAGTCATTCTCATGAGTGTTCACACAGCAATCTGATTAAGGTACCACTCTTTAGTTTGGTATTTAGCATAGGGTTAGAATTTTTAAAAAAAATGAATTTCCCTGGTTTTCTCACTAGTTATACTGGCTATTTAAAAAAGACTTTATATATCTTAGTGTTCAAAGAACCTTTAATTTCCTTTATTTTGTCGTATGATTGATGAGTGTAATATGGGTCAGAGAGTATTACTATAATAGCTTGGCCTTACTCCAGATGTGCACCTTTCAAAAAAGTGATAGCTCTACTTGCTCATTTTCACTTCTCAATTTCAGAGGTAAATTGTAAAAGAAAGAGCTAATAACTTTTTACATTTTATGTATTTAGTAATTCATTCATTTTATTTTTAGAAGCTGTTATTGTCTAATTTGGCAAAATTCATTTTCCATATTTTTATAGCTGCCAAGAATAGTGTACTTTAGACAAATTCAGGTTGATTTTTGGAGCACAAGAAAGCAGCCATTTTAGTTAGCAGTGACCTAAGATCATTTAAAATTTCCAAAAGTACAATATCCAAAGAAATTTCAGCCACATTACATGAAAGTAGCATATAGGTATGCCAACATTCTCTCCATTGTGCATACTGAAAATGCAAACAACTTCACCTTACATACATCACTCTCTCAAAAGTATACAATAACTGGTGAGTGCCACCTAAAGTCAGATCTCTGCTGTCATATATGAAGCTCTGATGACAACCACTTAGGGGTCATGTTCATGTGACCTTTGACTTAGCCAATGGAAGCACAGCTTTCAAAATTCTGAAAGTGAATAAAATCTTTTGGTACACATTAATGCTCTTCATCAACACTGCTCAATCTCCAAATGAGAAGATATAAGACTTCATCTGACTGACAAAATTAACAATTATGGTAAAAACATAAGTTACCAGAACAAAACCCCAACAAAGTGGTCACAGTCAGATCTTCAATTATAACTGTACAGATCTGATTTCAATCAGATTAGTTCACACAGTTTATTCATTAATTCAATCCTATCTTTCATTTTGGGGAATTTCATAAATGTGCATGGTTGAGACAGATGTTACCAATTTTGCATATTAAACACTTCATGTGCAATTCCCATTATTTTCACTATTCAAACTAGATGCAGACAACAAGGACCTCATAATTTTCTGCAATCTTAATGCACAGACTGGAGAGTTGTTTATTATAAAATTTTAAGTTTAAAGAAAACACATTTATTGCAAGTAAATAATGGAAATTCTATTAATTAAAATGCAATAAGAAATAAGATAAAATGTACTTGATATATATATATGCACATATAAATCAAGTCAGACTGCAAACAACACAATCTCATTTGCCATTGCATAATGTGCCAGCAGAGTGGGGTCTTTGTTGTTCCTTCAACTGATTATTCCTAACAAGCCATATACACCCAGTTCATCAAGAGCATTATGAAATGGCAGACCTTGGTCTATGTAGTTTGCAGCTGCAGCAGTATAGGGCAACACAGTCATTCTCATGAGTGTTCACACAGCAATCTGATTAAGGTACCACTCTACAGTTTTGTATTTAGCATAGGGTTAAAATTTTAAAGGAAATGAATTTCCCTGGGTTTCCTCACTAATTATACTGACTATTTAAAAAAGACTTTAGATATCTTAGGTATTGTTCACAGAACCTTTAATTACCTTTATTTTGGTGTATGATTGATGGGTGTTATATGGGTTAGAGTATACAGCTTGGCCTTACTCTAGATGTGCATCATTCAAAAAAGTACTAGCTTCACTTGCTCATTTTCACTTCTCGAACTTCAGAGGTAAATTGTAAAAAAAAAAACACAATTTTTTTTTACATTTTATGTATTTGGTCATTCATTCATTTCATTTTTAGAAGCTGGTATTGTCTAATTTGACAAAATTCATTTTCCATATTTTTATAGCTGCCAAGAATAGTGTACTTTAGACAAATTCAGGTTGTTTTTTTTGGAGCACAAGGGAGCAGCCATTTTAGTTAGCAGTGTCCTAAGATCATTTAAAATTTCAAAAGTACAATATCCAAAGACATTTCAGCCACATTACATGAAAGTAGTATATAGGTATGCCAACATTTTCTCAAATGTGCATATTTAAAATTCAAACAATTTCACCTTACATACATCTCTCTTCTGAAACATACACAATAATTAGTGAGTGCCACCTAAAGTCAGATCTCTGCTGTCCTATATGAAGCTCTGATGACAACTAGCAAGTGACCTTTGGATTAGCTTTCAAAATTCTGAAAGTGAATGAAATCCTTTGGTACACATTGATGCTCTTTGTCAACACTGCTCAGGATCTAAATGAGAAGATATAAGGCTTCATCTGACTGACAAAATTAACAAAATGATCCAAACAAAGTGGTCACAGTTAGATCTTCAATTATAACTGTGCAGATCTGATTTCAATCAGATAAGTTCACACAGTTTATTCATTAATTCTATTTATATCTTTCATTTTGGGGAATTTCATAGATGTGCATGGTTGAGACAGATGTTACCAATTTTGCACATCAAACACTTCATGTGCAATTCCCATTATTTTCACTATTCAAACTAGATGCAGACAACAAGGGCCTCATAATTTTCTGCAATCTCAATGCATAGACTGGAGAGTAGTTTATTATATTTTTTGTAATGTTGCCAGAAAGATTTCTTGGGGTGGGGGTGGAGAATGTTGTAAGAAAATTGAAACTATGCATAAATTTATTGTTTTCAGCTATATGTAACTAATGTTTGCCACCTCTTGAATTTGGAGGGGGGGATAAGGCATTCATATAATGTTGTAATGAAGTTCCCAGTTTTCAGATTGTGCTGATATGGAATTAAAATTGCAACTAGATGATAGAAGTGTCCATATGAGAGTGTAGGAGACTGTTCAGTGATCTATGTATCCATCATTCATTTATACAAATATATTCTTAACAAATATCTATGTTGATGTCCTTAAAAATTCATGATGATGCATATACAATTTTTTTTCTTTTCAGTATATTTATGTAGATTTAATTTTATATTTATTATATCAGAGTGTTGGAGAATGTTTAGTGAGCTATGTATCCATCATTTATTTATACAAATATACTAATAACAAATATCTATGTTGATGTCCTTAAAAATTCATGGTGATGCATACATAATTTTTTTCTCAGTATATTTATGTAGATTTAATTTTATTATTATTGTTTGCTTATTGTCTGACATCATACATGTTACCATGAAATTAGTCATAAAAAAGTGAAAAAAGTTAATATACTTTAGACAGAAGTTCTTTGAGAAAACTGTTTTTTTTCAGTGGTGACTAACTTTAGAACTGGGGCCCCAAGTAGCAAGTGGTCTAAACCGATCACCATTATGGATCACTGCCACCTCACCTCTGTCTGCAATGGTTTGAGTCTCAGGTTTGGCCAATGTGGATATGTGGAAGTAGCATTTGATGTCAGCCTAGTGCCATTTTCATTCAGTACAATCTTTGTGCAAAGTGGTTCTTAAGTGAAACTAATTATAAGTAATATCCCTTGTAAAAATGTGGAGTTGATTGATGCCAGACATAAAATTGAGAATAAATCAATAATGACAAGCAAATGATTGTGAAAATTGTCATGATAAATTGCATCAGAATATATTTAATTGTACTTGAACTATGGCAATTACAAGCTATGTCAATGTGAAGATATAAAGATAAAAATGTGAAGGGGCATAACTCTATCCAAAAAAAACAAGACAAAACCCATGAAAGCAAAGCTAAGTTTATGAGACAATGTTGGTAACAAATTCCATCTAAATTTACTGAATAGTTCATGAACTATGCCAGTTACATGCAAAACATTCCTTTATGAACATAGGAAGTCACTTGTTATTCGGGACATAACTCTCATCCAAAAACCTCAAAATGGCTAATCAAGGTCTATGAGACATTGTACTTATCAAACTGCATCTGGATATGTTAATGACACCAGAGTTATGCTGTTACAAGGACCTACTGTAGGGGGGATGTAAAATTAATCAACAGGGCAATAACGAGGTCAATAATGAACATGGAATATCAAAGAATATCTATACTTTTACTAGGCACATCAATACACCATAGACAACACAACTACCAAATTGCATTGAGTTACGTGCAAGGGATAAAAAGCTTTGGTAATGACAAGAATTGTATGAAGAGAGATGGACGGACAAATGAATTGATGAGCAAACAGAAAATGCAACTACTACAGGGCATCTTAATGCATGGCCCTTAATAATCCCTTTTATTTATAAAGCAACCTAACCTCAGAAGGCATTTTTCAAAATTTAATCTCCATTTTCCTGGGTAAATAAAGAGCCCAAGGCTATTGAATTAGTATTAGTGTCACTGTTTCTGATATGGGGACTGAGCATCACCAAGGTACAGCAATGGTTTGGTATTTCTGAGGTCTTAAGTTTGATCCTTGCTAAAGGTTACAATAAAATTGTTCTTGTTGCTGTTGTAGGGTTTAATGTCATTTTTCAGCACAAGATAGGCTACACATGGTAACCAGTGCAAATGGTGGAGAAAGAACCTGGGGAAAACCCTTAAAAGAACCACTGACCCATGAAAAGCTATTAGCAATCTTTCCCACATACCCCCACTGTCCAAATCTCTAAGCCCAAAAAAATTGATGGTAGTTTTCCACAACAGCAAGCACTTTAGACAACACTGAGTTCAATATGGTCAGCAGGTGTCACTGAGTTCAATATGGTCAACAGCAAATCCATCCATACAATGGCTTCATATTGACAAGATAGTAAGAGCATTTTCCAAAGAAACATGATATTTTTAGAATTAAAACTGGCTACTTAAGGTATAACAGGTCAAAGATTTCCTCTGTGTAGCATGATTAATTGACAAGTAAGCAACCCCCAAGACTTATCTAAAATTCATTCATTCATTCATGAAAATGGAGAGTTTTTTTTCCAGAAACTACTGGATTTCACATAAAATCACCTTGAATCAGGACACATTGCATATTATTAGAGTTTTGAGTACACAAAACATGTAATTAAAAAATTATGTTTAAGGTTATTACAAACAACCACCCGACTAATTTTAGATTCGATAATTTACAGATGCTGAAAATGTTTCTTTTCCAAGCTTACAGGTGAAAATTAACATTATTCAAGAATATTTCATCACTTGTCTTGTGGATGTGACATAAACTAGGAAGACCTGAACCTGTGTGTGATACCCATGATCAAGGTGTGGATGTAAATCTGTTACTTTCATTCTAAGGTTACATGGGTATAGAATGCATGTTTCAGTGTGAATTCGCTAAGTTTCATCACAACTTGTGCTATCTATGAACACAATCTGTTCAGCAGTTTAGGAAATAAAAAGGACTGAAAAAATGTAACCCAAATCATAATGCAAATTTTCTGTTTGCACTACAGAATATACTTTCTTCATTTCATAAGTTCAATGAAAATCCATCAAGGGGTATAAAAATATAAGCAAGCAAAAAAGCTTCAATGATAACCTTAAATCAAATTTTCTATGACTCTGACCTTGACCCCATGAACAAAGTTAAAAGTGTGCATGCCACTCAATGAACTGTCTTAAATTCATAAATGAATCATCTGAACATGAACAAATTCCACAATGGGGGTCTAGCAAACACAAGCAAATAAGGACTCAAATTGTCTTTGACTGATCTTGACTTCAAGGTCACAGTGGCAAGTGCACATTACCAATTTAATTGTATAAGCTTCATATTGCTTTATTCCAAGCATGTAGAAAATACTTCAATTGATTAAGAAAATGTCAAAAAAAACCTAAGCAAAGACTAGCCTTGACCACAAAGTAAAAAGGGGCCAGTAAGCATGACAAAGAATGACTTGTTTTGGATTCATAATGATTTAAGCCAAACATGATGTGAATGCTCCATTCCATTTATGCAGAAAATCTTTCAAGGGTTTAAAAAATATTAGCAAATAATGAAGTTAACCAAAACTTGCATGGAGAGATTCTAGGGCTGTGGAAAGCAAGCATGCCTGCCTATCTAGCCTGATTAAAATGAATCAAGGGGTCAAGCAAAAGGTATGCAAATAACTTCAACCCAAACTATGGCAAACAATAAATACAGCTGTAACTGGAAAATGGACTGCCATGTTTTACTCCCCATAAACTTGGGCTTGACAGATATGATTGATATTAATTGATGAATTAAGGAGACTGCACCAAACTTATCTATTTGCAACAATTCATATCAATTACTGCTATGTTGTAATTACCTTATTTATAATCACAAAGATCCAATTCATCCAACTAAAAAGACTGCATAGAAGAGCTCCAATCCATTATTATTTATCTTTTGAATTTCATGAGTCTTCACCTCATGATTTTAAATGATATGCCACATAACTGCCTGAATGCTGTGAAATAACCATACATACAGTAAAGCACACAAGATTTAAGTGCCATTAAAGTTTTGCAAACAGAGTGAATTCAGCATGTGAGCAACATAAAATGTTGGTGCAAGAATGACTACTTATAAATAACCATGTCAATCTTGCAAAGAAAATATTTTAGCAAGTCAGCTTATCACACTTGATGCACAAAGTTTTTGCACTGGTACTAAAATTGTGTGCTTTGTAGTACATTTCTCAAATTAGGCTCCCACTGTTTCATCTTTAGGCTTGAAGGGTGTGGGGTGGAAAAAAACCTCCACACCATAAAGATAAATGGTCAGTGCCTTAAGTAAAGTTCATTAAGTGCTCAATTTGAATAAGCACCAACAGCTAAGAAGACAAACAGAATCCAAAACCAGTTAAACTGATAAGGGGCACTAATCATATAATTACACTAATTGCAAAATGGGCAAATCTTAATGTCACTAAGTACTTTGGTTTTATTTTACTGACATATCTCATATATACAGAAAGTCCAACTGCAAACAACACAGACCCTGATCTCTGTTGCTTGATGCACTAACAGATCAGTCATGTTCTCCTAATTACTCCTTACAAACTGCATAGACCGAGATCTGAGTCTAGTTTGCAGTTGGAATATACCTACAAGCAAGTTGATAAGGGACACATTAATTTTTGTTCCAAAAATAGCAGAAAGACCCAGTATGTTCACAGTATATTCTGTAAATGAATATTATCATATAAGCTCTATCAATATTTTCTACTACATGTATTATAACTCTTCAGTTAGCATGCAAGTTCATAAAATATTAAAGATCAACATTTGTTTTTATGTAAGATTATTGTTTCGTCATGAGTGATCCCTGGAAACATTTTCCAACCTCCAACCCTATACTGCATGCATCTTCTTAATTTTAACATAGTAAGATTAATAATGCTTGGTGAGGTATCAGGAAGAGATACATGTACATGACACATACCCTTGAAAACTCAGCCAAGGTTTTAACACTAAGATGAAAGTACAGTACAAACAAGTAATGTGATGCTTGAAAAAAAAAAGAATCAACAATAAACAGTAGGATTTTCATGCTAAAACATATATACATTTAATTATCATTTCTTTGCATCTTAGAATTAAAAGAAGGGTAAGCTTGTACCTGCTGTGAAGCTTTGTTGTAACCAGGAATCTCCAAGTGACTGACCATTTCATTTTCAAAAGGGGTCTTGAGATTTGTGTGAAAAAAATAGCTTCAAATATTATTTTTCCTCTCATTTCTAGAGGAAAAAAAACAACATAATGGCATTAAAACAATTTATATGGAAAAAAAATGTCTTGCTATAAAAGAAAAAAAAACCTTGATTCAAAAGTAAATCCCACCCCTTAACCCACCACCATTATGTGATCAGTTCCTCAACAATAAATTCCAAATCCTACCCTGCCCAACTACCTAGATTTATCTGATGATTCTTCTATGTCTGACAATTAAAAAGACCCACCCTCTCAATGAAAAAAAACCCACTGGCAAATATTTACAAAGGATATAAAACTTGCTCCTTACTTTTCTTTTACAAATTACTGGAACGCTGGTATTAACATGGATGAAATAATGTATTATAAAAAAGACACAAAAAACATTGCCACAAAAGTAATTTTAAAATTTTATTTTAGGGTTTTTGAGACTGGTAATCTAAAATTCCACATATACCTGCTTATAAGTCAAATCCATCTGCAAACAACATAGACCCTGGTCTGCATTTGCAAAATGTGCCAACAGATCTTGGTCAGTGAAGATTGCAGTTGACTTGTGAGTGCACAAGGTAATGAGGTACTAAATCTTCACAAAGTAGTGACACTTCACAAAGTAGTGACAATTTTACAAGCTTAAGCAAAACACTTCACTGAACTGGAACTGTAGGTCTTCAACTGAAAACCAAACTACCTGGTAATCTACATTTGATGTGTGCAGTTAAATATTCACACAACATATCAAATTAAGAAGCAATAAAAGTAATTTATTGATCCCTAATCACTTAGTCACACTGACACACACACACACCAAGTCCATGGACAAGGTACAGATTACAAATTTCTACAAAAGCAATCAGTAATTGTATGTCATTGCCCAAGTGTAAACCAATGAACACAATTTTCATATCTGATTACCATATTCCAGAAAAGGCAGTCAAGAAGCGAAATGTCCAAAGCAGTTGTAATATCTGCAAATGCAAAATTGATTTCCACAATCTCCCACACCAGCAAAATTATTTCCTTCTTCTCTGTTAGTGGAATAATGACAAATTACTAAAGCTTGAATGACTTTCAATTTTTATATCCATTCAATGTCTACATCTACTTTCACACCTGATCTGGAACAGCTTGATCACAGTAGGGGAGGAAAACAATTTGAAATATAAGGAAGTTATAAGTGCTTTTCATTTGTAGGCCATATTCACTGTAGTAGTACATGTAATGACTTTGTTTTCTGGAAGTTGTGATTTTCAAATATCCAGGTTTTTTTTCCTGGAATGAAATTTTATGACACAAATCTCTAAAAACTAAAAACTATGATGCACTCTTTTAATTACAGGAATCAATCATAGTTACATGACGAATTTTCTTAAGAAACATCAGTTATCAGAAAGGAAAAAAGACAGTAATGTTCAAAATATTGTGTCTACATACAGGAAAAGAACCTTCCCCGAGCTTTGTTCTAAAGTCTTTGAAATGAAGGTGAACATTAAAATCCTCAAATCATACACCTTAATTAAGATTAACTCTGTGTGTGTGTGTTTGTGTGTGTGTATGTGTGTGTGTATTTGGATTTTTAACATAGCTTTAACAATTTTTCAAGTAAACTGCTATGTCTACAGTGTGACAGTTTATAGTGAATTCTAGCACTGAGGAATCAAATTACAGTTGACATGTAGCATGATGTCCCACCCTGTCACATTATCCTGACACCAGCCTGACCAGTACTTATATTAACCTCTTAATGCTGAGCTCCAAGCTAGGCAGCTGTTAGGACCATTTCTAAGTTTTTTGTATGACCTGGCCAGGTGTTCAAACCTGCCACCAGTGCAATTCTGAGATCAACTAAAAAGAATTATAATTTAATAATAAATTTTTTAAGGTACATAGAATTTGTGAATTTAGCAAATAAAAACATTTCCAAACAGGTTAATGGTAATATAAGGTGCAGAGCAAATAAGAAATTGCAAAATTTTAAATCTTAAAAATGATGAGCTTGATAAATTTGCTAAAATCTGTCAATACTAACAGATATCAAATTTAAGTCATTTCAAGATCAAAAAGCTGTTTGACTTGATATCAACTTTCCATGTTGCAGTTCGAAATCTGATGCACATCATAAGAATGTGTTCCATCCTCAGTAGACAATGTCATGATATGTATTCCAGTTGAGGTTAACAATTCAGAAGGTACACATGCGTAATATATGCCTGTTGTTTTAGCAAGTAACACCTAAACTTTGAATTATTCCATATCAATGATGCCAATCTCCAAATCAAGATCTTGAAGCTAAGCTATTTGTAAAGTTTTTATTCCACACATGGTGTTAAGTATATAGAACACATTGACTGATATAACACCTTTAGTACCTACACAAGATCTTCCATTTATAAATGGACTTAAGCTGCTTCATCATTACCCTTGACACTAATGTGACTGCATCCTAAACCTTATAGTTTTCATCAATGTTGTTATGGAAATTAGACTGTTTCTGAATATTTTTACTGTTTAACCCTGCAAAGACTTATGAGGATAAATAATAATAATAATAATAATAATAATAATAATAATAATAATAATAATAATAATAATAATAATAACTATTATTATTGCTATTACATGCATTAATTTTAATCTTATTGTTTTTTATAATCTAATCTTTGTATGATTCAACTCTGGAAGTGAATAATTACAAGAATAAGATATTTTAATAATAAATATTATTTAACTTTGAATAGAGTAAAATAATCTAACATTTTCAAATTCGACCGTAAATGCCCTACACTCCTCTGGAAAAATCCTGTGATTTTAACTGACAATAAAATGTTTTTCCCATGTTAGAACACAAGTTACTTCATCATTTAATGGCAATTATCTTACAGAAGTGATACAAAGACCTGTACTCATAAAAAGACTATTAAATTTACATATCCTTCTTTACCATTCATTTTTAAAACAAATGATTAGGTGATAATGTGTTTACTGAAATTCAGGTGATGTGTGTGTGTGTGTGTGTGTGTGTGTGTGTGTGTGTGTGTGTGTGTGGTGCATATGTAATTTCATAGCCAGGATGTTTTGTACCCAGCAATTTTACCTGTGCTATTTTCCATTAACATTAGCTGACTTTAGAAGAAATTAATTTAAAATTATTATCACTAAAACTGAAGATGTAAAATTTAAAAATTGTTCAAAATAATAAAATCAGAAAAAATATATATATATATTCCTAAATGGATCTTAAAATAATAGTTTGTGTATATAAGCATTACAGTAAATTAAATCAGAAGAATAGATGTATAAATAGTGTTTAAGTGATGTATGAATAGAACCAATTATTGGTATGTATGGGTTGTTAGACAGCAAGAAGTATTTACAAGGTGATCAATGAGATTAATTACTACTTAATTTATAGAGTACAGTTCATTTACTTTATCCAGTTTCTCTTGTAAATTTTAAATACTGTTACTCGCCTGCCATTATCATCTCTTTGTCCAAAACTGCAGCTACATTCTATTTTTAGATATAGAGTAGTGATTCATGACAACACACAAGGGCCACTGCTAAATAATCCTATCTGCACCTAACATTTTGGTGCTAATTGCTAACTCATTAACTATATATATGCATCAGGTACCCTACTTCTGTGCTCTGTAGAGTCAAGGTCATTTAAGATCAAAGTGGGTGGTATTATAGAAAAGTAGACAGATGTTGCTGTACAATGATATAACATAATCTGGTCTTTCTACTTGCATTACAAAATACAGAGAAAAAAGTTATTTTTTGAGACCGGATGTTTTTAAACCAAAAATTAACCCATTGTTGGAACCAGATTGTGTATGGAGGTGGAGAAAGAACCTAGAAAACCATGGGAAGAAATAGGACATAAAGCTACTAGCAAGCTTTCTCACACACCTGTGCTGGTTGAGCCAGATACCTGAACTCACTGTGAGTTGAGATGTCAGTGACCTGTACATACAAGCCCTGTACACCATAGCCCATTTCATACTGATTTAATGGAGAGCAATTGCTCTGTAATTATCTGAAAAACCTCCAGAGTAACTTTATACTCCAGCCAATCAAACGCTGGTAGGCATCTGTACATAACAAAATGGCATACATTGTGGTTTTGACATATCAGATTAAAAGAAAGAAATGCCCGCTACCTGCCCGCTAAATGCCTGAGACTTCTGCAGCTTTACCATCAAAAATATTCAAAGTTTGTTATACTGTGGATTAATATGAAAAATTCCTTTTATTCATAAAAGAAACTTGATTTATGAAATGTGGTGCTATGGTAAAAAAAGGGATTAAATTTTTAACATCGACACCATTTCCATACTTGCACGTACATGTCCAGATGTAAAACAGCTCATAGCTACTCTCTCGTATGGCTATAAAATCCAGAAAACAAGACAGGATGGTTCCAATATTAAATTTCGTCAATATCTGTGGCATCATCACTGTTAAATAGGCATTTTTCAACTCTATAAACGAAGCTGTAGTAGTTGGAGCAGTTGATGATAATGCTGAATTGTCCGCCTTGTTTTGACCACTAGTCTGGTCCCCTGCTTAGTATGCTCCCTGCAATGCACTCCTCTATCCTATACTAGGAAGCATACTAAGCAGGGGACCAGACTATTTGCCTACCAGCTATCGATTGGATATTGCGGTCAATTGACCACTCTCCACGTGATCAAAATTCAGAGCAAATTACGAAGTTCACCGAAGTCTCCATGAAATGGTCCATTCTGCAACCCAGGGCTCCATATATGTGTAATGACAATATTCAAAGCAACTGGGTTATTTTCAAAAATTTAAGGAGATATATTTTAATATAAGTGGAGGTCCGTTTATAATTGCTTTTGTGTACATATTAGCATTTAATGGTGTCCAGCGCAACAATAGCTACCAGTATATGGCATTACTAAGATGAAAAAAATAAATTGCGTAAAAGTTGTTATAATGACAAACCCTTCTAAAATAAATACAAACATTAAATACAATAAAAAATATAATGGTAAAGATTTTAAAATTCTGTAAATTTTATATAAAACAAAATATAAATGTAAAACATGTAAAATCCATAAAACATGAACAATATTTTCAACAATGTCTCTCAGCCTATATTCCTCCAAATGTGCATGAATCTGAAATGGTAAAATAATCATAGTTTAGAGACAGTCTAACACAATGGTTTTTAATGCAAGTTTTCAAAATTAGAATGGTTACTTAGACTTTTTATTTGTGAGTGGTATCAAATTTTGTTGTAATTGACTCAATCATCAAAGATAGGTCATCATCGTGTCATATCTGGATCCAAGTTTCCTGGCAATGTATCAAAATGGAGATGGAGTCTTCATCTGTGATGAGACTTATAATGTGGAATTAAAAAGAAAAAGAAGATGAATTCAATTTATTGCATGTAATGGGAGTCTCTGATTTCATTGAATTTACTCTGAAAAAGGAAAGGATTTGTTCATGAATTTTTGGATAGGCAAAGTTAACATACATATTTTGGGGATTCTAATAACCATGGTAGTTGATTTCAGAATACATAATTTTTGCAGCATTTACATGTATAATGCATTTTTTTTTCAGAAACATAGTGACTTGCTGATATGTGCACCTTCAGCAAAAGACCACAGAACATGTACAATTGATGGTGATCCACCACAGACTCCATGAAACAGTTGCATTAAAAAAAATCCTGTCATACACCACCACATCAAGTTCAAAGTCAAAAGAACAATACAAATTTGTTAATATGAATATCAAAAAATATGACCACATTATGCATCAAATTTCATAGTGATACATGATTTTAAGAACAGTCTATTCAGTCATGCATTGTGATCAACTGCTGATTGATTAGAGTAGTACAAATGAATGCAGATGGTAATGTCTTAACATGTGCATCTGCAAATGTCCACCAAAACAGATACAAAGATTCATGGAGATTCTTTGAAACATTTGTGACTAGTTGCAATCACAAGATTCAGTCATATAGTGCATCCAGCACCAAGACAAAATGGGCAAAGGAGCATAATAAATTTATTGCCATTTTTGCATCATCAAATGACAGCCATAATGCCAAGTTTTACAATGATCCATAAATGACTTTTGACTATCTGCATTCACAACATGTTGTCATACACTGCTTTCAGCATTAAGTCAAAAAGGGCAATAACTCTAGCAAAAAGCAAAGGAGCATAATTTATTGATATTTTTGCATCATCAGATGACAGCCATAATGCCAAGTTTTTCAGTGATCTATAGATAGCTCTAACCACAATCACATGCTGTCATACACTGCATTCAACATTAAGTCAAAAAGGGCAATAACTCAAACAAAAAGCAAAGTAGTATAATAATTTATCGATATGTATCATCAGATAACAGCCATAATGCCAAGTTCTTAGATCTATTAATAACTCTTTGACTAGCTGCATTCACAGCATGTTGTCATATATTACATTCAGTCAAATGACAAAAAAGGCAATAAATGGAACAAAACTGCTGGCTTATTTGTTGTTATACACATGTTCTAGTGACCCCTACGAAAACAAATTCCTGACTTCATGAACAATCATGAATGTTCATGAACATACTTGAAATGTTCATGACTAGTTCATCATTTGAGTTCATGAACTAATAGTCATGAACGTTCATCACCTAAGTTCATGAACACTTCAAGAAATTTGATGAATCATGTACTTTTGTTCATGACCATAATGATGAACTTTAATGAACTATTATTATATCTTTGAAGTTTCTGAAATGTCATGAATTTGCTTCATGAACAATTCAAGTACATTGATGCACCTTTTTGATGCACCATTAAGATATTTCTTAAAAATGTTTATGAAATTTCTATATCATTATATTCATAAAATGTTTATGAAAATTAATCATACAAACTTCTCACAATATTAGTGAAATATAAATAAAGGTGAATATTTTTTTAATTATATGATACTGTATAAATGTTAGAGATCTTTTATTCAATACTTGTGTACTTAACATGAGTAGTTCTAGATTAATATGGAAAAATATTTTTCTGGCCCTCATGAACAAAATTGACTTGTTATAAAAGCTTTCAATGACTTTGTTCTAACGTTTTGTCCAGTGCTGTCATAAATTGCATATTTTATTGGCTTTGTAACTGGTTGCCAAGTTGCAGTAAAAACCGAAATATGTAAACAACGATTATCCTGATTGGATGACTGTGAAAGAAGAGATTATCCTGATTGGATGACTGTGAAAGAAGACGTGATATGATTGGGTAAAATAGTGATATGATTGGGTAAAATACGCGTGATTTCAGCTATTGAGCACAAAGGGTTTGGAACAAGCAGCACGCGTGAACAAAAATGGTTGATTCCCGTGGAATTAACAGATGAGAATATTTTCAATACCATTTCTTTTAAGTACGTAGAATTGCAGAGAAATAATAATGAAGAATATAAAAAAATTGACTTGATAAGAGCAAAATTAGGCGGAAAAGCGTACACACCGGGATCATCAAAATTACGATGAGTGTTTCTTTTTCTTCGTCATTCATTATTTTTAAATGGGAATTATATGTATAATTTATTGGTTTTTATGTCATCATATAGTTCTAACAAAACTAAAATATCTGGTTTTTGTCAGAACCATTTTAAACTTTCTCTTCGAATTTGTGAAAATCATGAAACAATGTACCCCACCCCCTTTTTCGATCTCGATACCATACGCGGTACTGCATCGGCGATATGAATTTATATGTTCATTATCGTTTTATATTTCATGACATCACTATATGATCTGATGTAATTTGGTAAATTAAAACAAAAACAAAAAGCTAGTTAATGTGTCAAACTGTACATAATACATGTGCTACTAACGCTATCAAACTTGAAGCAGCTCTATGCAACATCCGGCGTCAGAGAGATACATTTTTATAAAAACATTTGACTCCTGTGACTTATAATACATATGGCAAGTCAGCTTAAGTTAAAATACAACTAGTGAACAAATTTCTCCAATAATGTAAATGCGCAGTAAGTTGTGTATTAAGTGTAAGGGATTAAATAATTTTGAGTTGGATGGTAAAGTTGGGTACAGAAATAATGTGCTAAAACCTGAAGACAATGTTGATCATAGGTTGTCTGTAATTAACTTTATCTTTCTTTCAGATCAGATAGCAGAAAAGGAAAATTATTAGAGGATGAAGTTTATAAGATAAGGAGGAAAATTTGACAACTGGAGGATCTTACAGCCAAGATGGAATAGACATTAAAAAGTGACTGCTGCAGCAATGTTAAAATATTCATACAGTAATCAAATGAACAGCTTAAGTTGCAGATGGAGACATTCAGCAGTGACAATAGGTGGAATTTCATTAAATTAAAATTAGTCCCTGACTGTCTTTACAAAAAAGAGTTATCTGACAGGTCAGTTTTTGGGTGGGGATCCATGTCTTCAGGAGAAACATCAGTGGAATTAGTTCCATGACAATCACAGATAAATATGCTTCAACAGTTGATTGAACACAACTGTCCCATTATCTCTTGAACAATTTTCAAAGAAAAATTACAAAACATACAGAAAGTGTTGCTAAGAATAAAAAAGGAATATCACTTAATGACAGTTTACGTGTTCTTTGTTGCATATTAAAAAATTTATCTGAAATTAAATAATTTTTTTAAGATAGTATATTGCATTTTATACTCTTTTAACCCCCCACATCTAAGGTTATTTTATGATTCAGGATGAAATGGGTATTTGTAAGTTTGTCACACAATCAAATTTTTTTAGGAACTGTTCATGAAGTCATGAAAAATGAGGAACATTGTTCATCATAGTTCATGAATATGTTCATTAACTGTGATGGATGATGATGAACCAGTAAGTGAACTTTTATGAACTGTTCATGAATTCAGTTCATGAATAGTTCATGAACGTCAAAGAACAGTTTGTAAAGTTATGGTTCATGAACGTTCATGAATTCATTTAATTTCATCATTGACAGAATTGACCATTTTCAGTTCATGCACATTCATGAATGGTTCATGAACCTTTTGATGAACTTTCAGGGATGGTTCATAAACAGGTTCATGAATCGTTCAAGAAAGGTTCATGCATGTTCATGAATAGTTCATGATGATTTCGTAGGGGGATGACCCCAAGAATGAATATGTCTGAGAGCAATCCATCAAAAGATGGGGATGGGCTACTTGTGTGCACAAAATTATATCAAGTAGAATAATTTAAAAAGTTCAAAGTAAAAAATTTCATACAACTGGATTTAAGAGTATATTTCTTGGAATCTAGAGAAAGATTTTAATTTTTTTTTGTGTGCAACTGTTTTGACTTTTATCTAACAGTGAAAATTGCAATGAATGAGGCAGGTAACCATAGAGATTCAAATACTCTAATAAGAAAATATAAAAAAAATATAATTGTTAGAATGAATATTGACTTTCACTTGCCCATTCTGAACAGTGTGACCATCATACTGATGAATTCATATTCTCCCTCTTAAAATGTCCATTGACCACCAAAATAACTTTTTCCAACTCTACAGACCAAATAGATTGTATAAATGCAATAGCTACTTTTAAAGAAAACTAATATGGTAGAGATAACACTGATAGAACTTCACTGACTTTTTAAGTAAATATTACAAAGAGCAAAACCTTTCAGAATCTCTCTCACAGTTGTCACTATACCTAGATTACCTTATCTAGCCACATATACTTAAAAACCCAAATGTGAACAATGTAGATGTAGACTTGGGCCTGTTGTAACAGAATAGTCAGCATTGTGAGTAACTAATTGCTATTCCAAACTTTAAAATCATACTCAAAATCTACAAATGCAGGATTTGGATTTGTCTCAATATTATAAATATCACCTGAGCTGACTGAAGTTGTATGATCTCTGGATAGAAGAACCTGCTGTCAAATAATTTGCAGATCATGGTCCAGTATGCTTGCTTAAAATCATAACTATTGTGAATAGAATTGCTTGAATCTGGGTGGGCATTACTGGAGAGCAATTCACATTTGTTTTTGTTAGGTCAGCAGATAGACCAAATTTAACATGGGATATGTATACATCCAAACCATAAGTATGAGATCTGTTCTATCATATATCAGTTCCTTTTTCCAATCCAGAACAAGTCATAAATATAATATGTGTATACTCACTTGTAAGCCTAATAAAACAGCTAACAACAAAGATCCAGATCTGCCATAGCATAATGTGCCTGCAGAACAGGGTCTATGCTGTTTGTTCTACCAACTACAGTACTTCTAACAAACTGCACAGACCAATCAGCCTGCTCATTATACAATGGCAGAACTTGGTTTGTGCAGTTTGTAAGTGAGTGTAGACATATTATATTCTTACTCTTTGCTGCTCTCCAGATATCTTCTGTACCATGTAATTGGAATTAAAAACAAGCTGGGATTCATAACAGCTCAATTCAGTTCTCTAAAGAATCTGAACATCAGTTAAACACCCATAAAGTTCCTATGAAGAGGGATTACCGCCATAAGCCATAATTCTATGCATGTATTTTCTAATATTCCTTGATGCATTATTGTAAATGTCTGCTTGCAAATTCTACTTTCATAATTTTATCCATGTATATTGCTTTCTTCATTGATGCAAATTGTACATGGCAGTTTGCAAGAGCTACTTTCCTTCTGCATTATTGTAAATGGCTTCTTGCAAGTGCTACATTCCTAATTCTAGTCATGAATTGTATGTTCTTCATTTATGCAAGTTGTAAATGGCTGCTTGCAAGAGCTTAGATCTACTTTCCTTCTGCATCACTGTATCTTGCAGTTTTACAAACTACTGAAAATCATGGTCTTATCATGATAAAAATGTATGCTTGCAATTAGGAGAGGGAGGGAGGGAGGAGGAGGAGGAGAGAGAGAGAGGGAGAGGGAGAGGGAGGGAGCACTAAAACTGCATATTTCATAAAGTTATTGTAATTGTATACATGTATCCTGGGCGTGTTTTGGGATAGTCTAAGAGTTTTTCATTCAGCAAGTATATCAGCAAGAGAAAAAAACTCTACTGATCTTACTCAATAATTATACAGGGCAGAATGCTAGTGATCACTGTCTTTTTATTTGGTTTGATTTTTGGTTAAGTGCCTACATTTATCCTGGATAGTTCAGGATGTTTTGGGACAGTCTTTTGCTGTTTTAGGGTAGTCATAGGTCTTTCATTGGGTGATATGGGGAAAAACTCTTCCTTATCTTAATTGTTTATTATATAATGCAGGATTTTACTGATCACTGCTTTTTAAGGCTAGATTCAGCATCATTGTATATATGTGTCCTGGGTAGGTGTGAGTGTTTTCATTCAATTTTGTGCTATCCCCATGACTTTCAGGGTGATAAGCAAAAAAATTAAACTGTTGGATATTTAATTCATGCATAAGTTCCTGGAAATAAACATAAAATCGCTGGACAGATTTGGGGAGGCAAACAATTGTTATAAACATTGACTAAACTTTTAGAAGATTTTGCCTTAATATTTTTCATAGGAATAGTCTATTGAGATCTTGAGTAGGCACAGAGTATGGCACAGGCTTATCAAATACTCAAATACAGGAATAATTTGCAGATGTGCCTTAGGTATCTTCTGACTGGGATTCCCTACCATTTGACAAGTGTGACAAAATCTTTGGTACTTATAAACATCATTTTTATTTTTCAGCAAGTAAAAATTATTCATGTTCTTATGATAAATCTTGTTGACACCAAAATCACCAGCTTATGGAGTTTTATGGGCTAGACTGTCTATATTATTTAGGAATAACACAATTTGATTGCTCACTGACCACTGTCACCAGCAGGTACATCAGGTGCTCCCCATTTGCTCACAATGACCCCATTTTTCACTAAGTAGCAAACTGGTACTTGTGTGGCTTCAATTTCTTAAACTGTCTTGTGTTTTCTCTGAGGAATAGTGCTTGGGGGCCTATAACTCACATTAAAATGTCTTGCATGCTTATAAAGAAGCTGTTACTTTCTATTCTGTTATCTTACAACTGCATTCAGAAATTGTCAAGTGGTTTTAATTATTCTGTGAAGAAAATACTCTCTCTCTCTCTCTCTCTCTCTCTCTCTCTCTCTCTCTCTCTCTCTCTCTCTCTCTCTCTCTCTCTCTCTCTTTTCTTAGGGCTAACAGGCCAAATTTAAAATTTCATCTCAGGTTCATAAATATAATAGTATTGTGAAGGTCCAAGCATCAGAAAAAAAAACAAATCAGCAAATAAAATACAACCCTTTTCAGGGTTGTTTGCTCATAGCAAGTGCAAACACAAGAAACAAATTCTCAAAAATGTAAGCATTTTTGCAGTGTATATATTGAATACAGATTCAGTAATGGAATGTGTTTTAGGATTAATTCATGAAACTGTCACTAGGGAATATAACCTGACTATTCTTGAGGCATAATTTACAAATGTATGTGCTATACATAAGGAAATGTGTCTAGGCAATCCAGAATTTATGGTTTAATTCCTCAGAATTTGCAATTATGAGTGTATCTAATCCAAAAACCAAACTGTGTGAAAAGCATGTCTCTATTCATGTTTTATTCATGTAAAAGTGAAAACCAAAAGGGATTGGCAAATATATCTATAAGAACAATGCAGCAAGACAATCCAGGTATTTGTTCCTTATAATCGCCTACCCATAAGATAATTTTTGTTTTAGACTAATTCATCTACTAATATTGGTTTTATAAATGCTGGTTTATAGTAAAAGTTTAGTTTTCTAATATTTCCATTAAAAAGTTAATACAGGACTGTATTGCATATAGTTTTCATTTATTTTTTTTTGCTTTATTTTATAGTTTTATTGTGCTGATAATTCTTGTGTAACTTGTATTTTAATTAGGATAAAATAATGATACAATCACAGACATATGAAGATGTGGGTGGTGGTGGTGGATGCTTAAACAGCCTGAGCTGTAAGTAGCCTTGTAAGAGGTTTTTTTTTACAAATTATGTGGGAGTGGAGGTGGGTCTTACTCTTCTAATAGAAAAGAATCGTATCTCTAGAAGATACATGTAAAAACTTGTAATTGTATACAATTTGATATGTTTAATTTGTTTTGAGCTTTTTGCAGGTCAGCTCTCTTTTGAATTTTAATATTCTGAGAAATCAGCTAACTGTAATGTGGTAATATAATTCAATGATGTGTAAATAAGACACTACCCAAATATGGGTAAAATGGTATAACCTCTTGTTGCTAAGGGTCAGGAGAGCTGTCATATTGAAATTGATGTGTCACCTAACTTCTACATGCTAACTTGCAACATGCTTGATGCTACATTATAATCATGATTTTCGAAGGTGGATCTGTGTAACTTGTGATATAGCAAGTTTACAACTAAAATATTAAAACTTGTTATACATGTAACTGGCATAGCATTTGCCACATGACAAACTAAAGAATCAATTCAGTAGTGGACAAATTGCAAGAGACAATGATGAAGAAGGAATGTAGATCTAAGCACTTGCAAGCAGCCATTTACAGCTTGCATCAATGAAGAACAAAAAATTCATGACTAGAATTAGAAACATTGCACTTGCAAGCAGTCATTTACAATAATGGAGAAGGAAAGTAGCTCTTGCAAACTGCCATGTACAATATGCATCAAGGAAGATTAGAAAATACATACAAAGAATTATGGTGGTAATCCCTCTCTGTAAGTTCCAGTTTGGATGTATAATACAGAAATAAGAAATGAACCTGTATAGGGTGGCAATGTCATGAAACAGTGATACAGGCTGTGTGTGATACATACTGATAAGTTCGGTACTGTTTATTATGCTGCAATGCCCATATTAATATGCACAAAATACCATTTACAGTAGTACTGCCAAACAACAACAATCCTGATCTGTCATCACATAAAGTACCTGCAGATATGGGTTTATCTTGTTTATTTTATTGACTACTCATAACAAACTGCATAGACCCAGATCTGCCAGTTTGCACTGTGGGTATATATGCCATGTTTATATTCAGCAATGTTCCCAAAACAATATACCAAATACAACTTAGGAACTAAATACAATTTGTAAGATTTATTTAGTTTCAAGCAGTAACTTTACTGGACTTGCAGATTAACTGAAAACATAAAAGATCAAAATTTATATATTTTGGTAAGACAGTACAAAATTGTAATGAAAAAGTCAAGCTATTAAAATCATGAATATAAAAATATGCACTAGGTATGCCTCATATTAGAATCTCTCTATAATGATTCACAATGCATCATGACATCTGATGTACAATGGTGATATCCCTCCAACAATAGCATGACCCATTCCAGGTTCTAGTACTGTACAATTTAAGGATGTACCATTTATAACTGCATACAAGAGCCCAACCACAAATTGCACAGACACAAACCTGCTATTGTATGATGCTTTGGCAGTTCTTGATCTATGCAGTTTGTTAGGAGTAATCAGTAGAAAGTGCATTATGCAATGGCAGATCAGGGTCAATGTTGTTTGCAGTTGGACATTTAAGGGAGCACATACAATGGTTATTGCACATGCAATTTTGAAACGATACAATCATATTAATGTACCCTAGATTTGTCATTGTTACCTCAGTGTATCATGACCTAATGAACTCTGAGGTCAACTGGACATGAGATGAGGTGGCTGCAACTTTAATACAGGGATCATAAATCTTTCTTTTTTTCTTTTGGCATCATTATTCACAAAATCCTGAGGGGATGGGATTGGGTCTGAAACCCAAACCTGATGGGTACACCTAAGAGATTCAGCAAAGACATTTATACCAGAAAAACATCAATGATCCCTATTTACAATTTTTAAACAAGTCATTGAAATTTACAGATGCATTCTGAAGATTACATGGTAAAGGTGCCAATCTGGCACATTGTCCATACTTAATCCTTTTGAAAAATTAAAATAATCATAAAACACTACTGAGAAAGAAACTGACAGTCAACAATAATTAATAATGACACCTTGGAAAATTAGTAGTAATTAATGACTTTTAATAACCCCTAATATGCTTGTTTTTTTTAAAAATTTCCCTATGATATATTATAATTGTATGAATGATAAAATTAGCATAACATCAAAGGTATTTGAAAAAAGAAATGTGATCTTTAACATGTACAAATTAAACAATTTTTTAAAGACTTATTCAACTATGATATAAATGATAAAAGTTTCTCTTTTCTATGTAATGACCTTTAAATGAAATCAGTCATTAAACTACCAGTAAGTGTTGAGCTCAGAGTACACCAAGCAATATTATTTTGTCATTTTAATGGACTGGATGGATTCTTAAATGTGTAAAAAAAATAATTTTTCAGATGATAAATGCTCAATGATTTCATTAGAAGTAATCGTTAATCTCCATATGCCAAAGTTGATGCATAAAACTGCACACAGTGTAAATCAGATAATTGCAAAACAGGAGCAACATATGGTTTTCATTTACAAACCTTAGACATGAATTGAGACTGCAGAGACAGCAATATTTGAAGTCCTTGAGAGTGCAGCATTCAAAATTAGTCACTACTTTCACAATCAAGTACATCAACTGCAGAGACAAATCCTGAGATCTATATTAGAAAGATGGTATCCTGGGTTTAAGATAAATCCTGTGATTTATATTAGCAGGATGGTAGACTGAGTTGATGGTACAGTTATATATGAATACTGTCAGTATCTGTTGGGACTGAAACAGGATTGGTTCTATGATAAAGCCCCATGTTTATAAAGTGGGAGTTGGCTTATTTTTATAAGCTTTCTTAATTAAACAGTTGCCAAATTCAGAGTAGGCATCTCATCAGGAGAATTACAGTGCTGTAGTTTACCCCCACCCCTTACCAATTTCCATGCCCTGACAGTATTGAGTCAAAATAGCTTTTCAAAGAAAGTTTTCTTACATAATTTTTTTAAAATATTTGTACCACCTGCAATGAAATACAAGTGTTACATGAAACCTAGGGTCATGCTGTATGTATATGCTTGTCATTATAACTGATGTAATATTATGAAATAACATTTTTACACAAAATTATCACATTGTTGACCATAATGCTAATAAATAGGCTTAACTGACAAGACTGACATTCTGAGCTGAACAATGCACTATTACTGTCATATATATTTAGAACAATAGAACATGCTTTCTGCTTATGCATACAAGACATGGATTTTGGTGTATAAACATCTGACCAATTTCAATGTACACCAAAGGTTTCAGATGCAAATGTAGATATAGGTGATTCTGAAAATGTTGAACACAAAATATCTAAAATTGTCCACACTGATGAATCAAGCTTTCAGCTTAAGATGAGAGCAATTTGTAAAATAAAGAAATCATATGTGCACTTCTTTTTATTTACATTTTTTTTAATTAAAAAAAATAATCAAAAAATGTTTTTCTTAGAGTCTAGTTTTTGCTAAATGTGCCTAACCAACATATGATTTAATACCAATGTGGAAGCCTTTTTGTTTAGCAACATTTTTAAACAAGTGAAAACTTTCAATAAACTGTTCATTAATAATGTTAATGAAATCTGAAAATTGAACCTCATAATTTAGGTCATTCAGTTAGAATTTGATGCAAGAAAGAAAAAAAGGATACTACTGTGGACAAAGTTAAGAAAATATTTAATTCACGAATTATTATTTAACTCTTTAACCCCTGGAGGTTTTTGTCGTTTTTGCCTGAAATGTGAGTAGGATACCCATTTTGGGGGCTATTTCTGAATACATCCTAATACATCAACCTCCAAGACATTTTAGGTTAACCTAATGCCGAGTTGTGTTAGAAACATTGTTTTGCATTGATTATTTTGCTGGAGCATATTTTTTTTTTTTTTTTTTGCTTAACAGATCCATCTTTTTCATGTTGAGACCAAACTTTAGTGTAAATGCCCATCTTATCCTACTTTCTGCAAAGGTTCACGTCTCATTGTGCAGTTCAGACTGGTCAGTCTTAGATCTGAGGACAAAAAGTCTAAAATCCAGACACAAAAATGGATTCCAACCTCAGACAAATTTTGGCTGGAAAATAATCGGTGGAAAAAGTAGTTTTTCCCTCTGTATTTTGTAGTGCAACTAGAACATCCATAATATTTTTATCATCATAAAGCTACATCTGTCTACCTTTCTATAATACCACCCATTTTATTGTGTGACCATCATGCTACAGAGCTCAGAAGTAGGTTACCACCTCCTGCCAGGTAAATGGGATGCCAGGGGTTAATGAGTTAAGCAAAGTCTTGTACATAGTTGTTTTTTAAGAACTACTGTATGTACTCACTTATTGGTGGAGTCCAACTTCACATAATGCACAGGCAGGTCTGGATTTACAGTTTGTTAGGAGTAATCATTAGAACAGACACAGACCCTTATTTGCAGGAACAATATGCAATGGCAAATAAGGATCTGTGTTGTTTGCAGTTAGATATGACTTGTATGTTAGTATAGATGGTACATGCAATTTATTAATATAGTGTATAAAGCCATTCATGACAATACATGAAAAGCAATAAAATGAAAATCATACATTCCTCCACTATCATCTGAATTGCCTATCACATAGACAGCATGGGGTTTTGTGTGTATGCACCCCAGGAAATGTGTTTACAAAACTGCATATTCATCACATATTTCTTTTACATTGCAGAATTATAATATTACATAAACTGTCCACCCTATGCTTTATTTATTATAAATTAATTATAATGAATTACAAATATAATTTCTCTTATTGTAAACATATTCTGTATAATTGTATAATCTCAGTTTCAAAAATTTGTTGTGATTGCTTTGGTTTTAATGTCATTTATCAGCACATGACTTGTATGGTAGTCAGTATAACTGGTGGAGGAAGAACCCAGGAAAACCACATTAAGAACCACAGCCTCAAGGGAAGCTAGTGGTCAACATTTATTAAAACTTCTTCATGTCAACTTTATACAAATGAACAGTTATTTTATGGTGATGACTTGGTCATCACTCTACTACAATGAATATGATAATCCAAGCTGAACCCTATAAGCTGTGTACCTAACTAAACCAACTAAAATTTCCTAACTAAACTCATCATGCAACTTTATATTTCAAATTTCATACTGATAATCAATGATAAACAGTTTACAATTATGGCTATAATTAATATAACATAATTACTAGTCAACTCAGCATGATAGGGAAAGAACCACTCTGGTGGCCTGGTGGTTAGAGCATATGCCTTAGATGCAGGAGGTCATGGGTTCTAACCCCAGCCAAATCATGCCAAAGACTTTTAAGTATGGTACTAGCAGCTGCCTCGCTTGGCACTCGGCATTAAGAGGTTTGTTTTAGTACTGGTCTCGGCCTGGTGTCAGAATAATGTGACTGGGTGGGACATCATGTTACATGTCTCTAGTGTCTAGGACATCTCCACTCCCTCTCTGGGATTTCCCCTCTGGACCCCCCCTCAAACAAGATTTCCCTCACCCATGCAATCCCAGTCATTTTCCCCCATTATCTTAAATTGCTTAAAATATCATTTTCAAAATAAAATATAAGAACTTTATATTATGTTAAAAGAAAAAGATGTTATTTGAAACAAATATCAGCATAAGTATTAAATAAAGTTGTCATTTTCACATATTGAAAAAATGTATTGTTTTAAAGTTAATGTTGTAAGCAATTGCTTTTAAGTATTCTATGACATCACGATTTTCGAAGTCGGCGACTATATTTGCAATTCTGAACAGTCTTTGTACTTCTTTGTGATTTGTGTGTGTGTGTTTGGATTTTTAACATAGCTTTAACAACTTTTCAGTCATATTGCTACAATGTCTGCAGTGAGGAAGTCTTTAGTGATGTATAGCACTGGGGCATCATGCCAAAGGCATGTAGCATGATGTCTCACCCAGTCACATTATCCTGACACCAGGCCGACCAGTCCTAACCTCTTGATGCTGAGTGCCAAGTGAGGCAGCTGTTAGTACCATTTTGTAAGTCTTTGGTATGACTCGACCAGGGATTGAACCCACGACCTTCCACATCTGTGGCGGACACTCTAACCACTTCTTCTTTGGTTGTTGGAAAAATGTCCACTGAAGATCTGATTTAGGCTGACATTTAAACTCTGAAGGAAGCCCCAGATATTTGGATGATGACAGGAAACCGTAAACTGCATCTTTCTAATCCAACCTTCCACAGCATTGTTTGTTTGGGGCAAGCTGTTAACAACATACTCCAAATGCTTTTATCAAACACCACTACTGCATGATGATTATGATGGAGACAACCAATGTATAAATAAAGTGAGTATACATCAATGCTCAATGATACAATGAATAATTAAATCCAGTAAACATCAAAGCTAAATGTTACTATATATAAATAAAGTAGTATAAAGATAATGGAGGTGGGAATGACTGGAAGAGGAAAAATCCTATTTGATGGGGTTGAAAAGTTGGGAGGTGGGGAATGTCCCAGTGCTAGACATCACTATATACTTATACAGTACAGACGTTGTAGCAATATGACTGAAAATTTGTTAAAGCTATGTTTAAAAAAAAATAAAACAATCCAAATCCAACATAGAGAAGAAACAGTTATTATGTCATATGGATCCCCTACCACCTGTACAATTTACAGGTAGACCAACCACCTGTACAATTTACAGTTAGACCAACCACATGAGGACTTAAAACTTTACCATATAATTTGTATGTTCTGGCTACTTACATGTACTTCAAATGTTTCACTTCCTGTCATATGGATCCCCTACCACCTGTACAATTTACAGGTAGACCAACCAGATGAGGACTTAAAACTTTACCATATGATTTGTATGTTCTGGCTACTTATATGTACTTCAAATGTTTAACTTCCTGTCATATGGATCCCATATCACCTGTACAATTTACAGGTAGACCAACCACCTGTACAATTTACAGGTAGACCAACCACATGAGGACTTAAAATTTTACCATATAATTTGTATGTTCTGGCTACTTACATGTACTTCAAATGTTTCACTTCCTGTCATATGGATCCCCTACCACCTGTACAATTTACAGGTAGACCAACCACATGAGGACTTAAAACTTTACCATATAATTTGTATGTTCTGGCTACTTACATGTACTTCAAATGTTTCACTTCCTGTCATATGGATCCCCTACCACCTGTACAATTTACAGGTAGACCAACCACATGAGGACTTAAAACTTTACCATATAATTTGTATGTTCTGGCTACTTACATGTACTTCAAATGTTTCACTTCCTGTCATATGGATCCCCTACCACCTGTACAATTTACAGGTAGACCAAACAGATGAGGACTTAAAACTTTACCATATGATTTGTATGTTCTGGCTACTTACATGTACTTCAAATGTTTCACTTCCTGCCTCATATAAATCCCCTATTCTTACCACTGGTCTACTGGCTCTAAAGCTAATAATACACATCTGTCCTTGTCATCTATCACTGCTTCAAGGGAATGTCTCATATTTGTACCAGTGTACCTACATTGTACCTATGTACCCACATGTGGAATACAGATCCAAGTACAAATATTAGCCTAAGCAAATACTTCATTGAAAATACTTAAAATCAATTTTTATTCAAAATTTATATAAAAAAAACCAAACATTTAATAATATAGTACTGAAACCTGCATTCTCTGAATTACATAACTTCCTCAAATATCCACTCTACAACAGCACCTACAATATACATCCTGTCTAGCAAAAGAATTTTGATCTAAAAACCATTAAATATTGTTTTAAAAGACATTGTGATTCCTCCTAAGTGAAATGTTGATGAAGTAACCATGTAGGAACAACAGTAAATTATATCCAAGATAACAAGATTTGGTGAAAAATGACTGAAAAAAGACATTACATGTACTTGCTTATTTCAACTTAACTGACAGCCCTTTAAATTAAAAAATTTTTTGTCTTTATTTTGTCTTGAATATTACACTTAGTGCAAGAGATAATGAATTGATGTAAAAGAAAATCTTAAAAGAATAAATGTTTTCCATACTTGGATCATAAGAATAAATACAAGTTATCAAGATAGAATTTATTGGTTGAAATCAAAAACTGGACTGTTTAACTAATATTCCGACTTTTATAAACTTGCATCTTAACATCATCAATTTAAAATTAGAGGTAACATAAATTCCAAAATCTTAGTGCCGGGACCATGTTTTTTACTTTTGGACCCAGCTGTTTATTTTTCATTCCTCCCCAATCTAGTGGAAAAACTGAATTGTAAAAGATCTGTTGAACCATATAGATGAAAATATAGGCAGAAATGAGCAATAAAACGATAAGATCCAACAAGAAAATATATTTACCACTGTAAGAAAAATACATATCTCACATGTAATACTGCAACAGATTTGAGCCCATTACTGCCATCCATATTATGGATGGAATTTTAGTATAGCAATAATAATACATAAATTTTAATGAGTACTTGTATGTGTATATACTGTGTGCACTTGTATTCATGTATGTGTGCACAAGCACACATCTGTAAAAATAATAAACATGACAGATGTCAAATATATAGCAATAATTTCATTTTATGTAAATTAAATATGTTTCAATTCCTGGCATCCGTACACCTAATTTTGTCAAACAATAACATTTGAAAAATATAATAGTGATACAGTACTAAGATTCATGTCATTTTCTTTAAACCCAAACTGTTATGCATTTGAAAGAGTAAATGAAGTACAGTGGTTTAGATTTGATCAGTGGGTCTATAGTGGTATTTTGTCCTAGTCCAGATCTATGTTACAGTGGATGGCATTAAATGATGGACAAATGCACTACACAAAATAATTGATGTATTACATGACTGATGTGACTTTAATGAAATCTTGTGAACAATGGACCAGACCCAGCATACATGAGATTTAAATCCAGAGATTAAGAAAAAAACATTTTTCAGCTCCTGTTTAAGGCATGTGCAGTCTACATCCCACAATTTATCTAATTATTTACATCATAGTGCCCTTGAGGAAGCTGCACATGCCTGGTCTATTAAGAAACTCCTCCTCAAATTTGTTTCTGCCACATCCTAAAGAAAACCCAAAAGCAAGCAAGCAGATATAATGAAAACAAATCTTAGACAAATTCATAAAAAAGCCAAAAATGTTATTTTTGAAAAGGACCAAATAACTAAAAGAATGCATGAATTTACATTTAAAATAAACAGCAACTAAATGCCATAGCTATCTTTAATCAAGAGCAGACCTATAAAAACTGAATTTCTCTTTGGAAAAGAACAATGAAGTTGATTATAATATGCACCAATATGATACAGGATCCTGAAGAACTTTTGGTGCCCTTATTTCAAATATTAACACATGAAAAATAGCACAAGACTGTTCCATGACTGATTTTGCATTCCAAGTATAAACACATGGAATTCCTGGAATAACTTTCACAGACTTCTGCACCTATCTTTTTCAAGCACTGAGCTCAATATCCCACCTCTGCCACCAATTTACAGTATCTCAATCATTCACAGATTACTACTTACCCTGATGAGCTTTTCTTGATCAAGCATACTTCAAGGTGGCACCACAAACAGTACATGCCCCTGTTGGATCACCTGTAACTGCTGATACCAATGTCTGGGTAGATGATGAAGTTATGGTCAAAGTGTTTACTCCCTAACAACAGCCTGTTGCATCAAATTGCCTGCTTCATTAAGAGAACAAATGCTAGACTGGTTAGCTTGTATTTTGACAATGTTCTGGAAAACCAACCTGGAACCAGTCTATTTTGAACTTAAACTAGTTTGGCTCTGCTTCAGTCCGTTTTTTTTTTTTATAGCAATGAATGGAAGGATAACAGTTTACATTAGGCACACCAGATATTTCAAAGAGTTTCCCCACCTACTTGCTGCCATAGCAAAAGCCAAGCTGTGTTAACAAGTGGATTTTATGAACATATAAATGAATTCTATTGTGATAAATGAATTATAACCCACATAAGTACTGAATGCTATGCATGTAACACCTATACAACTTTCATGATGAAATTGATTTTTTAAACATTTACAAAACTTGAAGATAAAATCTTGTTAATAACCTTTTGCAACACTGTCTTGCTAATTATAATACTTATCTGTAATGAACATATGGTAATATTTCATAACAGAAACCTGTCATCCAAATACTTCATTGATATTTATTTTACTCTCCCATTTAAAACATACAAGAATTGATACAATCATGTATACAAAGGATACACAGAAAAAAAATTAATTACATGTCACATCATGAAAAAATTAGGACCCAATCAGAAAAGTATAAATTTTGGTTAATAATGACCTAATTCTGTAATGAGAGAGCTCATCAAGATACATCCCTTGCCCAATTTTCCTGATGCCAGATAGGATGATAATGTACATAGCATGCAAAAAAAAAAAAAAAAAACAAACTGGTATTACTCCAAACACTTAACCTAAACCAGTAAACTATGAGATGTTGGCTACAGTGACTTATTCTTTAAAGTTGTGGTACTATGATTGATGTTATCTGGGTTCTATGGCATTTTAAGCACATTACCACCTACATTAGGCTGAGGAAATGGTAACAAGTCTGGTCAATAGCTAAAACCAAACATTTAACCTGATCCTTTATAATGTGAAATATAGGTCACATTGACCTTCTTTTGCTAAATGAGTTTGGTACTAGAAGAGATTGATGTACTCGCATAGATTAATGATTCCAGCATGAACAGAGCTGGAGAAATAAACTTAAAACAAAATTTCATCAAACAATTTACATTAGCCATATCAAAGATATTTCAAAGTTTCCACACCTATGTGTTGTTATAACAATAGCTTAGCTGTGTTAACAAGTGTATTTTATGAACATGTAAATGAATTAAATTAAATGAATTATAATCTACATAAGTACTGAATACTAACGACAAAACACAACTTCAAAGAGGAGCTCATTGAAGACTAATAAAATTGATTTTGTTAACATTTACAAATCAGTTCTTGTCAAAACACTTGCAACACTGTCATTAATTATAATACTTATCTGTAATCAATGTATGATAACATTTCAGAACAGAACCCAATTTTTCAAATACTTGATTGATATATTTCATTAACTCTCTCTTTTAAAGTAGACAAGAATTGACACATTTATGCAAACAAACCATACATAGGAAAAAGAAATTAATTAAATGTCACTTAGGCCAGCCAGCTTGCAATTTTACTAGTGCAAACCAAATCTGGGCCTGTTCAAAACAGTTAAGTGAAATGAAAAAAAAGATGGTACAGTAAGCTTTTCACTAATAAACATTAAGTAGTTAATGAATAATTTTTTTTTTAAAAAAATGAAAATTAAAACCTTTAGGGTAAATTAAAGTTATATTGATCAAGAATAATATGGTAAGATCAATTTACCTGGATCAAATTAGCTTTTCATTAAGATCAATGTTGCCCTTATGTCATTGTTAATTTCAAGCAGATTATGAAGCCACAAATCTCACGCGAAGAATGGCATCAAAATATCTCTGCATTAAATAAATTATCAAGGAAATGGGAGGAGATGTGTATTTGTTTTCTTCATATATGCATTTGTTTTTAGTACAAATTTTACCAAAAAGGTCTGGAATAGTGGGAATGAATTATTATAGTTATTATGTAAATATCAACCTGAGCTGATGAATCTCCAAACTTCATTTAACACCAATTGTCAGTCAATTGTTGATCCTTACAAATTGCAACCAAATCCAAGCCAATCTTTTCACTGATGAAACAATACCTTATGCAACCTGCTGTTTTTTGCTGTTTTCCTTAGTAAACCCATCTAGCCCTAATGGTTAGTAGACTTCAGCTATAACCTTTAGGACAGAAGCTGCCAAACCCCATCTAATTTAAATACTGTATATACTTGCTTTTCAGTAGAGTCAAACTGCAAACAACAAAGATTTCTGTTCTGATGCAGCATAAAGTGCCTTCAGATCAGGGTCTATCTTGTTTGCTCTACTGATTACTCATAGAAAACTGCACAGACCCAGATCTCCAAGAACATTATGCAATGACAGATCTGGGTCTGTGCAGTTTGCAGTTGTACTCATCTTACAAGTACATATGGTACAGAGTCTAAAATTAAACAACTTACTTTTCCTCATCAGTAGTTTCCTGTGGGTTGGTTTTCTCAGGTTCTTGTTCAACTAAATATACTGGCCACCAGGTATGTGTATCATGCACTGAAAAATTGGCATTAAACCCACAAAACTAATTAACTTACTGGGGATTAGTAAAATGTTTTTAGATGTTCATAAGATTTATATGCAATGTGAGGGGACTTCTTCAATCTGAAGCACCCAAGTAGAAATGTGCAACACATAACTGTAGTAGCAGTCTGATATTAAAATGATTGAAAGGGGCCCCAGTGGTCTAGAGTGGTCTAAAGCAATGTCTTACAGATCACTACCATCTCACCTCTGTTTTCATTAATTGAGTCTAGGCGAATGTGGATATGTGAGAAAGCTTGCCAGTAGCTTCTTGTGGGTCGGTGGTTCTTTCAGGTGATTTTCTTTCAGGTGATTTCCCCGGTTTCTTCCTCCACCATTAATACTGGCCGCCATGAATAGCCTGTGTGCTGAAAAATGGCGTTAAGCCCAACAACAAGAAAATGATTGAATATTGGGCAGAAAGGCACTTGATTATGATTTTAAATACCGTATTGGATGTTAAGTCTTGGACAGGAAAAAATAATTACTGTTTCCATGTCTGAAAACTTGTATTCAAATAAAAAACTATAACTTTACAGACATTAGCATGAGCTCATTCTGGGCCTGATTATCATAGACTTGGCTTACATAACAGCTGACCATTTCACTATAGGCTGACTTATGTAGTATTATTGTATTCTATTAAAACCTATGTAGACCATCTCACAGACTTTATATAATGCTGATTTTACCAGTTTTACTATATCCCAATAAAAGTTATTTATAATGATCAACCTATAATTAATATGTAAAGCCTTTTGTAAGTTACTAACTCATGGAAGAGCTTGATGACAAGATCTGATTTACCAGTCTAATAGAAATTGGAGAAGAAAACATCTCTAGATTACTTCATTAATATGGATTTTGCTAACTGCTGAACCCAGCCAAGGTCTTGATGCTATATAAGCTATTATTCCAAGTTTGATCAATGCCAAATCAAAAATGTGGCCCACTGAGTGGTAATAAGATCAGGTAATCACATCTAACATTACCATATTAGTATGCATGACTTTTGCTCCTTATTGAATTGTCTGAGATCCCAATTATGTGAACAAATATTCCATGTTTAATGAAATATGGGGTTAGATGTGTGGCATCCAAAGTAGTAAGAAGTCAAGCTAATTTGATGTAACCCCTTGTTAATGTGTACATCCTGATCAGTATTGAACTCATCTGAGATTTCCATAAAAAAGTAAGTCTGATTAAAATCTGATCTAAAATATGGATTCCAGAGCAGTAACCAGCAATTGCTTGAGTGGTAAGATGGACAATTCATCACAGACACAGGACCATACTGTAAGCTAATTGGCTTTAGAGCCAGTAAACTAAATATTCCAGGCAAAATAGCAAGACTGCAACATATCTCACCAGTTCTTGCTCAATACTCAAGTCCCCAAACTATTTTTCTGATTCTCCAACTGTCCATTCAACTTAGGTTGAAAGGCAATATGAAACTATGGTTCAGTATGTATTGTGTTTAGTCACCGATGTCCTTGTTCATATGTAAAAAATATTAACAGCAAATTTTTACTTTTTCAATGTTTATGCCATACCCATTTCTTTCAGGCAGCATTTCATTTGTATTTCCATTCCTATTTTATAAACTTTGTTTCCAAAGGTCAAGTGTTGTTCATTGCTTTTTTTTGCTGATATAGGAAACCATATAAAATGGTGTAATCCATATAAAGACATCAATGCTAAATCAAAAGTAAAAAAATAATTTAGCACATAACTATCATATTTCCATAAAAGAATTAATTTTTTAAAAAAAATATTTTGTACAAAGATTCAACTAGTTCATCATTGATCCATTTTGGTTGGTTTTTTTTATTCTGACTTGATGCTAGTTGAAATTTTAATACTTATTCATTCCAATTAATATTTGGCAAGCTGGTTGTATCGGAGCATCATTTGGATTATAACTGTTGGATCTGTCAGGCAGTAATAAATCTTTTGTTTCATGACAGCAATCCAAACAAATTAAACTAAATGTTTCACACAATGCAATGGTTTTTTTTTTCAGTGGTGTAATACCAGTACCACATGTTATAAAGTTAAATATCTTAATTTTCAAGTGTAAAATGCAATTATTGGTGAATGGCAATAGTTTTAATGCAATAAAGGTGTAAAGCTACAGCAGTTGATGTGGGTTAAATACCATTTCTCAGCACATGATAGGCTATACACAGAGGCAAGCTACAGCAGAGAACTACCATATTGACTTGCTTATAACTTGAGTCCAACTGCAAACTGCACAGACCTAGATATACCATCACATGATACACCTGAAGATCTGATCAGTTTGTGCAGTTTCTTAGAAGTAAACAGTAGAACAAACAATAAATACACTGATCTAAAACATTTAATTGGCACAAGTTTGGCTTTTAGTCTTTATTGAGAATCTGGTTTAGAACTAAAATTACAATGCAAAAATAAATTTTTCTCTTTGAGCTTGACATTTTAAACCCAAAATTAAAAGCCTTCTTTCTTACTTGACATACAAGTTATCCACAAACTATGGTGAAGATACATGGTCAAAATTTAAATTTTCATGTAAAACCTTTTTATTCTTTTTGTGACCATGGTCTTTAACTATTTGACACCAAGTGTAATATGCTTTTTCCATATTCCAAGTCCAAGTCGTCCACAAATATCTGTCCAGATCTCTGATTTAGAACTAATGTTATTGTGTGAATGTCATGATCATCTTTCATTCACCTTGATACCTTCCTCTTACCTTTTGGCCCCAACATTGATAGGCTTCTACCTTATCAAGTGTTAAGTCAGCCACAAAGTCTAGTCAAGGTCTGTGAGGTAGATCTGGTGTTATTGAATGGAGACAATTTTTTTCTTGACCTTAACCCTTTTGACCCACACTGGAGTCTTCTTTATCCCAAGTGCATATCAATTAATAACATTTGGCAAATGTTGACTGAAAACTCAAGTTCTTGTGAGGAAACCATTTTCCCTTTCAATGACAATGACCTTTGACCTTGTGACCCAAAATTTAATGTTTTTTTTATATCTCATGTGTAAACAAGTTTGGGCCGTTCAATATTTCACTATGTGAAGAAACTATTGTGCTTCTTTTGGCAACTGTGCCACTCACTTTTAACCTTTTGACCCTGAAATTGCTTCTTTATCACCAAATGTACAAGCCATCCAAAAAGTTGAGTAACTGTATGATAGAAAATTAGTTATTATGCAGAAACAAGTTTTCTTCTTTCAGCCACTATCACCTTTACCTTTGAACTGTTGACCCTGAAATATTCTTCTTAGTTTCTTCCTTACCCCAAAGTGCAATCTATCTACAAAGTTGAGTAATGGTAATGGGCAACAAAAGCTATTTTGTGGAGATGAAAATTGGTGACAGATGGATCAATGGTTACACAAGGGATATCATTACACAATGCACTCCAATGTAAAGCAGAAATACAAAAAGTAAGTTACTTATACAGTATGTGTTATTTTTAACATGCCTGCACAGAATAAAAAGGAATATGAAAATTAAAGAATAAGGTTCTAAGAAACAAATATTTAAGATTATATACATGAAACATTGAATCTAATGTAAACATTGTGTATATTACGGAACATGCTCTTCAGTGTTCAACTTAAAAGACATGGATTTATATAGCATATTTTGTTATCACAATACCAAGGTCTTACAGTATGCATGACCAAGTTTATGTAAGCCAGAAGTAATCATGGTAGAATATTTAGTGCTATTTTTTATTTTTTTCTGGTGGGGGAGTCACTGCTTCCTCTCAAGCTGACTTTAATGTTAAACTTAACTAAAGCTAAAGCTATTAGCAATGGGTATATTATAGAGGGCTGTAATCACTCCAATTTACTCCATAGGGCATTATGACGAGGGTTGTGTTTCAAAACAAAAGCTAAAGCTATTAGTAATGGGCATATTATAAAGGACTGTATTCACCCGTTTACTCTATAGGGCATTAATATGAGGCATTTGCATGAGGTAAAGGGTTAATATGAGGGTTGTGTTTCCAAACCAAAGATGGAAGATGACTGGTACTCAGGGTACATAACTGCTTTAAACAATGACATGGAATGCTTAAAATATATCTCTTTCAATATGTCTTCAGTAAAATCAACATCCCACATAATGATGACAGTGTTCAGACCATATAAAATCAGCACTTACTGAATGATTTTTAATTCCTGTTGAAAGCAACATTCCATCCACAGATATTAAATTAACTGTCAAGGAGATTAACTCCCTCTGAACATGCTCTACCACTCTTTTCCAATCAATTTTAACTCTTCCCTACAGCAGATCCTTGTTGCCAGCATAGCTCTGAAACCATTCAATATAATCAGATGTAATTTATTATGGTACAGTCTAAAACCTTGATGTATCTTTAGTGGGTTTTGTCTCATCCATTATATTTTGTAAAGAGTTATGGCCCTTGAAAATTTCTTAACCTTCACATGGGATATATTAACAAGCATAATTTTAAGAACCAGTTGCAATACAATTTGGTGTGATCATTTGTCTCGTAGACATAGGGGTGTTTTTTCTGGGTTTCTTTCTTGTCAACTCCATTTTTGATAATTATGGCCTAGGAAAGTTAACTTCATATTCTTGCAAGGTATGTTGCTTAGAACTGACATGTCACAAGAACCACTGAGCATGTTCAGACTGAGTTATTCTCCTTGACAGTTAAGTTAATATGATATATCAAAACTATGGCATATCAGCATATTAGAGACTACTGGTACATCAGCATATTAAAGAACTCAAATTCATTGGAAACACTATAATTTTGAACTTTTGATTGAACTTGATTATTTTTTATTTAATTCACAATGCTGAAAGTTCCTTTTAAATTTTCACTTTGTATTTTAGGTAAATAAATTGTTTGTCGAATTTTACAAAACTTGTTGCTTTAGCTTTTTTGTTTACTTAGTTTAAGAACACAAACTGTAATACCAACAAATTTGTTTATCTGAAATGAAGTAAATAAACTTTATGAAAGTCATGTATTCATAGCAATTGTAAAATGAAATGTGTGGATTGTTCCAAAACTCATCAATTTACAAAATTTTCCTTTTACCAATCTTCACATTGCATCAAAATTATCTGGAAATATGTAACGTTTGCAATAATTATTTCAAAGAAATAAAGTCTCTTAAAACTGACATATGGGTACCTTATGGTGTTTACAATAAAATCTAACAGTTTATAGTCAATTTCCTGTCATCGACGGTACAAGAATTCTGTAACTGTTGCATTAAATCATTTGTCTTTAAATAAAAACAGGTCTCCTGGAGACTTCAATGCAAATTAAAGAGCTGACAATGAGGCAAATCATATTAAATCAATATCTAGCTTTGTTATTCCAGTTGATTTTCCTCCTTAGTTCTGAATTTCATATCGCTGATGATGTCACATTGATCTGCTGCTGAACTAATAATTTCATTTATGTAATGGAGTGCCACAGAAAATGTACTTATGTTCCAATTCTAATTGAACTGGCAAAATAAATTTGATAAAACAAGATACAATTATTCATTTATCGGAATCAGTGGGATGTTTATTGCTCAATTATCTTCCAATACACTGAATGCATGTTTTGAATACAATTGTTTCAAAGTTTTTTCAGTGTCTTTGCAACTTTATCCATATTCTTCAAACACTAAATTGCCTATATGTCAATATGCTTTTTCTTGGAATCAGTCAAATTCTGATCATTTTTTTGACAAAAGGTTGTGTAAATATTTTTTAATCTTAGTTACTAAGCAACATATCTAATGTGGCCTCATTTTATAAATGTAACAAGCCTTGAAGTCAAGATGCTTTCTGTCAAATTTGGTCACATTCTGTTAAAAAACCATTTAGGTTAAAGGTTTTTCTGTTTCTTAGAAGTGGCAACCAGAAATGGAGGCAGATTGGCAGCATCAGTACAACCTGAAATCCCTTCATGACAAGATGCTTTCTGTCAGATCAGCAACATTTAGCAAATTTGGCAAGCTACAGAAAACATAATTTATAATATACATGCAAAATTTCTTTTGATGTTCACTTGCCCATGGGCAAATAAATAGATTTCAGATTTCGACCTCCTTAATTGACTTTATGCTTTCACTTCATAAGTACCTAAAGTAAATACCAAAATATTTTAAGATTGAATATTCATCTAAAATGATCATGTAACATGAAGAATATACCCAATGCACTCTTCAGTATGTTGTTAACAGGTGACTAATTGAGGATGCAGTTGCAGTGGTCCAGTGGTCAGTGTGCTGGACACATGATAAAAAGGGCATGGATTAAAATCCTACAGTTGAATCAGCCCTGGCCACCATAGTGTCCTTAGACAAGACACTTTACTCAACTTGGTACCAAATAACCTACTTGTGTTGCTTTGCCACATAACACCAAACCAAACCAAAATCACTATGGTTTCATGCAAATCTTTCTGTATAATGTCAATGGTTGGAGGTCCTCTAGCAGCTAATATCAAAGTGCATTTTTTTTTATTAGGAATCTGCTTGCCAAAAATGAAAATTCATTTGCCACGGGCAACAGGCAATTTAAACCAAATGATGTTACAGATTGTGATATGGGGAGGATCCATAAAATGACAGCACTCACAGGACCCTGAACATGCTGTAATGGATAATGAAAAATTTCCTTAAACTGACTCCCACTGCAGTCTGGCCACATATATTTCTTCAAATAAAGCAGTATAATAGAGGTCATATACAAACATCTTTACGCCCAACCCTCCCAGGTGTGTTTCTGGTTGTCTCTCTCTGTGTAACTGCTGCCAACCCTTCCAAGCCTCCTTCCATAAAGAAATTCAAATAAATATACAATCCCCATAAAAATAAAATTATATATATATATATATATATATATATATATATATATATATCCCAAAATTGATTTATGCATCTGAACGGTTTGGCCCAGTATATTATATATATTAACCAATATAATATGTATGTTCACAAAAGGAAATCCCAACCCTAATTAGGATCATTATTACAATAGATTTTTCAATGTTTAGTTAAGAGGCAGAAGTTGCAACCATGTCGTCTTATGTTCAAGTCCCTCCCAAAACTTCATTGTTGCAATTATGAATGGATGAGTAGGGGAATTTTGTCCAAAACCAGATAGGGTTTCTCCATCCACATTTTATCCAGTTTCCCCTACACAACACCCATTTCTGTGATGCGTAAAACATATTTGTATTAATTTTTTATTATTGTGGGGGTGGGGGCCGACCGGCAAGATCACATTTTGATCTCAAAACTGGTTGGCTCCAGGCAGCCAGGATGAGTACCAGGCTGTCCATCATTAATTTCAATTCACTTGGGTAAAAAGTGATGACATTGATAGTGTCATAATGTAACAGCCAAGTGACATCATTTTCATGTGTGGTAATCATTCAGGACTGACTACCACTAAATCTTGCTCCATATAATTAATCTAATATGCAATAAATAATACAGTTAAGGCTAAAAAGTGAAAAACTGGGTGTATCCTTATTTTTACATGTCTAAATTATCAAAACATTTTTTTAACCTATTTTCATGTAAAAAAAATTTGAAGTACTCAGGAACATGGCACTTGTTTTCCCAGTTAGATTGTCGTCTAACACTAAATCATGGATATTTGTAAAATTCCTGACTTAATGGAAAGTGCTGTTTTTCACATATGAAATATATCTTGTTCACCCAATTTAATTTCAGATCTGAGAAACAGCAGGCAATATTATTCCACAATTTGTATATGATGAAGAATGAGTGAAACTGTTTAATTAAGAATATACACCTGTCTTCTCACATCTTTCAAACTCTTAAAGTGAAATACTGATTAACACATCAACAAATAATTAATCTTACAACAATCATAGGTGTTTATGCAAACAATAAAGAGATCTGCTCAATAATTTTTGTTTAACCACAATATCTATTCATTTTAATATTTCTCCTACATCAGAGTGTCTTATTTCATTTTTGACATTACTTATCAAAACCAACAATGTTGTCGCTATTTGAGTTGTCATCTATGTAGTTCTGTGTACTGACTGAATTTCAACCTTAATAGAAAACCTATAATGAAATTATTTATACTGAATGAATCATAACTGTAATGGAGGAACTTTAATAAGTTGTGTGTACCGAAAAAATTGTGTAACTATGAAAGAGGACCTTTAACTAATTCTGTTAATGAGTTATGTGAACTGAATGAATCTTAACTATAATGGAGGACCTTTAACTAGTTATGTGTACTGAATGAATCATGACTGTAATGGAGGACCTTTAACTAGTTATGTGTACTGAATGATTCATGACTTTGGAGGAACTTTAATAAGTTGTGTGTACTGAAAAAATTGTGTAACTATGAAAGAGGACCTTTAACTAGTTTTGTGTATTGAATGAATCATGACTGTAATGGAGGACCTTTAACTAGTTCTGTGTACTGAATGAATCATGAATGTAATGGAGGACCTTTAACTAGTTATGTGTACTGAATGAATCATGACTGTAATGGAGAACCTTTAATGAATTATATATAATTTTAATGATCATAAATAACTGTAATAGAGGACATTTCATGAGTTATGTTTACTGAATGAATCATAATTGTAAATGTAATAGGGGAGCTTTAATAATGAGTTATGTATATTGAATGAATTGCAACTGTAATGGGGGATCTTTAATGAGTTATGTGTACTGAATGAATTGGGGTACCTTTGCAGTTATGTGTACTGAATGAATCATATCTATAATGGGTGAGTTATGTCATCTTCTGGATTCCAATATGTTAACACTATCTATACCATGACATCAAGCAGATGGTTCTGTGCTTCAGGTCTGTGAATTTTATTGTATGCAGAAGCAAGCTACCACATCTGATCACAAGTTGTCCAAATCAGAATGCTATTCCTACAAGACTGAGACAAGGGCAGCATACAACTTTAATGGACACAAAAAAGCAATTTCCAATGCCAGTTTGTCTGCAGAACTATGTTTTCCTCAAATACACCTGTAAAGGCTTTTCTCTGGTATGTAATTATACTTTTGATATTAACCTACAAAGTATTTTTGATGTAAATTGCTTCCACCATTTTTAGCCAATGTAAAATGAACCATGGTTACACACTATTAGTTTATGGCATTACACAAAAAAAGTGAGGCAAGTCACAAAATCCAATAGATGTCACTAGGCCAAAGCACTAAAATAACCGTTTGATCCACCAAGGTGTAAAAAGAGTTAACATATCAGAACATTGTCTAGTGAAGATGGAGTTATGTGTACTAAATGAATTGGAACTGTAATGGAGGACTGCTAACAAGCTGTGGTATGAATGCTTGTGTTCCAATCCTACTTCTTCACTTGTTAAATAAGATTCAACTAGAGCTACTGGTAATGGGTGCACAATTTCTTAGCAGGGCTTTGAACAGAAGAAACTGTTAGGAAAGCAAAGTTAGGAGAATGTGCAGTTAAGGGCCATAGCTCTTATAAACAAGGAAATGAGGAATGCTGGAAATTTAAATCATTTTTTCATCTCATCAATATAAACATACATCATAAATCTGGTTGAAATCCAACATTACTATGTCAAGTTATGATGCTAAAGTCAAAGCAGGAGGAGCAATTAGAGAGCACAACTTTTTGTAAATGACACTGAAGCATACTGGAAATTAAGCTTATTCAAGATCTCATAAACATGAATCCGCATGCTAAATATGGTGAAAATCCAAGTCCTTATAATGTAATCCTGCATAAACCAATGCAAGGAGGATGGATGGATAGGGGGCATAACTCTTGTACATGACTTCTTTTTTTAATGCTGGAAATCAAACCCTTTCAGTCTTGTCAATATAAAGACACCTATTAAATATTGTTGAAACCCAACAAACTTCGGAACAATTATGCTATGGAAGTAATATTAGGAGGACAGACAATCAGGGTATATAATCCAGTAAATGATGTCAATGATTCTAGAAATCAAACTGATGCAAGGCCAGCAGCCTTATACCAAGTTTGGTTGAAATTTAATGAAAGTTATGCTACTCAAACCAAGAGCTGACAATTAAGCAGTGGAGATGGGATATCTCCTGTATATGGTGTTATGAAATGCTGGAAAATATAACTCTTTTGAGATCAAATCAAAATAAAACTGCATAAAAAGTTTGAAATCAACATACCTTGGTATTTTTATGCTGCGGAAAGCAAATGGTATGAGAATTGGCAGTCATAGGGTACAACATCTGTAAAATGCTGTGGAATACTGAAAAATTATTTCACTTTAGGTCTCATCAACATAAAGCCACATGCCTTAGTTAAAATCTAACAGTTCCCAGTAGTGTTGTCGCACAGATGGATGGACTGACAACAAGATTACTATTGGGTTCCAACAATTTCATCAAGCAGTCCTAAACAAATTGTGGAAAGTGTGATTCAAACCACATAGATCAAATGACTTGGATTAGCTTCAATATCTTTATGAACTGCACCAGACATTATACTCATGGTAATCTGGGCCTAAATCAGTGCTTTGATACATTCAAAATTTTGATAAATCCAAGTTTCTAACACATGTAAGTGTGTTCAAAAGGAGCCAAACCTAGTAGAACAGCCATAAATTAGGTACTCACCTCACTAAACCTCCTCCGGTTTCTCATCCTCACTGGTGACACATAATCTGTCTTGTCATCAGAATTTCCTGATGTATCCTCACTCTCCCCATCAGAGCCGATCTCTATATGTATCCTGGAATTTTCATGTATCAGGCCTGAAATTAGAGAATGAACAAATAGTGATTATTTGTCCTTTGTTGTTCATTGTTATTTATTATTTCTTCCTGATCTTTCACATGCCCAAGAGAAAATCATTCATGTCTCAGACTGTTGCAATTTTGCTTGATTTTTGGCGTTCCAATTAATTAAAATTTCTAATTCCAATTTTTTTTAAATACATGTGTTCCAAAAGGTCATGTAATTGTACTTGAACATTTGCTACTATCATCCTGGGACCAGTGGAGGTCAGTGTCATGCATGGTACAGGGAACAAAATTGTACAACAATTTGTCTTATTATCTGCTGACAAATCTCTCACATGTTAATATTGTGACAAAATATACACATCAAATAAAAAATACAAAAGTGAAGTATTATTATATTAAATCTATTCATTATGTATAGCTGAATAGCTGTTGATCATAATGATCAGTTACCTGAGTAAGGCTCAAATGGAAATTGTATTATCACAGTGAATCTGAACTGCTTTGCTGCAGGTTCATACACCCCAACCCCCAAGAGAGAGGTACATGCATGATGATTACTAATATAAGTGGCAATAAAGCATAATTACTGTCCTTACACTACATAGATGTGAACCCTATCCTCCAAGTATGTAGGCATGGTGTATGATTATAAGCACGTCATCATAGTCTGTTCACTTTTTAATTTGGCCAATCTCTTGCAAATGTGTAGATATGGTGCCAGATAGCCTGGACATTACATACTACAGAGTTTTAAAAGGCCTCCACCCATATTATCATATAATAATGAATCATAGTACTACACTTTTAGTTATGCTGAAAAATAATAACATACATACTTGTTCACTTGAAAGATTCAAACTGCAAACAACACAAACCCTGATCAACCATTGTATAAGTCATTAGTAGATCAGGTTTCATCTTATTTGTTCTAATGATTTATCCAAACAAACTGAATGACTTGTAAGCAAGTACATATGGTAAATTAAATAAAATATGTGTAGAGTTAGAAGTTCAGTGTAATGATTGAGAATACAAATTATGGTAAACAATACACTATTATGTTTTCAATCCTCTTTAAACATGTAAATTTTATGTTGATATAAATCTTCTGGTTCTAAGAAGCCAAATTAAACCAAATTAATAATCAAAGTTGTGAAAACCACTGTTTTTATGTCCTAGTTCTGTCACATAAACCTCAATGTATTTGAAACAATGCCATACATTAGTTTATCTTGACAAAACTGTTGAAAACCTCCATCAGTGGATTATCTTAGTTTGATATGAATGATAATCAAGACAAGATCCATTTGTTCATCACTGACATGTCATGGGTGACTACTATCAATAACTCCAGGGTGTAAACATTCCATGTATGAATCAGCTTAAATAATGCTGAGCTGATTCCATGCCAAGACACCTGGCACAAAATAAGGTGTAAAAAAAAAATCACTTCCATAGTCATACTGCAATTTTATTGAATGTAAGATAATAAAGTTAACATTAATTCACAGTTCATTTTGTGTTTTGTAAATTCAAAAATGATAGGGTTAAAATTCTCATCACTGACCTGGTTTCATTTGATCATGACTGACACAGCCAGGTGGAATGCAAAATGATCAGAAACTGAGCAATGGTTTATAAGCATAAAATGATGTTTCTTGAAAATATACTTTTGATTACAGGAATGTCCTGGGGACCACAAGTGGCAGAGTGGTTCAAAGCACTCTCCATTACATCACTGCCATCTCACATCTGTCTGCTAAGTTCAAGTCTCAGATTCAGCCAATGTGGGCATAAGAAAAAGCTTGCCAGTAGTTTCTTGTGGGTCAGTGGTTCCTTCCAGGGTTCTTCCTCCACCATTAATTCTAGCTGCCATGTGTAGCCTATCATGTGCTGAAAAATGGCATCAAACCACACAGCAGCAACAACAACAACAACAGGGATAACCAGTTTATGGAATGGCATCAATATGCAATAAAAGTATAACCTTTAAACTAAAATCAAGCAACAAATCTAAGAGTGACCCAGCCCATTAAATTTTCTTGGTAACTGCCTAAGTTTTAAAATAGCCCTTCTTTTTTCATAAATTTGCATGCTTTATATAAATCAGCTATTGACCCATCAGAAGGCTCACTGGTTTCCTGAGCTACTGTATTGAGATCCCATACTCAATTAAGGTTCCATTGCTGAATATCCTTCTTTTTACAAAAAAATATAAAGACCATAGTTTTCAAAATCTGTCAGCATATGGGTATAATACAATGTATCCTATTCTCACCAACTTTGGCTTTTTCCAAGTAATGCCACATTTTGAAATGAAAAAATAAAATTAGGAGGATGAGTCTAAATAATCCCATTAGGCCAAGATTTGAAACAGATCACTCTCCATATTTTTTAGACATTTTTTTTATCAATCTGGCTTAAAAAGAAATTGAATTTGGGAGTGCCTATATCCAAGTCATTAGTGTGTCCAGATCTTGTTCATAATTGAATTCCTCCAAGATCTATGAGTTAAGTCTATTTATCAAGTTTTATCAAAACTGGATCAGAAATTGTCTTAACAAGTGCAGTAAGTCACATGCAAGATCAATTGATGAACAAGCGGGGTTTCCATACAATATTAAACTCATATAATGTTTATCATACAAGCACATATCTGCCATTTGATGAAAATCAGATAAAAAATATGACTTCCAGAATGATGACAAGCTCTGCCAATAAGATGCAAAATGATCTCATGTTTATCTTGCTTATCACCAAATGCATCCAAGAAGTCTACAGTCCAATCTGATCAAAATTGGATTAGAAATATGGCTTCCTGAGAATTTACAAGTTACATCAGCTGCATTTACCTCATGAATGTGTGGATCTTGCATTACCAAACCCTATTAAAAACATAATATTATCGAACTCAATTAAAAACTATGTATGTATGTATGTATGTATGTATGTATGTATGTATGTATGTATGTATGTATGTATGTATGTATGTATATGTATATATATATATATATATATATATATATATATATATATATATATACAGACAGACAGACAGACAGACAGATAGATAGATAGATAGATAGATAGATAGATAGATAGATAGATAGATAGATAGATACTGTATAAAATTATCATCATAATAATGCAATCCTGATAAATAGATTGTGTCAAGTTGTCATCATCAGAAAATTTGGATCATTAAAAGACAGGAAGCAGAGTCAGGATTGAGATTTTCTTATACTGACATCATTAAACAATCAAGATTGAATTATTATGGCAATAATTTTATGGAGTTTCGGATGAATAAATAAAATCCCAAAACATAATTGGTAAAAACAGTTCTTAACATTTCAAACTTTCTGACAAACTTTCTGATACAACTTCGTATTAAGTAATATACCAAATTTCTTTTCTCTGAATAGCTGATATGCACATGAATAAGTTTTACAAAATTAGCAGTGTTGCAGTGGTCAGTCATTTTCACTACTATCACTGATTGATAATAAAACAAATTTTTCGATGGGGTGGTGCAGCAGACCCATACATATATTTGTTGTGCAGCTGTCAAATTTCACATCAATGAAGATTTCACCTGCTGAATAACAAGGAAAATTTCTATCTGAAGCAATGTTTCATTATTTCTGTCAGATATTGTGAGAGACTGCAATGGGGATTTTGCATGGGAATAACGGCATATTTTTTTACATTATTTACTGAAGAATACTGGACAAATATTGTGCATGTGCATGATTTGGATTTTTTAACATAGCTTTAAAAATATTTCAGTCATATCACTACAATGTCTGTATTGTGACAGTTTATAGCAATGTCAAGCACTGGGACAACATGACATCTATCCATTGGGCATCATGATGCAGACCTGTAGCATGAGTCACATTATCACAACGCCAGGTGGATCAGGCATAATGATGAGCATCGCCAAGCATAGCAGCTGTTGGTAGAGTCTTATAGTTTTGGGGGGATTTGACAGTAACATTCTGGCGGAGAAAATTGAGCCCATATTTAAATTCAAATGTGACTTGTAAAGTGGTAACAATTCAGACAATCTGATGCAATGTCTCATTAATATGCACAGATCTCACTTACAGAACCTGTCTATGGCAATGATGAATTTAACTTACTACCAATAATTAGTGTAATCGGATTGTAAGTCCAAAGTAGTAACAAACTTTGGCAATCATGTACAATATATCCCCAATAACACACATAGATCTTACTCATATTCAACTGAACATATTGATAATATCAAAATATTTAGCTTGGTATCATGTTTTATGACTCAGCAAAAAAAATCAGATCATTTAGTGCCCAGGCAATTGGAATAAGGTACCTTGCCCAAGGGCATGTAAGTTTGGCATTCTAACAACTAAACCACCATAGCTTATGTCTCCATTAGCTGGCTCTTTTCAGGAATATAGCCGCTTGTGTTGACAAGCTCATCCTATCAAATGCAAGATTATGTTATCAATATGCATGGATTTTGCTTTATAACCAAGATTTGTGGGTGTAATTTGGATTTTTAAAATACTTTAAAAAAATTTCAGTCACATCACCATGATGTCTGCAGTGTGGTAGTTTATAGTGCTATCTAACACTGGGGCTTCATGCCACAGACATGTATGATGGCCCACCCAGTCACATTGTCTTGATACCAGACCAACCAGTCCTAATACTAACCTCTGAATGCTGAGTGCCTTAAGTGAGACAGCTGTTAATACCATTTTTATGTCTTTGGTATAACTTGGCTGGGATTAAAACCCACAACCTTCTGAATCTGAGATAGATGCTCTAACCACTAGGCAACTAGAGTGGTCTCAACCAAGATTTTAATCACTGCCTTATTTACCAAGTTCAATCAAAGTCTGATATCAAAAGATGTAAAAACTTGGCCAATTACAAGCTTGGATGGGGAAGGGCATCTGGTTGTTGAGTGGTCTAAAGTGCTCACTTTTAACAATCACTGCCAACTCAGTGTGGCTTTGTGTCTTGGCCAATGTGGGTATGTGAGAAAAGCTGGACAGCAGCTTCCTATGAGTCAGTGGTTCTTACCAGACTTTCCTGGGTTCTTCTTCCACCAGTTATAATAGCCATCATGTAAAGCCCAATATTTCTTGCTCATAATCAAAACAGACCGGATGAGCTAAAATTTTGACACCATCAAAACTGAAAGGTGATATTAAAAAGTGATGCCTAAATTAAAATAAAGACAGTATAACAATTTTAGCAATGCAATGTATAGATATCTTAGGCAACAACTACCATAGTTCCCAAATTAATAGTTCAACATCTTTGTATTATCTCATCTGGAGACCTGCAACAATGTCTAAGTCTAAAATCATGATTCAAGGTTTTGTAGGGATTTGTGTAGATTCCATGTGATAAATGAATTTTTCTATAACTTTTTAAACACGAGTACTGTGAAAAGCATACTTTATGCCAGTTATATAATTAAGTCAGATAATACAATTTTTGTGAAGAAACTATTTTTCTGCTTTCCATAAGTAATCTTGACCTCTGGCCTCCCCCCCCCAAACAATAGGCTTCTTGCTGAACATGTGCAAACCATCCAAAACATTTGATTTAGGTATGTAATGTAGAACTAATGTGTGGAAACCAGTCTTTCTTCTTTCAGTCAAAACAACCTTGACCTCTGACCTTTAAACTATGAAATAAATATGCTTCTTAATTATCCTAAGAGCAAATTAGCCAAAGTTTGTTCTAGTGGCATGTGATGTACATTGAATGGTTCTGAACAGAAATATTTTCATTGTCTCATTCAGAGTAACCTTTTGAACCCAATATTGCTGTTTTCTTCCTTACCCAAAGTGCAAACCATTTACAATGATTGGTGCAGGTAGGTGACACACAAATAATATAAGGTGGAAACCACTCTTCTTCTTTCAGTCACAGTGACCTTGAATAAAATGAGTTGCAGCCAATAGTCTAAATTTGTGCATTCCTTATCAAGTTCAAAACATTTGTGTTCACATGCAGAGGAGCTATGTGAATACTGCAAAAGAGATTAAATAAATTGGATCTGATAAGGCAAAAATAACCTTGCATTGTTGGTATAACAAATCAAATGAAGCACTTCCTAGGTACAAGGCAAATACTCAACCACTGTCCTATTAAGGACCCTGATGAGGTGTTACCAAGACTTTCTAATATTTTTTTAACACAAGCACTATTTATTGTTTACAAATAACTTGAATTGTATAAACTGGTGTCTAAATCCTTGCAGATATAATGCTAATGGCATTATAATTTATGGAAATTATTTAACTGAAACAAAATGTGAAATAATAAAAGAAAAAAGGTAAAATGTTTACATCCTCCGAGGTTTATTTTCCTCTATGTCCTGCATACAGATTTATTGAGGGATGACCTGCATGCCAGATGTAGTGAAAGACATGGTTTTTTCCATAGTTTCAAAGAAACAAATCAAAATATATTATAATCTGCATAAATTTAATGCTTAATTTTGAAACAATTGACATTTTAAATAATATTTAGAATACTATATTAATAAGTTAAAATAATTATCTTTACACTTTTTTAATACAATACATGTATTAGGGTGAGGAACTTGACGGCTTTCAAGGATATTACCTCAGCTAAATGAAAGACATGACTTTTCTAAGAAAAATTTCCAATACAAAAATATGGAAAGTTTTGCAAAAAAATGCAAGTTACTAACGTTTTGGATGTTTATTTCAATTGCTAATTATCTATTTTAATTGCTAATTATTCATTATAAATGCCGCTTATCTAAATTCTGATTATCTATTTGAAATGCTAATCAGTTTTTATGTATAAAATCTGTATGAAATGTGCAAAGTTTGATTACTCATTTTGTTAAAAATATTGCTCAAAATGTCACATGATCACTAAGCAGTGTAACCATTTATATATTGGCCTATTTACAGGGCATGTTAAGTCCAACAATATTGGCAGAAACCAACCATCAGGTGTATCTCTATCACATCTCATGCATCAAAAGGATCCAATTCTACACAGATAATTTATTTATCAACAATTAGGTACATTCTTCCTGTTTATCTTATCTCCTGTATACTATCTAACTGGATCATAGCTAACTCTAAACAATGTTTTGTGTTTATACTTCATACTGTGGAGTTTTGAGTCAAGACAAGATACTGCCAATATGATTTATCCTAAGCTTGGATTTGTTTTTTTCATTAACCAATGTTATAAATTGTGAGGAGTTTACATATAGATTTTGATTAAGACTTGTTAAGGCTGCATTTTCTATGAAAACCAGAATTAAACTAAGTGTCAGATTAGTTACTAATCACCACTGAAAGGAATCTTGTCTCTCAAATCTGTTCCTTTTATCCAGCATGGCAAAATGTTTTAAAAACAAAGCAACTCCTGATTTACTTTTGCGACTATATGGGTGGGTGGGTGGGGGAATGGGCTGGAATTTACTTTCAATTAACTTCCATCCCCCACCCCAACTCACCCACTGTACCAACTGAAGAAAAAAAAATGTGAAAGATGAGGAAGATGGGGGGGTTGTGTCCTTACAAAACACAGGAAATTGTAGCATGTGTACCAGAAAATGGTAATGATAAAAGTAATAAATACACCAACATCTAACCAGAATAAACTGGAGATGGAATGGGAAAATTTTAGGAAATGGGGCCCTTCCAAGCCATCAATGCCAAAAGAAGAAAAAAGTATAGGAAAGATGGATTCAAAAGCAGGATCATAAATGTGTTGGAAAAGAATAATTTTTTTTAATTTGCAAGGAACAACAGAAAGCTCATCAAATGATGAAGGGGATGAGCAGGGAATAAATGATGACAAGGCAGGTACAAATAAGCAAGAGAAAGGAGTGTTAACATCAACACTGATGCAACAAAACAAAATAGAGTAAGTATTCCCTCTCCGATAAGGGAGTACAAGAAAAAAAATCTGACTTTTGCAAGGTGAAAGACACCTGTGACAGTAATACCAAGAATTACAATATAACAATTCCTAAACAAGGAGGCAATTATTACTGGAAGCTAATTATAAGAAGCAAGTGACTCAAGAGGATGACAGTCAAGAGAAATACAGCTGAATAACAAGAAACCAAAGATAGATGAGACAGATGACAAAGCACTGAGAAAAGCAATGAGGAAATGGATTTGGAATGATAGACACACAGATCAGCACAAGATTTAGATTTTTTTCTTAAACACAGCTTAAACAATTTTCCAGTCATATTATTACAATATCTGCAGTGTGGCAGTTTATAGTGATGTCTCTCATGGGGGCATCACCCGGTAGACATGTAGCATGATGCACCACCCTGTCACATTTTCCTGATATCTCTCATGGGGGCATCACCCGGTAGACATGTAGCATGATGCACCACCCTGTCACATTTTCCTGATACCAGGTCGACCAGTCTTAACACTAATCTCTTATTGCTGAGTTTTAATACCATTTTTGTAAGTCTTTGGTATGTTTCAGCCATGGTTTGAAACCATGACTTCCCACATCAGAGGCAAATGTTTTAATCACTAGGCAGGCCACCAGTGGTCCACAGTTGAGGATAGTGGAGGGAGAACACGAAATGAAAGTGAGGTAGAAACGACAAAGGAGGATACATGCAAAGTGAGGTAGAAACGACAAAGGAGGATACATGCAAAGTGAGGTAGAAACGACAAAGGAGGATACATGCAAAGTGAGGTAGAAACGACAAAGGAGGATATATGCAATACTAAGTGAAAACGCAAAGGAGGATGACAAGGAAAACACTGAACATCATAAAGGTAAAAAAGCAAAGATCACCATGGCATGTGCCATAAATCCATAAAATTTTTATATCAGTCTTTCGAATAAAGAAATTAAATGGATAATATGGAAATAAAATAATAACAGATAAACAAACCAGTACCATGGAAAAAAAGAACCTCAAAATGGTAAATGTAAATGTAAATGGAGTTAACAAAAGGAAAAGTAGATCTTGTAAAGGAAAATTGTAAGGAATATAACATATATATATATATATATATATATATATATATATATATATATATATATATATATATATATATATATATATATATGCACACACACACACATTATCCAAGAGGAAATACTAAAATATAAAGAGGAACATTTAAATGATGTTGTAATAACAAATGAAATATCAACAATTCTCATGTAGGGGTGGCAAGTGTAATAAAATTTAAAAATAATGTACCATTGTAGTGAAACTTTTAATACTGAGGAAGTCTTAAAGTGGAGGGTATTTAACATAAAAATAGAACATATAATAAATGTTTATGTTTCTTGTAAGTATTTACATTTAAAGTGAATTCATGAATAAATTGTGTGAATATTTACTTAACTCATTAACCCTGAGTGCCAGTTTACAGAGCAGGAGGTGGTAGCCTTTTTCTGAGCTCTGTAGCATTAAGGTCATGTGCGACACAATAAAGTGGGTGGTATTATAGAATGGTAGACAGATGTAGCTTTATGATGATATCAAGTAGTAGGGATCTTGGTGGCGCTCACCAGTTATGTACTTTTGAGAGAGTGCTGTATGAAAGGTGAAGTTGTTTGCATTTTAAACATGCATAGTGGAGAGAATGTTGGCATACCTATAAACTACTTTCATGAAATATGGCTGAAATGCTTTGGATATTGTACTTTTGGAAATTTTAAATCATCTTAGGAAACTGCTAACTAAAATGACTGCTCCCTTGTGCTCCGAAAATCAACCTGAATTTGTCAAGTACACTATTCTTGGCTGTTATTAAAATATGGAAAATGAATTTTGTCAAACTAGACAATACCAGCTTCTAAAAGTGCAATGGATGAATTACCAAATACATAAAATGTAAAAAAAAGTTATCAGCTCTAATTTTTACAATTTACCTCTGAAGTTGAGAAGTGAAAATGAGCAAGAAGAGCTATCACTTTTTTGAAAGGTGCACATCTGGAGTAAGGCCAAGCTGTATACTCTCAAACCCATATTACACCCATCAATCATATATCAAAATAAAGGGAATTAAAGGTTCTTTGAACAATACCTAAGATATACAAAGTCTCTTTTAAATAGCCAGTATAATTAGTGAGGAAACCGGGGAAAACTCTTTTTCTTTAAAATTATAACCCTTTGCTAAATACGAGACTGTAGAGTGCCACCCTTCTAGTTGCACTACAAAATACAGAGGGAATAATGTCACTTTTTGGACCAAAGTTTTTTCATGATGAAAATTTGTCCGTGATCCAGTTTTGTGTCTGGCTTTTAGACTTTTTGGCCTCAGATCTAATAGACTAGTCTGAATTGCACACGGATATGTGAACCTTTTGTTTACAGACATGTGAACCTTTGCAAAAAATAGGATAAGATTCAAATTTAGAATGAAGGAAGAGTGGTCTTGACACAAAAATAATGGGTCCATTAAGCAAAAAACAAAACAAAGAACTAATTTTTACCCTTCTGCTCATGCTCAGGATAAAGAGCCAATGAAAATCGACATTTCTAACATAAAAAGGCATTAAGTTAACCTAAAATATCTTGGAAGTCAATGTATTATAATGTATTCAGAAATTTCTCCCAAAATCGATTTCCTACTTGCATTTCAGGTGAAAACGACAAAAACCTCCAAGGGTTAATAGGTTAAACAGTTCATTTTGATGTCACCAAATTTGATTATTTGTTGCATATTCGATCTCTTGTGCATTGAATTGCACATAAATTACAAATTTAGCCCTTTTTTGACAATTTGTAAAAATATCCATTATTCTTGTTTAACTCATTAACCCCTAGCGCCACATTTATAGGGCAGGAGGTGGTAGCCTACTTCTGAGCTCTGTAGGTCATTTGCGACACAATAAAGTGGGTGGTATTATAGAAAGGTAGACAGATGTAGCTTTGCAATGATACCAAATAATATGGATCTTCTAGTTGCACTACAAAATACAGAGGGAAAAACATCACTTTTTGGATTGTTATGGGAAAAAAAACCCCTCCAATTTTTACCCTTCTGCTCATGCTCAGGCGAGAGTGCCAATGAAAATCTGCGTTTCTAACACAAATAGGTATTAAGTTAACTGAAAATGACGTGGAACTCAATGTATTATAATGTATTCAGAAACATCTCCCATAAGTGATTTCCTACTCGAATTTCAGTCAAAAACGACAAAAATCTCCAGGGATTAACCCATTCTATCCTGAGAAGCAATTCTAAATACACTGTGGTAAAATGGAGCATCACACAGCAGCAGCAGAAGAAATTGTGATGACCTTCACCATGTTTACAAAAAATGTTATACCATTGTTATTTATTTTTTAAAGAATATAAAACTATGTATCTCTGAAAAGGTAATAAAATTGGCAACCCAGTGTTATATGTTTTGTTAAAATTTACTGATGTACAAGCTCACAACTGTATTTTGAAATAGGGCTTAAAAAAAAATTATAAAAAAAAAATTACCATGAACTTCAATGAATCTTCTCTCCGTGAAGATGAATAAAATGCTCCAAATAGTATGGGAATAAAATAAAGATAATTCTATTTCTAATATTTGGTCCAAATTTAAAGTTTACAGCACTGTTAGTTCAAACGTTATAATAATTTTACCAAAACTACACAACTAAATACTAGGAACAATTTATTGAGTTCACAATCTAGAACATGTACTTCAGTCTGTAGTTTCTCAGAAAAAAACTTGTCCACAAATTAATCCTGGTCATCTTTAAACTGAATCATTAAAAGTTTTGTCAAAATTTTGAAGTCCACATCATCACTAGGTCAGTATTCTTCTGGGTGTTAAACATTTGCCCTTCAATCAATTTAAATCCTTGATGCAACTGAGGAGAAAAAATTACCCCCCAGACATAATCATATTTAAATCCTTCAGAGTTAGTGTAATTTTCCAAATCACTGTCGAAAAATGGATGCAGTCATGCACCATCTATTTCACCAACTTCATTTACATCTAAACCATCAATTAAGTCAATATTATCTTCATAATCATCGAAATCTTCAACTTCAATTTCACTACCTTCGCTATCAATAGCCATGTTCACATCTGAGTTTTTGTCCATCATTTTATCAATCAATTTTCAAATCTGCTGTTTCGTTTTTAACCACGTTTTTTCAAATTTTTATGTGTATGCTGCTTTAACCATTTCCTGTTGTTGGTGAAGAAGTACACAAATATTTGTGATGTATAACACTACATAAACACCTAGTGAAACTAGACTGAAAGAGTAGACTGAAAGTGTATTATGGATAAAATGGGAGTCCACGACCAGAGGTGTAGTCAGGAAAGAATGGGTTAATGGATTAACTACTCAATGGATAAATTAATTCTAATAAGGGACTTTAACTGGGTATTAGATGACAGTGTCAGAAGTTACAGGACTGACAGGCACAAACTGCTGGAGGAATCAAATAGAAAATTTACAAATACATGTAGTAATAAATTGAAAGATGTTTATAGGAGATATAATATTTGTAAAAGAGAGTTCACCTTTTTGTATGGGAATGAAGGATGTTGGCTTGATAAAATGTATGTATCTGAAGTGGGTACTGATTGTAACAGGAAATGGTAAGTTAAATGAGCATATTATAACTAAAAGCGAGACAAAATAGTGAAATGTTTGTTGGAAACTTAATAATCAAATAGCAAGGGAGAAGGAATAAGGAAATGATAAAAGATATTTTGGCAGAATTTTTAAACAATTTTAAATAAAGAGTATTATGAAATATGGAATTTTGATACTGCTAGATCAGTCAGAGAGGTTTGTCAACTGATAATGCTATTTTAAGTAATAGCAACTGAGGTGCAAGGTAGAAAAGTAATGGGAAAAAAATGATAAAGAGTGTTGAATGAGTGATTGATTGATTGTATTATTATGGTATATCAGCACTGTTAGGCTAATTAGTGCCTAATAAAGGTTATATTTAGTATTAATTAAGAGTAATAACACATTTCTTATCACCCAGCCATAAAGAAAAACAAACCTTGAAAAGCAAAATGATAAGATGATAAAGGTAATGTATAAAACTTCCCAATCAACAGGGAATGTAAATGGTGTATGTTAATGAATGTAAATGGTGTATGTTAATGAAGATTTAGATGAAAATGTATTGAATATAAAGGATGGTATATACATTACATAAAATTGCTCAAGGTAGTAGCGTAAAAATTATAGTTTGGAATAAATGTTTACTTCTTTTAGGAATTTTATAATACAAGAGACATTTAATATATTAAAAGGTTCTTCATGCACATTGTAGTAGAGATCATGCGTTGGATGCAGTTGGATGCAGATCAAAATACTATCATAAAATGTTTATTAGTGAATGGTTCATTGCAAGAAATGCACTCTAGTGGGTCTACTACTTTTAGTATGTGGGAGTGACCTATTCTAATTCTTGCAATGACTACATCTTTCCTATGGATGGTTATATAGGAAGGAGTCAATTCTCCTAGGGTTGGCTTGATGGCATGAAGTTTGTTAGTTATTACATCATTCCATGATGCCTACCACTTCTGACATAATGACACTTTGATACCAGGTATAAAATCAGTATACAGTATTTTAAAATCAGATGGTTTGAAGGGATAGGGTCATTTTAGCAGCACAATCTGCTTCTTCATTACCTTCAGTACCAATATAGCTGGGTAACCAACAGTATACTATATTGTGGAAGGTACTCTGCTCAATGTTGAGTGCCAAGCAAGGCAGCTGCTAGTACCATTTTTATGTCTTTGGTATGACTTGGCTAGGGTTTGAACTCATGACCTGCATCTGAGGTGGACACTCAAACCACTTAAGCCACTGGAACAGTGAACTTATAGCAATTTTCATGTGGTTTACCTTCATATGTATCAGAAAACAACAAAGTAAAGTCTTCCATGTATAATTTTTTAAGAATAATGAACATTAATTGTGCTGTTCTGATAAATCATTTAGGTCAAGCATTGATCACTTTCAGTGAAATTTCTAATTAAACATCTAGTAAGATCTCACAAAATCACAAGAACAAATTCACTGATAATTAAATTTTGATCATTGATCCATTAGCAGAAACTGACAGATCATGAAATTTCATATTCTCAACAATATCCTTCCTAATCTCATCAGCATGTTGAATTTTTTGGTTTTTCATTTCCATATTTTGAGGTCATGTTAACATCATTGCACGGAAAAGCTATAATAAAACATGTTCTATACAATTTCTAACAAGTTAAATCAAAAACTCATAGAGATGAAGTTCAACATGGGTTTTCTTCTGTTGCTACGAAAACCTCTTAAAAAAGATGTTCAATGAAGCCCAGAGTGTGACCTGTGTAATAAGCAAGGCCACCTTACACAGAGAAGGCTTTGACATTATGGTGCATAAAAACAAACAAGAATATGAGATAAAACATTATAGTTGGTTCTCATCAGCCAAAAACTAAAATTAAGTGAAAAATTAAGTAGAAATACTAAAGAAAACCAATGTTATATGTCTTTAAAAGAAAAGTTTTCTTATTTAACTGTGATTATTTCAATCATGTAATCAGATAAAACTGGGTTTAAGTGATTATTTCCATGTATGCTACAATAAAATTTGGTTTAACTGGTTAAAATAGTTCTGATAGTGTAAAAAAGTGGTAGAATGTGAAGATTTGCAACAAAGTTCCTTGAGAATAATGCTATACATACTTGCTTACAATTCAACTGCAAACTGTACAGATGCAAAGCTGCTATCGTATAATACACCTGCAGATCTTGGTCTATGTAGTAAGAAACTTCCAGCAGAACATAGACACTGATCAGGTGCATTATGTGAAGGTGAATCATGATCTTGTTTGCACTTGAAACTATTTATAAGCAACTATATATGGCAAGTATTTGTTCTATATACAATTGTTTGCACTGCATACTTCAAATGACAGTGCTTCTGGCACTGATTTGTTCCTGTTATACTTTACTAATACTGTAGCTACACATTTTCTGCAATCCAAATTCAGGAAGCAAGTTGTTAACCTTTAAACCTCCAGTAAAAAGTATATTCCTGAAACAGTGTTGCCAATAATTTGTATTGTATAGATGCCATTAAACATTCAATTAATTAGATCTCGATTATAAAAGTTAGGCTATATATATTGGAGGTCTATTTGTATAATGTGTGATTGCAAGTCATTGAGTACGAAAAATAGGCAATGATTTCAAGATACATACACTGTACCAATTATATAAACTTTTAAAATTATGTTATCTTGTACGAAAAAGAAGCTCTTACAAAGCTCTTTAACTTCGAAGAAATCTTATATTAAGTCTTATATTAAACTGGATGTCTTCCATTCAAGGTAATGTTCTGTCTCTGTTTACTCTAATATTTTGTAAAAATACACTTTGGTGTAGTAGCAGTTTTCCTCAGCCAATTTTCTTGTTTTGATTGTCTCAGATTTTTTCAAACTTTGACAAGCTGTTTTAATTGGCTGAGATTAGTTCAAACACATTGAAGCAATGTTTTGATTGGCTAGATTTAAAGACTGCTATTGCATTGCAACTATTTAATATCTGGGCATATACAGTGCAAAATTTCATGCCAACAAGATGATTGATTTCAGTTTCTGAATCCAACAGCTGAGATCAAGCAGCTATTGTTATTGGCATCAATATTCCCGAGTATTCAATAATAAAACACCTGATATTGCAAATGCACCAGGATAGGAAAATGTGCAACTCTTGTTGTCAGTATGTAATAATTAAAATACACAATACTGCAAATATATCAGGATAAGAAAATGTGCCCTTTGTGTCAATAAGCAATAGACACCTGATATTGAAAATGTACCAGAATGGAAAATGTGTGATTCTTTTTGTCAATAGGAATGAGCCCATTCATACCGAACATGAACCATCTGATTAAAATTAAAAGTTTTAAAAATTAAATTACTTATTGACTTAGAGCATTATTTTCAATAGAATGAAACCAGTGTCATTTTATCCATTCTATTTTTTAATACTGAATTATGAATGAAATTTGTATTCATGTTTCACTGAATTTAAAGAGACAAATGTAAGGCATTATACAGTGTAAAATGGTTCAAAATAATTAGTTACCATAATTTAACTACATGTACATAAGAACTTTGAGATATCCTATCCTGTCTTTGGAAAGTTAATGTAATAATGATGGCTCATTATGATACCATTTTTTACAATCAGAATTCAAACCTGCAATAAATTGACATATATTTTCTAACTTTCAATAAATAAGACAAATACAAGACACACTTTCTGTATTAATCAAACACTACAGGCACCACTACACTAATTGATTCAATCAATTATTATTGCATTCTACTGTAGTCCCTAAGAAAATAATTTACTGACCAGTAAAAGATTGTTATTTGCATGTAACAATTAAACTGCATTAAAACCTAAACAGAAAATTAAATGTTTATTCAGTTCAGATGCTTTTGTTTAGTGAAAGAAGGTAAAGTAAACAGTGATTCAACCTTTCTGTCAAAATCACTTACCATATATACTCATTTACAAGTCAAAGTGCAAACAACAAAGATACTGATCCGTCACAGCATTATACACATGCAGATCAGAGTCTGTGCTGTTTATTCTACTCATTACTCTCAATAAACTACATAGACCCAAGTTTGCGAGCGCATTGTGTGACAGCAGATCTGGGTTTATGCAGCTGGCATTGGATAAGTGAGTATATACAGTACACCAACTTAGCAGCCTGGGTATTAATTTGGCTGTTTATTCAAATATCACTACTGAAAATGATATATAACCTATGTGTAATTTTTTGTTTCCAAGTGTGTGACTAACAAAAGATATTGGTACATAAAAACTTATAACTAAAGCAATGGATTTATTGTGAAATGTAGCAAAAAGAAGTATATAAGCAACTCAAATAGTGATTCTTACAGGAAGTAAATTTTATCATCTACATAAAGTTACTAGCTACAAGTCGCATTCTTAGTTTCTGTTTCAATTAGTAAGGTAGCATGTTCATATCTTCTTTGCAAATGAAACATTTCAATGTTATATGGCTCAAGCTTGGCAAACAACAATTTACAGGTAAACATACTTGAATAGCATTAATTGTAATTGTAATTAATTGTAATTGATACCTATCATGTATTGAAAGTTGTAAATGTATCATATCTCAAGTAAGCTAATAATACCCAGCTTTGTTTCTAGTCAATGGAAAGCAATGAAAAAAATTTTAAAAAATGAATTTAAAAAAATACTTCCTTGACACAACTATCTGAAACAAACAAGGAAAAGGAAGTTTCCTCGATATTTCCCTCAACCCCAATTAAAGATCCACATGCACATAAATTCATAACAACAGCACAAATGAAGATTTCAGTCCTTTATAAATAAATTGAAGAGCATTAAATATTTGTAATCAATACATATCGTGTCTTGAAATTTTCAAATGATCATATCCCAAATGAGCTTATAATACTCAGCTTTATCTGCAGTCCAGTCAATGGATAGCAATGAAATTAATTTTTAAAAATACTCCCTTCACATGACTATCTAAAACAAACAAGACAGAAAAAGTTTCCTTGATATTTTCCTCAACCCAAAATAAGGCACATAAATTCATAACACAAGCACAACGGACGATGGATGGACGGACAGACAGACAGATGCATGTATGCAAGGATTATAACAACATATCAGCATAATACTGTACTGGCTATTTAGTGCAAAGCAAAATCTTGGTAGGAAAATGATATAGCAAAACCCTGCCAAGTTCCTAGGTACAGATAGACAAAAATACCTCTCTCTAACCAAAAGCAAACATGTACTTGGGGCAATCAAAAAATGGCCAAGATGCTACCCCCCTATATGCAAATCAACGATAAACACAAAAACAGGTACAATTTCAAAACCATTCATACCACCATGGAAGAATCTCATGGCCACATTGGTTGCCTCTTCTAAGATGCTGGAGGGAGTACCATGGCTATTCTCAGAGTCCATGACAATCTCATATTTGTAAGATATGCATCCATAGTTCTACTAAACCTGACTTTTTTTTCTACCTTTTTTCCACCTAGGCAAGGGTCTAAAATCACATCATTCAAAACCTATTCTTCCTCAAAACATACAAACTTCCCACACTGCTAAAAGAAAGATCTCTTAATTGAAGTAATATGTCATTCTCATAACTAGTTATTCAGATGCTTAACTGGTAGAAAGAAAAACTGAAACAGTCTTGAAGACATAAATAATTACTTTCAGTTCTTGAAACAAATTGTTGTGCCGTAACTGAGAGATATAGTGAATAATGCTTATTTACTTATTATCCACTTTGGCTATGTAGCTTAAAATTGTTCGCTTACTGGTATTATACAAATTTCTGAGTATTTTTTTATCACTTCTAATACAATGTCATCATACATTTGCACACTTGGTGGCACTATGACATCATTTGTCTGAAAGAAAAACTACATCTACATTTTGGGAATCAATTATTTATGGTTGATTTCTGAAATGTCATATCAATTTTCTTCATCACCAATGGATTACTTATCTAAATTAAAAGACATCTCTACATATCAGAAGCCAACATCATTTACAGTTTGTTAAATCAAATGTCCTTTGAAAACACTGTATGTACTCACTTATAAGTTGAGTCCAACTCCAAATAACACAGCTCCAGATGCACCTTAGCATAATGCACCTGCAGTCCAGGGTATATGTTGTTTGTTTTACTGATTATTCCTAACAAACTGCACAGACTCAGATCTGCTGGCACATTATGCATTATCAGATCTGGGTCTGTGCAGTTTGAAGCTGGACATGTCTTGTAAGCAAGTAGACTGTAACTACTTTTTTACAGTTTGTGTAATGTATGAACATGACAAAAGGGTACTGAATGTAATTACTATTGGCTAGTCAAATACAGAGGAAGTCTGTATTGACTTTTTATTGATACAGCTTTGCACATAATTTGATTGATTTTGTTTTGATTTCTAGTTATTCCAAAACAAGTCAGATTAAAACATGATGAATTATGCCTCAGAAATATTCTTTCTACTGCACAAGGCATTTTCTATTTTTTTTCTCAGTACATGCCATTCACACTTCCTTACAGATGATTTCATAGTTTCAACAGTTACTGATGATCATAGCCTTAACATTACCTCACTTAGTTTCAATGTGCATGCCCAAAAAAATTTCCAGTTCCAGATAGTTCAGAATCTTAGCTGTACTACAGATCATTATGGTTAAACTAATGAATAAATTATATCTAACATCTTTTGTTCATACTAGGAGAATAATTATAGATATTACATCAGATAATTAGATTCTGTGTCCATACTTTCATTATATCAGATAATTAAATAATATTAACTGTCCATACTTAAATGATATAAAATAATTAATTTAAATATACTGTCCATATCTATATTATACGAGATAATATATAATCATAAATCATAATTTCAGATACATTTGCAGGAACATTTCATTTTGCTCTTCTATTTTAAACATTTATTGCACATTTTTGGCTGCATAACTTTAACGAAAACCATCTCTATAATATGCATTTTTCATACGTTGATATGTCCTGCTTTCTCAGTTATTTTCTCAAGGCTAATAGTTCGTTTATAACAAGAGTTAAGAATGTTATAACATGAGTTTGATAAGAAAATTATAACAGGAATTTGATATGTCAGCTGATTTGTAATGCTGAAAATTTTAGACCAGAAAAGTTTTTTAAATGAAACACAGTATATTATGTATTCAGAGGAACTTAACAAGCAATAGTTACATTAGCTATTATAAATATATAAATATTAAAGAATGTAATTAATACAGAAGGAATATTTATTTATATTTTAGTGTAAATATCATACAATATTCAAATTAATTAACATGGCCAATGATGTTTTTTGTTTCATTTTTTTGGTGGTCAGGGAAAGGGTTCTCACATTTTTAAACAATCAAAAAAGTATTTCCTCATATACATATTTTTTTCTTGCCTTGTCCAGTCAAATAAAGCCATGCATTCATTCAACCTAATATTTAATTATTTACATTTCTTGCTGGTTTTCTCAAAATTTGAAACATCAAGCATTGGACGGTGCATGCAATAATTTTCTGCATTATTTATCTGACACGTAATAACTTTCAAATTTACTAGGGTCTTTAAACAACATTTCTGACTGCCACCAAACAATTCATCTGAAACAGCCTTCTTAAATTTAGTTTAATTCTATTTGACTTTCCATGCATCAAATATGCAAGTTTAAAAAATCCAATTATTTCACAGATTCCGTCCCATTACTTTGGTTCGCCTTTTAAATTAATATTGATCCACATGACCAGATGTAAAATTGCAGAGAGTGTGATTTAAAAAAAAGACTGTGTAAGAATATGCTCTTTAAGTCAATAATATATGGATAGTCACAAAATATTCATATTTGTAGTCTTTATCTATCAGTCACTCTTTCTATCTTAGCACCATTATATACTAGTTTTTTAACCATAAGTATGTTTATGTAGCATACAAATGTGAACACATTTATTCAAGCATATACAAACATATACATACCCATGCACCAGATGAAATGAGACAACAGAAATATATAGACAGACATGCATATAGGTGAGAGCCACAAATGTTATATACACACCAATGTGTCTAATATCAATATTTCTCCAAACTGTATTCTCGAAAAATTCCAACTGTTCAAGGAAATAAAATTTAAAAAACCATCAAGGAGATTTTTATATGTGAGTTTGTCTGCAAGCGTAGATGACATTTGTGCTTTTTTTTCTACAAAAATATATCCTTCCTAGATATAACTCATGTTATTTCATTAAAAATATAATGAATATTAATAGAAATGCAACAGTCTAAATTGGTTTATTCCTTCTTTTAATTTAATCATGGTAATAAAATTTTATATATATGGTGGAGAAATGTCAGGTTTTAACTAGCAGTTTCTTTGGTGGAAATGGAGATGCAATTTTGTTTGTAGAGAAAATTACACAGCATTCACAGTGATCATTCACGGGAATTAAGCTAATTGGTGACAATTTTATTTTTTCATTTTTTTTTTTACTGTTGGCAATTTATGGTATCTTCTGCGCAATATAATCACTACCCACCTATGATACATAATTTATAAACATTACAGTTGAATTAAAATTTGTAGAGAATTATATACATAAAAAGAAAAATTGTATTTCTGATCTCCTTTAAAAAGTTAGAATTTTTTCTCATAATTTAACCTCCAATAACTGCAATGATTAAAGCTGTAAAAAAATAAACATATTTTCATTATTCTTCAAGCGAGATAAATTGCAGTAACAATCATTTTGCGCAGCGATACACTTTCGCACAATCAAATAATACAAACTAGAGCATGAGGTAGTAATGGAAATTTAATGAAGTTTTGAAATGAGCAGAACATTTATTTGAAAGCTAGGAACAGCACAAGTTACTAAAAAAAATGATGAAAAAATAACTGATAAAAATTTGATAGAATTTATTTTTAAGATAGTGATATATTGATCTTGCTTGCAGAATGTGAGTGGTCTGTAAAATTTTCTTGATATACATCTGACAGCTTTATTGAGTGAACTATCCAGAAGTGAGTTGCACTGTGATGCCCTCTGGTGTTTTCAAGGGGAGATAATAACTGTGAAATGGTCTATAGGAAGAGTCCACTGCTGCCAATTCTGGGTATGTTTAGTTTGTTGGGAGTAATCAGTAGAACAAGCAATACAGACTCTGATCTGCAAGCATATTAGGCAATATAATATCATGGTCTAAAATTGTTGCTTTCAGCTGGACTCCACTTGTGAGCATATATGGAATTTTGAAGTTCTTGTTAGTATCCAAATATGCCAATATAGTAGTTTTGCTGTTTATTTTTACTGTAATATCAGTGCAATTTACAATGAATCATAAATACTAACTAATAAAATGAGTCTTACTGCAAACACAGACCCAAAGCTGCCATTACATAAAATGCCAGCAGATCTGGGTCTGTGCTCTTTGTTAGTAGTAATCAGTACAACAAACAAGATAGATGATAAACCCTGTTCATAAGATCAGTAAAATAAATCTTTGTTTTTGCCTTTGATCTTGGAATCTGAAACTTGTCCTCTGATTCTTTTAAAATATACCCACATGCTTTAGTGTGGTTTATTCCATACTTGTGAGAATATCTTTTTAAAAACAAAATAAAATAATTTACTGAACTGGCACCTTTTAATGTATTTTTCAGATATATCTCCAAATTGAGTGAGATAAAAACCCATTCATACTTGTCTCTGTTGCCATGGTCACAAGAAATGACAAATACAAAGTCAACAAGACACTTTACCATGCAATCAATGTCAGTGCCGATTATCAATTTGCTTATTGAAAAACAATGAAATACAAAATCAAGTAAAATTCATTAGTATATGAACAAAAAGTTCATTATGCACAAAAATATGAGTACTGTAGTAATCTTGATTTGATACCAAGTATTCAAATTTATTATCAATAGCATATCAATCGGATATGTTGGGTCAGATCTTATCCACTTCTCTTCAGAACCAAATACATAAAACAAGGTGTTTTAATAAAACCATGTCATTGCCACCATTTTTAACAGTAGAGTTAAGAGATAACACTTTTAATGGCAACTACAATTGCCATGCTGGAGGCGAGATAAACACAAACCATTTTTAATCAAAATCTGTAGTAGATAATAGTGTTGTAGTAAAAAGCCAATGTTGATTCTACCATGAACCATCCAGAAGTATCAACAACAAATATTTTCAAGATGACTAGCAATTCAACATTTCTGAAGGTTACATCAACATCTCTTATTTAAAAAAAGGGACCAACCATATACTATAAGGACTGTCTCTGTGAAAACCCCACATTGATATGACCATCTGTTCTGGAGGAATAGTGATAACAAGATTTTCAAGATAGACACTGAGGTGGCTTTACCAAGGAGGCCAAACTGGTCAGTCATATCATTACCATTTTTATCTGGGCCTAACTACATATCATTGTAAGGTCTGGTAGTTAAAATCTACTGTTGACCTTCTATCTGTTCATCACAATTGACAACATTTTCAAGATCAGTCAGTTTTCATCTTACTTTCTGACCATCTACAAGTCTTCAGAAATCTTTTGGTGAAACACAATGTCAAAAATATCAATATTAGTCCTGGGCTTGACAATCTGTATATGAATAATAGTCCTGGGCTTGACAATCTGTATAGGATTAATAGTTCTGGGCTTGACAATCTGTATATGAATTATAGTCCTGGGTTTGACAATCTAATAGGAAAAATAGTTCTGGGCTTGACAATCTGTATAGGAATAATAATCCTGGGCTTGACAATCTGTATAGGAGTAATAGTCCTGGGCTTGACAATCTGTATAGGAGTAACAGTCCTGGGCTTGACAATCTGTATAGGAGTAATAGTCCTGGGCTTGACAATCTGTATAGGAGTAATAGTCCTGGGCTTGACAATCTGTATAGGATTAATAGTCCTGGGCTTGACAATCTGTATAGGAGTAACAGTCCTGGGCTTGACAATCTGTATAGGAGTAATAGTCCTGGGCTTGACAATCTGTATAGGAGTAATAGTCCAGGGCTTGACAATCTGTATAGGAATAATAGTTCTGGGCTTGACAATCTGAATAGGAATACTAGTTCTGGGCTTGACAATCTGTATATGAATAATAGTCCTGAATTTGATAATCTGTATAGGAATAATAGTCCTGGGCTTGACAATCTGTATAGGAGTAACAGTCCTGGGCTTGACAATCTGTATAGGAGTAATAGTCCTGGGCTTGACAATCTGTATAGGAGTAATAGTCCAGGGCTTGACAATCTGTATAGGAATAATAGTTCTGGGCTTGACAATCTGAATAGGAATACTAGTTCTGGGCTTGACAATCTGTATATGAATAATAGTCCTGAATTTGATAATCTGTATAGGAATAATAGTTCTGGGCTTGACAATCTATATAGGAATAATAGTTCTGGGCTTGACAATCTGTATAGGAATAATAGTCCTGGGCTTGACAATCTGTATAGGAGTAATAGTCCAGAGCTTGACAATCTGTATAGGAATAACAGTTCTGGGCTTGACAATCTATATAGGAATACTAGTTCTGGGCTTGACAATCTGTATATGAATAATAGTCCTGAATTTGATAATCTGTATAGGAATAATAGTTCTGGGCTTGACAATCTGAATAGGAATACTAGTTCTGGGCTTGACAATCTGAATAGGAATACTAGTTCTGGGCTTGACAATCTGTATATGAATAATAGTCCTGAACTTGACAATCTGTACATGAATAATCTGTATAGGAATAATAGTTCTGGGCTTGACAATCTGTATAGGAATAATAGTTCTGGGCTTGACAATCTGTACAGGAATAATAGTCCTGGGCTTGACAAATTATATATTATGAAAGTCAGCTTGCCTAAGGGCAAGACAAAATACCTGAAGCTGAATATGCCCCTGAGAGATATGAACTTGTTCCAAAATATAACCACTCTGTTCACAAACAAAGTCTAATAAATTAGGTAAAGTACATATAATAGCTTGTTTTCTTAAAATCACATTATATTTATATAACAAATAAAGAACCTTTCTTCTTTACTTGCATATATGCCAATACCTGGTGATTAAATTAAATAAGACAAACAATAGTACTTGTAGATTGATGTGTAGATGAAAAAAATGCAATGGTTACAATGCATATATAGCTAGAGGAGCAACAGCAAACAATGAAAAATAAACACACACACACACATATATATATATATGAGTATATATATATGTGTGTGTGTGTATGTGTGTGTGTATATATATATGTGTGTGTGTGTATATATGTGTGTATATATATATATGTGTGTGTGTGTATATGTATATATATGTGTGTATATATATATGTGTATATATATATATATATATATATATATATATATATATATATATATATATATATATATATATATATAGACAGACAGAGAGAGAGAGAGAGAGAGAGAGAGAGAGAGAGAGAGATGCAATAAACTGACCACCAACAAAACTAGTAACTAATTAGCCTAAGCGCTTTCGACTCTTAATGAGTCTTTTTCAAAGGCAAATACAAAACATATATAAGACAAACAAATAAATAGAGGTTTACAAACACAACATTTTTGTGTTTATTTGTTTGTCGTATATATGTTTTGTATTTGCCTTTGAAAAAGACTCATTAAGAGTCGAAAGCGCTTAGGCTAGTTAGTTACTAGTTTTGTACTGTTCATAGTTTATTGCATCTATTTTAATTAATCCCTGGCACAGGTGATCCCTTGTTGAATCCAATATGCTTGAAAGGGTTGTTATTCACCATATGATTTGTATTCTTTATATATATATATATATATATATATATATATATATATATATATATATATACACACACATACACAAAGAGAGAGATAGAGACAGACAGATACCCTACAGTCAGAATAAATTTTTGGCTTGTATATACATTAGTGTGAAATACCTTAATTTATTGGTGAAACATTTCATTTTCTCTTTCCTATATTTTCACTGGTAAAATATATCCTTTAATTTTCACATGTGAATTCCAGATTTCAGATTATGCCAAGTGATTGTGTGAAGCTATTTAAGTTACTCTCCCTGCAATATAGCACATGGAAATTATTTTGAACCACAAATATCTAATTCTGCATTGTTTGCTTCTCTACAAAGTTATGTCCCCTGTACTACCATGTTAACAATGTAAAAATAGTGTTGCATCTCTCATCTGGACTGTTCTGATAGAGTAAAATAGTTTAAGAAATGTCAAAAATGTAATTTATTTCAAGCGAGTAAGGCATGCTAAACCTACTGCTATCTTAAAAATCTCTTATTTTTATGATCAACCTGCAAATGGATTGTGTTTAAAAACAAGTATAACCTCCTAAGAATTGATTCACTGCCTATGAAAAGTATAGTATATAAAATAAAATTTTCTTTCCTTGCATAAATGCCAGATAGATTTCATCATGTGGTATATAAAAAACTAGACTATTATCACTTGTGGTTTGTCCATTTCTTCTAATATTACTTTTTTTTTTACTATGTTATGAAATAAATATATACAAAATGAATATATTCTTTATACTCTGGCACACAAGAAAAGACAAAAAATATGTGTTTATTTTTCTGATCAGCTGACTATCCCTGTTTCTCATTGCTGACCTTAGCACTGTTTTCGCCCATAAAAAAATTAATTAAATATACATAAAAGGTGAAAAATGAAAAAGAATAAAAAAGAAAAAAAACATAAAAAAATAAAATGACCTGACTACCCTAATTTAAAAACCAATGCAACCAGAAATACACATTATTTTTGTTGGCATAACTGAATGGTCACAACAATGTATTACTGTCAGAACAAATTGTGGATCTAGGAGAATATGGGGGGAGAGGGGACTCAGTGGTTTAAAGTACTTGCATTTATCAGATAATCACATGTCACCTCAATGTGGGTTCATGTTTCAACTTTGCCAATGTGGTGTATTGTTGCTGTTGGGCTTGACGACATTTTTCAGCACACGATAGGCTATTCATGTCGGCCAGTATTAATGGTAGAGGAAGAAACCAGGAAATCAGCAGAAAGAACCACTGACCCACTAGAAGCTACTGGCAAGCTTTCTCACATATCCACATTTGCCAAATCCTAGACTCCAACTCATGCAGACAGAGGTGAGATGGCAGTGATCCGTAACGGACAACCCTTTAGACCACTCAGGGGCCCCCCCAATGTAGTGTGTGTGTATATATATATATATATATATATATATATATATATATATATATATATATATATATATATATTTGTGTGTGAAAGCTTGCCAGTAGCTTCTGGTGGGTAGGTGGTTCTCCCTCCAATAAATATACTACTCCCTCAATAACTCGAGCCCTGATAACTCTAGATCCCATTTTTAAAACCAGAAAATACCTTCAAAATTGATCCTTATTTTTTGAACTTGAAGAAAATTGTGATCAAAATTAGCAACTTAAACTTTGATACATCACTTGTTTTATCGTACGGTAGATAGGACCTGAAATTTTAATCAACATTATGAAATATCAAATTTAAAATTAAGTTATACAATCATTATACATTTTCTTTCCAAAACAGTCTCACCTCTGTCTGCATGTGTTCGAGTCTAGGATTCGGCGAATGTGGATATGTGAGAAAGCTTGCCAGTAGCTTCTCGTGGGTCGGTGGTTCTTTCCGGTGATTTCTCGGTTTCTTCCTCCACCATTAATACTGGCCGCCATGAATAGCCTATCATGTGCTGAAATATGGTGTTAAGCCCAACAACAACAACCAAAACAGTCATACACCATAATTAACAATATTCAAGGAAATTTTGATTAATAAAAATGTCACTTATGCTGAGTGAAGGCAGTACTTTAATAAATAAATACAAATTACTAATTTTTTTATCTATATAAATTTATGCTCTAGTTCTATATTTCAGTTACTTTTAAGAGTAATCATCATAAATGCAATATGTCCTCTTTTAATTGAACATAAAATCTATCAGCCGACCGTGTTTTGATAACTAATGTGCAGAAGTATTTGTTGTATTGTTGCACTGAATTAAAAGCTAGTCTCCTTTGTATTATTATACTGTCTTTTGAATCATATAAAGGAGCAGGAATTTAAAAAAAGTTGAAAGGCGTGAAAATCTTACAAACTTAAAATCTAGCAGACTCAGTCATATGTTGGATGAACTCACTTCATTTGATCAATCAATGTTAAAAACGTTATTGTGTATGTAACATAAACTACCTTAAATTAACAATTCATTGGTAACTATCATCAAAGATAGCAAGGCAACCAAGCCAAATAAATACTTCATTAAAAAAAACCAGCTTGGTTTCACATATACCGACCATAGTGGGCAAGCGAATTTCACCAAATTGTTAAACTGGCACTTTTCAGTTGTCCTCTTAACATCAATTACTGTACTAAATGAACAATACAAAAATTGAGATTCTATGTAGACAATTGTCTCACAAAATAAATTATGCTTATTTTTCAAAAAAAGGAATGTATCAACTCTTAGTCTAGTTCCCCGATCTTTTGACATTCAATTTGTCAGGATACTATTAATTACCACTCTGGGAACCAGACTCATCAAAATAACAAAAACCAGTGACATAATACACAGATGTTTTCGTGTACACATGATGGTTGTTGAAATCAATTGGAACAATCTTTAACATGTTGGACATTTTAAAAATGTTATTTAAACTGAAATATGAACAACTTAATTAAAATAAGCATGATATTAAAAATTATTATTGATGAAATAGCAAAAATGAGCATTCAATCATTAAACGCCCAGTTCCATAACATTACCTTCACACACACACTGCTGTTTTTTGAGGTCTAAGTGAAATTTTTTCAACTTTTGGAGGCTTCTTTGTAATTTGTGCTCTTGCTTATAGTGTGGTTGGTCTATGTTTGTGAACCCTGTTGTGTGCGACTTATTGAGGGAGTGGTGTATAGTGGCCACCATTTACAGTTTATCATGAGCTTAAACCAAACTAAATTAGCAATCCACCAAAATGACACATTCAATTTGCAATTAAGTTACAGCATCACCATTCAGATCATTTATAATTATTTGTACTGTTATACAAAGAAAACCCCACTTACACCTACTAACAGAAGCAGTAAACTTTCCCAGCTGCACTAGAATCATCCAGATCTGATACTGATAGCCTTGGCCTGCTTGAAAACCAAGCTTCAATTTTCAACATTTGGAAATCAGTTTACCCTATATGCCAGGCATGAACCAGGCCATTTGCTTCTCTAACATAAAAATGGTGGAAAGCAAATTTATCTTCCAGAAGATTCATCTGTGTGGTAAACACATGGTAAGCTTCCAAAGTTCATTAACCTCCCACTATCTGCTTTGAAATCTTGAATGAACAGTACCAGAAGCAGCAACTTATTGGGAGCTTATCTAATTGGTACTTCCAAAGTGAGAAAGAACTATCAGGATTACTGTCTATACTCCCTTATAAATGAAGTTTAATTGCAAATTGCATATACCAAAACCTGCCATAAAATAATGTGCCAGCAGATCTGGGTCACTACTGTGTGTAATCACTAAAACAAACAACATGCAAAAGTACTTCATAGCATAAAGAAAATTATCATAATGAAAATTCTAAATAGTGTGACCCCACTATAATGCAGTAGTTAGGAGCCATAGAACCAGACCATATTATTAACCAAACTGTGTTATAAGCAACCTTGTATGTTACCAACAAATTTGCAGGGTTATCGGGGGTGGGGGTGGAGGGTGGAGGAGGTGGGGGTGTATAATAAAATCAGGTGCAAAAATGTGCTTCATTGGCAGTTATCATTTTAAATCAATATATAATAAATGAGAAAAACCCATGCAGTGATAACAGATTGCATATATAATATATTACTTTATTCAGAGAACCACGAATTGGTGCATACATGTATATAGTTTATACATACATGTCGTCTAATCTATAGCATGAATAGAGTATCAACAGTGTACTCACCAGTGAATCTCATCATATACATTGAATCCACAGTACAAATATTTCCATCGAAAATATCTGCACACATATTTAAAATTTCAGTAATTTTGTCACACATCAATACACACTGAATACAATGGGAATTTATTTTTAGCAAATAGTATGTAACGAATGATGAAACAGTATGTCCAAGGTTAAAAAACAGTGTCTGTATAAATTTCACACTGCTAAATTTTCTCATCTGTGATTTGCAATACTTTATTATTGTTTGAAAAACTCTTTAATATTCAACTGCTTTCTGACTACAGCAATAAACAAGAGGGGTTATATTTGTAGAGAATGGACAATATTATTCACTGGTCAACTGATTGCATAAAACAACATCCCAAGCTACGTGCACATGCCAGCTTCCAAATGGTCAATATCCTACGTGCACATGCCAGCTTCCAAATGGTCAATATCCTGTCTACCTATCTAGTAAGACATGCAATAATCCCCAACCACCAAGCCAACTAATCCCCAACACCACTGTGGACCAGCAGCAAGACAGACCTCATTTGACAGACTCTCTGAGGCCATTGTGAATCAACCAGTCATCAAAATACTGTAGGATAGGGACCCCAGTAACCTTAGACAGGAGGCAACTAATTCTATTACTTGGGTAAAGACTCTGAATGTAGAATCAAAGCTAAATGACTGCATGCAGAAGCTAGGCCAAATATCAGAATCTGAAATTGGAAAATCTCCTGATCTTGACAAAATTTAAAGTACTTCCTGTGAGAAGGAAAAATTAGGATATGAAGGCATGCATCCTAGAGGTCAATGGTGGCTGCCTGGTAGCCAGGCCTTATAGTAATTCTGACTATGGTTATGGTTTATATCTTGAAAGGTTCCTCCTGAAGAAATTTATTTAAAGCAGAAAAGTTGAATTCTGCCAAAACTTTCTACTGTTTCTTCACACCAGGAAAATCTGGGAGGAGAAGGATGGAAACAGGCTATTTAACATCCTCTCTACTGCACCCATTTGTAGAGGGTAGTACACCTCCTTTTTTAATCAGACCAGATTTGCTTGGTGGAACAGCACTGAGGTCCTTGCTAGAGGAGGATGAAATGGAACGGAAGCATTTTTAATAGGGTCAATCCACATATGCTCAGCCAGACATTTGAAAAGATGGCAGGGGAATGTACCATGTAACTAGCTGCAATAGCATAATAAATGAGAAGGACAATTTCCAAAATCAACAGACTAAATTCTTCCTTATCCCAAGTGGAAGCCATCCACAAAGTTTGTTACATGCATGTAACATAGAAAAAATATTATTGTGCAGAAACCACCTTTTTTCTTTAAGTCTGTGTCCTTGAGATTTGACCTTTGACCCCAAAACTAGTAGGTTTCTTCTGACTACATGTGCAAGCCATCCTCACAGTTTGGTAACTGTCTTTGGTAGAGAACTAGAGTAAAAAACGGCATCTTCTTTCAGACAGTGACCATCACTATAATCCATAAACTTCTTTCTTTTTCCTTACTTCATGTGCAAACCATCCACAAAGTTTTGGAGACTAGATGGTGGACATCTAGTTACTGCAGAGAACTAGTAGGTTTCTTCTGACTACATGTGCAAGCCATCCTCACAGTTTGGTAACTGTCTTTGGTAGAGAACTAGAGTAAAAAACGGCATCTTCTTTCAGACAGTGACCATCACTATAATCCATAAACTTCTTTCTTTTTCCTTACTTCATGTGCAAACCATCCACAAAGTTTTGGAGACTAGATGGTGGACATCTAGTTACTGCAGAGAAACCGTTATTCTTCTCAGACCTCCTTGAATTTCAATCTTTTAACCTCAAACTTAATAGAATTTTTCCTCACCTCAAGAGAAAGCCATTCATAAAGTCTGGTTACTGTAGATGTTAGACAAAATTATTTGTTTTGAAATGATATTGGTAACATACATATAGGTGAATGGACAATTACAATCCCACCTCAGTATGCTCTGGCATAGGACAGGTATATGAAAGGGATAAAATTAAGTCCATTAGCATTTCTTGTGCATGAAACTAGGATTCATACAACAAGTAATCATGTAGCTTATTCATCTGCTACAACTGGCTTCTCTTACCATGCCTGAGTGTGTCAGGGTAAAAACTTATATCCTTACTGTATGTTATACTAATATAATCTGTAAAACTAATTTATTAGAAACACATGAACATTAATATTCCACTTACACTGAATCTGCCAGTATGATAATGGAGATAGTTACAACAACCTGTCTTGAAGATTAACCATTCTGCCAAAAAATAATGGTCTCAAACTAAGTGGTCGCTCATGAAGTCACAATCAATAAAAATGTACATGGAGAACCTGGTCTTATTTGACAGGTGGTCTCTAAGTACAGGTTTTATTGTACACAGTTTAAACATTCTATAACACTTTCTACAAAACCTAAGCTGCTGTGGATATTAAAACTGCTGTAATGGTATTAGAATGAATATTAGCTAAGCACAGTAAGAGAAACTTCTGATAGAAAGGACATCCCATCAAAACCCCAAAACCATCAGCCTTGTTGAATCAATTAGCATAATACTAATAAAGCTCTTCATCTGCCTGTGCTTAATTATCCAATATAAAATTTCATCTTGCACCTTAAATGTACAACCATATTAATGATATGGATATACATTGTTGTATTTACACTAATCATAATGAACTGCCTGAATTATGTTTACTATCTATACTCGCTTATAAGTCCAGTCAAACTGCAAACAACAAAGATCCTGTTCTGCTGTAACATAATGCACCTGCAGATGGTCTATATTGTTTTGTTCTACTGATTACTCCTAACAAAATGCACAAGACCTGATATGCCGGCATATTATGTGATAGCAGATCAGAGTCTGTGCAGTTTGTAGATGGAATCATAAACGAGTATATGCAAACACTGTTGAAACTTGGCATGCATAAATAGATAATCTGCTTTCAAAGCATCCTTGGACTGTAGACCATTCTTCTAGACAGAAATAGATACATTTTTCCAAATATGTTTTCACATTCTACATTTTCAATAATTTCAAATATTCAAAAAGAGTACAACAAATGGTTCAAAAGCCCATCTTGTGACCTTTTCTATACTAATGACTTTAACCTTTCACCTAAGTACTGGACTATAATATGATGAGGTGTGTAAATTTTCAACCAAATATCTGTTGGGATTAAAAAGTGACAACCTGGCCACCATTTTCTATTTTTTAATGTTGTGACTTTCACAGGGAGTATGACAGTGAAAACATAAGATGCTCTAAAGTCAATATATATAAAAGCTCAAGTTTTATTAAAATAATTCCAATGATTCAAAATTTGTATCAATATTTAGACAGAGGAAACTGATCTGAATTTTCAGTTGCTGTGAAATTAACCTTAAGGCTGATGGCAAGGCTGTGTTATAAACATAATATCTAGGCATGGTATAGAACTGGCTAAGTTTCATTAACTTATATATCATCACTGGGTCAAAAGTTATACTTCTGACAAGGATACAAGTCAGAGTTGAATTTTCCCTTACTCTGACCATCACCTTGAGGCAAGAAATGTGGCTATGGTATGATATTAGACAGTTTAAGGATGCATTAAAATATCTTCATTGATTCAAAAGTAATGTCTGTATATGGATAGATGTCACCAATTTACATTTTATTTTTGCCATGACCCTGACTTTGAAGATGACAGCAAAACCATTATAGATACCAAACTATACCAAAATATCTAGTCAAGATATATAACATACCTTTAGTAGCTCAAACATTCCAATCAGGAGAAGGACAGAAGTTGCAGAATTAAGTCTTTCCTTGACATTGAGACACATGGTATAAATATGGTATGGGAAACACTGTCTCATCATTATATATATATATATATATATATATATATATATATATATATATATATATATATATATATAATCTTGTTCTTTATCATTCAAGATGACTATGACATGACCAACTGGTTCGGTTCATGTGAGCATGTGAGCGGTTCATGTGAGCATGTGAGCGGTTCATGTGAGCATATGAGTGGCTGATACACTAATTTGTACTATGGCAAATTGTTCGGGATCCTTGATAAACAGAGTCAGTGCTAAAATTCAGGGATTGATGCTCCTCATGCTTCTGCATCCACAATTCTCCTTCAAATATGATCTGGGGGTAGGGGGACATGTTGGAAAAAGCTAAAATCATAGAAAAGCAAGAGGAAGAATTCTTTGAAGGAAACTACTTTATGTTTGTTTCAGAAATGTGTATCTATCTATAGCCTCACATGTTTGTAATGGCTTTTCTTGCTGCCTTCCCATATACTTTGGTCTAAACACTGATATTATCCTATCTCTATCATGGTCATCAAACAGCCAAATAAACAAACTCAATGCCAGAGATGAAACATTTCTGGGCAAACTCACTACAATACTCTTGTTTGTTTGTTCATGAGTGAATGGATGGGTGAGTGAAGGACAGCATTCACTTTTCCATACACTTAGTTCATTCAGTGTGTGCATTCTGATCATGATGAGATCACATCTACTCATAAAACAATAAGTAACAAAAAAAATTCTTCCCTTCCACATATTGTTACTGGAAATATAAAATTGTTACTTGTTTGGAATTGACTGAAGAAATGCACAACATAAAGGACTATCTGCAACAAATTACAAGCAATAACCAACTGTTCTTTAAAAAAACTGCATTCAATGTCTCATTTCAGAAATATTTTTTCAAACAATACATATACACAGATTCACAGTTTGGCAATTTTCTGATTAATAAACTAAAACATGGCTGATGTAGTGCAAATATGTTCATTACTGCATGTACTACTTTAAAAATTTTTCCATTCTAAAACATTCAAACAGGGTATCTTAATATTTCTGTTATGTATGTGCTTTTGCACATCTGCCTCAAGTCATGTCACTATGTGAGTAGGTGTGTAAAGTTATCTGCCACCATCAAGTGGGGGCATATTTGACCTGTAACTAACCTGCACCATTTTCTTTGATACCATTGGTGTCTTCAACAGACAGCTGCTCTGCCATCTCAGACAGGCTTTCATCCAGCGCTCCTCGACTGCCACCCCGGAAGGTGAGTGATAAACGACGCTTCAGCTTTTTGAGGTTCATCATTTTGGTTAGATGCTGTATCCCACTCTGCCACCTTCTGGGCACCTGGTGTACTAAGAGTGGATAACCATTGGTAGCCGCCTGTAACATAAGTAATTGTGTTAGGTTATTTTGCAGCTGCTACTCATATAAATCTGACATCTTATAAAATTGCATTTTTAATTTGATAAAGGTAAAGTAAGAAGATACAATTTAAACAATTTCACTGATAATGTAAAATTTCTAACAAAATTTTGCACTATATTTTTGTAAACTCTGAAACACATTTATATATTTTGCAATTTGCTGCTACTACTTACAAGCTTAAAATTTGCAAGAATTTTATCATCTACAGGTAGCAACTAGTTAAACACTAACATGAGATGTGTATCATGAATATATGGGAAATATTTTACATATAGTGGTGGACTCCCCCTCTGATTATATGCAGTATACATTTTTATTATTTATTTTATGGAAAGAGGAGTTTTAAAAAAAAATAGAGGCATGCTCTCAAAGCATTGTCCACTCATTTTATTTTCTTACTTCATTTAGTTTGGATTCAAATGAATGCAATTTTTTCACAATTCAAAAACTAATACATTAAACACACACAAACAACAACATGTTTTGTTCTGATTCAGCAGAAATAGTGTGTGATACAGCACTTGAATCTGAACACTCCAGGCTGAGACACGTTCATACAATACATGGGTTAATCAACATACTTTCCAAATATTTCAAGCTATACAGTTAAAAAACTCCAAACAAATCTGACTTTCTGAAAGTACAATTGAGTTCCTCTATGAACAGTTCCCTTGTGGGTGTACAATACAGAAATACAGATTGAACATCCTTTTTAAGCAAACAGTCAATATTGTAAGATTGTAATAATGTAAGATTCAGTAAGTTAATACTATTAGCATTACAGTTAAGAGTTCTTTGTTTGGATATAACAACTTGGGTATAGCTAGATAATTTCTGATGTATGCACTGAAATGAGAGCTGGAAGGGGCGGGCTTCCTCCTAGAACTTGAAACATGGTATGTGCATTTTGATTTTTCTGTCAGACATGTGCTTCTTCACACAGAACTAGTAACACTATAATGCAACCATGTATTCCCTGATTGTAAGTGACATATTAATGGATAAATTTGTTAAATCAGTGATAAATTGATGAGCACAGTTTACCATGCTCTTTTCAAAAGATACACCCTAAGATAAGACTACAATCAAAACTGAACCTGTCTCCTTTTAACATAAAAATTTGGAGTTCCAGCAGTTTTCAGAACCTTCCATGCTCTCTATGATTATTATAATATACACTCAAGTCCCAAAACCAACTGTGGTGATTGAAATCACAAGTTTTATAAAAGTTTATCTAAATGAATTGCTATGGAATAATAAATGTAAATAAAATTTAACTGTTTAGATTTCATACTGTTACGACCCTGTAGTTAAAGTATGTGTGTTAAGGAATGAGTTTTGTATAAATCTTTTTATTTCATTAAATGTAATTATTACTATGATTCTATTAATATCAGACTAATATGTTGTTGAAAACATTGTGTTTACTTGAGTTGTAAATGTGACTCATGTGAGCATATGTTGTGTATGATAACAAATTCATTACAAGTAAATATTCAGGAACAGCTATGAAAATGATTGGCTGATACTAGGTCAGGCTTTCCTAATGTCCAGAAGTATTGTGAAATTGCATGCATCCTCGTGCAGTGTAATGCAAGCAACATAATAGCTTCGTTTATATACTGAGGTATTTTGTAATACATTCAGAGCCATGGACAGACAGTCGTAATCGAGAGTCATACATAGTCATAGAGTCATAAAGTCAGTTGGAATTATTGTAACATCTTAGTTATACAACTTGTATTACCTTAAAAAAGATATTTTTGTGCTAGAATTTGTTCGTATGTCTACATAGAACAACATGTCTTGTTAGAGGATCTAATTTTACTGCGTTTTTCTGAATAATCGTTTTCCTGGAGACCAACGTTACTGATTTGGACAAAGACACTTTCTGAAAATATTCTAAACTGGAACAGAACAACACAAACTGCTTTATTGTGTAAATTCTGGAATTTTGTTAGCATTTGTCTAATGTGGTCATCCACCATTTTGGACCGGAATTGAACTTCAGACTGTGTTTTGAACTTTTTACAGGACTTATGTTTCTATTTTGAACAATTTAAATCATTTCTGTAAACCATAAGTCTTGTTTCACATATTTACATTTTTTAATGTTTGCTAGCAACATAAATTATTTTTTGTTAAAATTTACAAAGCTTGTTGTCTTTACTCTTTCTTTTATGTTACTTTGAATGAGCAGATACATGACAATATAAAGATATTAAGATTAATCATGCCAAATTAATGGATACTCCTACAAAACTGCATCAACAAAGGTCATGCAATGGTAGAGTTAGGTCGCTGCAATCTGCAGTTGGACTCACTTAAAGCAAGTATATACTGCAAAATAGTTTATTTCAATCTTGGAAATGCCAATATGCTTGCAACTGGTACTCCTTTCAGATTAAAAAAAAAAAGTTACCATCTGCCCAAAAAGGCATAATTAATCATTTGCTATTTTACCCAGTAAACAATCTAGATGATGTGAACAGATTACCCCAGCATCTGCAGATATCTCATGGGAGTGAAAATACAGGGAAAAAACTAGAGTAATTGCAAACAATTTGTTCATTTAAATATAACCACACACACCACTGTGTACCACCCCAACCCCACAATGGAGTTGAATCTATGGTCAAAACAAGCATGTAACTATTCTGACAATAGTGTTGGTATAATGATTCACCAATAATGTCTTAAGTTCAACTGCAATCCACACAAACTGAAAGATCAGCGGCATTCACTAATTTCTAGCACATAATGTATCCAAATAAAAAGTCACACACAAGGCAATGAATCTATATGTGCATCTTTAGTTACCAAACATAAAATGTATCAAGTTTCACAGCGAGACACAAAATGCAAGTAAATTTGCAGAACTAGTCCAATGAGATTATGTTGTATACTGCAGGGCTAAAAAACTGGGGTCTCAAACTCAAACCACCCAAAAAATTGCATGAGGGCATTGTTGATGGGCTGCACCATTTTTGTTATCTATCATGAAACCTTGTAACACCAATCATTTTGCAGGCCATAGGATATGGCTTGGCAGGACATGGGCCACATGTTTGAGACCCTTGCTATAAAACAAAAAGGGCTAAAACTCATTAAACAATTGTGGGAGGAGGTGATGACCAAAATATTTCATGGCAATCCATTAAAATATCTGAGGCCAATTGCAATAAAAAGACAAAACAAGCAAGTGCAAAGTGATTTGTTCATACATACATATATATATATATATATATATATATATATATATATATATATATATATATATATATATATATATATATATATATATATATATATATATATAGATGATGACCATGATATTTATCAAGTTTCATCAAAACTGCTGAACAGGTTGCACTTGGACAGCTGGACAAAAGGTTGCATGAAATGAAGGGCACAAGTATGAACAAGTAAACAGACAGATGTTACTACAAACTCCCACATGTATAGATCCAAGGAGAAGGAGATACTGCTGTTTTGTAAACTTAGATTAGTGACCTGAAATTCATGAAAGGAAGTAATCCAAGCAATTGACTGTACATAAGTGGAACAACAATTATATGATGTTCAGCATCCTGAAGATTGGTTACACCCAAAATGCTATAGATAGCACTTTTAAGTTACTTTCTTCTGTCTAAACACTATACCAGGATCTGATTAATCTCATCTCATTAATTTAGTGGCTAAAATTGGACCAGCCCATGATCCTCTGTTCAAGGTCTTTTAACAGCCTTTATTATCCAGATATGTAATCAAACAGCAATGGCTTGTATATTTAGAATCAACATTTAAATGGATGCCAGTGTAGCATTCAGCCAATTTTGTTAACTCCTGGCTATCTGGAGTAATGTTAATGTTAGTCCCAAAGATTCATCAAAATTCCATTAATTGGGCATGAATTTTTAAACAAACATCATGTAATATGATAAGTGGTACTGGGTATGGAACCTTAAATACCTGCATGTTTAATACTCCTCTTTGCAGGTGGATTTAAATTTGATGTGCAGAAACCATTATTGTGTAATTAGACTTGCTTGATTCTGAAGTCTGACCTTAAGATCCCAGAATCTGTTTCATTATTGTCCAAAGTGCAAGCTCTTCATATAGATTTTGTCAAGGAATTTATTCAATAACCAATATGTATCTTCCATACCTAACAAGCAAGACCTTCACAAACTTTGTCAAAATATTTGCGTTAGAATTGAAGTTACATGTATTATAAAGTGAACCATTTTCTTTACAGTCATAGTGATACTGACCTTTGACCTTTTGATATGAAAATAAATAGGCTTCTTGCTTACCACATGTGTAAGCCATCAACACAGTTTCTAGTTATGTAAGTGAAATTTAATTAATTTTTAAATAACTGTGCAGAAACCATTTCTTTTTTTTTTCTCAGTTACAGCACCCATAACCTTTCAACTCTAAAGCTGATATTATTATTCTTTACCCACATGCAAGCCATTCACAGAATTTGGCAGCTGAAAATTGTAGTAAACTTGAAGAGATGCCATTTTTTTTCCTCAAGTCACCATGACCTTAAACTTTTGACCCCACTCACCCATAAATCAACAGGATTGTTCCTCACACCAAGGGCACACCATCCACAAATTTGTTAACTGTTGGACAGCTTGAGTTATTGGGCTAAACACCATTTTTCTAAATGAGTCACAATGGCCTTTACTTTAAGTTTTTGATTTCAAGATCAGTTGTTTTTTTTTTATCCTTTCCCTAATTGCAAATCATCAACAAAGTTAGGTAACCATACAGAGAGGGACACTCTGATAATGATATTGTGTGATAGATTTAACAAATCAAAAGCTGTAATGTTGGATTTTTAAATATTTAAACATTTAGAGATCCAAGTACAGAGTTACTGTATTCACCAATAATTTTTAGTTTCAAAGCATGATTTCTTAAAAGTTGTTGTTGTATAGTTTAATGCCATTTTTCTGCAAAATGATAGTCTATATAAGGTGGCCAGTATAAATGGTGGAGCAAGAAATCCAGGAAAACCCTGGGGGAAAAAAAAAAAACATCCTACTGGCAAGCTTTCTCAAGTACCCACATTGTTCTTAACTCTCAGTGCATGTAACCAAGTTAATGTCTGGAGCAGACAGCAGACCAGACAAAGGAAAGACAATATCATACAGGGTGATCAGCTCTAATTACTGGAACCCTTTGTTCCCTAAGTGTACTGCTGCTGCTGCTGCCTTCTGATCAGGGACTGATAACATCTGTATGCTACCTGAGCTGCCTGCATGCTATAAAAATGTTATCAAAGCACAACCAATTAGCCAACTCTTCATTTTCTTGTGTATAACACTGCTCACAAAAAAAAAAACAGCAAAATAAATTTTATCTTCAAGATACGCACTTCATTATATGGAATTGTATGAATAATGCTGAATAAATATTAGTTTCTTGAATATGCCTGGGTACAAAGTGTCTTCTCTTAACAGAACAAAACACAAAATACATCTGACACTTTAATATGTAATTCATATCTATTACATTTGGGCATCATTTTCTCATATCATATATCTGCATATTATCATCTCAGTCACATCTATGAAATATAGTTTATTGTGGATTTCAATCATATCTACTTTTAAATTCTTTTGACCTTATGATAGGTACTCAATTAACAATTTGTTGTGTACACTTTAGGTTAGCATTAATCCCATTATTAAGCCACAAGTAGTTACTCTAGTTGCACTGACTACTGGAAAAGTGCCATTACCCAGCTGAGTGGTTCTGGCTGGTTTCTGTAGTGCATAGACAGAATGCATGAAAATAAAGTTTTTTTTCGCTCTTTTTCAATTTTCTTTTTAAAACATTTTTGAATTATCAAAAGCAGTAGATTTCAACTATAAACAGTTTTAAAAATGGTACATCTGTCCTACCGATGGTAGAATCACATATATGTTACAGCCAAGTAAGAATAATTACAGGCAACCCAAAATAAATGAATCAATAAATAGTCTGGTTCCCTGATTATTATGATCTTTGTGTTGCATTCCACAATAGTAGAGAGCAAAGCAAGGAATATATGGAGTTTGGAACCAGACTACTCAACAACAACAACATAAAACAGTGATGTAATACAAAATGTTCATCATATACATGTGAAGGATTGCTGAAACCAGTTTGAAAATAATATTAGCAATCTCTCATTAGTTGGGCATCTTGAATATAAATCATTTTTTATTTTTAAGATAAAAATGAATAACTTTAATATATTAGGTGCTTTATTGACAATTATTCCCAATGCAATTTTCAAACAAGTACAGATGACTTTGCCCCCGCCCATTTATTTACTCAAAGTCCATTGAAGATGGCATCATTTCATGTTGTCATGAAGGTCCCTCTATAACTCATGCCCTTTCTTATAGTGCAATCTATATTTTTGGACCTTGCTGTACATGAATTATCAAGAGAGAGGTGTACTAGCATTGCAATGGAAAGAAATGGACAATACTTCCATTACTTTCACTTTCAACATGAAGAGAACTTTACAGAACACAAGATTCTGCCATGTTTGTCAATACTGCATATCTCCAGGCCCTATTCTTACACATGATATGTTTCAGAGATTTACTGGAGCAAACCTTTTTAGAAATCAGCTGAATATTTGGTGTGATGATTGATACCATGCAAATTGATTATTTATTTTTGTTTTTATGCACTGCTTTCTAATCAACCATTCCTTAAGACATCACACTAGACTTCTTTCAGTGATAAACACAAGATATATCTTAATTTAAAGCATAGTTTTTCTGCATTTTTTTGGCCAAAAAAAAAGTCAGGTATGAGCAAGAAGAGATCTGAAAACCTTGCTTAAAAAAGTCAGCTCTTTTGGAATGAGAATAAAAAACATTACTGAGATTTATCCCCTTAGAAGTCCATCAAAATGATTTAGTAATTGGCAAGGACTATTTAGAAATTCATTAAAATAATTTATTAATCCATTAACAGTTTAGTAATCCTGTTAAATGATTTGTATATGAGAATAATTCCAAGTAATTAATGATCATTATAATGGTTTATTTTTTCATTAAAATAATTTAGTATACCAGCAGTAAAGACTAGTAATCTAGTATGCTTTAGTAATCCACATTAGTGGTTTTTGAGTAATCCATAAAAATGATTTACTCATCTGCTAGAATCAATAACTTTCCTTAATCTATACTGGTCAGCTATGGCTAATCAATATGTAATTTTACAAAATAATACCTACAATGAATATTTTTTACATGCTCTGTGCTTTCTGACATCTTTAATTTGTTTTATTTTCTTTCCAAGAAAAGTATAACCCACCATGAATCGGCCCATAATAAATGATACCTGATAAAGTTAACTCAAGTAGATTCAATTAGGAGCAATTCAATTATACCTGTACACATAATATGGCTACAATATTATGTAAATGAAACTATTACTAAGGTAACCAATCAAACCATTCATAATATGAACATTTGTTGGAATTCTTGCTGTTTTCGTGATGAATGTGGAAGCAGTACATGATCACCAAAGTTTAACTTTCAATTATGAACTGAAAAATCGAAGTCTGAACACGTATAATTTCAGCGCAAAAGGAAAAACTCAAACTTTTATAAGGGTTAAAGAGATACACTTACTCTTCAAAATTTGCAATCCCAACATTAGCAAGTACAGGTCAATTTCCACTCACTTACCTCATGTTATATTAACAGCAAACAGGCAAGTGCCAATTTTATTTCCTGTAAAAACTTGACTGTCCATTATAAAAATGCTTGAAAACACAAGCATCAAATGATCTAAGAGAATATTTACTGTATATGTGTGTATGGAGAGATTTGGATGTCAATTTGTTTACACATGACATTTGGGTAAGCAAATGTATTGTGGGGAATGGAAAATGATAAACTTAATATATTAAATTTCAAATGCTAAAGTGTTATTATATTCATAAAAAAAATCTTGCCTAAATCTAATAATGGTAGGAAATAAATAAATTGATGGATGTTCAGATAAAAAATATTCTATTAGAAAGCATGTGATGATATGTTTTTACAAGACTGTTACAAAACATTTATACAACAAAAGAAACCAGCACCTGTTCTTTATCCTTTCAAAAGACATGTAAGTCAACTGATGAGACAGATGTTGACTGAAAGGATGATCTACCTATGTTTGTTGACTTTTTTCACTACTTTGCTTTACTAGCTATAATGTCCAATACCTCAGACTGGAAACTGAATCCTAACCTGTTCTTAAAACAGATGCATGTTTCAGTGTGGCTAAAAATATCTTTCAATGGCTATTGCAGTTAGGAAGGGAATACATAAATCAGCTCTACATTCAGGAAGGTGGTGTCAAAGTTTTCAGCAAGAAGTCCAACATGGCTGGCTTCCAAATTTGATAAAGACTGAAGAGAAAAGATCATATTGTTATCAATATAGGTTAATTCAAACTTAAGCATGAGTGAGAGGGCAACTGAAGAGTCATATGTCTTCCTCCATTTTATTATGATTTATCAGCCAAAACTTCAGAACTGACATAACATTTAATTATCTTATTAGTCCAGTTCTATTTTAAAACATCAAGTAAATTAAGAATTCTAACATGCTTCCAACTGTAGCATGCTATCTGATTGGATGCTTAAAAATATTCTGCAGCAGCAGCAGAAGCCATAGCATTTAGTAATGCTGATGTTTATGTGATGTCATGGTATTCAAAGTGACAAAATAGTCTCCCTAAATCAAATTTTCAATGTATTTTTGCAACGACAGTAAAACTATGTTAGAATGGAGAAGGCAATATTGACTGAAAGGATATTTAGGCCTGGCAACCATGGAACTCTTCAACCCGAGTTTAAGTTTGTTTTTGAGCTTGAGATTTGAATGATCACAAACATTATCACTTTTCAATGGTTACATTTGATTTTGGCAGATGCAGAAAACTCATAGTCTCAGACTCATGTTCCGAGTTTCATCACCAGGTCAGGACTAGAATGGTGGTGGTGGTGGGGTTACAGTTGCATTTAGTGAATCTGCTTACATCATGATGACTAGTCAACTTTACAATTGTAAAATCAACATAAAATGTCTTCAAAACCTCAATTACAAATAGAGGCATACAGGAATATGCATAAGAATAACATCAGGCATTTGCTTCAGTATCAGCAAAGTGATGTTCACATTTGTTTCAGTGCCTGTAAAATGGTGTTCACATCTGCTTCAGTACCAGTAAGATAGTGTTGTAATTTGCTTCAGTACTAGTAAAACAGTGTTCACATCTGCTTCAGTATCAGTAAATTGGTGTTCACATTAGGCTCAGGTACCAGTAAAATAGTGTTCACATCTGCTTCAGTATCAGTAAATTGGTGTTCACATTAGGTTCAGGTACCAGTAAAATGGTGTTCACATTTGCATCAGTAGTAGTACCAGTAAAATGATGTTCACATTTGCTTTAGTACCAATAAAATTGTGTACACATTCAGCTTCTGTAAAATGGTGTTCACATTTACCTCATAAGTAATAGAAGTGTTCATATTTGCTCCAGTGTCTGTAAGATGATGTTTTCATTATGCTTAAGTACCAGTAAATGGTGTTCACATTACGATTTGTCTGAAACATTTTAAGCAAAGAGGCACCACACACATTCTTTAATTATGGTGTTCTACAGTAATATGTTCAACCTATCAAATTTGTTTTGGTTGCCATAGTTGTAAAATGTTCTGCTAATGCAATGCAAGACTTCCTTATAAATGTACATCAATTTTACTCCAAATCAAAAACAAATCCAACATTCTGATAGTGCAATGCCACTTGACAAGTTTGCTTAAATCTGATAATATAACTGCTTGAATGTCGATAAGCACAGCCATTCAAATGAAAAAAATTGGACTATTAACAGATGTGGATGTGCTCATAATCAACTCTTCAGGGGTCTTGATGATATAAGCTATCAAAATCCTAAACAAAATAGTCTTTAGAGTGGTACAACTCAGCCAATCAGATGCAAGATCAAAATCAGACCTAAAATATGCCCTCCACAGCCAATCAAATGTACATCATTAATATTCATGAATCTTGTCCATTATCAAAGTCTCTCAGAGAACTTGATCATATAAGCCCATATTTAAATTTGATCAAAATCAGATATGCAGTCATCTGAGTGGAAACTAGTTCCAACAAATGCAAAATCAGCTCATTTATATGTGGAGGGCTCTTGATCCAAATGAAGTGAGAAATACACTAATATTGTGACAACAAGTTCAGCCAACCACATACAAGACCAAATCATTAATCTGTGTCTTGCCAAATTTTTGCAAGATTTTGATAATATAAGCCAATATTTTAAGTTTGATCAAAACTGGATCAGAAATATAGCATCTGGAGTGGTAACAAGCTCAGCCTATTAACAACATGCAAGATCACCCCATAATATCAATGAATCTCATTTCTTATGAAACATATATAAGATCAAAATGATATAAGCCTGTATCAGATCTCATATATGGTCTTCAGAGTGATTACAACTCAGCCAATCATATGCAAGATCAACTCATTATTATGCATGGATCTTGCTCATCAGTAGCTTAATCAAAACTGGATCAGACATGTGACCTTCAGAATGTAACAGCCAATCAGATTCAATATCACCTCATTAATATGCATTTATCTCATTCATATTTGATGCTGTTCAAGACTTCAACATTATAAACTTATATTCCAAGTTTGATAAAAGTGTATCAGAAACAATGCCTTCAAAGTAGTAATAGCCAAAACTAATCAGAATACTATCATTCCCTCATTATACTGCAGAAGTTAGAGGCAATATGTCCTCTTATTCTGTTTTATAAAATCTGAACAAACATTTTCTTTCCTACATCCATATCACCCAAAAAAGATGGTACAGTATTGCTTACTCAAAAAGAGACCTTCACAAATTCATGCTAAGATAGAACTGTAAAAACAACTTATATCCAGAGCTGGTAAAAAGACCAAACCTTGCATCTTTCAAGGCTAATCAGTTAAACATCCAATCTATAATCCCACTCATTATTCATTTATTCCATTCATCATTCACATAATTCATCCATCAACACACCAACTTGATTTTCTATTCATATCTCTTAAGCTCTCCTTAACTCAATTTCAACTTAATGGTTTCTGTCACTTCCTCTACTGTGCAGCTCAAAACACAGCCCATCACTTCCACTAATGTACAGCCTATGACTGTATTCAGCCTACCAGCTGGTTTTCTAAAAACAGTATATTCACTCCCTGTAACTGATTGTGAACTCCAAGTAATACTTTATTAAGATTTGTCTGATTTAGATGAACATAAATCATACAACTTAATTTGTTCACAAAACCTGTTTTGTACAAATGATTGTTATATAATCACAATTTATTCTTTTATTCCAGAGACCCCATAAATTCTTAAATTAATTTTTTGAAAAGCAGTTTTCTTTCTGCATGTTTTTTTTTTAAATTTCTTTTAATGTTACTTTTAACACTATTACATCATGCCAAAGCAATGGAGCTAAGTGCTTTTGCCAAGGACCCACCTAGGCAGCCAACCTTTTAACAATTAAATCAGAACTGATTGATCAAGATTATCCAGATTATCAGCAACAATGTTTTCCTCACTACCATGGGTAATCATTTCTCCTGCTACTGGATAACACAGTATCAATTATAAGTCCAGTCAAGCTGCAAACATGATAAAGATCCTGATCTGCCATAGCATAATGTGCCTTCAGATCAAGGTCTATGTTGTTTGTAATGTTTTCTGAATAGGCAAGTTCAGATACCCAAACCACACCTGATATCAATAGAGGGGTCATGTTTATTGGACTAGAACTGGTCCAACTACTACTTGTCATTTGTAATAAACTGCATCGGCTCTGAACTGTCAGTTACACATCGAGATGGCAGATCTGCATCTATATGCTGTTTGCAGTTGAAACAAGGTGGTTTTAAATATTTTGTGGAACAGAACAGAGACCTATACCTCTCTGTTATGGATCACTGCCATCTCACCTCTGCTGTGTGGGTTTGAGTCTAAGATTCCAGGAATGTGAGAAAGCTTGCCTGGGGTTGGTTGTTCTTTAAGCCCCACAACAACAACAAAAACAACAAAAAATGCTCAAAAAAAATTTTTTCAGCAGGCACATTTTTTTCTTTGTCACTCATCACTGATATACAACTTGTTTATATTCCTCTGCATGTTTGTATGACAGGTGATTGTTGAGCAAAGATATTGTAAACATCTTAAATGTAACACCACTACATGATATAACATTTTTACACAACACCACTACATAACTTTTTTACACAATGTATAATTTGCTTAGCTGTTTCCAGGTCAGACTATACTTTTCCTTAAATGATGATCATAGGCCTGCTATCAGTGCTGAATGAGTTAAAAACTGAATAAGACTACACATTATATCTAAAAAAACAGTCACTGTGTGACTGCCACTGAGACAGCAATGCATGGCAAGACCCAACCACCTGAAGCAACCAACTGGCTGCTTGCCTCCTACCTAGCCAGCTATAGTAAGCAAATAAAGCTGATTACAATGAGTTTGTTGAAAACAAATACCTCATTTAATAAACTATTCTGGGCCAAAACAAATACAAAGCAAATATTTGGTACAGGCCTAGTTGTTGTTGTTGTTGTTGTTGTTGTTATAGGGTTTAACGCCATTTTCCACACAATATAGGATTAGTTATACAAGGCAGCCAGTATAAATGGTCAAGCCCAAGGCTCAGAGCACAGGCCTTTCTTCGATTGTTAATGACTCCAATCTACTGTTGCATCATCTGCCAACAGATCAGTATTTATACTGGTCATTTTACCCATTTCACTTTAGCATGGCTGACCCTGATGTCACAGATTGTGACAGAACATCTGAGTTTAGTTTTCTGAACAGAGCTAGACTTAGGTGACTTAGTTGCTAGAATGCCTTATCCTGGACAGGAAGGGGCAATTTCAAATCATACCAGATTATACCTAAGCAGGAACTTAACTCAGCACAGCATAAAATAATACCAGTTGCCATAAAACACTAAATCAAATCAATGTTCTTCAAAACCCTCTACAACTTGGTACCCCTATGCACATGATAATAAATAAAAGCACAATATTGTTAAAAATAGGGAGAAGGAAATAATTCAATTGTTTTAAATATTTTCAACTTTAAAAACCAACCTACTCATTATTAACACAGACACTATGTTATTGGTTCCACTCAAAGCAATGAAATTTTTGCAGGGTTCATTCACAAATGTGTCCCTGTGTCACTTATCCTTATTTTTCATCTTTAGTGCAAGGAAGTTCCCTCAATGGCACCCATAAGGCATATGAAAAGAATTCCCAAGAAAATAAAGATAAAAGACTGATAAGTTAATATCAGACTGAACTGAAAGCATACACAATCCTTGCTAAAAAAAAATGGTGCACATAATATGAAAGAAGCATAAGATGAACAATTTCATTGACTGACAGAAATATCATTAAACATCTTAACAAGTGTTGATGTTGATTAGTTTGAGCACTGATCAAAAATACATAGCCAATGATCACGACTGAAAATAATAAGAGACAACAAAATCTTAAGCAAAAGCACTGCTGCAAACATTTCCAAAGCAGCATATAGGGGCAAAAAAGTGAAGAATCAAATATCCAGAAAAAAAATTCTAGATATGAATGGTTATTTAAATTGTAGGAATTCAAATTCCAGTACAAAAGGCTTTTGATTGAGAAGGGCATTGACAATGATCACAGGTGCTTAAATTGTGGCCTTTTTCCAGAACTATATACTTGTAATCAGATGTTTAATTTCCAGGTCCACTAATATAATCATGTCCTGAACAGTGGACACATTTTACATAGTGGAGATGAAGATATTGTGTCAAATTATGCTAAATTCTGACTCTTCATTGACTGATTGAAAGCACAGTAAGACAGTATATACTGGTATGTTGGAAAAGTGAATATTTATTTTAGAAATTAGCAAAACTTTCATATAAGTACCTATAATGTGTGTGTGTGTGTGTGTCCCAAAGCTGTAGAAATGAGGGTCAATAAAACCCCTTGGTATCAGAACGGGGGAGTTAAATAAAAAATGTGGGGGTCATAAATATACTGACAAATTTTCATCTGATTCATACTTTTTCAGCTGAAATAAGATAAATAGGATATTGCAACTTGAAAAACATGCTCTCTATCTCTCTAAACTGCAAATAAACCAATACGCACAATTAACACACCAATGCATTTTCCATTCAGAGAGATAATTTTATTAGTCCTTTTCCTTTTTCCTTTTAGTTTAAAAATCACTTTTAAGTCTCCTTATACACTTTTTGTAGCAATTTATAGAAAAACACATTACATATAAACCAATATAAAAATGAAAACAAATCTTATAACTAAATAACAGTTAATTTATTACCCATCATAAAATCTATCATTGGTTTCATTGCACTTCACCCCAAAACACATTTATCCAAAACATCAAAGAGGCTAATAATTTATCTTCTCTTTAAAAAGTTACACATGAACTTTTAGATCTTTTGTCTGTCAAGTTAATAATGTGTTAAAAATATCTTGTGATGATCAAGGGCTGATTTTTTAAAATTCTTAAATGCTGTCAGGAAAGGATTATTCTTTGTACAGTCAATGCAATCACTGATCAGAAGTCACAACAACGGTAATCCCAATGGATGTGTCATTTTCCAGCCAAGGGAATTATTTTCTCCATTTTTCATTAAAGTCAGATCCACAGTTACTCTTTTGTGTTCCGATTCTTTCACTTTCTTCACTAATGATTCTTAGTGCATGCTGTTTTAACACATTTTAGAGCAAAAAGGTTAAATAAACATAAGGATGACATCTTGCTGAACTTAATGTAATTACATGAGAGCTCCTGCTTTGCATGCTGTTTAGAAGAGTGCCAACGAAGGAAGCATACAAAGCAGTCTATAATAAAAGTATACACATGTGATGCCATCCCTAATCCAACCATTGGATATTAAATAAGTCCTGACTGCATTTTGCAAATTCTTTGAATAAAAAACATAAAAAATTTATGTGCATCAATTTTCTCCAGTGTGAGTGTATGACATACAAATGTGTATGTGTGTGTGTGATATTCAGATTTTTACTTTTAGCTGCAACAAGTTTAATCATATCAATACAATATATGTAGTGTGGCAGTTTATAATGATGTCTAGCACTGGGGTATCATTCGACTGACAGTAGGATAATGTCCCACCCAGTCCTATTATTTTGACACCAGGAAGACCAATCTTAACACTAACCTCTTAATGGAGATTGCCAAGTCATGCAGCTCCAAGTACCATTTTTATTAGTCTCTGGCATGACTGGCCGTTCAAACCTACAACCTAACACATCTGAGGCAAGGCACTCTAACCACTTAAGCCATGGGAGAGATGGATAACCTATATTTCTATGCTAAAAGTTTTCAGCCATCTAAGGAATAAATTTAGTGATGAAATAATATAAAATGGACTGTACAAGGTTTCTCAAGTAAGTTTTAATGCAAACATTTTCTTTTTTTTACATTTTTTTTCTGATGTGACTATAACTCAGCTATGATTATTTGTTGGCAATATATCATTAAAGCAGAAGCTATGTGAAGATAATAAATGAAAATCTACAATCTAAAGCTGAAAACAGATTTTAAATGCTTAAATTTTAAAGTAGCAGTTACTTCTTCTACATTCATATATAAAAGAATTCTAAGAGAGATGTCAGAATTTGTCTCTTGATACATGCATGCACCTTTTCAGATGTAAGAATCCCTTGTACAACATAAATATTATTATGTCCTGAAAAATAAACTTTAGGTTTATCTTTCAAAGACTGACACATGTCAATGAGCCTTGAAAATAAGAGCTATGATGTAAAGCATATGGTTCATTACAGGGAATACTAGTCCTACTGTAATCAGCCCTTGCAGCAGCATCTCCATGTTCAAGTCTGCATGTTTACAGTATGGGTACACTGTAATGTTGTTCATTTCAAAACATAATTTAGACCCCAATCTTATGAAATAATGTGCAAGCAGATCAGGGTCTGTAGTATTGTTTTGAAGATACAAGTAGAATAAACAGCACTAATCCAGATCTGCTGGCACATTATGAAAAGGCAGGGAGAGTCTAACTACCGCATATATTTTCTTGTAAGTAGTGTCAAATTGCAAACAACAAAAATCTGGACTTGCCATATCTTAATGCACCTGCAGACCTGGGTCTATGCTATTTGTTCTTCTAATTACTCCTAACAAATTGCAAAGAACTAGATCTACTGTCCATGGTAGATATCCATTGTGCTGTTTGCAGTATGAGTATATACAGTATGTAATTTGGCATGCATTAAACATTTTTGTTAATACATATGGCATGCATGGTTTGTTTTAGTGTGTTCTTAAAATCCATTGTTAATCAGAACTCAGACCATAACAGAGATCTGAGAGACACAAAAATGAAGTCATGTTATTTTGGTTTACCAATAAAGTTTCAGCTTTCACACTTAATGACTGTTGTAAAAAAATTTCATTTAAAATGTATTGTTTCTAACTAAAACTCTCTATCACATGAAAGGCAATGTTTATACTGATAGGTTTTGAAAAATAAGTGGACCAGGTAGACCAGATTGGTAGAACATAAAACCCTAATTGGTGCCTGTCAGTTTTATTATGAATAACAAATCTCTTATTTTAATCAGAATGCTGACTGATGTTGTACATGTAGTACATGTACTAATTCTTTTGGATTGTTATAAACAATGACTTTGTAGCCTTAGGCAATAATCTCTTATTATACAACAGACACTGGGATTCCATTACCATTAAGTGTCCTATACATTAATTTCAGAACAAAATTGTCATTTTCCACAAAATCACAAAATTTGATACCCAAGAAAATAAAGGAGTTCACAATAATATTGAACACTTTGTTTTGCAGACCCATTTTTGTTAGTGTTTGACTGTTGCATGTTTTCCAACATCACAGACTGTGGCAGGTATGAGATGTCCAAAGGGCACCATTTTCATTTAGGACCAACTATATCATGGGACAGATGTGTGTAGCAAGTGTCATAACAATTCTCTAAGTATTTCTGATGCTGTAGGATGTAGTGATAACAATAACAAGCTAACTGACACCAAGCAACAGAAAACAGCCATCCCATAAGGTGTTTGATCTATGGCCAGTAGAGCAAACGATTTAAATTCAATTGTGTCCAAGGTTTTGTAGAGCTTACTCTATGACCCAATTTTGATTGAAGATTGTGATCAGGGTACATGTAGTACATCAGAGTACATGTACTGTATACATATTACTCTGCAATTGTGATTGAATATTGTGATTAGAGTGCTCTCCCCCTGCTATGCATTTTAGTAATAATTAGCAAAGAGCTTGTACTAACTAGATCAAAACAAACATAAAACAAACTTCCAGTAAAAAGTATGGAGTTCATTGAAATAAAAGTTGGCAATATTTTCATTATTTTTACTAAAGAGAAACTATGGTCAAGCTTGAATTAGCACTCACCCAACTGGACAATTTGCTCTATCACCAAATTTTCACTTGCTATTTTGAGTGGGCAAGTGAATTTTCATATTGTGAATTATTACACTGGATAGGAGTTTCTCTAAAGTAATGTCAAGTATTGAAGTGTCTGCTGTTTGGGTTGTTCAAGTTGTATTGTATATAACAGAACAGTCAAGACAATCAAGTTGTACTGTATATTACTGTAATGTCTGGACAATAAAAATGTACTGTGCATTACTGTACAATCCTGACACTCAAGTTGTACTGTGTATTACTGTGCAGTCTTTATTATAAGTTGTACTGCATATTACTTTAACTAGAGATGCTCCATTTGTACATTATACTACTGATCAGTCTAGACTGACAAGTACTGTATACATAATATAATGCAATCTAGACACCAGCTGTACAGTATAATACTGTGCAGTTTAGATGTTCCATACTCAAATGATTAGTTTAAACAAGTACTATATATTACAATGCAGTCTAGGCAACCATGACTGTTCAGTCTAAACAATCCAATTGTACCTGTAATACTTACTGTACAGTCTAGAAAATTGTTGTACAGTTCATTACTGAACAGTCAAGACAATGAAGTTGTACTATATTACTTACTGTAGACTTTAGACACCCAGTATACATTATACAGTATTTCAGAGTCCAGACATTAAAGTTATACCATTTAGACAATCAAGTTGCACTGTATCTTATTGTACAATTTAGAACCTCCAGTTGTACAGTATATTACTGTAGAGTGCAGACACTCAAGTTGTACTGTATTTTGTACCATATACAGTATTACTCTAAGTGTAGACCAGAGATATGCAACCTATTTTACATAGCATTTTTTTTTTTTCTGGATTAATTACAAAATGAAAAGGCAAGAGTTAAATCAAGACATTTGGCTGCCCTTTCCATGCCACACATAATTGTTTGCCACATTGTAACACATGCTGTATGTTGCTGAACCCTGGTCTAAGCATTATGATGCAAATTTTTCTATAACTTAATATGCAAAATATTTTTTACTGAAAACAATTTTCATTGCATCAAATTCTTTATATTATTATTTATGGCTGTTAGATACCAGAGGCAAGTTTAAATTCCTTCTATATTTATCATTCACACCATGATCTCAATTTAATATTTAAATAACCATATTGGATTTTCAATACCAGTGTAAACTAATAAAAAGCCCTTTGATTTGCACTCAAGAGTATGTATCTGTGTATTTAGAAAAGAGAAAGCAAAAATAGTTTTGTGTAAAAATGGAATCAGTCAAATTAAACAACCACTTCCATGCAATATGATCCATTAATATTTAATCAATTTTTACATTTAAAGTTACAACATGCAGTATAATATTCTCTCGGGTCATGAACCCAACAATCAACTTAGATCACATCCAGATATCCTAAAAACATTGCTGCTTGAGTCTGTGCTGGAGATTTTGTCAACCTCCAGCAGGCAGGTAACTTTACTTTTGAATGATCAGTTTTTACTAACTGAAACTAATACCTTTATTTCCAATCTCCAGCTCAAGCTCCAACTTTTACAATTTTACAAGCTGAGACTTTTGCTGCAAAACTTAAAGGCTACCGGCCACACTCCTACATTTTTCTATTTACATCAGATTTGCATTATATGATTAAAAGTGGTTATACTCACACAAAAAAAAACAAAAATATTATCAAGTGTAAAGAAAAATAATTTAATTTATAAAAAAAAGATGAATACAATGCAGTTACTTCCCCTTAGCTACGATTTCCCACCTATAGAGGACGCCAGCCAGAAATGATGTACATTTATTCCCACAAGACGTAGTACATGCTTCTTGCTGTAGAAAATTAAAAGATTATAAACTATGGATAGGAAACATTTAGATGAAACTACTGAAAACTAATTTACTGTTCAGTCTTATATCGATATGCATGTACGACACACTAGATTGTGTCCCTTTCAAAACTGATCCATTGTTCCAAATAAATTAATTAAAAAAATTCCCTTTAATACAGGTAAAATGGAATCAATGTTGGCTTTTTTATGTCGGCCATCTTTATTTTTAAAAAAAAAAGAAAATCAGCACACTTAAAAGAATTCAAAGAAACCAAACTTTACTTCCTTATGTGGGCCGACTTCATATGAAAAATCTACACACTTAAAAGATACTAAAGTCAGTTTTCGGGGTTGTTTGCTTTGTAATAAAAAAACATTTGTACTTGATATCCTGTCAGAAAGTTTAAGGAAAGAGTTTACTACTCGCTTCAAGTTGCTTCAAGTTGCGTTTATCCATCACTCTGGCTTCTATTTGTTTCCCAGATGTTATCATAATTTATAGTTTGCAGGGCAAATAGTATACACAACAACAATGTGCTTTAAAAACTTTTTTGTGACCAGTGCTAGCAAAAAGATTATCATTTGCACTCACAGTGGATGTATTTCAAAATAATGAATTTTATTTGTGAGATACTTCTTATAGTTAACCTGGATACAATACAATCTTAATTTGCACCTTGTAAGGTCATGTGTGAATTGGATTTTTCATCTAATTTGTGATTTTGTTATTTGACATAAGCAATATACTCTACAGTAAGGAAGCATACATAAACCGGTATCCACTACATGAGCATATATTTTTTGTATATTATTCTAACAAATTTCTTTCATTTTATTTTCAAATAAGTGTATGTTTATCATTTTGTTTACCCTGTGTGGGGGAAAACAAATTCAAAACAAAATTCATTTCTCATTTTTATGGAATAATAGAGCAAATATGATTGATGATATTGACTAGTAATGACAAGCATTGAATTTCTCTCCAGTGTGTATCATATGCAACATATATATTTGTTTTTAATATCTCACATATGCTACCCTTAGAAAAATGTATACATATTCTGTAGATTATGATGTTTTATTAATAAATGAATATTGATAATTTGACAGGAAGACATATATTGAGAATGTTGTTGTGCAAATGCATCTATCTTTAACGTAAAAAATGTTGTTGTTGTTCTGGGGCTTAATGCCATTTTTCAGTACAGGATAGGCTATACATGGCAGATATTATTAATGGCCAAGGGAGAAACTGGGGAGAAACTGTAAAAATCCTCGAAGCTAATGGCAAGCTTTCTCACATATCCACATTCACCGAATCTTATAGGTTAGATGGCAGTGATCCATAATGGAGAATGCTTTATTTAGACCACTAGGCCACTCTCGGCACCCCACCTAAAAAAAAAATGTATATGGATATTTTATTTACAATAAGCAAGATATGTCTGCTTGTATTTTCTCTCATATGTATGTACATTGCAAAGTATGATTATTTTCTTTGAAAGGATATCAATTTCATTGAAAATTTAGTTTTTTCCTAAAACCTATTTTTAAAACATATCTTACATAGTATCTACTTGTTTTAAGATAAAGAAATTGTTCAAACTGTTGTTAAGTTGGGCCGAATTGTTTTGGGCATAATCTGGTATTAATGATACAACTTTCCAATCCCCTCACCCAATAACATCTCAAAGCTTGAATTCACTTTTTTTGGTAAACAGGTTCTTTCTGAAAAATAAAGAATCCTTTTTCCCATCATCACTCTTTTGGTTACATCCAAATGCAAAACGGTGCATCATATTTGCTGTACAAAAGCACAATCCTAAGATATATCAGAGATATTTACCTTGGGAAATTAAACATTTGAATGGAAAGGTTGAATAGAAGGGATAAATGAACAGTCATATCCATGTTTGGCACACAGAAACTACCAAATGTTTACAGAATGACAAATAATTTGTACATCTACAAAAGTGGACTTTTAAGCCTAATTAAGCATTTTTATGGTAGGCAAACATAACAAATGCTTTTGTTTATGACTATAATAATATCACACAGTTTTACCATATAGGTGGCCGGTGACTTTTAATACAACTCCTGGCCAATTGATGATAAACTTTGCTTAGCTCCAAGTCTTACTTCAAAAATTTGTGACCAATGAAAAACACTGAACCATAATTAACTGACACATTACTCACAAGAGATTATATGGGACTATGCTATTTGTTGTGTACAAGATACACTTGAAACCAAGTCAGATCCAACTACAAACATCACCGACCCAGATCTCTTTGGCATATTTCCGCAGATCTGAGTTAATGCAGTTTGCTTGGATTAAAGTTAACAAACAGACCCCAATCTACTGGCACAAAATGTGACTGCAGATTAGGGTTTATGTTGTCTATAATTGCCTGTGTTTCATATGCAAGTATATAGGATACAAGTAAATACCATATATTCTCCCAAGTAGAGTTCCAACTGCAAAATGTATAGACCCAAATCTGCCTTTGCATAATGCAGTAATCAGTCAAATCTGCAGGTGTATTATGCTACAAAAGATATGAATATTTGTTTTTTGCAGTTTGACTAGAGGCAGTATACAGCAACCACTATCAAATATGACAAATGACAAGACATAAATCTCTGTTACTTATTGGATGAAGGTTAATTTTTTTAATCTAAGGAAAGCAAGTGGATGATATTCAACAAACATCTGCTGCTAAAAAATGATGGAAATGTATTGAAATTTAGATGAATGATTGTTTATGAGAACTAATCAACCAATGATTTTAATCTTTTGGAGATTATTAAACATTTTCTAACACTTAGCTGAAAAAACAATAATATGAACAATAACAATATTGATTATATTTTATTAATGTGACAGATCTATTACAAAAAAAATTAATGTATGTGGCCCTGAATTATTTACATAAACAAATATATCCAGTGCAGTTGGGAACAAGAATTACACTAAAAAAGGACAAAAGATTCATGTACACAAACCAACACTATAGGTGTGTGTGTGAATATATATATATATATATATCTGGCACACAAAGCACCATGCATACTGTTATGTATATCCATATTATGTCTTTAACTTTTGGTATAAGACTGTAGATTGCAGGTTGTTTTTGTGTTTGTGTTCAACAGATATAATGAACCTGTCTGAGGTAATGTTCCATTGGATGATTAAGTCAGGTGGTTTGTGTTGTGACATAAGTCATGTAGAATTTATGTTTTAAAATCGGTCTGCAGATGTATTTAATGTAGTGTTTAGATACAATGTGAAATCAATCATTTACTTTGATTATTCACTGGAATTACAAGTGCTCACTGACTTTGAACTAAAATATTCTGGGATTTATTGTGAATTCATTCAAAGACATTATGGACAATGCCATTGTATTGAATCAAGACTTCATTTTTCTGCATATTCAGAGATATTAGTATATCAGCATATTCAAGATCTGGAATTCATTCAGAACACAATTTTTTTGGACATTCAATAGAACTTTAAGGATTATTTTGGATTTAATTGATAATTCTTTTAAGTTCTGCTTAAATTTTCATTTCATAAGTTATAGAACCAAATTATTTGTTAAGTTTCACACAACTCTTGGTTTTACTTTCTTTTGTTACTTAGTTTAAGACCAAAGGCTCGTAACAATACAGCCTTGCATAATCTCTCTCTCTCTCTCTCACACACACACACACACACACACACATGCATGTCACAAATCTGAGACTGTTGTAATGTAAATATACAAATATTGACAAGAAGGTAATGTAATAATGCTCTCACTCAAGGAGGATTTTTAAATGTAAAATCCTAATACCATAGAAGCTTGTATTAACTATCAGCACACCAGATATTAAATTTAACTGCACCTTTACATGTACAATTATGTACTGGGACACAGTGAGTGAACCATACCTGCATGGTTCATAATCAGGTTTTGTGCATACAATTCCCCAATCAAGGCACACATACCATATCACCATTATTATTAAATTCAAGGATGATAAGAAACATGTTTCCCCTTTTTAAATCTCTGATGTATTCTTGCCAAAACAAACCAGAATGTGTAATTTATGTACAGCTCACAGCATTTATATCTTGAAATTTACTATATTATGCAATGATGTTAGAGGTGCATGCCGATAAATTACACTGCACCTGATGCATCAAATTTGTTCATGAAATGCAAACCTTCATAATTATTAATTTCCATTTTGTATGAGGACAGAGTTGTAATGTTCTTGCGTTTTTCATTACTATTATATTTGTTAATTAAATTCATGTGTAGATGTGGTTGGTCTGATATATTATTTGTGATCTTTTTTTTAAAGTGTAACCAAATAAATTTCACATGAGAATATTTAAATTAAAATAAATTTTAGTGCTTCCCCCCCACCCAGGATCATCAAATCCTTTGCAAGTGGACATTTAACTGAAGGCAAATTTAAATGCATGCAACATGTCTCAAAAAGATGCTCCTGTGCAATCATATAAAAATGTCTCAATATTGGCCCATATTTAGACACAAGCTTAAAACAGCTTAAATATTCTAGTGCATGTTTGTAAATAAGTTCAAGTCTTGAATTGATAGGGTCTACAGACATGTAAAGGTCAGTTTTAGTCTCTTTATTAGTTCATAGGCTCTCAATGATTTGTTCAATCAAATGATAAGGTTTCAGATATACCTGCTTAAGAGTAGAGTGAAACAGCACTGACCCTAATCTGCCATCACAAATCTGGGTCAATATTTGTTCAAGTAAAAGTCCTTTCAAAATGCACAGACCCAGATCAGACATCTGGAGGATTATACCATGATAGGTCTGAGTGCATGTAGCTTACAGTAGGATTTGACTTAGGTGAGTATATACAGTAACCCTAGTGACATCAGCAGATCAACAAAGGCTCTTCTACACATTGGAAAAAGATCAAACATGACTTGAATTTATGGCTGGGAAAAATCCAAATGATCTGTCTGGAATTTTAATTAAAAAATCTGGGATTTTCCTTCATTTACAAAATATAATCACGAGCATGTGACAGAAAATCCTATCTGCACACAAAAATCTCCAACTTGTGCAGGCTGCTGGAAACTGAATTTTGTTAATACTAAGATGGTTATTTAAAGTTAAATATAAACAGATTGGATGTTTTGAATGTGATCAACTGTAATCATAAAGTAAAGGCCCAGAATGCATACTGCGGTTATCCAAATATTAGCACCCAAGCAGAAGTGTGTGTGTTTGTGTGTGTGTGTGTGTGTGTGTGTGTGTGTGTGTGTGTGTGTGTGTGTGTTTAAGAAGAGAGAGAGATTCAGATTTGCAGACATAATAGCAGTATGACTGAAAAATTGTTAAAGCTATGTTAAAAATCATAATCACATCACATCACAGAATGGTAAATTGTGAAAAGACAGAACAACTGCAATGGTATTTATGACTTAAATCAAAGATTATTCAAAAGAAGAATGGCTCACCTAGGTTTGTTCTTTTGTTTCAACTCAGGACTGGCTATATCAAGTTGAGAGCTAAGTGCCTATTATAAAGAATATTCCTGATCCAGGATGTCTTGGTTGGGTATCAAACCCATGACCTCTGCATAGCAACTATGGCTCCCTTATGTCAAAAGCAAAAAGGAATACAGTGTCTGTAGTAATGTTTATCAGCTCATAAGTAAAATTGAGTATACATGCATAATTCATTTAAATGTGTATCCCTGGTCATATTTGAAGGGAGTTTGATCTCATTATTACACCAAGATTGAAGGGTTTTATGTGTCTGGATGTTTTCCGAAAAAGATTGCTTGAAACTGCTCATGTAGTTCTTTTGAAAAGTTGACAATAGAAATTGTTACTGGACAATGAATGATGGAAGACATGATGGATACAGGAGCAGACAAGTCACCTGGCCTTATGGTCAGGTGAACCAAAAACAAGTCAACAGTAATCAAACCAGCATGAATCTGCAAGTTTTCTGGATTTGCACAAAAATATTTTATATGTGCAGTGGCAAGAGTTCCCATGGTAAATACCAATGGTTGTTTTCCCACACACATGCACTGAGGAACCACTATCCAGGTAGTCATGTATAAAATCTAGTACATATGTCCTAGGCAGTCCTCTCTGATGGTACTATGTTTGGTAAATAAATACTGAAACTAAAGCAACTTCCACTGCTTGCCATGCTAACTCCTCATAGCTTTTTAACACACACCTGATACACCCCCCATTCCAATCTATCCAACTCCTGCTACAAACCAATAGAGAAACGCATTATTCATACCCCTTACAAATATCAAATGGGCAACCTATCATATACATGCTCTCTTGTATTCAAACTTAAAAAGTGTCAATTGACCCTAACACTGATGCCAGTGACCAATTCCTAATAAAATATCATGTTTTGATCTCCAACTTGTGTAAGTGTTGGTACTGTTAAAATGAATTAAATGTTGACCTACTGTAGTATCACTTTAATTTGCCTGGGGGTAGAATACAAAAAGTTAAAAAAATCCTACCTGTGCCAGAGCTAGCAGTCATTGTTGTTTCTTAGGCATACTCATTTCAAATGCTACTGAACAGTGAGAACACTAACTACATTTCAGAAATAACAATATTCCAGATGCTTATATATAACAAAAAGTTGAGAGTTAAAACATTGTAAAATGCAGTATAAATAAATAAATATTAGACTTTTGACCTCTCATGAACTTCAAGTTAGCAGCCCCAAAACTGTACCCTCTCAAAGATGATAATGATGTGGACAACTAAGTATTAAGTTTAGTGAATTTAAACCTAGTGATTTTGGAGACAGTTACAGAAAGACAGACAGACAGACAGACTGATGGATGAATCAACATATAGACAGAAGGCATCACAATATTTCTCTATTAAGTGTGGGGCTAAACATCTGATGTGATGAGTACTAAAAGCTTTACACATTTTTAATTTTAATGTTTCAAGTAAATTCTCAGCCTTGGAAGTATTGGCCATTCAAAACTAGGTGTTCAGTATAGGAGTATATACAGCATTCTATGATAACCTTCAGGCAATTCTTGTACATCAAAGATAATGTATCACGGTGGTTAAGAGGCCACCTTCAGGTGCTTAGTCATGACACCCAAGTCCAACTACAGCTACAACTCAGTCCTAAAATACAACAATTCATCACCTATACAAAAACAACTTTTAGTATAACCTTTCTCATCTCTCAACCTTTGAGAGTTTGAATGAAAAAAAACTATATATATATATATATATATATATATATATATATATATATATATATATATATATATATATATATATATATATATATATATATATATATATATCAAACAGAACAGAAAGTGCTATCCAAGGATTCTGTAGTAGAATCTTGATAATAGTAGGCAGAATTATTAATACAAATAATACTATCATACTGGTTAGAAAATTTTAATACTCCAGACCTGGGTTTGAAAATCTGTAGAGTATGAATCAAAATTTTCTAACCTTTATGTTAGTATTTATTGTACCAAATTATTAATTATCAAGATTCTACTACAGAATCCAGGGACAGCACTTTCTGTTCTATATGAAATATTATAAGCTGGTTGAGACCTAATGTATCTAGAGTTTTAATTCATGCAGAAACAACCATGTAGGGTTTTCCAAACAAACATTTTCTATGTTTTATTTGTTTGTTTTGTCTATATTTTGTATATGCATTTGAAAAAGATTTGTTAAGAGTCAAAAGCGCAAAGGCTAGTTAGATACTAGTTTTGCACTGTTCATCATCAGTTTATTGCATCTGTAGTATTGATTTAACTGTTTTCCCAAATTTCTTGCCAGTATTAATGGTGGAGGAAGAAACCGGAAAAGAACCACCACCCAGGAAAAGAACCACCACCCACGAGAAGCACCTTCCCTGAATCCAGGCAGACAGAGGTGAGATGGCAGTGATCCGTAAGGGACAGCAGCTTTAGACCACTGGGCCACTCAGGGCCCCTATTTTATATTTGAATTCTGACCTTTTTTGCCAACCCTAACCTATAAATGTTATTTTTTTAAGATTTATATTTTGAAGTAGAAGTTGAAAGTGTGTGTGAATCTGATCAGATATATTTTTAATCATTTATATGTTTTTAAATCAACTTCTGGACAACTAATTAGTGAGATATTAAATGTTTAGTTTAATGTAGGAAACACAGATTCTGTGTACTAGAAACAATCAAGCCAGTTATAAAAATATATCAGTAGTCTCCTGTGAAGTCCACTAGGAAAAGATATATACTGAGTTTCTGAATTTGAAAGAGGTCTATTGGCATCACTCATCACAAAAATACCCTAATTAAGATCTCCAAAAGCAAAGGGCTCCTTAAGCCCACCTAAGTTGATGCAATATTCGGACCAATTAAGTATGCACAGTACAAAAACACTAACAAAAAAAGTACACCTAGTACACAAACACTAACAACTTTCACAAGTTAGGTAAATTCACAACTGGGGGTGTATATGGGTGTATATGCATTGATTTGATTTGTGGTTGGTCAGAAAGAAGCCCAACAAAGTAGGTAAGGGACAAAACTTGGAAACAATATTATTACTTGCTGCTGGTGTACTTGGTAACAGTATTAGTCGTGACAGGAAGAGAGGACATCAGGGAAATCTATCCAGACGGAAAACAAAAGAAACCAGGGACAGAACTTGGCAGAGCCCCGAGACCAAAAAGCCCACACAGAAAAGATTATTATAAACTTCAATTGCCATTAAAAGTGGGTGCAGGCCTGGGGTGATACCTACAACCCTTGAGTTTTTGGCACTCTGGGGTTGTCAACTGGGGGCATCGTCCCTGGCATTAATGCTGTTGGTTGCTAGCCTGGGTGAGACATTCTGTTCTGTTTCAATGCATGGCAGAATCAAGGGTCTCAAGGCCATGGGAATAAGGCCAGCGGGGTACCAAAAGCCAATAGGCTGAGTGCCTCCCTGTAGGGACAATACGGCCCCCTTTGGGGACAGTACAGGGGGGTAATTGCCCACCTTAGGGTATGGAGAGCATTGCCATCAAAGGGGGGCTCTAGCCCTTATCAGGGCTATAACCAGTCTCAAAGCACGTGAAGTGAAGTGTATGTGAAGTATATGGTCCACTTAAATCTCATGCATTTGAAAGAGGTGGGTCGGCAGAGTGCAGTGCATTCAGACAGAGGTCTGAGCAGAAGAGGTGATACAGTTGGAAATGGAGTACCACACTGGATTTAAACAATGATAATAACTAATTGTGACTCTTAAAAAGGATTAAGGACATTATTAACAGACCACTCACTATGTACACAAAGGGAAAGGTAGACAATTCATTAATACCTCAACAACAAAAGCTAAATATTCATATACTTATATAATAACGCCTATTTATTTAAATACTCTACTTTAACACTTGCACCGTTGTACATGTAAATATAACCACTATGATACCCAATTTCTTTCTTTAGTTAAATGAACGTGACACTCACTAATTAATAACAATAATAATAACCACAATGGAGGAGATATTCACTATTACATACGTTCCTGTGCACCATACTTGATAAATGTTATTGGGTCTAATTGGGAAGTGTGTTTGGCATATTGGTTCTTATAGTCTTTATTCCCAATGTGGATATGTGAGAAAGCTTGCCAGTAGCTTCTCGTGGGTCGGTGGTTCTTTCCGGTGATTTCCCGGTTTCTTCCTCCACCATTAATACTGGCCGCCATGAATAGCCTATCGTGTGCTGAAAAATGGCGTTAAGCCCAATAACATAACATAACTCAGAATGGAATTTGTCTGTCTTGGCTAAAAATGCAGGTTTCCCAAGGACAGTGCTGGGTGCATCATAGGAGTGTGCTACTTATTGGCATCACTCCTTTAACATAGCAGTTCTTTGCAAAGACCCACCTGACTGGTTGGAATTTAGGTGCACTCATCCAGTAGCCAAAACTCAATAGTGGGAGTGGGAAGGATTGAAATACAAACACCAACCAATCAAAATGCACATATCATTTACTTAACTTATCCATGCTATATCCATTAATGAAATAGAACAATAACAAATAAATATATCTAAATAAATGAATAATAATAAATATCTATGTCCAGTACAGAAATAAAATAATAACCAGCTTACAATACTTAGGTTAAACAATCAATGAAACATTAACTCCTTAATCAATAATAATAAATATCTATATAGATAGCATTAAATATCTTTTAACCTTAAAATTTAATAGCCATATTAATATAATATATTGTTATCTTCTATATATCATCAATAGTAAATAATAATAAAAAAAACAATTTGTTACTATGAACAAAGTACCACATAACATAATGCCAGCTGCCTAAAATAATAGCAACACCACCAACAACATTATGGACATGACAATTTGACCTAATGGACAGAGTCATTTCGAGAAGATGTAACTAACCAACAACAACTTGCCAGGCAAGCATCAAAGGAAGGAAAGTTCTACATACTGCCCCATAACTCCCTTCCCCCATAAACACCTGTGCTGGGGACATCAAGCAGGTGCTGGGGAAAATGTGCCAGCAATACCTGGGTGAGATCCCTGCATACAGGTTAGGTATCAATCAAAGGCAAGGAACATTACAGGACATACACCTTCTCACCTGCTGTTCCATAACACCATTACCCTGGACATGAACAAGCTCAAAGGACAAGCTAAAAATCAAATGTAACTCTGTCTTCAGTTTGGCCCTTAAAGACCATCATACAAACATGATCATCTTGGATGGAAGTCAAAAACAGCCAACCAACTACAACTAAGCAGCACTAAAAGAAGTAATGGATGACCTACATCTAGCTGATTGGAAATAATTCAGGCCCATATAAGTATACTAAGTACACAAAATTCCAACATGATATAGTATTCCAAATCCACAACTCTTCAACATTTGGCCAATTACCTAGGTGGCTTACACAAAATTGGAATAGGGACACCCATAGGCATATCTGGCAAAGATTTGATCACTGTCTGCCCTGCTAAGATAAAGCAGGTAGGACTTTTTCAGGGGGGGAGTGGCTGGTGAAGCAGGCAGGGCTGAGTGTTTCTTTGGTAGTTTCTTTTTGCCTTCTCTTAGAAAAATGTCAAAGGTGGAACAATAAGAGTGCCCCACAAGAGCCTCTAGTCCAGCCCAGAACCAGAACCAGTCAGGAAGCTATCCATGCCTATGTGCATAGGTGACTATAACACTACCAGTTTAAAAGAGGTGGCAATTTGGAGACAGTGAAAAGTAACCATTAAAGAAATATGAAGCCTAGACATTTGTTTTGCTTGCTCTACCAGCTAATTCCCCAAAGTAGCTGCCACCCACCCACATAACAACTACATACAGTTCACAACATTTACAACAGTTTGGTGCAGCTTTACTACATATATATCTCAATCAAGCCCTTGCTGGATCCAGTGGGCTTGAAAGGGCTGTTATTCCACATATGATTTATATTTAAGTGTGTGTGTGTGTGTGTGTGTGTGTGTGTGTGTGTGTGTGTGTTGTAAGTCAAGTTAAACTGCAAACATCAAAGATACTGATCTGCAGTAGCTTAATGTGCCTGCAGATCAGAGTCAGTGATGTTTGACTGATTAATACAATGCAGAGACCCAGACCTGCTCGCTTTGTGCAATGGCAGATCTGGATCTGTGCAGTTTGCAGCTGGATTTGACATGTGATTAATATAGATGGTAAGCATGTTATGGCATATCCATACTGTTCCAAAAGTAGAAAGCATTTACAAAACACCAATGCTTCCTCCAAAATACCACAAATGAAATAACTAGTTCACAATGCAAAAGCCAAGTTCTGGGTCAAATACTGCCTATAAACAATCAAAATCTGACCCAGGTCTTCCTGATCCAGTCAACTTTCACACCAAATTTGGATTGTATACACCATGTCTTTAAAAGTTTTTTCAGTGGAAACAGGAATAAATCTGAGAGTGGAATTGAGTCTAATGGATAATACTTATATGGATAATACAAATATGGATATGGGTAAAATATTTTGAATTTTCTAGAGAAAGTGATGGTGGCACACATGTTCATACTCAGGGTGACTTCAAGACCTTTATAATAAATCCATAAAATACTCCAAAAAATTCATAATTTTTTATTGTTAATGGTAATTTATTCCCAGATGTGGAACAACAAATTGGGTTATTTTAAAACTATTTTAAAGGTATCTTGTAAACATCACTTGGCACAATTTACATATTAAATCAAATCATATTCATCAAGCTGTTATCATGAGAACATGTCAAACACCTTACAATTTATTGGTGATCTGTGAGTGCATGATAATGATGAGCAATTCTGTCAAACAAACTTGGCCTTCATAATTTCTTCTAAGTTTACTTGCTTATGGGCTAGCAAATTCCTTAATTTTATTTGCCCCATTTAAATTTTTACCTACTGTTCTCAGATGCATATTAGACCATTGCCAAACCCAAATTCTTTAAGATCTTTGTCTTTGAACATTTAATGAATGCCCTGCAATACATTATCATGTTCTAGTTTTAGCAAATTTCTCCAAAAGTTTTCTTAAACTGCAATTTATCTTGCTTATGAGATTTTTTTCTGGGATTTTTGGGAGGTCAGTATATATAAAACAATAACAAAAAATAACTTTAAGTTTTAAAACTGTACACCTAAAAGTAATTTTAATGTGGAAAGAAAATGTAGAGAAATTTGTTAAATTAAAGAAAATCATAAAATTTTCTTCACAGATAAAAGAAGTTTAATTTTAGGAAATACAGGATATTAATTTTTTAATCCTTAATGCCTGCTTAATTTCCAATGAAAAGCTCATAATTCCACAATCAAGTAATAAAAAGATTCCAACAAATTTCAATATAAATGGGAAAAATTTATGAGTGAAATGATGGCAAGAATCTAAATATTTGCTTACCCATGTCATACTTAAAAGAAATTTTAAAGACCTGGAACTTTATTTTAAAAAAATTGGTTTACAAAAAGCCACTGCTGAATAATTTAATACCACTAGGCATCTGAACTGAATAAGGTTTCTTTACGGGTAAATGTAATTTTCTAAACTGAGTGGGGTAGCCAAGTGTATTAACATTTAAATTCATAATCTGCGCAAAACATACCATGAAAAAAGAAAACGTGGAGCATGCAGAAATTGTCATCCTTGTTGCCGCAACTTGATTTGATGCACTGGCAACACAAAACAGAATGTATACAGTATAAAGAGTTGGTAACAGAACCGGAGTTAATCTGAGTTCCTTTTTACTTGAAAGTATCCGTCGAGCGTCTTATCAAAAACTTATTTTCTCTCAGGCCTATATTTCCTTGCCAGCACCACGAAATTAATCCTTTGAGGAAAGATACGGACTACGGGGTTGTTTCAATTACCAGACACTGCCCGCACTCTTGTATATGACCAGACATTGTCAAACTCTTTTCATAAATAAATCGGAATTAGACAAAAATTGTATCAAATAAACTATCGAAAAATAAGAAAACTGTTGTTCGGTATTTATATTTAAGCACCAACTTGGCAAAACAGTTTGGTAAGCGATCTACACCCATACAAAAATTGCCATGTGATGTGATTAAACGTGCATCAGCATAGGCCTAATTTAAACCAAAAACATCTGAGCGTCAATAATAAAAAAATTAAAATGAAAATATGTTCACAGCTCCAAACCCGGATATCAATGGAACAGACATGCCACTCATGCAATCCAAATTTGTGGCAAATCAAGCATGGCCGTAACACATTCCACAAATTTGAAAATTATTTGGCAAGTGGCTGCAGTTCTATGGCGTTATAATTGTTTCAATGTCACTTGTTTCTTTTCAAAGGGTCTTTATCAACTCAAAAAAAGAATTTTATTGATGGTTGATATAACAGAAATTAAAATGTGCACAGTACATGCTAATCCCGAGCTATACAAGGGCTCGAGATTGCCCGATTCACAATAATTACTCAAACTTCGTACCGAAAAATAAACTTAACGTTTTGAATCGTGCATTATATTTTTCAAACCTTTAGTTCTTGATTAAATCTCTCATATATTCAAAAAACTGTCCCTATATAAAACTGGTGGGGTGGGTGTTAATAGTTTTGAATTTTCTGCCCCAAAACAGGCCATGTATATAACTGTTGTGGTGATGGTCACATTCCCGCATTTCGTTGCCAAATAGAAACTCCCGTCCTGCTTTGTGACAAATCCAGAGAAGCATTAGAGAGCCTTACATTTAAAGACCATTTTATAAATGTGTACAATCTGTTAAATGTAGACATGGAAATTATTCATGGCTATGCCCCATTTACACATCTACAACATACCTACTACTGTTTACTGTACACAAAATGCTAACTTAGAAGCCATACTAACCTGAGATTCTGAACATGTGTATACGTCAATATCCATCTTGTGACAACCACTATTTTCCACCTTAATATCGATCACTATTATCTAAACAGTTTCCCGTCTGTACTGATGGTATATATAATTGTGTGTGTGTGGTAACAAAAAATCCAGTAATTTCTAGTTATTCCCGTCTGACAGGTGTAAGTGTATATCCCATTACTTGTCTGTTCACTGCGCACACCTGACCTGCAGTCACCGAGATCACCAGATTACACTCTGCCCATTTTGTTTTGAATACACTTCCTGTAACTAGTTATTCCCGTAGCCTGACCAGCTGCTGTGTGGTGTATACACTGAGCGGAAAGTAGTTTTTATATCCCACAGTTCCCTATCTATACTGATTGTAAGGCTAGATCAGCTGCCACAACTTCATTCATAACACTCATTCATCAGTAAGGCTGCTTTGATATCTCTAACGTATACAGTCTAATGAATGTTTCTTACTGTAATGATAGACATTGTTCTCCTAACAGCAGCAGTCCCAGACTATAAAGCTGTTCTAGCCAGCCATAAAACATGCAATAAGATTGACTTGTACAGAGTTAGGTCATATACTGTGTCAATTTTAACATGAAAACTACAGCTATCACAAAGAAAATGGGTTTAATTACTATTAAACAGTGTAAATATAAAATGGACCCATATCCATATTAAACAGTGTAAATATAATGGACCCTCACTGTTAAGCACCCAGTATAGTGTGGTCACACTATAATTGGTGCTTAACAGTGAGAGTACATTATATAAAATAAAATAATTTTCTGCAATTACTTACATATTGTGTAAATCAAGATTATGCACTGAGATTTATTTAAATGGTCGGATTTCATTGCCTCAAACAAGGTACCTTGAAGATCACTAAAAAAGGTATGTAGGAAATGACAATATTCATACAGTGGTCTCTCGGTTGCTGCAGAAGCTCAGATGGTTGTGCATCAGGCTCATAATGCAAGGGTCATGGGTTTAATTCCTGCCTTGGCCAGTCTGGGTTGGATGCCTTGGGGTGTCCATCTGTACGCATTTAGCACCCATGGCATAATAGTCAATAACATAAATGTGCTGTTAACACTAATGAAGCCCTGATTGGCCAAGTGGTCTAAAGTTATATATCACTGCCATTTCACCTCTGTCTGCATGGGTTGGAGTCTTGGGCTCAGCCAATGTGGGTACATGAGAATGCTTGCCAGTAGCTTTTTGTGGGTCTGTGGTTCTTTCTGGGGGTTTTCCTGGGTTCTTCCTCCACCATTTATACTGGCTGCCATGTATAGCTTATCTTGTGCTGAAAATGGCATTAAACCCTACAACAATAACAACTGTTACCACTAACAAAAATAAAACAAGAGTCTGTCAAAGATAATGACACTCTACTGGGTATAAGAAATTCCAGGAATTCAAAATAAGACAACTCCTTTCTTCTAATTATCAAGTGTTGAAACCATCTCAGATATTTGTCAGTGACAACATAATTTTGAAACCTAGCTGCTATTGTACATATATCAGATGTCAGCTTGTCACTATTTTCATTTTGTATGGAAAACCATCATTGGTAAAATATATAACTGTAATAATATAAGCAACTTAAAAATAAACTAAGAAGAGCTACAATGAAACCAACATGCTTGTAAAATAATAATATTAAAGCTCAGACAATAAGATCAAATAAATAAAACAAGAGATGCCACAAGCCAAACAGAAAAATTTCAGTTCAAACAGAGAAAATATGAATAAAACAAGCAAACTTCAAATGAAATAAACCAAACAGAAAAATTTCAGTTCAAACAGAGAAAATATGAATAAAACAAGCAAACTTCAAATGAAATAAACTGTATTTAAACATTAAAGATCAGTACTAAAATAAAACAAACAAGGCACAAATAAAACAAACATCCATCATATTAGTTAACTCCTGTTCTCCTACATCGTGTGCCATTTTGAAATATTTTGCACTCTTGGCAGTAATCCCATCTTACAATGATGGGATGCCCTCTGTCCTTTTGACAATGCTGATCATTCAACTATCATGTTTGTGTTTGTTCATTACTCAGTAGTGTTTGCACATCATGAGTGATGTATATGTATGGGAATTTTTTTGTTGACATTTCTGATATTATTTTGTATCATTTTACATAACCTTAACCAGCTTGTGTTTGTTTTTTCATGCAAATACCATTTACTTTGATGTTTGCTTGTCTCATTGGTATGATGTTTGTTTCTGTTGTCTGTTTTATGTCTACCATTTTTTTGTTTGGCATTTGCTTGATTCATTGGTATATGTTTCTGTAGATATTTGTTTTGATTGTACTTGTTTAATTTGAATATTAATCTTAATGAATAAATACTGTGTTTATTTCGTTTAGCATTAATGTTTCATTGGCATGTTGTTTGTTTCAGCTGACATTTGTCTTTTCCATTAGTCTCTTGTTTGCTATTTGAGTATTGATCTTACAGTCTGAGATTTATTATTATTTTACGAGCATGTTTGTTTTATTTTAGATTTTCTTGGTTTATTGGAAATTTACTTATATTACTTCAGCAATAAATTTCTAGAGGCAATGGCTTTCAAAAATTTAGGACAAAATAGACATCATTAGAAGTCTTTTGGTGAAAATCTCATAAGCTTTTCTGGTCCATGAACACTAATAATAAAAACCTCCACAAATCATTATATAACTGGTCTATGAACACTAGAGTAAAAAAAGATCCCCATAAATCATTATAACTGGTCTATGAACACTAGGGTAAAAAAATACCCCCCAAATCATTATAACTGGTCTATGAACAATAGAGTAAAAAAGAACCCAACAAATCATTGTTATTGGTCTATAAACACTAGAGTAAAAAAGAACCCACAAATCATTATAACTGGTCTATGAACACTAGAGTAAAAAAGACCCCCACAAATAATTATAACTGATCTATGAATACTAGGGTAAAAAGACCCCCACAAATCATTATAACTGGTCTATGAACACTAAGGCAAAAAAAGACCCCCATAAATCATTATAACTGGTCTATGAACACCAGGGTAAAAAAGACCCCCACAAATAACTATAACTGGTCTATGAACACTAGGTAAAAAAAGACCCCCATAAATCATTATAACTGGTTTATGAACACTATTGTAAAAAAGACCTCCACAAATCATTATAACTGGGTTCCTTTTTATAAGGTAATTTCATGTATCCCATGCAAAACTATTTGTTGTACTTTATTTTATAGTGGTATACACTACTGCTGTTGTGGGCTTCATTATAATGAAAGTATGCCATTACTGATTTTCTTAACTTCAACTACCAATTTCTTCAACTAATTCACCTGGTGATTTTAGCTATAGAAATTTCAACTGCATTTGAAATGTATAATGCTGTTAGGAAAATTTTTAAAAACATATCAATACAAGAAAGAAAAAATGTATGTGTCCACAACAAAGTGGACTCCTCAAAGATGATTCAATTTTTGTGGGTATGAAAACTTGACTAGTTTTGTTCATATCAGATGATTGAAGAATATATATATATATATATATATATATATATATATATATATATATATATATATATATATATATATATATAAAATGCAAAATTTACAACATAGAGACAAGCACAAATGAGTAACCCTGCATACTACTTTAACATTTGTGGTTCTGCCTAACTAGTTAATCACTCTGACCTATTTGCCATTTCACTGGTCAAATACTAAAGCTAATCACACCACACTTTTCAAAACAAAAGTTCAAAAAAAACAAAAGTCAAAGCAATTTATCTTTTGCACTGGACAAAAAAAAATCCTACAAAACAGAAGATCACCCCAGTAGCCTAGTGGTTATAATGTCCACCTCAGATGAGGTAGGCTGCATGTTCGAACCCCAGCTGAGTCATACCAAAGACTTATTATAATGGTATTTACAACTGCCTCACTTGGTGCTCAGCATCAAGAAGTTAGTGTTAGGACTGGTTGGCCTGGTGTCAGGATAATGTGACTGGGTGGGACATCATGCTACCTGTCTGTGGCTTGTTGCCCTAGTGCTGGACATCACCATAAATTGCCATACTGCAGACGTCATATCAATATGACTGAAAATTTTTTAAAGCTAAGTTAAATAATCCAAATCACAACTCACACCTACAAAACTGGTGCACACTGGAGTGGAATATAACTTGACCAGTGGGATATTTCATGTACATAAAGATACATTTATGTCAAATTCAAGAAGGATATTGTACCATGCTCTGAAAATCAGGTCAAATTTGCTTTAAAAGAAAACAAATCTAGTTTAACATACCAAAAAGGAGTATTATTCACGTGTTCATAAACACTTATACACACCCACCCACCTCCCTGTCAAACAGCTTTCTGCCTACAGGAGACTTGATAAAATCCAGGCCATGGAGCCAAATTAAGACACTTACTGCAACATCTTCAATTTTTTTTTTATCTATTCATTATCTCTAGGACTGGGTTCTGCAACAGAAAGGTCTTTACCACCTCCCAAACCAAGCAATACAGCAAGAAATGAGCTTACATAGTTAACATATACACTCACATAAGTCAGAGTTAAATTACACATACCAAGACCAAATCACATTACTATGTGTTATAATATGCTTTTGCTAGGTGATTTCAAATGTCCATTTGACCTTCTCACTCTAAATACAAGTATTTAGTATTAAAGATAGGCCAATTTGGGGATTACATGAAATAACTTTGAAAAGTGAAATTTAAATTTTTTTCTTTAACAAAGAGTGATACTATTGGTGAATACTTAAGAATATACCAAACATTATACAGTTGATGAGATATAACAGTATTATTATTATTATTATTATTATTATTATTATTATTATTATTATTATTATTATTATTATTGACCTTATATTAATATAAAAGATGAAGACCATGCACTAATGCCTGTCTGTATATGCATATAATTTGAAAAAAAACCTTACATCATATTAGAAACCTTAAACCATTAGACATTGATTGATGGTCTATACATGTACAAAATGAATTTAGAATTCCTGAGGCAGACATTAGTGTCAGGCTTGTCAGTATGAGGTCAGGAAGGCCATGATTTTTAGGTAATATTATATGGAGATGGTTGCCATGATCAAAAAGGGTTGCCTGCACTAAAGGCTGATTTAAATTTTCAGCCAAGTCCAACACTGGTGGAACCTGGGAATAGGTGGGGGTATTATCATAACAAAGAAAAGTGCAATAATAAAAATATGTTGTGATTTCCATTTTTGCATACTGAAAATATAATATTCTTAATAACATGCAAAAATAACATTGTTACTTGAAGAAGACATGAGTGAAATGTTGCATGGAGATGTTTTCATGTTTCACATTCATCAAATCAATGCATCTTCAAGGGTTTTTTGACAATGTGTGCTGAACTATGAACTAACAGGAAATTCTGTAGATGCTAGTCTTGCTTACTTAGCTGATGCATAATCACAATGCTTTGCATTGCCATTTATGAATAAAAGCAAGTCAGCTGCCATTCATGAATAAAAACAAGTCATTTTAACACCTCGATCATTATTACATTCTTTTAAACAATCTTTTATGATACTGAACTTTAAACTTTCTTCCACTGCTTTAAAATTACTTTCTCTATTATACAGGCCTTGGGTGTCGAAGTGGTCTAACGGTCTAATGCTCTTTACTCACACTCTGTCCATGTGAGTTTTAGTCAACCCTCAACCAACATGGGAATGTAAGAAAGCTTGACTTTAACTTCCTGTGGGTCATGGTTCTTCCCAGTGTTCTTCCTCCACCAAATCAACATGTCTCCATGTATAGCCAGACTATCATGTGCTGAAAAAGAACATTAAACAGCACAAAACTAAACCAAACCCATCTATTTTGACTCAGAAGTGGCCTCAGTAAACATGGGGCCCCGATCTGTATCATTAAACAGGGCCCCTCGATTTACACACAAGGACTCCTGTAAGCCTGGCAGTTGGAAATAAACTTTTAAGCAAGTCCAAACTATATGGTGTTAGATGTACCAGCGCAGGTATTATAAAATCCACTTCCAATTCTAGGAGTCCAAGAAGCTGAGGAGATCAATTATTTTGAAAGAAATTATGTTATTTTCTTTATAAATCATGAATTTAGTTTTAAAACTACTGTTTTTTATGAACCCATACAACCCCCACTCAGCTTATGTACCTATGAATGCACAGGAAACAAATAGTGAACCATAATCATAAAAAATACATATAAAATATTGTTAGGTACACTGTTTTCTTACATTATGCATGCTGGAAACACCATTTTCCTATCATAATTAAACTTTGTTGCATGAAGTTCAGAACACCAGTCCAGTAAGGAAGAACTCTTTTACTTCAAGAAATAAATACATAAAAAAGAAACCAAAATACAAGGAACACCAAATCTAATAGCCCTCTGGCATCATCTGAGATTCATGTTACATAAATGTCACTTAGTGATATACTAAACATAGTATCACTGAGATCCCACTACTTTTAGATTGCTTCTAACAAATGAGCATATACTGTACAATGGTTTCTGAGAGTGTGGTGTTGTAGTACTGTTGGTAAACATGTACAATATAAATTAGTTAAATTCATTCTGCCAGAATTTATCACTGGACCTATCTACACACACAGATCTAGGTAATGATAACAGATTTCTCTTCCTGTACCTGAACTCCTGGTCTTTTCTCTGAATTTAGTTGTTGCTATAGGGTTTATTGCCATTTTTCAGCACAAAATAGACTATACATGGAGGCCAGTAATAATGGTGGAGGAAGAACCTGGGAAACCCCAAGAAAGATCCACCGACCCACGAGAAGCTACTGACAAGCTCTCTCACATAACTACATTGGCTGAGCCTGAGACTCGAACCCACACAGACAAAGGTGAGATGGCAGTGATCCATAATGGTGAGCACTGACCACTCTGGGCTCCTCCTCTGAGTTTAGCTGATTAAAAAGTGTATAATATTCAGTTTCTATGGTAACATTTTCTGCTGTAATTATCAAATGCATTGCCTACAATAAAACTCAAATCTAACAAAACCCATGTTCCCTCTTAATTATACAAACTATTATACTAATATTTATCTCTTGCTGCACAATGTAGAACTCAGAAAATACATGTGACACATTTTGTATTAAAAAGTGGATTGACAAAAGATTTATTTTATTTCTTTTTTATACATTCAGATTACATTTCATACAAGATTTCCTAACAAAAGAATATAGCGAAACACTTTTTGTAACAAATTAATCCAAACACTAATATTTAGGTGTGATATGGTGAAATTACAAAATTTGTTCAAATTCATTCAGGGTATGGTCTAAATCAGATCAGTGCTATTAAATAATGACATCAATGTACAATGCAGTGTAAATTAAGAAATCAGGAAAATTCTAACTGTACATTTTGAAAATGCATCATTTTGGTTTTACAAAGATTCAACAGTTGTAATAAATATAGTTGTAGTAAAAAATTCTAATCTCTGATAGCACAAAAACGAATTTGTAACTACAATATATATTCACTTATAAGTCAATTTAAACTGCAAACAACAGACATCCAGACCCCAGACTGGCCATAGCATAATGCACTTACAAATCAGGATCTATGTTGTTTGTTCTACTGATTGATTACTAATGATGGAAGCTGTACAGACCCAGATTTGGTGGTGCAATAAGCAATGGAGATCTGAGTGTGCAGATGGACTTGTCTTATAAGCATATACAATTGGTTATCTGTTTGAGCACTGGTTATCTTGTATGTATACTGTATAATTCATTGATTTCCACTATCATCAGTTCTGTCTGACTTGGTCAAATTGTAGAAAGAGATTTTTTTCCAGTGTTTTTAAAATCATAAAATGTTATCAATTTGTGTTTCCAGTCTATATTGATTTAAGTGTTTCCAAGACAGCTTATTTGATAATGAGGTCATACTTCCTGTTGTGTAGTCAAATTGGATTTAATAAATCTAGCTGCATGCTTTTGGATTTGCCAAGTTCATCCAGTAATACCTGGAAGTGAAGGGCCAAAACCCATACAAGCACATTGTACTCCTGGTGTTAGCAAACATTGCATTCAACAAACTTGGCTGCCCACTTTTGGATTTGCTCAGATTCATCCTGTCTGGTAAAAATCCTATGGCAATATTGCTTTTTGTTCAGGATGAGTTGCAAGAACATGATTTTCATGTCAGATCAACAATGTTTTCATTTAGAGTAACTAGACATAAGATTTATAAGAAGTCTTTACTGAAAACCCCACCACGTTTCTTAGACAATCCATTCAAATGAAGTAGTGATAAGATTTTTAAGATGGCCATGGAGGTGGAAACATTAGACATCAGACCAACTCCATTTTCATTTATGACCAATTAGATATTATAAAAAGTCTCCTTTTAAATAAAACCAATATGACTTTCTGTTCAAGTGGAGTAGCAATAATACATTTTTCAACATGGCCATAATGGATGTCTGAATGGCTCTATTTTCATTTAGGACTAACTAGACTTCACAAGAAACCTTTTCATGTATTCCCATAATGATATGACCATAAATTCAGAAGGAAAAGCACTAACAAAAATCTGACCATGGCTGTGGCCATAATCATCAAGATCATGGGAAGAACTTTCACAACTTCCTGCATCTGAAGCAGACGCTCTAACCACTATAACCACTAGGCGGTCTTTACCTATGTAAACTCTCACCCAAACTTTATATCAATTTGATATTACCAATTTTAGTATATCTTGATTAAATGATATATCATGATAATGACATAATTAACATGCATGCATGATTTGGATTTTTAACATAGCTTGAAATTTTTTTAATCATATCACTACAATGTCTACAATGTGGCAGTTTATTGTGATGTCTAGCAATGAGGTATCATGCTGCAGACATGTAGCATCCTGTTCCACCAAGCCACATTATCCTGACACCAGGCCAACCAGTACTAACACTAACCTCTTATTGCTGAGCACCAAGGAAAAAAGCTATAAATACCAGTTGTATAAGTCTTTTGTATAACCTGTCAGGGGTTCAATCTCATGACCTTCTGCATCCCAGGCAGACACTCTAACCTCTTATACCACAGAAGCAGTATCTTAATTAATGTTATGCATAATTTATAATCAAAGTCATCTGAGATCTTGATAATATAAACTCCATTAAAATTAAAACTGCCTATGCTGACATTTTCTTGTTTTTCATGAGTATGCATTAATAACAACATATTATTGTCAACACAATCAATGAAAATGCCCATATATTCTATTCTCAAGTGACCAAGTTTAGAAGATGCAGCCCCTGTTTAATATGCATGGGTTTTGCAAAACTATACACAAAATTATCAAATTTGATGACATAAGTATATATTCCAAGCATCTTAAATGTCAGACAAGAAATATAGTCTCCAGAGTGGGTCAAAAGGTTCAGCCAATCAGATGCTTGTTCATACCATAAGCTCAATTGGCCTTATGTCCAAGTGAGCTACCAATCTGGAGCTATTACTTGACTGTCTTATATCTGAATTAGTGTTATAATGATACATTAGTGTTATATCTGAATTTGTGTTATAATGATACACATTATAGTGGGGTTCTATTGTAGGTTCAACCATTTGAATGTTAATTATATACTGAAAACATGAAAGGAAGCAGATGCCAGAAAAATATCAATGATAATGTCAGTTGGGGCTTAATGTACATCAGATACTCACTCTTTTGACTTTTGTTCATACACGCACATCACCCACCATTTTGTGCAAGCATATTTATCAGCTTCTGGACTGATACTGATCTCCACTCGAGTCTAAATTGTATACAAGGATCCTGACAGACAACTTTTTGAGGTTTTATGACCTCCTCTGGTTATCAGCAAGTGGAGAAGTTGCATGTAAGTTGTTTTATGTTTAGATCCAGAGACAGCATCCAATCTTACCTCATATTGAAATTTCCAACAGCTACCACAAGTGAGGTTCACATATATCTGATGTGAATCAATTTTTCCCTCCACACTCGTTGTTCAAGTATGTTCAATATAAAGCAAACAAAAGTCAAGATCATACAGCCCCTTCTGGGAATCACAGAAATTTGTTGTGAATGGAGGAATGGTCATGTTGTAAAATCTATATATTCTAGACCCTTGTAACCTTGTTAGCAATTAGATGATAGAGAAATGTCATATTGCTCAAGAAGAATGTCTTCATCTCCTTAGGCTTGAATGTAATTTGTTTGCTCAAAAGTTCTTGTGTACTAACAATGCTGCTCCTGTAACACAACTATGTGCAATTGAATGTGGAATTATAGTGTGTATAGTTAAGTGATGTGCAACTGCAGTAAAGAATCTAACACTGATATGCACTTGTAGTGCATAAATGTAAAAATTATATGCAACTGTAATGCTCATGTAAGTAATGTGCAACTATAGTGCATAAATGTACATTATGTGCAAGTGTAATGCATACAGGTAATAGTAATGTGCATACATGTAACAGTGATGTGCATACATGCAACATAAGGCTGTGCAACTGTGTAGTACATACAGGTAACAGTTATGTGAACAAATGTAACAGATGTACAACTGTAGTGCATCAAGATAACAGTGATGTGCATACATGCAGTGCATAAAGGTAACATTGATGTGCATACATGCAGTGCATAAAGGTAACAGTGATGTGCATACATGTAGTGCATAAAAGTAACAGAGATGTGCATATATGAAACTTAGTGATGTGCTAAACTGTAGTGCATACAGGTAACAGTGATATGCATACATGTAACAGATGTGCAACTATAGTGCATAAAGGTTTTGAGTTACCATCTTTAAATAAAGTCACAATAATAATAATAATAATAATAATAATAATAATAATAATAATAATAATAATAATAATAATAATAATAATAATAATAATAGGTAACAGATGTACAGCTCTAGTGCATACAGGTAAGACTTATGTGCATACATATAACAGAGATGTGCAACTGTAGTGTTTAAATGTAGTTTATTCAGATAGGTTATAATCAAAATGTTTAATAAACTTCAACCTGCTGTCTGAATCTACAGATGCCAATACTGTTAGTATTGTTCTGTGTCATAGCATAAGCTCTGCTATACTTTGGCCAGACAAGCTAAGAATGAATGCTGGAATACATGTGGGGCTTTAATAAGGTCATGCCTATGCACTAATGTACAAGTTTGCTTATAAGTGAAAATAATCAATAATGAATAATTAAATGATAATTTATATATTTTATATTTTAATTTATAAAATATGTAAAAAAGAAAGAAAGAAAGAAAAAAAGAAAGAAAAAGAAAGAAAGAAAGAAATACTGACTGTATGGAGAGAGTAATGATGCATCAGGAAATGCTGATGTACTATTTTGTAAGTAACAAATCAATTCTATCAATGTTTACTACAAGATGGAATATAATTGACAATGTTAGTTTCTGTTCATCAGTTTCTTCTCAAATGAGGAATGACCCATGAAGCTGTTTTTTCCTGCTTGGTTAATTCTTGGTGACGTTATCAAAGGAAGTCATCTGCCAAGATTAATTGTCTGATGCAGCACGGCCCATTTATGTGTGTCCATACATGTGTAAACTGTATTTACATGCATCCATCTCCAACAGTATAGATCCAGATCTGCCCCATATAAAGTGCTGGAAGAATCAAAGTTGCTCAAGGCATTTAACCACTCAAAATTGGTCAGAGGAATTTAGAGTAAATATGGAGTTGTATGGAGTTTTACAATGGAAAGGCCTGGTCTTCCAGTACAATTTGTGTGGAGTTTTACAATGAAAAGGCCTGGTCTTCCAGTACAATTTGTGTGGAGTTTTACAATGGAAAGGCCTGGTCTTCCAGTACAATTTGTGTGGAGTTTTACAATGGAAAGGCCTGGTCTTCCAGTACAATTTGTGTGGAGTTTTACAATGGAAAGGCCTGGTCTTCCAGTACAATTTGTGTGGAGTTTTACAATGGAAAAGCCTGGTCTTCCAGTACAATTTGTGTGGAGTTTTACAATGGAAAGGCCTGGTCTTCCAGTACAATTTGTGTGGAGTTTTACAATGGAAAGGCCTGGTCTTCCAGTGCAATTTGTGATACTATCAGTATGGAGCCATATGATTAATCTGGCCACTTACAAATAAAGCATCCATGCTGAGGGAAGTCCACCAACCTCCCTGCCTACCTTGGCAAATGACCCTCCAATTTTGATCAACTGGAAGGCCCTATACCCTATTCACAGATGAGTGTGAATTCTACACTAATAAATATGGTAAATGCAATGATTAATCACACTTAAAAAAAAACTGCTTTATATTACAAACAAGGTTGAGAATTTCGGGGTTTTGGAAATGAATGCCAACTTGTAAATTCTGCAACACAAGAAAATTTAATTTACAAATTTAATTTACATCAACCAAAGAAGCAACAAACATTTTGTAACTCATACTGCATCTGATAAACAGAGCACTGTAACCTAGTTCTGATGCTTTTATATTCAACATGATTTATTAAAGTTTATTTTTACTTGATTTTTTTCCTTCATCCAACAACATTTTTCAAATGGGGGTTCATGGGTGGTTGAGTTATGATTAGGGCATGTCTAAGGCCAGATCAAGGACTGTCCTTGTGAGTTTGAGTTTTGACTCTGACAGGTGTAGGTATAGGAGAAAGTTTGCTAGTAGCTACCCAGGAGTTGGTGGTTCATCTCAGCATTTTCCACTAAATAAACTAGCTGCCAGGTATAGCATATTATGTTATGAAAAATGGCATCAAACCTACAAAACTAAACCAATCAAACAGGTGTTGGAATGAAAATAATGTGTGCTGCATGTACAAATCGGTATAATTTACAACCAATGCCCCCATCTAGATCTCATTTCCAACCAGTCCCTATCAAGATCTCATTTCCAAACAGTCCCCATCAAGATCTCATTTCCAACCATTCCCCTCAACATCTCATTTGCAATCACAGCCATCTCAAGATTTTATTTGCAAACAGTGCCCCCTGAAGATCTAATTCTAGATTTAGTAGTAGATTTTCATCTTCAAACTTCTGCAGAGATTAAAACCAGCAGACTTTTGTTTGAGGAAAAGTTTATTGGTAAATATAAAAAAACTGGATAATACAATTATTATTGTATTAGTCCCAAGCATTCATTATCTGACAGATCAAGTATTTCCCTCTGTCCACAGGGTATGCTGTGTAATATAATACAGTAGTTAATTGTGTAATTATCATCCAGCTGTGATCAGTGTTGACTAACTAGACTGTTCAATGTAAAAGGTAAGTAGGAAATAGTATTAGACTATGATCTGCTAGCACATTCTGCAACTGAAGATTTGGGTTCACAGTTAAATGTGCTATTCAAGAGGCTGGTATACATGAGACAATAAAATTATTTCTGAATTTGTTTGGCTACACCTGCTTTACCTATTAGCTTTTGAAGAGCACTGAAGGTCAAGTATCTTGCCTTAATCTACAACATTGCAGCCAACCCAGCCAGGTCTGGGAATTGAACCTTAGTACTCCTGTGTTGAGGTCCAGCATGGAGACCTATGAGTTAACATTATTAGAAAGAGTCCTTTTTGGTGTTTTATGGTACAGAAAGAAACACAAGTAGGTTATTTTAGTATTGAGGAAATCAAAGTAGTGTCCAAGGATATACCATGGTAGCTGACATGGGCTGATCTGATAGTAGGATTTGAACCTGAATCTTTTAAGTCACAAACCCAGCATGCCAAATATTAAGAAAACATGGCACCAAATAAAAAATAGTTTGTGTGCATCAGAGACAGCAGCAATATTATAGTTTAGTAGAGCTAAGGCCACTTTAAGATTTTCAGGTTATTGGTATATATATTCAAAATATTTTAAAATTCTTGATACACAAGTCCATCTTCCTTATTCAGATACTGAGGATTTTGATTTTCAACATCAACTTTGGTTTCATTCTGACTCTTTCAGTATTAAATATGTTCCTCTTTTTATCATGTCTGCAAACGACAAATGCTGAAAACATGGAAACTTCATAAATTTTTAGCTGATAATAATTATACATGTAATATAAAAAAGTTTTGTTTGGGTTTTTTTAAAACTATAAATACCATTTAACAAATATTTGTTTAAAATTATTTTAAAATTTTAAAATGCTCTTTCAGCTAATAAAGCAGAGTAAAATACATGGGAGGCAATCCACTGCCAGAATAGGAAGCAACTTACATTGATGGGATAATAAACCTGAATGCATGCCTGCAACAGCAAAAGTTTATTGTTTTACTGGTTTTCCAATAATTCTGTAGCAATATAAAAAATACTTTGTATGACAACCCATTTAATTTGATTTCCACCTAAGACAAAAGTTTTATTATTACTTCTGATTGAATCCAGGATGTCTCATTCTGAGAGACTTGTATATCACAAGATGCTTAAGTACATAAACAGGTGATTTTTTTTAAATTTAACCTGTATGAGTAGATGGGTTAAACTTTACTTTTTTCCCTATTTTTGGCAAACTGGGCCCATGCTTTTTGCCTGCAGGTACCCATTTTCTTCAACTCTCACTCTCCCTACCTGTGTAGTGTGTGCCATGTGGACTGGTCTGCTTTTGAAATAATAAGATGAATCCTAAACTTGGACACAAACTCTTGTTACATAAACAAAAGCAAAATTTTGTCCTTTTTTTATTAAAAAATCTGGATTCAAAAACCCTACTTTTTCTGCACTTTTTTTACCACAAGAATTTCCTCATTTCTTGGCATCATTGCAAAGCTACATTTTTCCTTTTTCTCTAATATTACCTACTTAGGTCTATCATAAATTGTGATGAAATCACAAACTCTTGAACAAGGGTAGTATCTCATTATACTAGAATGTGTACATTGGGCTTAAAAAGTTATGATGCTTGCCTAAGCAACTCACAGTACTATTTAATTCCCACAATAAACCTATTGAAACACCATAATATTAAAACCTCAATAACTTTATATTTCTAAATGTTCATTACAAAGACAATAAATAATTCACAGTATAGACTCATCCTTGATGCAAGCTTTTTTTACAGAGACAAGGTAATGTTCTGTAGCATTTCTTTGGTCTAAATGTATAGAAAACATTGTTTTCAATTCTTCACCATTTAGAATCATGTACTAATTTCAATAACAAATGTCCCAAGGTCAAGACTGTGAAATGACTCTATTCCATTAACAGAACATTGTTTCTTCTTTTTTTCAGTTACAAATAGTTTAAGCTCACAAAAGACTCATTATGCTACAATTTTACTTTTCATTATCAACTAATCTTGGCTTATTTCAAGACTGGTTCCAGCATTTTATTATAATGAGCACCTTGTGTTCCTAAGTATCAATGACTCCCACCTGCAAAGTATTCTTCATTTATTAGTGTTCTTAACCTTAAAGAAAAAAAAATATCACCATGGTCTCATCTTTATAGTTCAAACAAGATGATTCAGAAAATCTTGATGTTTTCCCTGCCTTATCATCACCATGCATCAGTATTTGCATTAGCTTACTGTAGTGATTTGGACTACCTCTAAACATGCAAAACTTATATTTACCAACATGCTGAGGTCAAGTGTTACAACCAGGTAACTGCAGGATATTCACCCTTGTTTAGGAGGGACATGAATAATATTGTAAATACATGAAGCTGGTCATGGCCTGCATGGTGAGAAGCTTATATAATGAAATATGCAAAAAAAAATTATGCAGCTAATGATAATGAAAACTACATAATAAAGTGTTATTTAAACAAGAGAAAAGGCTAAGGATTGTTCTAGCGTGTGGATGGACAGATGATCAAAAGGACACTGTATTTACATTTATATATTTACATAGTAGTGTTTTACAGCAAATCAGCACAAAAGTGACTATGGAACCAACTAAATGCCACGTCTGAAAAATAAAACAATAAAACTGCATAAAAAATAAAGTACACAAATATAAAATGTAAAGTTGGAAGTAGACACACTCAGTAAGAAGGTGGACATTGGAATAATATGCACTGTGGTCAAGGTTTACCCATTAGGAGGCATGCATGAGCAGAAAAATATGTGTCTGATACATAACTTGCACAATACCACCTCATTTCTGCAATTTGTTTCCATATGAGAGATGCCACATGCCAATAATAGCTTTCTTGTTTTGTGGAGTTTCACCCCACATATTTTGTCAAGAAAGATGAAAATGCTGATTTTTACCATATCTACACAGTCAATACACTGAATCTTCCATTTGAATACCAACACCTGTAGAGCAATTTTGGCTGCTACATCTGCCCTTTCATTAATTACCCTTTACACCAATGTGACTTTTGAGGCAGGCAGTAGTTCTGAATACCTTTCCAGATGGTGTGAGCATGCCATCTTTCTGCAATAGCTGCTATATTTTAACTAGTTATCAGATTAAAGATTCTGCAAGCTTTTCAACATAAAGCAGTAATTATACAGTAAACATCTGGAGATGTTGTCCTGGGAATTTGCAATGGCAGATGGAATTCTATCTTCATCTTTTGAACCAACTGTATACATGGACATGTGGCTACAATAGACCATTCTTAGACTGTATTCATGTATTCATGGGACCCTGGGTCAACAAATCCAAAAGAAGGCTAAGCTAGGCACCAGCTTATAGATTTGTTAGGGCCAGGGGACCAAATTATGGCAGATAAAGGTTTTGATAAAATTAAAGAGACAATTATTTTACTAAACAGATTAACATAATATCCCATACATAAAATGAATTTTTTTTTTGACATGATTCTTTTCTATAATGTTTACTTTATCTAATGTCTGCATGTACATATTACATGTTAAAATTCATCAATCTACCAACTCCACAAAAATAATATTAATTATATTCAATATATATATATATATATATATATATATATATATATATATATATATATATATATATATATATATATATATATATATATATATGCAGCATAGTTGAGATCGGACTAGCATAGCCTCGTTTTTGCGATACATTAATATTCATGAGATCTCATTAAGAATATGTCTATAGGAAGCTTAGATCTCATTGAATAATATTAATTATATTCAATATATATATATATATATATATATATATATATATATATATATATATATATATATATATATATATATATATATATATATATATATATAGATGCAATAAACTGACACGAACAGTACGAAACTAGTAACTAACTAGCCTAAGCGCTTTCGACTCTTAATGAGTCTTTTTCAAAGGCAAATACAAAACATAGTTACGACAAACAAATAAACACAAAAACGTTGCGTTTGTAAACCTCTACATTTCTATCTTCACATGTGCTAAAACTATAAATACAACCAGCTTGTATAGACTAGTTGCGGAAACTGAAAACGTTGTATAATTCCCTAAAAGTCTACAAGCCAAAGCGACATCTATTTTTACTTTGTGTACATATGTAACGCAGATTATATCCCGGATATTTGGTTCTATACCGGTTATTCTTATAGTAAAAATTGAAGGATAAGAAGATTTAGAAAATGTTAAATTCTACTAGGGCATAGTTTTCATTTTCTAGTCTTCTTGCCCTAGTAGAATTTAACATTTTCTAAATCTTCTTATCCTTCAATTTTTACTATAAGAATAACCGGTATAGAACCAAATATCCGGGATATAATCTGCGTTACATATGTACACAAAGTAAAAATAGATGTCGCTTTGGCTTGTAGACTTTTAGGGAATTATACGTTTTCAGTTTCCGCAACTAGTCTATACAAGCTGGTTGTATTTATAGTTTTAGCACATGTGAAGATAGAAATGTAGAGGTTTACAAACGCAACGTTTTTGTGTTTATTTGTTTGTCGTAACTATGTTTTGTATTTGCCTTTGAAAAAGACTCATTAAGAGTCGAAAGCGCTTAGGCTAGTTAGTTACTAGTTTCCTACTGTTCGTTGTGGTCAGTTTATTGCATCTATTTTAATTAATCCCTGACAAACGTGATCCCTTGGTGGATCCAGTACGCTTGAGAGGGTTGAGAGGGTTGTTATTCTTCGCCATATGATTTGTATTCTTTTATATATATATATATATATATATATATATATATATATATATATATATATATATATATATATATATATATATATATATATATATGTGTGTGCAGCATAGTTGAGATCTGACTAGCATAGCCTCGTTTTTGCGATACATTCATGAGATCTCATTTAGAATATGTCTATAGGAAGCTTAGATCTCATTGAATTTATTCTCAAAATACCGATGATATTGTTGATGACTTACCTGCATTGGAGAAAATAAAATAAAAAAAATTGGGGAAGGGGGGGTGATAACCAAGGTGGTGATTTGGAATACAGAGTACAGTACTGTAGTATTTCCAATGCTGATTTTTGCTGTTTACATGCAAGAATGAATTTTATGGGGGGGGAGTGATTTCTTTTGTGCAAGGTTTAATATTTAAGTCCAAAAACTATCATATGTAGGATAGATATTTTGGGGGGAGGGAAGGAGTAAAAATAACTTTATGCATTATTTATCAGTCACTATTGCATAGCATTTACTGTTTTGTGTTGAAAAACCATGCCTGTTTTATGTGAATATGTCCTCCTAAAGTGGAGAATTGTTAATACAAGACTCATGCTGGAACTGACATCTTTTTTCATAGACAACAATTATGTCAGAACATCTGAGAAGGGTGGGATGGGGTATTCAGTAATAATAATGGGTTTGCATTGCATAATTAAAATTAATTCTCAGACAAGATATTAATAGCAGCAGTAACTTATCCATCAATATTGTGTAGACAAATTTGTCAGTTATAGGTAGGATGTTTGATTTGTTAAGTTGAGTGAAAAAAATTGGAATATACTCCAAATGAAAGCATGAAAGCAAGAAATCCACTTATAGAATGTAGCAACAATGGGTCCCAGGAAAAAAAAAAACGCACATGCTAATGAGCAGAAGTAGAAGAAGGTACCAGGAATACCAAAATGCTGCCTTTTATGATGTCCTTCAAGAAAAATTTATTTCAACAGGTTAATGAGGCAGCGATGGCTCAATGAGCTTTTAGTTTCATAAAAGATCTCTATCAGTAAGTGACTGAAAAGCTCTTTTGATTGTGGTATGTTATAATCCATCAAGACAGTGGAATCAATGGATCCCTTAAAGGGAAGGAAAACAAGTTTCCTACCCTTCCTTTTCCATTTTTGAGGCATTTAGATTGTGAATCTCTGCAGGCAGTGTAGCAACCAAAGGTCACCATGTTTTGGCCAAATATCCCACTAGTTCATTCCCATGCAAATGAGTCCTGAGATGGAATGACCTGTGACTTGAGGATGGGTAAGAAACCCAACTTAGTAACTGTAGACCAACAACAGATATATGTGGAGGAACTGAACCTGAACATTGTGGATCAGTCATTTAAATACTAGAGATCTGAGGTTCCCAGTAATTGGATGTAAGATATTACAACTCACATAGATCAGTAAAGACATGAGGTGCAGAAGTGGTTCCACATGACAGAACCTGAAAATGAAAAACTTACTAATCAAAAAAAAAAACTGGAGGTATTTTCTATGTGGAGGAAATAACTAAGTATATATAGGCATCCTAAGGTCAACAGAAACCATACAATCTACCGATGCATTGCATTCTGGATTGAGGAAGTGGTCTCTATCCTGAAATGTTCCACTGAATAAACCAGAATAAATAAATAATTAAAAAATAAATGAATAAAGATTGACTATGATATGAATTTACCACTTTTTTTGGTGGCCAGGGAGATTCATTATAATGTGGAGACTGACTCTTCAGGACCCCCTCAACTAGCCCTTTCTTTAAAAAGGCATGCACTTCTTAGAAATAACCCATCTATCATCCATGATTATATAACAAGCCCCCCCCCAAAGAATCCCAGATGTGCATCTATGAGGATATTAGGAAGAGGAATGCATGGCAAGAGAAGATTAAAGTCCCCTGGGCCATTTCCCCACCTCTTCCTTAAGAAATGAAGGCTTATGAAAGAACTTCCTCCATGAGATTCTTTGGCCATTTCCTTACTATTAACCAAATTGAAAATTGGACCAAATCTGCATTTGTTTACATAATTTAGCTGTAGGCCCCTAGGGGCGATTCATTAGTATGCTTCTTGATTGATTATGATCAGCCAGTGGTGGGCACAAGGATGTATGCTGATGAACCTCCATATCTTGTTAAGCCACCATTGGGATAAGCCCTATGAAGAGGTAGGCTGCTTCTAATACAAGTCCTTGGAAGGTTTTTTTTTTTTATGTGACTAAAACTTCTGAGAAGACTGACACAACATCGAAGTTTATGAGCAGAACACCCATAAAACCAATGAAAGAAAGTGCAAACCATAATGTCGTGGCCACATCTCCAGCATGCATTGTAATGCAAGTGGATTCAGTGTGGCATCCATCAGTATACTAAAAGAAATATCTGAGAAGAGGTCAGCATGAAAAACAAAGGTGACCAAAAGTCAGGGTTTTGTTTGATAGTTTCAATTGTATACAACTGGAATGTCTACCCATGCTCCAGCTGAAATACCTACTGAGGACAACTGGGTTTTTTTATGGGCCACATTGGGGATGGTAATAGTAATTCTAAGCAGAGATCATAGTCTCAAGGAAGAGGAATGAATAGGAGTAATTAGTAAAATAAACAACATAGACCTTATCAGCTTGTGCACTATTTTGGCAGACCAGGGCCTGTTTTACTTGCAGCTGGATAGCACTAAATTAGGACATGAAACTGTAAAATAATTAACTTCACCTCTTGCATCATAATAATCTCTTTACCAAATTTGGTTTGTATTTATATCTCTGTAAAATATTATTGGTTGTTGCTTGAGGTTTACTGCCATTTTTCAGCACATGGTAGGTTATACATGGTTTCCAGTATCATTGGTAGAGGAAGAACCTGGTAAACCCTGGTAAAAACTACCAACCCATGAGAAGATACCAGCAAGCTTTCTTGCATATCCACATTTGAAGAGTTTGAGACTGGAACTGATAAGGCCTGAGGTAAGATAGCAGTGATTGGTAAATGCTTTCGACCACTTGGCCACCTGGGACTCCATAAAATATTATTGGCTTAAAATAAAATACTGTAGGAAGGATAGGTACTAATGCATTAAGGCCCAAGCAAAATATTATGTAACATATACTGGGCTTGTAAGTCTACTCAAGCTACAAACAACAAATATTGTAGGAAAGTTAGGTATATATGTAGTAATGCAGGTATGGCCTAGGCAAAATATTATGTAACATATACTTGCTAGTAAGTAGAGTCAAGCTAGAAAAAAAAACAACAAAGATCCTGATCTGCAATAGCATAATGTGCTTGCAAATCATGGTTAGTGTTGTTCTACTAATTACTCCTGACAAACAGCATTGGCCCAGAACTTGGGGGCGTATTATTCAACATCAGATCTAGCTGTATGCAGTTATGAGTTGGACTTGTATAAATGAGTAGAGACAGTAATCCTTTCTATTGTACAATGTGGTGAAGCAAAAAATTCTAAGATTCATAGTACAATGTGGTGAAGCAGAAAATTCTATGATTCCAATGAAAAAATGTTAATGTTTTGATTTACCAATTACATAGGTTTGTGTCAAGATGCATAATTAATTATATTTCAAAATTAACCCCATGAAAGCATATAAATGGTATTTATATCACTACATTTTCTTGATAAGAAAATTCATAATCAATTCATTTTTCAGAAGCATAATGCAATGGTAAAATTGATCTGAGGGCTTAATAACACATGACAGGTTAAGTTTCCACACATTGTATGTTTAACCATGTACGACAATATTACCTCATGAATTCACTTGTTATAGGTTTGGTTCCAGCAATGGCATCTTCTTGCTTTGCATATTGTTTGCCAAGAATTACTGAGTGACTGAATCAAACTCAATTACTGAACAATTAAAATTAAAATCAATGCAATGTGATTTTTTTTTTATGCACATGCATTTAGCAAGGAAATCTGTCAGCTGAAATTACTCCAACAATACTGACTGAATATGCTATGTATGACAATATGTGTCCAATAAAGAGGCCCTTAAGCAGCATGCTTTGTGTCACAATAAGTCAAATTCTGTAAGCATTACTTGAGGTAAGTTGTGTTAATAATTTTCAACACTTAGTAATAACAGAGATGTTTATAACAGAATGGCATCATTTATATAAACCAGAAAGGCAAGCCAGGACACTTTCTTTTAAATTTGGTCAACTTCTGTTAAGCCATTATTGAGAAATTAATGGTTTTCCTTTTTTTTTAGTAACAGTATCATCAATTATAGAAACATAGAAAACCCTTGATGCCAGAATGATTTCTGTGAAATTTGGTCCAATTTTGCTGAGTGTAATAGGAAGTTATTTCAAGGATTTTCCATTTTCGGATATGGAGGTCATACAATGTACATGATAGTTAACTGATACAATTGACAGCAATTTGAAGACCCTTATAACTAGAAAGATTCCTGTCAAATATCATCTAAAATTCTCCTAAGCCTTATCTGCCAAGTAAATTTTAAAAAAATTTCTACTTTTAAGATTTGCATATTTGATGGCAGAGTAATATCATCTGTGTAAATCTAAAAGGTCTTCATTGCAATATGTTTTATGTGAAGATTGGTCAATATCTATTCAACAGTTCTAGAGAATAAGTCATTTCAAGAATTTAATATTCTGACATACTGAATGCAAAATCAATGATTGTCTTTGATGACTTAAATGAAAGCCATTTTGGTCAATATATCTGTGGCATAAGACTAGTTTCTTTTGAGGAAACTGTTTTCCTTCTTCAAGTCCCTCTACCACATTAACCTTTGATCTTTTGACTGAAAAATCAGTAATTATCTGATCTCCATTGCAAACCATTACTGTCAAGTTTTTGTGTGGTAACTGTACCTTTCAGTTCCTGTAACCTTGACCTTATACCTTGTACCAAAAATTGACAGGTTTCTTCTTTGCCCCAATTGCAAGCTACTTACAAAGTCTAGTAAAGATAAATGGAGAGAACTCAAGTTGTGGAGATAAAATAGAAATATGATGGACAACATCATATGCATCCTGCACATAGAGTACCATAACACCGCAAATCTGCCACTCACAACACATGTATGTTTCAGTATAAAAGAGATTTTTATATGCATAAAAAAGTTCAAGGTCAGAATGAGGTTCAATCTTATGTTGCAAAACCTAGTAGAATCTACTGAATATAAATATTCATATAGTCTATCTACTTTTCACATCATTCTTACAAGTTTAATTCTTACACCAATGAGTGCAAAAAGTATCTTTAAATGGTCAACCTTGTCACAGTTGTTGTTGATGGGCTTAATGCCCTTTCTCAGCACAGATAGGCTATGCATGGCAACCAGTATTAATGGTGGAGGAAGAAACTGGGAAATCACTGGAAAGAACTACTGACCCACAAAAAGTTACTGGCAAGCTTTCTCACATATCCACATTAGCTAAATCCTAGACATGCAGACAGAGCTGAATCCTAGACTGGAACCCATGAAGACAGAGGTGAGATGGCAGAGATCCATAACAAACAGTGCTTTAGACCACTCAGCCACTCATGGCCCCCTTTCTCAAAGTAAAAATATTAATTGTTGAGTACCATAGAGGTCTATCCTTGAACCTCTGTTATTCATTCTATTTATCAACAACTTGCCTCTTAGGACTGGAACTTCAATTTTCTTCCACTGACCTCTATGTAGATGATACTACACTGACAGAGATGGATAAAACCAATACAGTAAGATCATAAAATCAATACAGTAAGATCATAAACATAGAAAAAAAACCAAAAGCCCTACTAGTTACAACCCAACAAAAATGAGCAAGGCCAAATAGTAACAAACTCTGTTTGACAATGTCAGCCTTAATATGACCTCTCAGTATAAAATTATTGGTGTACATGTATTTGTAGATAATAATCTCATTTAACACATTTAAAAAATGGTTAATTCTTATCTTTGGCTACTGAGGAAAATCAAAACATACATTACTCTTCAGTATAGGATCAACTTTCATAAAAGTTATATTTGACCATATATATATACTACTATAAAGTAATTTGGGGTAATACCTCTAATTCAAACATAACACTTTTAAGACTCCAAAAGAAGGCTTGCCAGTTAATTCTAAATCAATGCATAGACAATTTCCAGGATGCAATGAATATTATAAAGATTTTAACAAAACATGAAAGAATATTTCTTATAAAGGCCAAATTGATGAATAAAGTATCCAGAGAAGTCATTCCTGTCTAAGTGATATCTTTCACCAAAGAGATGCTGATGGTACTCCAAATTTAAGGTCCATAAGAAGTAAAAATTACATTATACCATGGTCAAAGAAGGAATTGTTTAAAAAAAAGGTTTTCAATATACTGGTCCACTGGTATGGAACAACATTCCCAGTGACATAAGGCAGACTCCAAGCATTTCTTTTTTTCATAATCAGTGTCTCAAATGGCTGAAATCTTTAGAAAACTGAACAGTTCTAGTACAATAAATACCACCTGCTTTTCTGTAATTGTGCATTATTTTTAGTTTTATTTTTCATTGCCAGATGATCTTTTATACTTTGTATACATTTTTGTGTTCAAAGATGCCTGTACATATGTTCCAGGTTTGATAATTTTGACTTTTAAAATCATTTTAATTAGTGTCAAGCCAGATTCTTCACATCATGTATATAATGTATATATTGAACGTAACACAGAAGGCTTCTAGGTTGATTAGTTCTGTAACTGAGTTACCTTTGATAAATAATGTCTTTATATTATTATTATTATTATTATTATTATTATTATTATTATTATTATTATTATTATTATTGTTATTATTTTATTATACCCAAACTAGCAGAATGGTGAACAAATTTACCCATGTAAATATACCCCTCTATATTTCCAGCATCCCATCCCATCCCATCCCTATACCGTAATAGCAATGAATACAGAGCAAAAATGCATATAAATCATCTAAAAGAAAGTGCCAGTACATACAGTGATTTGCCGAAAGCAATTTTTTTAGTAATGAAATTTTATTTAGTTTTACAACATTCCACTGAAAGCTCTAAGAGCTGATGCAATCACAAATTTCTATCTTAAATTACATTGAGCTGTAAATAAAAAGGGCAATAACTCTTGAAAAACCTGATTTAAAAACCCTCTGAAAGGTATATGAAATGATGACCATTATAATTACCATACTATATTATTTTAGCAAATCTGACCTGTCATAACAGACTATAAATTCTGTCAGGAGTGGTCATTCTAGACTGTTTTAGTCTTCTATGCAATACCAAGTCTTTGTAATTGGCACTGAATCATTAAGATTGATTTGGTCAGGAAAATGAGTATATATATATATATATATATATATATATATATATATATATATATATATATATATATATATATATATATATATATATATGAAAGGAAAAACTGACAAACAACTGTGCAGAACTAAACCAAGTGCTTTCAGAATCTACTGTTTACTTCCCCCCAAATTAAAAATCAACAAATTGTGATTACATAAGACAAAAACAAAAAACAAATATTCAGTTACTTTGCATAATTTTTGTATTTTGTTTTTGTCTTATTTGTTTATCTATCATATGCAGCTTTATGCCTGTGAGAAATAAAAGATTCCAAAGTGTTTGGGTTGGACTTACACCAGTTTTGTACTGTCATTTTTCAGTTTTGATATTACACACTTTTCATACATCAAGAGCTAGAAAAATGTAGGGATATGACCTTGTATAGAATAATTCAACCAGTGTGTGTGTGTGTGTGTGTGTTTTTTAAAACAAAGGTGGTAATGATTGCAGATAACTAAAATAATACCATAATGGACCAATGCTATGCAGAACTTTTCGCATAATAACACAATAGCCTTTGTCTTGTCAGACATGTACATATTAAATGCTGTTGAAGTTTTTTTTAATGTAGTTTAAGTGTTACTTGACGACATGCTCTTATTTTCCACCACCCAAAAAATGTATGCATAAAAGATAACATGGGACAGATTTTAAATCAGTATTCAAAAAATTCTGGGCATGAACTGAAACCCTAATTAAAAGTTAGTGAAGTGTACACATGTGCTAGTATTTAATGGCATATCAGCAGCACATTTATGAAACTTGTTTTGAGACACCACACTTGGGCCAACAAAAACCAATTTCTCATTACAGGTAATATCATCAGAAGTCATATTATCAGGTGAAACAATAATACTAATAAAAATAAGCTGAGTATCAATACATATGATACAAAACTTATGATATAATTCATACTGATATAAATGAAGAATAATGAGGCAAATAGCTAGTACATGTAATTTTTCATGTCCAATTAAAATTAAAAGTAACTTTTACATCATTTCAAATTGATTCCTCACCTTAAGTATCGATATGTGAATCTAATCAGGCAATTTCATTGATACATCAGTGAATTGTTTTGCCCCCTAGTCATAATAAACTGATTAGAAGTTGATCCATGTATGAAAAAATGTGGTCTCTCAGAACAGTGATATTTCAAGTCAGATTTTTTTTTATACTTTGTACATACTTCTGTTTGAAGTTTCACTTCAATTACAATGAGATGCTATTAAGAAGGTGATGATGTCGGAGTTTTGTACCAATCCTGAGTTTTTAAGGATGTGTGGTGACTCAGTGATTAGCAATACATTTAATTGATCATACCAAAACTCAACTTTCTGCTGACAAGTCAAATGGAACATTTCTGAGAAATATAAGAATTCTGCAATCAAAGCAAAAAAGATCAATTTTCGGAAAATATGTACAATATTACAGCATCAGGAACCAATCAAAACTTTATATGTAATCAAAGTCACCAACTCAGGCATATCCTGGTATATTTACACACCAAACAGATTCTCTGCAGTTTTATTGTAATGGATATTGACCATGATGGAAAATCAGCCCAATCATTAGGTGAATTGGGAACTCACCAGAATTATTCCATTGCTCAAAAGAATGAGGATATATTATGTTCATATTGAAAACTTTTTTTCCTTGAGGTTTTAATTTCTGTTTTAGGCCTGGTTTATATTGCTTTATTCCAAGCATAAAGAAAATCCATCAAGAGGTTTAGGAAATAAAAAATGAAAATTCTTTAAACAAAACCATAACACAAATTTTCTATGTGTCTGCAACACCAAGATCAAAGTGGGGACAGCTTATGTTGCAGGAGTTTTCTTGGATTCATAATGATTTAACCTAGTATGAAAAAAAATCCATCAAAGAAAATATTTAGAAAATATAACTAAATAGAATAAAAATGTTACCATAGAATTGTCAATAGCAACCACATATCACGAGAATCCATGAAAGTGTTTATGAAATACATACTGGCAAATGAAACAAAACTAAAAACAAAGCAAACCAGTGTCAATGACATAAAAAACATAAAAGTGACTGCTTCCAACTAATGTAGGCTTAATAATGATCACAATTTCATTAAATGGATTATTAAAAAGGAGAGCATTATTGGAGTTTTCCATTCAGGATAACTACCTTCACTGAAGTTGAACATTCAATTTTATTACAAAATCTTTTGGGGCCCAAGTGGCCAAGCGGGTCTAAGGGTCTAAGGGTCTAAATCTGTTACTTACCCTTGTCCTTACTTACTTACGGATCACTGCCATCTCACCTCTGTCTTGAGTCTGTGGGTTGAGTCTATGATTCATGAATGTGGATATGTGAGAAAGTGAGAAAGCTTGCCAGTAGCTTCTCGTGGGTTGGTGGTTCTTTCCGGTGATTTCCGGTTTCTTCCTCCACCATTAATACTGGCCGCCATGAATAGCCTATCATGTGCTGAAAAATGGCGTTAAGCCCAACAACAACAACAACAACAACAACAACAAAATCTTTTGGGGCAACAAGTGGCAGAGTGGTCTAAAGCACTCACTGTTATGGATCACTGATAAATCACCTCTATTTGTGTGGACTCAAGTCTGCCAATGTTGATAGGTGAGAAAGCTTGCCAGTAGCTTCTCTTGGGTTATTGGTTCTTTCTATGGTTTTCCCCTGAGTTCTTCTCTCCACCATTTATGCAGGCTGTCTGGTATAGCCTATCTTGTGCTGAAAAATGGCATTAAACCCCATATCAACAACAACAAAATCCTTTCTTTCTCTGATATGTTATTTCCAACCAATATGAATTGACTTAATGCTAACTGATAAATTTCTGAAGGTTTCTTCTTTGCAAAATAGATTAAAAATTTTTTATTAATACAAATTAAAAATGTGGCACTCAAAGAACTTTGCATACAGGTAGTACAAAAAACACCTTTCTTGAGCAACCTCTGCTATGAGCCAACACCTGTCATTAATGACCACAATCGTTGTACCTAGATTAATTTTATTATATAAATGTACTGTCATCTGAAAGACAACCAGCAACTATAATTTTTGCAAAAAGTGCACTCAACACTGATGTAAATGACCATTTTGCAAAACAAATGACAACTGAAGGCATTTGTTTAATCCATTGTAACATAAAGTCTGTCTCCGTGACAGCTAAGGGAAAGTGCAGATAAAGTGCTAATACTGCAATGCCTGATGAACACTATCAACCTTTGCATAATGGCAGCCTAGGTATTGTACATGTAACTTGGTGAACAAGATGAAAATTTGAAATTCTTTCCCACATCAGCTAAACTGTTCATGGTTCAATTGTCATTTCAGTTCAGAGAATGACGGAACAAGCTACTTGAAAGAGAATGAAAGAAATAGTCACAATTGACTCACTGTTGGCCATTTCACAACCTGTGTTTCACTAAGCTGGAGGCTAATCACCAATTAAATAAAATTTATCATATTTGTACCTGAGATTATTTCTTGGTCAGAAATGGCTGAGTGATGTTTCAACTGATGCTCAATATGGCAGTGGAAGGTAACTAATGTAAAAATCAGGAAATGGTAGACCTTTGTTGCTGCAACATGTGTGGTGCACTCCTACAAAGGCAAGTAACCAAACCCATTAGGGAACCCCAAGTAGAAGATTGGTCATAAAGCACTCTCATATACATCACTACCATCTCACCTGTCTGTGTGGGTTGGAGTCTCTGGTTCGGCCAATGTGGGTATGCAAGGAAGCTTGCCAGTAGATTCTAGTGGGTCGGTGGTTCTTTCCAAGGTTTTTCCTCCACTGTTAATACTGGCTGCCATGTGCTGAAAAATTGTGTTAAACCCTACAACAATAACCAAACTCATTAAATTTATGAGTATTCAGACAACTACATCCAATGTTATTTCTCATCTTAATGCACATGTTTTGATTGGGTTAAAAATTGTTTTGTCCTTATCTAGACAGTCACAACTGGAATGATCCTCAGCTTATTCAAAAATATCAAGCTGGGATATCAAAACATGGGTTATTAAGTTACTAGAAAGAGACTGCTGAAATATGTAAAGATGGCAGAGTAAACAATTAAAAAAAAGGCATAAACCACAAAAATGTAGTTTGGGGTGGGAGTAAAACTGAATTATTTACATATTTCTGTCATGTGAGATGGAATCAATCCAGATGATAAGTGTTCATCCTCCCATTAAGGGTGACTTTCTGGGAAGATTCCAGAAGTCTGCCCTATGACCCAGCACATGCCCACTAGTCATCACCTTCCTTAAGAATGAAGACCATGATAAAAGCATCAGTACAAGGTGGGTGCAGGTATCTGGCATTAGCAACTGCCTAAGTATTGCATCATTAAATTTATTCTTACCCCACCCCACAAAAGGACAGTCATCTGTCCTTAAATATTTGGAACATGTCAGGCATGTGGTGGGTGTGAGTATCAAAAGGGGAGCTTTCTTATGTCCTCACTTACAAACTCTGTTTCTCAAACATTGCTGAATAGAAAAACCATGAAAACAAAACAAAATCAAATCCTATATGACAAAATAAGGAATGTGAACTTGCATGGAAATTAAACTGAATGCAAATTCAACAACATATTTATACCTATGTATAAGCCAAATAATTTAGGAAAAAATAAAAGCCTCAACCAAGGAGGTATGCTTAACTGTGTAACAAGGTCTAAACTTGAAAAAGATTTCAGTTTTCATGTTGTCACCCCTAACCTGAACACCGGGATCCCCTGTACTTAAACCCTATTTGAATATCACCATCCATTTAGGTGAAGAAGCAATAACAGTATTTTTAACATGGCTATACTTATGGATTGGCATATGACCCCTCATGCACATTTAATGTTTGACCTCTTAAATATGCCAATGGACTTGTACATGATTATATACAGTAATATAAAATGGAGATTAGCATCTTGACAAAATAAAGGCAAGGGAGACCACAACAGAGAATGGTTGGAATAGGAAGACTAATACCTACCCAATGATCAAAAACAAAAGTAAATCAACTGAACTTAAATATTAAAAAAGAAGGCACAAAAGGTTACTTTAAAGAAGGCACAAAAGGTTACTTTAAGTCCCTAACCTATTGGCAAGGCTATGAAAAATTTAACTGAAAATGCCAAGAACTTTCAAGAAAGCTAATTCCATACAATTAAAAATGTATGGATTGAGGGTAAAGACACAATAAAATACAATGACCATTTTGCACTAATGTACATGAAATGAAAGCAATTTTTTGTAAACCACAAATATTTCAGCCATAAAGAAAAATAAGAACAGGGTCTTAGGGTATGTTTCTGAAATCTACAAAGTCACCAATGGGGAGGATGAATTCTCATCATATGGATGAAGGTGATTTCTGATCAGAAAGGTTAATTTGCAACAGGTGTGTGTATTGCTGATATCAAATGGAAATTTACCACTTCAGGAGGCTATGAAGACTTTAGACACTGGGTTAAAGAAGAATGTAGCTCCTGTAGCATCAACATAAATTGATATGGGTGTTTTCAAGGAGTTGCATCTTCAGAGATGTTATTCCATATACAAAGACCTCAGGCCATCACATGACATTTGTAATGATGATGTATCTATATCAGAATTGTATGTTGTTATTGTTATTGTAGGTTTTAACAACATTTTTCAGAACAAAAGAGGCTATACATGGTGGCCAGTATAAATGATGGAGAAAAAAATCCAGGAAATTCCCCCCCCAAAGAACCACTGACCCATGAGAAGCTACTGGCAAGCTTTCTCACATACCCACATTGGTTTAACTTGAGATTCGAACCCATGCTAACAGAGGTGAGATGACAGTGATCCATAATGTGAGCACTTTAAACTACTAACATTCAAGCAGACAAATTATTCCACTTTTTCAAGAATCACCAGAATGGAAATTGATTTCTGATATGCTGAACAGAGTAAGTGCATGTTGCTGCTTTCCAGAAATTGCCATAGAAGTGTATTTGCATCAAAGGCAAGTCAGCAAATTGATATGTATGTTTCTTGGCATCCAGACCCCTATACTTTAACAGCTGATGCCTTATCTTTAAATTGGGCACAGTAAATTGATTCCATTGATGTTTGTAATCCTTTCAAGCTGATTAACTAAATCCTACTGAAAATCTTAGTCAAACTGGAAACAAGGTTCAAATGATTATTCCACTTTGGACAACTCAAATTTGGTTTTCTTTTTTACTACAAATGCTTGCAGTCAAACCAGTACTTTGCCTGGATATCTCATGTACTGACCCATCCATGCAATTCACCTATGTCTTATGTACTGACATAGCCCTGCAATGGACAGAATCATGTACTGACCCATTCATGCAATGTACATATGTCTCACTACTGACCCATTCATGTAATGTACATATGTCTCACTGTACTGACCCATTCATGCAATGTACATATGTCTCACTACTGACCCATCCATGCAATGTACATATGTCTCACTACTGACCCATTCATGCAATGTCTTACTACTGATCCATTCATGCAATGTACATATGTCTCACTGTACTGACCCATTCATGCAATGTACATATGTCTCACTGTACTGACCCATTCATGCAATGTACATATGTCTCACTACTGACCCATCCATGCAATGTACATATGTCTCACTACTGACCCATTCATGCAATGTACATGTCTTACTACTGACCCATTCATGCAATGTACATATATCTCACATACTGACCCATCCATGCAATGGACAGAATCATGAACTGACCCATTCATGCAATGTACATAGGTCTCAGTACTGACCCATTCATGCAATGTACATATGTCTCACTACTGACCAATCCATGCAATGGACAGAATCATGTACTGACCCCCATTCATACAATGTACATAGGTTTCAATACTGACCCATCCATGCAATGTACATATGTCTCACTACTGACCCATTCATGCAATGTACATGTCTTACTACTGACCCATTCATGCAATGTACATATGTCTCACTACTGACCAATCCATGCAATGTACATATATCTCACATACTGACCCATCCATGCAATGGACAGAATCATGTACTGACCCATTTATGCAATGTACATAGGTCTCAGTACTGACCCATTCATGCAATGTACATATGTCTCACTATTGACCAATCCATGCAATGTACATATATCTCACATACTGACCCATCCATGCAATGGACAGAATCATGTACTGACCCATTCCTACAATGTACATATGCCTCAGTACTGACCCATTCATGCAATGTACATATGTCTCACTACTGACCAATCCATGCAATGGACAGAAGCACCCACTCTGGATATATTTGTATGGTGTCATTTGTCAGGTCTGTACTCAGTAACAGCATCTGTAAACATGTGATCAATTCTTGAATAATACAGCAATTGTTAAAACATTACTTCATTAATCATTTATAATTATGCATATAAAACTTTAATGAGTAGTTCATGAACATTAAACAGCTGAATGTTTAAGAACTTAAGTTTAAGAATGAGTTGTAGAATATGAGTTCATGAACATTTTATTTCTTTAACCACATTACTGAATTATTCATTGATTTAATTTATTGGTTCAATTTCTTTTTAGATACTGATGGTACATATCTGATGTTGCTATGAAGCCCAAGTTTGGTCATCAGCAAACATTTTCTTTTAATAGAGGACATGGCATGGGTAACACTGGGTTTAGTAGTAAAAACAAAGGATAAGTCAAAGGTTACTTTTTCTTTCCTTTCAAGTTGCAAATGTAGTGTGTCTGAACTGAAATGCCAGATTGAACTTTTTCAGCATTGTCTGGTATTCAAAGAATAGTGATCATTCATCCCATTTCAAATAATGCTGACATAACGGGCCCATTTTTCCATCATTAAATCTGCTGTTTTAATTAAATTTAATCACATCTTAAATATCTTATAACCTTTGGCAACTTGGCAATCATTGGTGCCAACAGAGAATTGTGAACTGGCATTCTTTATAACTGTATAAAGAATTACATGTAACTGACTTAAAGGTTTTATAAATACTGGCATCCCTTATATTTCCGTATCCATATACATGGGTTTCACTTTCTTGGAGTAGACAAACAACAGAAGCCATTAATCTTCAGATCTTTTTTAATTGCAACTGGCACATAGGGAAATAAAAAGCACCAATTAAATTTTCATTAGAAGCAGTATGGGGGTGCAGACCCTTTGAAGGAACAAAATACCCATCAAGCAACTTTTTTTGTGGGGAGGGGGTTTCACAATTAAAAGTTTTGCAGGTCAAGGGGGTGCAGAATTTCTTGATACAGCATTGTTTAAAAGATTAATTTCTAAAAACCTTTAAAAATAACAGACATGCAAGCTTCTTGTTTATGACACCTTTCTGTCTTCTAAAGGTGACTGACTCCTCATGCATATAAGAAAGTTTTGTTATAAATGTACATGTAATGACTGCTAATGCATGACCATCTGTCAAAAGATATTAGTTATTACTCCAGAAAAAAAGGTCTTTTAAGACAAGTTGTTTAACTGAATAAAAGAAAATATTTAACCTGCCTTAAAGGGCCTTTGTATTATGCAATGATCTGTTTTAAACAAATTTGTAAAAGATCTCATAAAGCAACTATTCCAATCAATGAACTTTTGGAGTAAATACCTCTCTCCTACCTGGGTTATCTTTAACAATCTCTCACCTGGGTTATCTTTAACAACTGGCTGGAGATAAACATGCACCTACCTAACTCTTTCCTTTTATTTGGGCTAATTTTCACATTTTTATTAACATCTGTTGAAATTTACATGAATTGCCATAAATATGAGTGAATGTAATGCACACAAGATTACATGTAAAACACCCAAGATGAAAAAAGTAATTCAACAGCTGTATATTACTGAAATGTGTATGAAGATTGAAATCCACTGTTTGCTTCTCAGCAAGAAACAGAAACTACAGGCTACAGGGCAGTTTTAAGCAGATAATCCTGATTTAAAACTGGGCCCTCCAGGCACCAACCTCTGGCTTTTCATCTAGTTTTAAGGCTCGGTAGGAAGTGAGGACACCTGCAAACCAACACAACTATAAATAACTTTTGTGAAATACCTGCTTTTTCACATACACATCTAGTTCTTTCTTATCAAGATAAAACTACTAACATGTAAATTTTGAGCATTGAGAATATGACATTCATAAAGGCATCTTAAGAAAAATAAAAAATGAATAATATGATAATATATCAAGTCATATAAATTTGGGTATAGTTGATGAAAGCAAGGGCACTGTAATATACAAGGGTGGTTGTATTAAACATTGTGTGGTTATTTATACACAAGATTAAAAATTATCTATAGTGGCTGCATTTAATTTTTTCATTGGATAAAGAGATCTTTTTCCCCACAATAATTCATACACCAAGAACATTTGTGTTCAGTGACTTGACATTTACATCTATGATAGATTCACATTATAAAGATTTATATTTTTTAAAAAACAGACAAACCAGACTATATCAAGACACCCTGTCTGTCTTGACAAAAACAAAAAAAGATACTGATGTTTTGTTACCATCAGCAATAGACTAAAATGGGTGTGATTCTGACCTATTTTGTATAAAATTTGTGGAGGATTATAACAAGATACATGTATGATTATTTTAATGGCATCTTTAAGGTTTTATTGTTAAAACAGATTATCTATTAATAATTATGTGTCCATTCTGATCAAAGAACCATGAATTTTGACACACGATTTCAAATAAGCATGGAAAAAGTTATATACTGCAATTCATTCTAACTAATAAGAGTACCTACAAGTGTGAAATACATTATAGTAATAACAAATAGGCAGAAATACTTAATCATCTGCCACTAGAACAAACAATCTTATTATCAGCTAGTTTTTAGGAACTTCACCACAATTGTCATTTAACCTTTCAACCCAAAATCAATATTTCCTTCTTCAGCAAAGCTTAAATCACCAACAAACTTTGGAAATATATAAATGATCAAGAACTGAATTTGTATTCAGAAACTATTTTTACTGTTTTAGTGACTTTGACCTTTAATCTTGTGAACATAACATCAACTGGTTTCTTCCTTAACCCAACTGCAATCCACCCACAAAGATTGGTCCAGGTCTATGATACAAAACTATGTTACTGTGCAGAAATCATTTTTCTTCTTACAGTTAGTGACTGAGCTTGGATCTCCTGACTCACCCACTGCAATCTTTGCATGTAGACTGGGTCCAATGCAAGATGACTGCATTTCATGGACTGGATCCAAGTTCTCTCCTGCATTTCATTGACTGGGTCCAATGTTCTCTCATTCATTCATAACCCTTGATAACTGATGACAGACAATGAATGGTGGACAAGGGACCATACCAGCAGCTCACATGGCCTTAATCAAGTTTCACAGAAAATGGTAAATACTCAAAAAGATTCATTTGAAACATACTGTAACTTTATGTAACATATTTACTTTTTTCAAAATCTTGATTTAGATACAATGCTAGATGTACAGTATATAACTTCATTTGTGAAGAAAGAGCTCTCTAGTGTGTGCTTGTGTGCAATTGATGGATAAGATGGTGTAAAAAATTAAATTCAGGTTCCAACATTTAAGCTCTTGGAATAAACAACATAACTGCATTTCAGTAATTGAAATGTATGGTTTTAACCAAGCTGGCACTGAAGTGATTACAGTTCAATCAAATGCCATGTATGAAATATCCATAATACTGATAAGTTGACACAAATGAGGGAAAGATTGTATGCATGATTGAATGAATGACATGTATATGATATATTTTCAAGGAGGAAATAAGGTTGTAATAGGAACATTCCAGATATGGAACATGAACTGGTCTATTGCAAGCAGAAATAAGAAAATGTCTGTGCAGGAATTTTATTATTACATGAAAAGCAAAGCTTTAATATGATTCTGATAGGATTTATATACTGTAATATTACCAGGCAACAAAACAACATTATTCCTACATACATACGTTTTTCTCCATTATTTATCTCATTACGTCCATACATCCACTCCACTCTACACCCTATCCTGTCCCCAGTGGTTGCTAGAAATCTTGGACTGTAATGAGTCCAACTGCAAACTGAATAGAACCAGATCTGCCACTGCATAATGTGCTGGAAGATCTGGGTCTGTACTGTTTGTTAGGAATAGTCTGTAGAACAAACAACACAGACCATGATCTGCAGGCAAATTATGTTATGACAGATCTGGATCTTTGCTGTTTGACTTGACTTATAAGTGTGTATTTATGGTATCCCACCCACCCACCCCACATGTCACCTGTCTCCTCTGATTATGTCAATAAGTGTGAAGTCTCATGGAGGTAGCACAATAAAACTACATCACACACAATTGCAAACACATGTAGACAAAAAAGATACATGTGGAAAGAGAAAGAACAAAATACAAATTGAATATTTTAACCATCATAATTTGTAAATAAGAAAACTGGAAATAAAGAAAAACAACAAATAAGTTGGAAATATCTTTAAGTATCACAAATAATTTGTTTACTTTATAAAATGTTAACAAAGATTTTCTTTTCTTGCTTTAATGACTCTATTGACATACTGACTATACATGCAGAGAAAATGTCTTAAGTGTTTTTTAAGGTTGTTTGTTTTTTTTAATTTTAAAATAATCTTAGTCCTATCTATAAGATGTATGTAGTAGAGCAGTTTATAGTGATGTCCAGCACTGAGGCATCATGCCACAGACATGTAGCATCATGTCCCACCCAGTCACATATCCTTACACCAGGCTAACCAATCCTAACAATAACCTTTTATTGCTGAGTGCTAAGAGAGGCAGATGCTATTGCCATTTTTATGAGTCTTTGGTATGACTCAGCCTAAGTACAAACCCACAACCTGCATTGAAGGTGGACACTAACCACTTAGGCCATTGGAGCAGTTGTCTTTTAGGTGCCTTCCAAAATAACAAACCAAAGCATTAACAATGAGAGAGCATTACTTTAAAAAAAAAATAATTGCAGTAGGTGCTGAAATGATTGTAAGTATTCTTATAAAAAAAAAAAAACATGTAAAGCTTTATACATTTGCAGGAGCCACAGTGGCTTTGTGGTTAGAGTGCTAGACTCACAAACCAGAAGGATGTGAGTTCCATTTATATAATAATATTATTATTAGCAATAGTAGTAGTAGTAGTAGTAGTAGTAGTAGTAGTAGTAGTAGTAGTAGTAGTAGTAGTATTGTATATCTCATATTTACAATTTTTCATACACAACAAAGTCCAATCAAAACAAAATGGACCAAAGATTTTATAGATTTGTGCATTACCAAAAGGCTCACTCATTACAATTTTCTATAGACAGCTGTAAACAGTGCAACTTGTCCTGGGAAAGCAAGGCAAGATTAAGGGCAATCAGGGGACATAATTCCTATAAATGCTCCTGTGAAATACTGAACATCCTACTTATTCAATTCTCATCATTACAAAAGTATGTGAAATGTTGAAAACAATGAGGCTCTGGAATCTGTGTGCTCCTTAAAATGATAATAAAAACTACTTGAAGTTAAACTCGTTTACTAAGCTGTGTGCCAAATGTAAAAAATCCAACCTTTGGAAAAAGCTACCGAAACCAAAGTCAGAAGGATGGGAAATCAAGAGCCATAACTCCTATAAATGATATCATGAAATGCAGAAAATTAAAATCAATAGAAAGCTGCCTTTAACATTTGAATAAAATCCATCAAACCTTGGTATATTCATGTCAGGAATTCAGAACACCAAGTGGAAATCAGGGAACATATTTCCTGTAAATATAGCTCAAAATTAGCTGTAGTTAGCTAGCCTGTGGCAAAATTTTCATGTTGGACTAATAGTTTCTGTAATGTTAATAATCTGATTCCTAGTAAATCTTCATGTGTTTCTGATATTGTTTTGTGGGAATAACTAGGGAAGATTAAGCTGGAGTAGTCAATTTCTCAATCTATTAATCCTTCTGTCCTTCGGGCTACCAATTAATAGACAATAAATTTTTGCAGAAAGCTGGAAATCAAACTCAATACACTGTCTTATCAAGATGAATCCACACAATATATATATATATATATATATATATATATATATATATATATATATATATATATATATATATATATATATATATATATATATGAATGAAATCCATCAAAACCTTAGTAAAGTTATACTACAAAAACCACAGTCAAGAGAATGAGCAGTGATGGGGCATAACTGCTGCAGTGTCTTGAAATATTGGAAAAATAACTGATTCAAGGTTTCACCAATATGAGGCTGCATGTCAAATTTAACTGAAATCCATGAAACCTTGGTAACTTTAATGCTGCAGAAAATACAGCATGGGCAATTAAAAGGCATAACTTTTATAAATGATGCAATGCAGGCAATGGAAATCAAGCTCATTAAAGGTCTTATCAATAAATAGCTGGATTTCAAATCTGGTGCAAGTCCAACAATCCTAATAAAGTTAGTCTGTGGACACAAAAGTTAGGAAACTCAATAAGTGGCCACAAATCCTCTAGGTTCCCAACTTTTTTGACTATATGGACCCCTTGTTAAATCTCCAAAAATTGTGTGGACCCCCACATGCAAATAAGCTGTACCTTGAAGTTCCATTAATTGAGAAAATACATACCACTTCAAATAACCCTGTGGGCCCCCTCCCTGGGGATCCACAACTCAAAAGTTGGGAACCATTGCTCTAAATGATGGAAGAATTAGAGTGGCTTCCACCTTAACTACCAAGCCGCTCAACCAAACTCAGATATCTCACTGATTTCCCCCTTTTTTAAACAAATAAATAAACAGCAACAAGTGGTACACATCCAATGAGTGTTTCTTGAATATATACAGACTAAATAATCACAGGGATTCCTATAGCTGCTTACAACTTACCTGTCATACATGTACCATATATAATAACTGCTAGTCATTATTATATCAGATGTATGACAGGTAATTGTAAGCAATGATATGAGCCCCTTTGCAAGTAACAGGTCAAATAAACATTATAGCTAAGAAAAATATTGACTTAAAAATAACTGCTTATTCTTTTGTATTTATAGCTTTTTTATTTACAGCAGAATCAGAACATCTGTTTTTATATACAATGATGTAGGTTTTAGTCCTTTTATCACATCACATGAATATTCCTTTTACAGAAAAAGCTGAGGATGCTCCATTTAAATGATGATGGAGAAAGCTAAAAATCAAAATTTTTCTTGGCCTCATTCATTGCAATCCTTATGGTTAAATCTTATAAGTTCCCAGCAGATATCTTGTAACAACCAAACTGCCAATAAGAAGGAAGGGCAGACAGGCTGACAACATGATTACAATATGGATCTGACAACTATTTCTGACAGGCCCTAATTAATAAGCACATTTCAAATAAAAATAAAAGACTCTTATCTTTGCTTATTGATATGGCCAATAAAATATGTGTTTTTCCTATTGCACTGGTTCTTAGGCTTTGTAATTTTTTTTTTAAATTATATATACTTAATGTAATTATTTGTGATTTTTTTTTTACCATGGTAGAAAAAATGCTAGGGTTTACAATGACAAACAGGAATGGTCGGTTGACAGGAAACACAAATTTTTGTTAGGCCTCAGAAACAAAGCAGTGCAGAGTTGCTACAATCAGTGGTTTAATATACTGGAATTTGCAATAATACCAAGTACAGTACAAGGATGCTAAAATACAAAAACCACCAAACAAAATTTTGTCTATTTTCGGCAACAGCTCTAAATGAATTGTATACTTCTTTGCACTTACTTTTGCTTGTTTTTTTATAAAGCAAAAACACAGTTTGGTTTTGATTTGCTTTCATTTAAAATGAATGAAGTCCAAATCCTTGTTGAAATCAAATCATTTACTAATTTTGTTTCTTTTAAGTTAATTACTAAGTTTACCAAAATGTAAAGTTTACCATATTTAATTTTACCACATATTGTTTCTGTCTCTTAACATTTTATTTAAAACATGGGACTGCTTGATACAACCCATGCAGTGTCATACATACAAACTCCCCCCCCCCATAATATTTAAGACAAAACCTTCAAGTTTAAGACATTCTATACAGTGGGTACATGTATTGTTTTTGTGTGGATGTAAAATCTGGCAACTTTGTTCAAAAACAGAGTATTTTAATTTAAGATTGTAAACTTTATTTTGCCTGCAAAACAAAGCAAGACTTGTACATTATGTTATGATGGTGTTGTTTTTATAAATAAATTTGAAAAAGTACTGATTATTTTAAGTAAAATGACCAATGAATTGACTAAGATTTCATTATTTGAATTCATGGTGCTTCAGTGGAAAGCATCCTGGACTTGAAACCAAAAAGGTGCTGGTTTAAATCCTGCTACAGATCAGTACAGATTGGATAGGTGTTGATCTCTTGGGCCAAGCACTTAACATAATTACCTAAATACATGTACAAATGATGCTACATGTACTTGTTTTGTTAGACTGTAAAATAAGGAACCAAGTCAAAATTATTTCTGACAGTTCTGCACCATTCCAGCTATTTCAGATCTCAGGCCAGCCTTTACAGGTTTTACCTATATCTTTTTTATAGACATGTACCTTTCACAAAATTTTAGCATCTTGTCCCTTAAAATTGTATTGTTTCGTACATAATATTTATGGGTGATGATGGAAGGCTTTATCTTCCAACAATTTTTACAATTCATTGTTAGTACTTTGTTTCATCAGCACAGTATAGTCCATATGCTATTAAATCCAACAAGTTCTACAAGTGAAAGGTTAACAAATTAAAGGATTATTAATCAATTGGGACTGTTCCAGTGGCCTAGTGGTTAAGAGTGTCCACCTCAGACACAGAAGTCGATGCAGGTTCGAACCCCAGCTGAGTCATGCCAATGATAATAAAAATGGTACAAACAGCTGCCTCTCTAGGTGGTCAGCATTAAGAGGTTAATGTTAGGACTGGTCAGCCTGGTGTCAGGATAATGTTACTGGGTGGGACATCATCTTACATGTCTGCAGCATGATACCCAAGTGCTAGACATCACTATAAACTATCACACTGCAGACATGTAGCAATATGAATGAAAAATTGTTAAAGCTACATTAAAAATCCAAAACACATACTCATTAATTAGTCGCTGATTAATTAGCAGAGGCTGATGAGCATGAAAATTTAACTAATTTACATGCTAAGTGAGTTGCAAATTGATGTTATTTATACAATTTGCATCATACTAATTCCCTGTCTTATATTCAGCAAAACAGACATCATTGGTATTGCATATTTTTGACTAGCTCATAACTTTCATGAGTATTATCTCTAATTTTTGATACAACCTAAGTTTTGGCAGACAATTAATCTATAGAAGTAAAAAATTTGTTTATTCGATGTTTGGTATTCTTATTAGGATCATGCAGACATTTAACACTTATTGAAAGTAATTGAAAATTATAATATAATTTTTGTAATTTAGCAAATAATTATTTGCAACCAAACAATATCATAAAAAGTGGATGAAAATTACATCACATTGGATCACTAGCACATGCCATTTCATGGGATTATCAAACCATAAACTTGATACAAGACAGTGCACTAACTGATCTATATGTAGGTGAGTAAAATATTTCATGGGATACAATAAAACTTCTGATCCAAAGAGATTCAGTTTGATAGAGGATCAAAACTAGGTTTAAAAGTGTAGATTAAAGATTAAGCTGTCATAAAACTAATTATAATAAACATATGACTAATTGTCAACACAGATTCAAGTTACACACAGGTGCTGATAAAAAAAAACAAACATGCATGAAAAAGCATGACTTGTTTTAGTTTCTATGGACCATATACCACCAGGAACAGGTTCTTCCCATATATATCAACTCATAATGCACTATCAACTGCAAACAACATAGACCAAGATATGCCACTGTAACATATGCCAGCAGGTTTGAAATCTATGTTAGTGTTGGGAACCAGCTGAAATTTAAAGATCCATGGCTGGTCCATCATCACAAATCAATTTTTAATCAATAGGAGACATTTTCTATATTTTTTATGGACAGTGGCATCTTTGCATACTTGGTAATGGAATGGTTTACCTGCAGATTTGTCTGTGTACAATACACAATAAACAGCTTTGTTTTTTTTTTATTCTAATGCACACAGATGCCAAAGTTTTTGCAATGTTGAGAAGGGCTCAACATTTAGACAAGTCCTAAAATCAAGAGTGCTCCATAAGACTACCAGTGCTTGTCAAGGAAGGTTCAACAATTACTCAAGACCTGCAATTTAGAATGTTCCACAGACTACCAGATCTCTAGATAAGCAGTGTATGTGCATATTTTACACAAAAATATTGGACAAAAATGCATAAAGAAAATTTTAACTCATTGAAATTATGCATCAAAACTTTCATTTGAAACATTTTGTCCAAGATCATGTAGGCCTAGCTAGAGTATACATATATAATCCTGTACAACCTGGCTTGTAGGTCCTGGCCTCAGTATACATGATACACATTATCATGTAGGCCCTGAACTGAGTATACATGGTACCTATAATCATTTAGGCCCTGGTTTGAGAACACATGGTACATATAGTTATTTTTGCTCTGCTAGAGTATACATGGCAGACATAATCATATAGGCCTTGACTTGCATGCACATGGTACACATCATCCTGAGGGTCTTGCTTGAGCATACATGATACTACAATCATATTAGGCCCAAACTTGAGTATATATGGTAAATACAATAATATAGGCCCTGGCTTGAGTATGCATGGCAAGGAACAACCAGTAATGTGCACCTGTTACAACAGTAGCTTGAGTTGATGTGAAAATATTAAAGTAATCAAAATAAACTGTATTCTCTTAAGTGTTCTTAATAAGACTGTCAATTGGTTTTGGTAGACTTCATATTTTTGAGGGGTTTTTAGTCAAGAGATATTGTTTTGGGGCTTATCTGCAATCCAGACTGGGTTATTGTTTTGGGAAACATAAAGCCCAGTGTCTTGTATAACAGTTTATAATTGTACCAAACAGGCCTAATGTAGAATTGTAAAAACACAATATCAGGTCAAATTGACCTATTTTACTAAAGTATAGCATGATTTAAAAAAATCTGTTCAAAGATAAGGGCATAAAGTAAAAGTCTCTTGCTCATAATCAATGTCATCTAAGATCTTGGTGATATAAAGATGGAGTGATAGAGATGCAATAGAACAGCTGATCTGATAAAAGATGTCTTATTAATATGTACTGATCAAATATATTACAGAACCTAAGACAATGATAATATAATCATTTTACCAAGTTGGCACAAAAATCTGGAATTCTTTCTCCTGAGTGGTACATGCTCAGCTAATCTGATACAAGATAACCTCACTAATATTCTTGCTCACAATAATCTCATCTGACATCTTGGCAGACAAGACTATTTGCATGTAACAAGTCTGATCAAAATCACACCTGAAATACAACTGCTACATCTGACAAGATACAACAATCCTTACAAGAGATAACATCATGTATATGTGTGGATCTCACTCATAAACCCTTTGTATTGAAGACCTGGTGATGCATAAGCCTAAGCTACCAAGTTTGATCAAAATCCTATCCAAATAGGCTTTTTGTAAAAAGACTTGGCCATCATCATTTAATGAAGAGGTCTCAATCAAAATAAACATCATCTAACAGCCTGAAGATGTTAGTCTATATAACAAATATGTTTAAAATATTGGGTGAGAAATACAACCTTTTATGAGCTGAGAAGCTCAGCAAGAATCATGCACGACATCCTAACAGCTTCTAGTTAAATGTAATTTAACATTCCATTTGCTTGGTACCTGTATTCCAAGCATTAACAACGTTATCAAATAACCAACCAGGAAAATAAATATGCTGTTAAATAGCTAGTAAATAAATGAAATGACATCATGTATATTGGAAGCATTTCCAACAAATTAAAACTGATATAAATTAACACTATAAAAGAGAAAGGGTGTGAACAACTTGGTAGACCCAGTATATTCATTATACATCTATGTAACCACAGTGCCCTGATTAGCTCCATGCAAAAATGGTTGCATTTGTTAAATCACAATGTTTAGTCATGCTTTATATACTGAGCTTTAAAAAGATAGGGCAACAAGCAACAACATAACAACAGTAAATGACTTTAAATTAATTTGAGGGAAATAAATTAATATATTAAATTGTTCATCTCCTTTCAGAACAAAATAAAGAAATGTTCTCTTTTGTTGTTGTTGTTGGGTTTAATGCCATTTTTCAGCAGAAGATAGGCCTTTACATAGCAGCCAGTATAATTGGTGGAGGAAGAACCCTGGTAAACCTTGGGAAGAACCACCAACCCACGCGAAGCTACTGGCAGGCCTTCTCACGAAACCATGTTAGCCGAGCCTGAGACTCGAACTCACAAAGACAAAGGTGAGATGGCAGTGCAATCTGTTTTGTAATTTAATCAATAGATAAAATATTGTTGAAGGGAAAAGCGAAATGTGGTTTGAAATTTACAACAAGCAAATATTAAATTTACAACAAACAAATATTACTTGGTCATGTAATTTAAGACACTACCATTAACAAGGCATCATTGAAAAAGATGAATGTTCGGACATACATAGGTTCAACAATGAATTGTATCTTACTGACAATTTTTCTTTCTTTGGAATGATGTATTCATATCAAGCAGACAAGGTTTTTCTAAATGAAAATTTAAATGCTGTACAATAGCGACAGTTATGATACTGCTGCTACAACCCTATGTCAATATGACCATCAATTTTGGAGTAACGATATAAAAATTTAAATTTTAGATCAGCATCACTTTCATCCAAGATTTGACCCATTTTGGGATTTATCAAGAGTAGACATCATTTAAAGTCTTCTGATGAAAACCCCATGTTAATGACTTTCCACTTAGGAAGAGTAGAAACAAGATTTTCAAGATGGCCACAGGCCAGAAGATATTATAGTCTAGCCTGTTGTCCATTGTTCATTATATGATGTGACTGAATAGAAATATGCCTGGTATGCAACTGACCACAACCATTATCAGGGTTAGAGAATTAAACATGAAGCAGCAGGAAGCAAAGTTTTGATAATAACTTTTCAATCCACAATGACTTCCCAAGCAGCAGAACAGTTTACACAAGTTCCTTTATATTGTTGTCACTCATTTTGTGTGGAGCAGATATGTGCAATTCAGTGATCTGAAAGATAGATGCTTTTAAAAGTGCATTAATTTTATTTGTATTTGATCATCTTTATCATCATTGTGAAGACCTTTGCTGAGGTGGGGATGTAGGGAAAGCTGGTTGGGAAAGATTTTTATTTGTAAAATTAAAACCTTGTTTCACTCTGAGATCATTGTTGTTCACAATCCTCAGGAAACAAAAAAGTTTACTGGAGTTATCAGCATGAATATGTAGCTGAATTAGACAAAAATGGAGCAAATGTTGCTAACAAATTTTAAAATTATTTGTCACATTTGCCACTAAACTCTGTGTGTGTGTGTGTGTGTGTGTGTGTGTGTGTGTGTGTGTGTGTGTGTGCCCACAGTTACAGTCTAATATGATCAATTTTTGTGTTCATAGTTACAGTCTAATATGATCAATCTGTGTGTCCATAGTTACAGTCTAATAGTACTTTTGATACAATAGAAGCCTCATTGTCAAGCAATATCAGGGACATGAATTAGTGCAGGGCCTCCATGTGTGGATTAATTATGTCTTTATAAGTAGTGGTAGCTGATCTAGCATGTAACATCTAGATGCTGATATGCAAGTTCTCTCAGAAAAATACTGATGTAAGATACAGAGCAAATGATTATTAATCCATACTGTTGGGTGCTGGTCAATGTCCTATTACAAAATAATTCCAATACTTATTGCTTTCCCTGAATTACTGTTTATTTTATTTATTAATGACCTACCACTTGTACTAAAGGACTCAGTATCATCTACAGATCTCTATGCAGATGACACAACATTGTCAGACATCCAAAACACAAAACAAGAACTCGAAATTTCTTTACAGAATGCCTTAAACAAACTAGAATACTGGTGCACATGCAATGGCATGGATTGTTAATACTGGTAAAAGTAAAATATTACTTATCTCAACAGGGAAAAAAAGAACAAAACTTTATAGCCATGAACTATGTCTGACATGGAAGGATAAAAGGTTGCAAATGGTCTGTCACGATAGTCTACTTGGTGTTTTGGTAGATAATAACCTAGCATGGACTGAACATATCAAACATATCAGTAAAAAAGTCAATTCAAGTTTATGGCTTCTCAGTAGGATAGGACACTTTCTTCCGGAAAAGCACAGAAAGCTATTTTATAACAGTTACATACAACCCTATTTAGACTACTGTAATACAATATGGGGTAATTCAAATGATAAAAACTTAGCAAAGCTGGCACATCTCCAAAAAAGAGCTTTTGAGTTAATATCAATCCAGAAAGAAAGCAAGGAAAATTTAGTTGGTAAGTTAAAAATACTACCTATTAAAGACCGAATCTGTTTAAGAAAAGCCAAATTAATGTGCAGGATAGCCAATAATAATGCTTTTGAATATTTACAATCACTATTCAAGTATACTACCTGGAAATACTCCCCATCTGCGATCAATGTCTACCAAACATTACAAAATTCCCAAACCAAATAAGGAATTATATAAAAAAAGTTTCCAATACTCTGGAACTTTGCTCTGGAATACTATTCCAGTTGAGATTAGAAATGCCCACTCTATTTCCTCTTTCCAAACCCAGTATATACAATGGCTTCACAGATGCAGCAAAAATAAATAAATTCCTTTGAATGAGGGCTTCAAGGTAGATTAGTTCTTAGCTAATTGAGTTACCCTCTTTAAATAAAGTAATAATAATAATAATAATAATAATAATAATAATAATAATAATAATAATAATAATAATAATAATAATAAAATTTCATTTAACTGCCTAAAAAAGAAGCAACTTTAGTACAAATACACTTTGATCTTTTTCTAATCACTGTAATTACCACCATAATAAACATTAGTTTATTTTATACCATACTAAATCACATGAAAATCCTGCCTTTTTCAAAGGTCATCACATGTATGTGATATGTCACAGAAAAAGGAAAAATCTCACTGAATTTTGGACAATTTAAGTCTTGCTTGAGTTACCTGAAATGCAAAACTGAACTCAGAAACAAAAGGCAATAATTTGCAGACAAAATGTAAAAAGGATTAATGCAGACATTACATCTCAATATTTCCAATGGCAGAGCCTTGGGGATTCAGAAAATGTCTGATGCAATCTTCGGCACACCATAAGACCACAATTTAATGGAGGCAAGATCACTGCCTTGGGATGAGTACCTTGATGATGTTCCAGCTTAGGTATTGGAATTTTTTTTTTTTAAAAGAATGTGGTCTACATAAACAATTGGACATAATATTGCCAAAGATTTGACCAATTTTGAGATTTATCAAGATTTATTTGTCTATTTGAAATTCTAAACATAGTAAGCACTGAACAGCTATGACATTGCTGATGTGATATCAACCCCTATTCATATATATATATTTGTACATACATCACCCTTGAGCAAGGTCATCAATTAGAGGACAACAATTTATGTACACAGTGATATACACAGACTGAGTGACAAACAGAACAGAAAATAATTACATTCTGGCACAAAGAAAAAATTATTCAGAATAATGAAGGCATCTAAAAAAAAAAAAAAAAACATCAAAATAACAGAAATTACTACAAGAACAAAATGATATCTATCTTATCTGTAAATAAGGCAAACTAATCTGGATGCAAGATGGCAGCACTATCACACTGAGCTTTTATGAAGTATTAACTCATTTAATACATGTAATTCATTTTTCTAAAATCCGACAAGTGAAATAAAATAGCTATGGGAGAAATTCTATCATATAGTTTTCTGAACATTAAAAGTCATTAAGAAAATAGTTTGAGAAAATATTTAAGGCCAGTTTCCAGTTTTTTAAATAAGTACATGTAAGTACATAAATGTTTTTTTTTGGCACAGCTTGCTAAACCTCATTTCAATATTTTAAGTTTATATTAAATTTCACAAAATAAGCCATATTAAATTCTGGGAAATAATTGCCATCATTTGTTCCATTGACTTGTCAATATTTTTGCTACAGAATAATATAAGACTCATGTGTGCTTTTTTTTCAATGTTCTACAGTAATGTCAACAAAATTGAAATTACACATTGTTTCCAGCTGTCTAAAGCATTCTCCATTACCATTACTGATCATTGCCATCTCACCTCAGTCTGTGTGACATAGTCTAAGATTTGACAAATGTGGATATGTGAGAAAGCTTGCCAGTAGCTTCTTGTGAGTCAGTGATTGGTGATTTCCAGTTTCTTCCTCCACCACTAATACTATCTTAAGCCCAAGAACAACAACACCACACTGTTTCACACCATGCTGTGCAACTGGAATATCCAGCAGTTCATACGAATTTCTGTTATAACAACTTTCATGTACACAGTTCCAGTTACATAAGTGGTTAGAAATTCCACCGCAGATGCTGGAGTTCGCAGGTTCGAACCCCAGCCATGACATACAAAAGATTTATAGCAATAGAACTAGCCACTGACTTGCTTGTCCTTAAGCCTTATCAGATTAGTGTTAGGCCTGGTTACAGGATAATGTGACTGGGAAGGACATGATGCTTCATGTCTGCAGCATTATTACCCATTGCTAGACATCACTATAATCCGACAAACTGCAGATATTGTAGCAATATGAATGAAAAACTGTTAAAGCTATGTTGCAATTACAAATCACATACACAAAAACTTTCATGTACTGCCAAAGGTCAATATCAATTCTGAGAGTACCTACTCTACAGTAGCTGGCACTGACCAATACTAGAAGTTTATAACCTGCAGCATATTTATAATTTGCAACCAGTCCAAAATCTAATGCATCTGAACAAGTTTGGCTGATTGGAAGCATGCCAAACTTGGCAATCAGTTTTACATTAAAATCAATTTATCAAACAGTCATGAACCATAGATACTTGCTGATAACATGAGTCCAACTGCAAGCTGTACTACTACAACTGTAGATACTTACAAATTAACAGATCTGGCTGTGTATATATAAAAATTAATGAAGCCTGACCATAAATACTTACAAATTAATCCACAAATTGGGTGTCCAGAAAGATTGGTGGCCAGAAAGAAAGAAGTTCTGCAGATGTAAATATAATGCCAGTCAACAGAATTGGGATGCTGCTGCTTTCTGCTTACACAGCTGGTGAGACAATAAATCTAAATATATGTATAAACTTTAGACCTAAATTAAGACATGTATAAAAGTTTTGGTTGACTTCTGCAGCTAATGTATGGAAATATGACTTTCAATAAGTCAGTTTGATTAAAACCAAGATCTGTCATAACACATATCTCATTGACATAGATAAGAATGGTCATATTTTGCTTATTTTCTGATTCACCAATAAAATAACAGCTTGTGTGCTTATGAAGAACAAAAACCTCATTCTGAGTAATGTTTTAAAAGTAACTCTCCCTAACATGAAATGTAATGCTTTATCTAATAGGTTACTTAAAATAGGTGGACCGGAAATTCCAAAGGTCACCACTATATGGCTCTTATCACTCTTATCACTGCCTTTCAAATCCACTTATTATAAGCTGATTTTGATTTTAACATATATTTCTCCTATACATTAAAACAGAATCCTAATGATGATGCAAAAAGAGAGGTATACATGTGTTGCACCATTTACATGTGGGCCAGAAACCAATGACAGACTGAACATTGGAATTATCCTGCAAGGTTTTTAGTATGTAGTCATTTCTACCACCAATAACCACAATGACACCTCAGTCAGGGTAGTGTTTCACTTCAACTGACCCCCAGTCCACAGAACTGGTAAAGTGCAGCATGATAATAAACCAACATATTGTAGAACATGATAACTTGTACTGGCTTTTTTAAGCTTAAGATGGAGTCAGCATTTCCAACAAGGCATTTTGCCTGGCCTTTAATTACTACTGAATGGCATTTCAGATTGCTGTAGGGACTAGGTGGATCCTAGGATATCAAGTCAACACATGACCAATGTTCAAAATTACCTTCAGTGCAAAGGTCCTACACCATTGTATTTATCACCAGACCTGTGCATTGGCAAAACATGTCCTTATGACTGACAGCAAATCCCAAACACTATATTTTAACTAGCACCGTCTAAATGCAATAAAAGTTTAACATGTAAATTAAATAAAATCTTATTTCTTTTTTTATAATACCTTGTCTGTTTTTTTTTTTTATTCTGGTGTTGAACAGTGCTGGAAATATTTGAGAACCAAAAATTTCCTTTGATTGTCCAGAAGTTTAAAATTCCTAATGATTGTAAAGCCACTGAACATAATACAATGGATCAAAGCTACCTGCTATAATTGACAGCATCACTTTTTTTGCAATCAAAGTATTAGATCTAATAAATTTCCACAGACCTGGAAAATGGCCACTGTAATTCCACTGCATTAAAGCAAAACAAAAAAAAAAAGATATAAATAACAACCAATTGCTCCTTGTCTTTCTGAATTATTAGAAAAAACATTCTTTAATCACCTATTTTAAATACTTATGACAATCAGTCTGGCTTCTGACAGAGGCACTCATAAAACTGTACTCATATCTATAATTGTTAAATAGCTAAAGTATCAAATATAGGAGAAATGGTTGACACACTTTATGATTGATTATTGTAAAGTTTTATATCAAGCTTACCATGAAATATTGCTTGAACTGAAAATCTATCAATAGTAATGTAAACTCAATAAACTGGTGTATTTCTTGCTAAATTAATTTATAGTAAAAATGTGCAAAACAGTATCTTTAAAGGGTCACTGAAAGTAAAATTAACATCTGTGGAGCACCACAGGGCTTTACTGTAAGACATCAGTTATTCAATTAATTAATGACATCTCCCTTGAAGCAGTTAACTCAACTTCTTTAACCTTACAGCTGATAACAATACACTCTTAACATTTGTTTCTATTCTGAAAGTTTGGGAAGTTCACTATATAAAACATCAGTAGAGTAAGCTAATGATTCTTTAAGAGTAATTGTTATTGATTTTGGAATTGGTATTCTGCCATGATCATTTAGAATTAATCTCAAATTAGGTCCTTGGTCAGGTGGAGGTGCTTAAATATTGTCACTTTTAAGGTGGGACCTAAAGCTCCCGTACAGAGTCTGGAGTTTACATTTGGTTTAGCTTTTTTTGGCCCAGAGGCCCTGGATGGCCAAGTAGTCCAAAGTGCTTGCCTTTATCAATCACTGCCATCTCACCTCTTTTCATGTGGGTCTGACCCTCAGGCTTGGCCAATATGAGTAAGCAAACTTAATTCTTCTATCGTCTTGGAAAATTTAATTTATGCTATCTAAATATATAGAGAAATTAAACTTTGATTTATTTTTCATTTCAGTCTACCTGTATACAAAATGGACGGCATGATAAAGACATTACTATAGTTGTAACATTTATCTTTTTTATACTTGTCTTAGATTTTAATTCTTTTATAATAATGCTTAGGGTTTTACAGTGAGTGAGCATTTGCATTCTGATGAAATTTTACTGGTGGCACAATACCCCATAATGATCTGAATTATTGCAAGGAAAAAATTGCTCTTGTTATTGGGAGTCCCAACTTTTTTACAAAAGGGGTCATGGGCTGCAACTTTTGAAATACTATGGAGAACCCTACTTATGGAGAGGTTGAGATATGGTTAGGTCTTAGAGAACTTTTATCATTCTGTGTCTCACTGTCTGAAAATTTTACTTGTCTGTTCGTATATGTGCTTTTTTTAACCTGAATATAACTTCCTGCTTGGTCAGAGATGTCTTTACATATTTCAGGGTCTTTGCCACTGCACTATTCACATCATCCTTTTTTTCTGCATCCCCTACCAATGTATCCATACCTTAAAATTTTACAGAATGTTTTTCTATTTCTAATTTTGTGGTGTTTGTTTTTATTTTTGTAATTATATCATTATATTTTTTAAAATTCTTTTTAAGTGTTGTCAAATGATGTTGTAAAGCACTTAGCTTCTAAAGATTAGAAAATATATAAAGTTGTTATCATTATTATTATTATTATTATTATTATTATTATTAAATTTTTGTAACTATTTGATCCACTGTGTTGTTTTCACACCTGCTATCAGGGAAGAAGAACACTCTTGGAACTAATGTTGTTTTTTAAAGACTCTAATTCTGTTACTCAAAACTGAAAGATGGTCTCTCAGCTGGGTTTCTGACTTCCTGAAATGAGCAACATCTTAGGCAGCTGAGAACTATTGCTTCCAGTGTTGCTGTTTGGGCATCATCTTGCATTTTCTTTCAGTTATAAACTAAGAAAACAAAGAGATGAAATGATACTGTATTTAACCAATGTAATGAAGTATTGGAAAAATACAACCTGGTGTGTATCATACAAGGCTGCTCCATCTAGAGATACAGGATCCAAAACAATACCCCAGTACTATCTAAAATTGTTACCGGCTACTTCCATTTTTTTATGGAATGCCTTGGGTAAGTAATCACTAGACCAACAAGTAGATCTCTGCTTTTTTACTGACAGCGAAGGAAGACCAATATTCCAGATTTAAGTTTTACGCTGTGTTAACCTTTCCATCAGGTCTGACTATAGGGCTCGAATTTAACACAAATTTCTTTGTAGCCAGAAGGACTGGCATGCTTAGAAATTACTAGTCCTGCCAAATCTTTACTAGTACTGTCCAAAAAACATTTTCACACACTTGTATTGAGATTAACAACAATATTATTCATAAATAACATTATCATATGAAATGCAGAAGTACTGAATTATAAATCAAACCCTGCTTCAAATCAGTCAAATCACATTTCTTGTTTCTCAAGATAATTTGGTTCCATTTTAAAAAAAGGGATCAAGGTGCCCTTTCTCATCCTCACATGCAATCTTGGTCCAAATGGTGTATGTTCTGGTCTCATTACCTGTCTCCCTGAAACATTCCACAAATGTATTGCTGGTGATGGATCATTTGTTGGAATATCATTTGTATGGAACATTATGAGTAGTTCCCAGAGAACCCAAGGTTGCAAACATGATCTCCAGTCACTCTTTACCATTTTCATCTCTGAGAAACTCCTCTCAGCATCAGCAGAGTGGGCTGTGGTTTGTTAGGATAAAGTCAATCAATGCCAAAATATTCTTGCAGTCAGCAGCACATTTTTTTACAACTGTGGACCAAGTCAAAGCATAGATACATTAAGAATATCTTAAGAAAATATTAATCTGAATAAATTTAATCAAGAAAAAGGTAATGTCAATACTTAAATAATGTTTATATTAACTTTCTTTAAATCAAATTTAGCTTTCTTTAAATGGTTACCTTTTGAAATCAAGATATACTAAACAAATAATTTTTAATAATTCTAGCATCATTGATGTTTCTTGTATTTATTTTTAAACATTTGAATGTACACCTACTTGCTGTAGACTACACTTTTTAATATGACCCTTCCAATTCCACTACATCAGCAACCACATCTGCACCAACAAGCACTGGCTGAAAATGCTCCACCAAAACAAATTTCTGCCTTACACTTCCAGCGATGTAGGGAGTAAATGTAACAACCTGTCTATTAAGTCTCTCCAACATCAACTCCTTTCACATCTCATCCAGCTAACACATCCATACAAAATCAGTGAAGGGTCTTCAGTTCTTTGCCATAGCTCTTTTCACCAGTTGTCACCTGAGTACAATATTGTCCTGCAGGCTAAATTCACACATTTCTGAACCTGTAACTTCTATTTAGTGCAACATAGAAAAATCAAATATGGTTTGATGAATAGAAAAATATCTCAGGAATAAAACAAGCCATCTTATATGGTTATATGCCTTTAAAGACAGAAATAGCAGAAGGAAAACTAGTCATGGGTAGAACAAAATATTTGGAAGTTACTGACCTTGTCTCTTATATAGTATGATAGAGTCCTATGTCAGAACGGATCAGGGGGTAATCTGAGATATTTATGTCACTCTGTACGATTGTTTTCCTTCAGATTATTGGGAGGGGTCTCAGCATCAAGCTTGCATCGAGCACATATGGTCAAACACATTCCGTTAAAACTTTCCAATATCTTACTAGTGGTTGATTCTTTTTTTGTGGTATATGCATAGCTGCTTTTTTCTGCTCTTTTTGTGTTGCTCAAGCTTTAATGCACGTTTATTGATTCAATTTTAAATTTCAAACAACCCACAACAAAAACGGGATGTTTTCTGTTTGCTTTTCCAAATTCTGTACACCAATTGTACAGCATAACTTTCTTTTCTTCATCATAATTCAGCTATTCTCTGTCTTAGGTCCATGTCTTCTGAAACATTCAATTACTCTTTTCCCTCTCATCAGAATTATTCCTTTCATTTATGTCATTTTAATTCAACTTTTGCTTTTTTCTGGTGGTTGAACATGTTCTATAAAATGCCACATTTTGCCTGTCTTACACGGAACGATTTGTGTCCCATTTGGAAATACGACATGTTACAATATAGCTTACACGAATTATGTACAGAAAGAAAAGGAATGTAACAGTGTCCTTTATCTAAGAAAATCAGAGCAAGAATTGCCATTTAAAAAGACATGCTTTTGCTCCCTCCATTAAATGGCCTCTCTCTGATAAAGACCAGCAGTTGTTCTGCAGAATCAAAGCAGTAACTATTGTAAACACTGTTACAAAATATTAACAACAGAAGATAATGTCTGCTTCAAAAAAGGTGCAATCCCATCAAATGAACCCATTTGACTCTGCAAAATCTATGTAACAACTCCAATTACGGTCTTTGGTAATTGTTCCTAATTAATCAGACCACAGTGTATTGTTGAAAGTAATAAGGCAAAACATTTTCAAATCTTAGATGCCCATGCTCAGAGATTTTAATTCTGCTTGATGTCTTCGCGTATATTCAATTGTTTGTCCATGCTTGTAAGGGAAAAAATATAAAATCTATTATCGTCATATAAAAAATAGTTGTGTGGAAAGGATGTGTCAATAATGTTATTGTAAAAAAATTAATCTAATTTTTATAATTATTTTGATGCAAGTGTAAAATATGCAGTTTACCATTTGTGACTTGGAGTGTTGGAGTGCTTTGCTAGCAAGCTCCACCCTTAATCAAACAAACATGCAAACTTTTAATTTCTTCAAAAAGCTTTTGCAGTGTTATGTGTGGTATACCGTTTTGTAATTTATAGCTGTGGTTGAGTGAATATGTCATTTTTATGTTTAATTTTTTATTATATTAATTAGGATCAATTACCAAACTTCTTGTTATAGAAACACACCTTTCTGAGGCAAATATTGACTTCATCTTCTCATGCTAATATTTTATAACTGTATTGACAATGGTTACTACTTTGATTCTACAGGACAGCTAAGCCTTCATTAAGGAATGGGTAAACAAATGCTGACTCTTTGATAGCCGAAACTTACTAGCCCATTGGACTATTACGATTATGAAAGTTACTAGTCCAACAGGAGATCTACTAGCCTCGGGCTAGTGGACTACCGCTAATTTCGAGTCCTGCACTAGTAATTAATAAATTTATTTCAACTGACCTTGGAATGTTGATGGTAACTAAAAATCTTTTTCTTTTGAACCATGGCATTAAATCCTTCAGAGCACTCACTTTTCAGTAATAATCCCTGTCAGTAAAGAACACCTATGTATACATCTATTATTGACATTATTTTTAAATTGATGATACATCCGTAGAAAGCAGCATCAACCCAAGGCAAGAACGTCTGGAAATCTTCTAGTAAGTAATATATCACTAGAAACTGAATTATACTCTGGATCGAACCCGAGAGAGAGAGAGAGAGAGAGAGAGAGAGAGAGAGAGAGAGAGAGAGAGAGAGAGAGAGAGAGAGAGAGAGAGAGAGAGAGAGAGAGAGAGAGAGAGAGTCTATAAGTTTGGTTTCTTCGTATCTTGTGTTATTAACATGTATGAGAGGCTGCATGACGTATATGCCAACATCTTTTGATATGAGACAACTGTCACTGCCATGTCAGTGCTCTCGATACAACCATGTGAACAGATGCAAACAAATTTTTTACAGTTTAAATACCAATGTTCTAATCATTTGTCCATCTTGTTAATACAAATTTTACTTCCAGCGTATTTTTCTATGATGTGACCAAAACTACTCGATTCAGAAGTAAAAGAATAAAACCTTGCTTACCTTACTTGGTCAGCTGTGCGGCCATATTTCATTGTTATTGGTAAGTGTCACTTACAGCAAGAAGAATGAAAACTATTTTCCCAAGTAGGCCACTAATCGAGAAATTCAAAAAAGTTTCTACAAAGTAAATTTTTTCAATGTGATATAATATGTGTAAATTGTTATTGGAATAAATCTGTCAAAACTTTAACAAAATTATACAATATTTAATTTGTAATGCTATAAGGGATAGTATACTTGTAGAGGAAAACCGTGTATTGACTTTTATACTAAAAACCCATATATCGAAGTTACAGAATTAGGTTTAGGTTTTAATTAATATAAGTTAATTTGCAGCAATGCGTAAATTATTTGCAATTTCCATGGTGTTTCTAGGGTGTTGCACCAATGTCGTCTTTCTGGAGCTGATTGTGAGGTTGGCCGTGCGTGGCATATATAAGATTAAATGATCACGGATGGTATTTATCGCTGTTAAAATTTTACCTAATCATTCACAAAGTAAATGAAATCCGAAGGACATGTTAACTTTGTAAGTAATTAGGTTAAATTTACATATCGATAAATAGCCATCCATGATCATTTTATCGTTATAATTCCATTTTACTTCCTTTCTAACATTATACGATATCGTAGCCTCAACTTGTTTTGTTGTCACAAAGTAGGACTAAGGTACTAATATTAGTACTAATTTAATCACATGAGTCTGAAGTTTTATCAGTAAAGCACGACGAAATTTCTGTCAGCATGAAATCACCTTAACGGTATTATAAATTAATTCGCCAGATTGGATTCATGAGATGGTCGTCCGAGAGGAATATTTTGTTCAGTTAAGAATGGAAATGTGTAGTTTTTCAGTCTTCTTACGATTCTGAAGCGACAAAAAAAAAAAAAAAAAAAAAAACATGAGAAAAGTCGAATCGAGCGGAGGGTTGTGGTTATTGTTGCATTCCTTGTTTTATGATACCGTTAAGGTGATTTCATATCAGAAATTTTGTCGTGTTTTATTGATAAAGCTGCAGATTCCTGTGATTTAATCAACAAGACAGTTACTTTTATGATCAAAGTTTTATTTTCTTCTCATTATCCTCTTAACTGCAATAGATTACATAGCCTGATTTTCGTTGGCCAAAATTCATTGATACATTATACAGTAATATGGGGTAGAATGTCATAGTGTGTCTTGCTAGTGATATATTGTTATAATCATTATTTTAATATATAAAAAATGGCTGTTATGGTTAAACCAGCATATTCCTTTTTCTTGAAAATTACACTTGCATATGCCATGTGTTATAGCAATGTTACTTTCTATGCATTTTGATCTTTCAAAAGCAAATTCTTGTCCATTTTTTAGTGAGTTTTGTTTGATACATGACCCTGATCTTTAATAACCAATGTTGTAACATGGAATGAGGGTGAAATGCAATAATTTCAGAAGATTGTCATGTAAAGCCTACCACATGCCTTCCTAGGCAAAAGGGATCAGTGGTGGAGTGCAGGAATGTCTGTGGTTTGTAAATTTTGATTGGAAATCACAGGAGTGGGAGGGTGAGTTTTTGTTGTTTTTAGGGTGTAATGGGTTGATATAGATAAAACTTCACATCAAATGTTGTGGAAACAGAAGTAGTCAGCAGAATTTTTTGATGTGTAAAAAATTCCAGTTCATTAGCACATGTACCATTTACATCCAATTAAATTTCAGAAAATAAGTTCAGTTCATAAAAATTGGTATTATTAATTTAGTAAGGTGTAGTAGGTGAAGGGTACATGCTCTATGGTTTGTCAGGATAAAAAAACAACAAAACAACAACACTCAAACCTTGTTTTAAGCCATAAAGGAATTCAATATTTGTCCATAGTAACATAATTTAGAGAGTAACATTTTTGAAGACATGCAAGGATCATCTTCAGAAAATTTAACATTACTGCAGTAGATGTTGGATGATTTAAAAATGTTTCTGCATAGTTAGAGTAATCTATAATATATATTATAGACTCTCTTTTGTATCGATTGGGAACATGCTCAACTATTAGTCACGTAAAAAAGAACAATAACAAAACAACACTAACCTTGTTTAAGCCATGAATAAAGGCAATATTTGTCAATTGTAACATAATTTAGAGAGTAACATTTTTGAAGACGTGCAAGGATCGCCTTCAGAAAATTTAACACTACTGCAGTAGAGGTTGGATGATTTCGAAATATTTTTGCATAGTTACAGTAATCAGTAATATAAACTCGCTGTTGCATCAATTGCGAACATGATGAAACGTGAATAATTCTTCGGTTACAAAACATCTTGCGAATTTTATTATTTTAATTTGATCTTTCCCAAACATTAGCATCAATATACAATGCTGTCAGGCATTTCTGCACACCTAAAGTTTCCATCACTAACATTGAAGCAAAATGCATACAGAATTCAAACAATTGACGAAGATAAAATACTGTAATGTTTACCATTTTAAAAGAGGCAGTTGTCACCAGAATATTCTGTTCAAAATGATATTAATTTTGGACACACTTGATGCCACCCCTGTGTTGTAGTGACTTGCAATATGTAAAATTCATCTTTTCACTCAGATCCTTCGGAACACTCATATTTTCTGTATTGATCCCAATCATCGGACCAGAACACCTGCATCTCTATCGTCTATTGACCCTTTTAAAATTTCTGATGCATGTGTAGAAGATAGCTTCACTCCGCTACCATTAATGTTAAAAAAAAACAAAAAGCATTATCTTGTTGGTGCAAGGAGAATAGAATTTACAGTTGATAAAATGACAGCCCATTCATTATTTAAAAATGTACCCAGATAAAATAGTTTGCTGAAATTTCAAAGAAAACAGATTACCTCTGAAGCACTGATTATTGTAAAAACATACTAAGCAAATAGAAAAAAGTCTGTCTCAGTCACACAATACAATTATTTTTTTTGCCGCCACAATAAGAAATGGGCATTTGTTTGGTTCTCCAAAGCTGACATTTACTGTGACTTCAATAGCGCATGCACTCTTCATCAAAGAAAACCAACTGCAATCATTAGTAAATACAAAGAACCTTTGTTCAGAGGAAGTCAGTACCAAACTTAAATAAAAGCGATGAAATTTGATGGATTGTTTCATTTTCCAACGTGACTAAAACACATTTACTGTGTCATAAAAGTTACTTTTTTGCATGCTTATGAATGCTACCAACAGCAGCTTAAAATGCAAACTAACTTTTACTGACTTGGAATGAACTGAAAAGTAAATGTGCTTCATCATTCATTACATGATTGTTATATTTGTTCCCAATGACTTCAGACCTATACAGCCTATGACAAAATTATCGAATATTTTAAATCTGTATATTTTCAGTGGAATTACTTGTATTGTGTATTCAATGTATATGATGAGATCAATGGGTGAGTGCACAGTGTTGATACTCTATTCATCCTATACATTGGACATGTAGGTATGAACAATATACCCATATATGTATCAATGTGTGGTTCTCTGAATAAAGTAAAATATTATATATGCCTTCTCTGTTTTCGCTACAGGTGTATTTCTCATTTAATATGCATCAATTTGAGATGGTAACTGTGCCAATGAAGCACATATTTTTGTGCTTGCAGTTATCTTAAAATCCATCCACTCCTATTTTTTTAGGGTACATGCATCATTTTCTTAAGTTAACTGACCTGGTTGCTTATAACAAAGGTTCTATGGCTCCCAACTACCATGTAAACAGCAGGGTTACACTGTACATATATTCCTTATATTGCTTGTTTCCTTGTTTTCAGACTTGCATGAAATATCCAAACAGAGCATGGGAAAGCATGGATACAAAAAGGCTTCATGGCATTCCCACATCTCTTGTTCGTATGCTGAAAATGGATAGATGATGTCCACTCTGATACCTCTGGCCCTTTTGAGATATGAAACCTCACAGAGCCATCAGATGTTTTAAGGAAGAAGGAAAATACTTTCTTGTCCCACTTTTCAGGATTCAAGCTTCTTTTTCTGGGTCCCTTGAGACTCAGAAATGGATACCTAGGCCTTTTTCTTTGGGTTCTGTCTCTTTAGGTAGGTATAAGGCCAGAGGATGAGAACCTTTTCCAAGGCATATTTGACAGTGGCAAAGAGTGAGGGTGGAAATTCACTTTCTTCAGCAAGGGATGAGCAGTTCCATTTCCAAACCCAGTGGAGAAAGGAAGATGCACCTCCTCCCACATATGAGGGAAGAAAAATACCAAGCCTGTATTGTGGAATGTGAGGCATAACCTTCTACGCTGGGAAGAATAGTGTCCTTTCCAAACCCGGTGGAGAAAGTGCAAAATAGATAGGCCTGAGATGATCTGCAGATTAAGCCTTCCTTATAGAGGAGAGTTCTAATCATGCATAATTGTTTATCAGGAGGCATACTTCTACAGATCTAAGTCAATAGACAGCTCAATATGAGGCTGCCCAATGAAGGAGGTTCCAAACATCCATACAAAGAGAATGGGTATGTGTGCTTCTTTGTGACCCAAGGTTCTCAAGTGTTGTCAGAGGAGGTCATCACACAGCAACTTAAGATTGTATAAATGCACCTATGTAGGTCAAGGAAACCCTGTTTGTATGTAGATAGGGTCAAGACCCACACTATTACCAGGCTACCAATTTACCCTATTGGGGATTGGGAGTTGGCAAACAAATGGATTAGCATTGCCCTTTTCCCCATTGCTCTGAATCCCTCTTGAATGTGGGGTCATCCCTTTCAAGAAATTGACTTTTCTTCACTTCTCTACAATCATGGATATCAGAACCCTACCATCACAGCCAGGTTGATGTTGCCAGTTGAAGCTTGATATCAGCACCTTTCTTTTTATGGCCCAAGAGGAGTGAGACTGGTAGGCTTTCTTCCCCCAGGTGCCTCAGGAGGGACAAGAGAGGCATCTGCAATAAAGTGTGCAATAAAAAAATAGTCTTCTTGCTGTGCAGGAGTCTCAGGACAAGGCTTCTTTTACCCACAGGTGTTCTTGCACCAGAGAGAAAACTCTACCCCATATAAGGACAGGGATCACATACTTTGCCTCCCTGCAGCAGTAGCAGGAAGAAGACACCCAGTCAATCCTGATGGATTCACAGAAGTTCAGCTCAGAGGAGGCTCCTCTCTTACAGACTTCTGCCCCTTCCACCCATTGACTCAAGTTGGAGGAAGAAGAGGAAGTTGAGTCCTTTGACAAGGTGGCATATAAGGTTTACCGCCTTCTCCTCTATGATCAGTATCTCATGACCACATGCTTGGAAGACAGTCATTCTCTTTAGCTTGTAGAGACCGGAACTACCTAACAACCAGACCTATTATTGCTACCCCATTCTGCCATCAGCAGGGTGTTTTCGCTAAGGCTAATAAGGAGAAAGAGCTGGCTGGATAGCATAAGGGTTGTACATCACCACCACCCCAATTGGCCGCCCAACGAGATTGCCAGAGAGGCCAATGGAAGTGGTGGGGAGCAACCCTAGGGACTCGTTCCTCTCATGTGGTATGTTCCTCTTCCAATAGGTGATTAACTAGCTCTCTTTTTCTGATGTTGGAGCAAGTATATAAGCTTATGGGTGGTCACTGTATCACAAAGCAAATAACTAACTTTGGTTCAGGGAATATCCTCCTCTAACAAGGACACTCATTCATTTCCAGATCAGTAGATGTAAAGGAAGAGGTTCACTACCTTCTAAAGAAAGGTACAGTAAACAGGTTTTTAATTATCCAAATAGTTTTTAGACAGTTGGTCCAAAAGGTACATTTCAAGTCTATGTGTCATGATCTCTCCCACTGCTGGTCCATAGAGGACAGGCTGTGTCTTTTACCTAAAGTAGAGAAATCAGATCATATGCTATCACAGGATTTTGTATACATGGTGATGAATTTCCCAACAGGATAGACTGGACAGAATCCTAACCCTGTTGAAAGTGCAGAGGACACTGAATTGGTACTTGCCTTTATCTATCTGATCAGTGGACCTTGATCTCCATTGTGGACATGGTTCCCATAATTATCTAGTTGTGTCCTTACTTGTTCTCTGGACATCCTAACTGGTGATATTTCTAATACTGGACTTTCGCCTTCACTTGAGTTTGTGGGAAAGATTAGGACCAGTATAGAGCCCCATGCATGCCTCCTTACCTAACCCCTCTTTTCACAGATGTGTTCAATTTGTTTCTTGGGGTTCAGGTTTCCTGGAAGAATCAGTCGTCCACATAAAGAATTTAGTATTGGGAGCAGTATTCCAGCCCTACATAGGTGCATTTATACAATTTTAAGTTTCTGTGTGATGACCTCCTCTGACAACACTTGAGAACCTCGGGTCACAAAAAAGTACACATACCCATTCTCTTTGTATGGATGTCTGGAAACTCCTTTACTGGGCAACCTCATAGAGGCTCACATTAAGAGTTAATCTCATCCCTATCAGAAAGACTATTCTGGCAGATGGTCACTTTAGGAAGGCAAGATGGTTGTCACAGAGGGGGAGTCGCACCAAAATTTGGAAGACTTCCTGTTTATTCCATGGGATATACCTCAGGTGGACTTGTTTGCAAGAAACTGAAACAAGCTCCTTTTCAACATTTTCCCAGAGAGCCAGATTGAGAGCCAGGGCAGTGGACATCATCGGCCTAAAGTCAGATCACCTGTTTTTTTATGTCTTAAACCCATCTGGGTGATTCTGCAAGTGCTCCAGAAAGTCATGACCTCCTTTGCCCAGATAATCTTCATAGTCCCATTGTGCTCTCAATGACCATGTATTAATGATCTTCTTGGCCTGCAGATTGACCAGTTCTGGTCATTACATTAGAGGAGGGACATTCTGTCTCAGCACATGGGTTTCCTCCTACACAACAGCCCACAGACTCTCCACTTTCACACTTAACTCATCTCAAATAATACAAGGACAAATTGTTGATCAGGTTGTCAAATGCTTTCTTCAGGCTAGGAGACTTTCCATATTCAAGGTCTTTATTGTCAACTGGAGAATCTTTTGCAAAATTTGTGCAGAAGGATGCACAATAATCCTAGCAGTCCTTCTTTGAGCACAGTGGCAGATTTTCTTCTCTTTCTTTTTGAAGAGAAACAATGCTTAATTTCTAACATCAAGGGCAGCCTTGTTTAACACACTAAAGTTTCTCAAGGAACAGCTATAGATTTGAATGTATACATTAACAACCTTATTAGGTATTTTGAGCCCCAGAGGCTAGTATGTCCCTCATTTATGTCAAAATGAAATCTCTTATGGTCCTTAACTAAATCCAGTTAGTAACATTTAGGTAAAGCTTTCTTTGAGAACATTAACCACATGACCATTTTCTTGTTCCCCTTATTTTGCACAAGACAAAGGAGTGCTTCATGCCTTACCTTTTGAACAAGGTTTTCTAATGTTCAGTGGCATTTACAAGATGGTATCTCACTTTTGCCAACCATAATCCTAGCAAAAATCACCTACCTTTGGTAGCACTACTTCTTATATAGATCCTCAGTCCCTGTTGTGTCTTTGGTGGGTAATAATATATATCTTAGGGAATTAAGATTCTATTTGGCTGCTTCTAAATAAAAGGCAAGAGTTCTATTGACATTTGGTATTCTCTGTTTCTTGGGAATAATCAAAACTACCAAGAGATCTTATCATTCCCAAACCAACAAACTGCTCCGGTGGCCTAGTGGTTAGAGCATCTGTCTCAGATGCAGGAGTTTGCAAGTTCAAACCACAGCTGAGTCATACCACTGACTTATAAAAATGGTACTAACAGCTGCCTCATTAGGCATTTAGCATTAAGAGGTTAGTGATGGGGCTAGTCTGCCTGGTGTGAGGATAATGTGACTGGATGGGAAATAGTGCTACATGTCTGTGGCATGATACCCCAGTGCTAAACATCAATATAAACTGTCACACTGCAGACATCATAGCAATATGGCTGAACATTTTTTAAAGCTGTTAAAGCTGTTAAAAAATCCAAATCACACACACCAAACCAACAAGGATTAAGGCACATGATGTCCAAGTCATTGCTACCTCTGGGTGTTTTTTACTTATTCATCACTGGAGGATGTTTTGAAGGCTGTGTTTTTGGTGATCACAAATGGTGTTGTTCTTCTACCTTCATTTCTTGACACATCAGAGTAAATGCATATAGTCTTTAGTGCCCATAATGTAGCTGTGTCACAAATTTTAGTAGAAAATTTTAGCTTGCCATAGTGAATATTCATACAGTAATGGTGAGTATTCCAGTTTTTGAGGCCATCAGCCTCACAGTAGACTGGCAAGTTCAGCTGGTCAATACTGACAGGTGAGATATTACTGATTATAAAATGTTATATTTTGGGATGTGTGGTGTACAATGATTTTAATGGTGATATACTTTGTATTCTTAGCTCCCATATGTTTTGATAACCCATGAGAAGTCTGGTCCTGCAGAAGGCTTAGATTTTGGAGCATAAACTTGAGCAGCAGACTGGGTCTGTGTTGTTCTGGATTCTTTCCAGTTCTTTCTATGGAAGTCCAGCCATGGCAGGATGAATTCATGTTATATTGACATGGGTAATACCTTCCCAGATTAACAAAGCTATGCAATATCGACATGTATTACATCATTACAACTAGTTTTACTCTCCATTAAAACTATATTTTCAGCCTGTATCTGCAGGTTAGATTTATAACTTGTTGAAAAACTTCTTTGACAGAAATCCACTAAAATTGACAGTTAAAATACAAACTTCTGAAAATTAGTGCCACTTTTCTTTTTACTCTTGCATTCATCATTAATCTCATTAGGAACCGGTCAGTTTCCAAACAACTAGAAAAATGCATGCTTCAGTTTTTTGTTTTTTTTGAATAGTAGTAAGATCATGGTAATTATTACCCAGTATATGTTCTACCACCAATTTACAAAATGCTTCATATCACAGATAATGATTATAAAATCTGGTTTTAAAAAGGACATTCAGCCGAATTTGGACTTCTTAGATTAACTGAACCTGCATTTAACAAATTCAGGAATAGCATCTAGGTGAAATGTAAGTCCTTGATCTATCAAAAACCATTAACAATATTCATTTCGCAATTTTTTTCAATAATATAACATTATGGCATGAAAGACAATGAACTGCTGCTGTTTTATAAATGTATATCCAATAGAATAAAATTTGCTGTAATTATTGGTAACCCTTCTGACTCAGAAATCATCAGACAGGCATTCCACAAGGATCCATTCTGTGACCTCTTTTGTTTGTTATTTCTGCATGTGATGAACTTATTTCTCTTAAAGAATCAGAACCAAACATGTATGTAGACGGTATTACTATTTTTTTACAGGGTTTCTGTTAACAAACATCCTGGCATTTTATATGCCCAGAATATATATAACCACCCCAATGGCCTAATTGGTTAGAACAGCCACCTCAGATGCATGAGGTTGAGAGTTTGAACTCAGCCAAGTCATACCAGGGACTTATAAAAATGGTACTAACAGCTACCTCACTAGGCACTCAACATGAAGAGGTTAGTGTTAGGACTGGTTGGCCTGGTGTCAGGATAATGTGACTGGGTGGGAAATGATGCTATATGTCTGTGACATGATACCCCAGTGCTGGACATCACTATAAACTGCCACACTACATATATCATAATAATATAACTGAATTTTTTTTAAAAGCTATGTTAAAAATCCAAATCACACACACACACACATTCTCCAGAATATCTAGAATTATACCCCTGGATGGCCAAAGGACTTCACTTTCCTCTACCTATATGCCCAAATAATACACTAAATAAAAAAAAATAATTGAATCATATCTCTACTGCTAGAACAAGTTTTTTTTGCCTTATATTTGATTTACAATAGTTATTAAAGAAAACAATATGATGTGTCATTTCCAGCCTGGTCACAATTACCACAACAGCCATTGGACACTGGTAATGGAATAACTGAATCTAATGTGTATGACATTGATTGAGTGCATATCTTAGCAAATTGTCAATAACAGTTATGCTCATTCTCAACCAGCTCACCTGCTGCCATTAGCATTTAAAAGGAGTGCTGCCAGCTCATGTTAAAAGTACATGTTTACCAAATCTGGAGCTATATGTAACTAACTGTAGCTGATGCCAAGCACTGACAACTAAACAAGTATATTTCACAATCTTTAGAATACACTTGCTAGTCACTTTGAGTACATATACTGGTCACTTTAAGTACTACACTATTCACTTTGAGTATTTTACAACTATTGCTTCAGAAATCCTCTTTTGCTAAAAATAGGAATGCAAAAGTTGCACTCCAGTAAGCATATTGGACATACCTGAACTTGAAGTAGCTAAATGTCCAGATGAGAAGAACCACTAGTTGACTTGAGTAAATAAGTTCAGGTTTCCAAATTCTTTACACCATATAGCTCTTGTTTGTCCATTAGAGTCTAACTAAATTTTGTTAATTCATGGAAAGGCCTTTTTCCAAACATGAAGCTAGGCATCACACACTTTCTTACACTTGGCTATTTTTCCATCTAAACTATCAGTTCATGCAACTTTAGCACTGTTGTGAATTTCATTTCAATCTTCATCAATTTGCCCTTTAACCCCAGAATACTAAATACAGATTTGTAAATGGCATTTTGTCTAAGCCTTGACATGTCTTGATTTCAAGGTCATATGCACTACTTATTCAGCTAACTGAGGAAATGAACAAGATAATAAAAGCTAAAATTGGTCACTTGATGTACTCTTATAATGACCACATGTACATCTCTGGGTGTTCCTATATATATATATATATATATATATATATATATATATATATATATCTATATATATATATATATATATATATATATATATATATATATATATATATATACACACACACACACAGACCAGGCATCTACAAAGTCATTCTGGATTCCTATAAAAGAAATCTAGATAATATAGAATTAATTATACAGAATTATAAATATACACCAGATATAACTAGGTTGTCATGCAAGTGTGTCTACAAAACACATGAATGCATATTACATCAATCACATTATTTTTTGGTGATACCTGCTTAGTCATGATGGAATATGGGCTGGTATGTGCAGGCAAGGTGATGGGTGCCATTTACCCTGGACCTGGGTTTGAATCTCCATAGAGTTCGAATTAAATATCCTCTAACCTGTATGATAGTATTATTTGTATTTTATTATTATTACCATATTATATATATATATATATATATATATATATATATATATATATATATATATATATATATATATATATATATATATATAAACTAAAATCTTTTAAAATTTATGTTCTTGGGTAAATGCAACATTGAGACTTAAGATGTGAGGTATAGGACTATAAAATTTCCAACCATGGAAGCCCAGGACTTCAGAACTGAAATAAAATTAATAATACCTTCATTTGTACATTGCTTATATAAATGTTGTCAAAATCAATTCTGTTGTCCAAACTGAATGCCAACAGACCTAGTCTCCATATTGGTAAGACCAATTCCATGTTCTTATGTTTTACCTAAATAAAGTAAAAATTTTCAAATATTTGGTGTAGTCAACCAAAGACCTACATTGATAGACTTTAGAAAATAAAATATTGAATCATCCATATAATTTCAAATTGTTACTACATGTACTTCAATCACACTGTTGATATGCTGAGTGGGCTCAATAACCTAAGTATCTCAGAATGGGTTGTTTACAACAGACACAGTTTAAAGTGGGGTCATGTATGGTTTGGCTCCCAAACACTTAACTGCTTTATGTGCAAGGTCATGCATGGCTTGACTCCCAAACACTTAGCAGACCAATTCACATTACTCCTTGGAGTTTTTGCTTACCAGATCAGTTTAAAAACTGGCTTGTTGTAAAGATAACAGCAATGCATGGAATAGCCATACACTATGTATAATCCAGTACCAGCTTTGAAACATTTCAAACAAAATCTGTCCAAAATATAAAATCTCCAGAGTTAATAATTTTAATGTTTATGACCTGTGATAAATGGTTTTATGATATTTTAATTGATGTAACATCTTTTAGTTTTATCTTTTGTAAAAACTAGAATAGCATTTGGAAATGTCTGTTGTCAGTCCATTTGTCCATCTGCACAGTTTTATTTTTGCTTCTTCTCCTAAACTATCTGGAGAAGTGCAATGAAACTTTACACATACACACATCAATTCCAAGATCTAGGTGGTCTTGAATTAAAACAGTGCTGCTCAGACATCCAGTATGATTGACACAGTGGCCATTTTGAAAATCTTTTTACTGCAACCCATTCTGAATATATGGTTATAGTGACATGGAATTTTCACTGAAAAACTTCTTATATTGTCTGGTTGGTCCTAAATAAAAATTGTGCCAGTCGTACATCCCTGGATGGTCCTAAATAAAAATTGTGCCAGTCGTACATCCCTGGATGGTTCTAAATAAAAATCATTACTATCTGCAATTCTATATGGCTTGTACATCACCAGTCATGAAAATCTTGTTATTGCTACTCTTCCTAAAGAGAAAACCATCACTTTAGGGTTTTGACCAGAATTCCTATAATTATTTCTGGTTTGTATTTAATGAAAACATTGCTGTTCTGACCTATCTTATGTCAGCAATACATCATTATTAGTCATTTGTATGTTTAACTTTTATACATACAGTAAAACATTTATTATATGGATCCATCAAGGGACACACACTTCATCCAGATTATTATTGATCATTGAATTCTATTTGTTTTTTAAAATGAATTGTGAATAATTGTCTAAAGGGTAATATTTATCTAATATAAATATGGCTGACTTAGATTCTGTTTACACCTGTGCCAGTAAATTATTCACCTTTATAACTTGTCAAGTTCTTAATTAATGGTTAATTACTTTGGCTTATACTACAGAATGGTTTTAAAATGAATCTTTATTCCTGCTTGACAAGCTTGGGATTTCTGTATGACAAAATTACATTTTAATACAACAATACACTACCTTCTACTATTGCATTGCTTTCCTTTACTGGAACTCAGTCCCAATTCTATGCTAGATATTCTCTCCAGTTTGTATTAGAGAGCAGAACTGAAAAGAACATGATCCCATCTGAATAATCAGTCACTGGCAACATGTAGGAAACTATTTTTGTCTTCAAGAGATGCTCTTCTAAGCCTTAGTCCTTTCTGTAGTGTCACAGAACTTGAGAGATCTGCAATGCAAATTTCTGGCAGCTGATATGGTCCCTTTGAAACAGGCCAAGAAGCACCCTGCCCAACTTATGAGACATTCTTCCCCATTTTTCAAGTAGGTACACCATCAACAGTCTCACAAGCAGCTTCAATTCAAAGTTACTTCCTGCCTGTCATTTTCTAGATGAGGTGGTCAGAAAGGCAAAGGAAGAAGGTCATCAGATTCCTGCCTCTTTCCCAAGGAGTGACATTGCTGTCTCTATGGAGTTGCAGTGTCCTGCAGTGTCTTCCTCTTCTCAGCATTCCAGTAGGAACTCATAGCCCTTTTCACTGGACTGGGTCAGCATCATGGATGATGTGTGTGTTCATTCCATTGTAAATGATGGTTACCAGCTTCATTTCCAGGAGCATCCTTCCCTATCACAAACCTCCCATATTTCACCAAGCCAAACTGGCTCAATTAAAAGAAGAGGTGGAAAATGGCTGCCTATTTCCTGGATCATCTAGAGCAATCTATCAGCCAGGAACAGTTGACAAACGTGGCTACTGCTTGCTGCATCATCCAGGTTAGGAGGCAATATTCTTCAAGGTTTCTGATGCAAAGTGGAGAATCTTCTGTAACTGGTGTCATGGGAAATATGTTGATCCTAGCTGTTCCCCATTGAGAACAGTTGCAGATTTTATTTTCCTTTTCAAGAATAAATGCATCCACTATTAATGGCGTAATGGCAGCCCTTTCTAGAACTCTTTAGTTCCTAGTGGATCCCACAGTTGGGTCAGTTTCTGATCGCATTAGGCATTATGAGCCTTAGAGACAAGTATCTCACTCACTATTTGATACAATTGTTTTTGTATTAATTGAGCATTGTATAAATCCACTTATGAAGTCCCTTGAGTGAAGTTTACTTCAAGAACCTTAAGGATAAGACTGTCTTCCAGTTTTCCTTTGCATCAGCATAAAAAACAATTGTTTTATAATTTATATGGTATTGAATACAAATTCTTTTTAATAAGCTTTTGTAATAATTATGTCCCCACTTGATGACTATCAAAATATCCAACAAGTTTTAATGTATATCCCTATTGAGCATGAAGAGACACATGAATGTATTCAGAAGACATTTACTCTTGGCGTCATCCCTTCCCCCAGAGCTACTCAAGAAGCTGACACTTTGGGGTTGATATCAAAACAAGCAAGGGGATAAAGGTTTTACAAATACAGATTTTTAGTTTATTTATTATTTTTTTTTTTATAAAGACAGAAAAAGAAATCTTGAAGATTTGTGTTCTGGGTATAGCATTTACTTTTGACTTACAGACTTAGCATGCATGGTCCATACTAACATTCATAAAATTATGATTCACAAAATGTCTTGATTTAATTTGTAAAATGTCTTGATTCACATTCTAATTATTTCTAAGATTTAGCATAATTCAAAAATGTTTTATATGGTCTTGATTTATCAAGTGAAAGATTATTTTGTTTATTTTATATTATATAAAAAAGCTTTGATAATAAACTGCTAAGTAGAGCAAATTAAAATTTTGATGCAGGTGGTGATAAACAGTGTGCCTATGTCCAGTAAGATTGTTGTGCAGCTAATGGAATTTTGTGTATAGCTAGCTCATTGAACTAATGATAAATAAAACATAAAGAATGCAACAAAAGTAGAAAACATTCAAAAGAAATGAATGCAGTTCATTCAGTTGCACCAAAATGAATACCATTCAAAATGAGATTCTGATTGAACTTCACAGGATATAAGCAGTTGTTTGTCCAGATGTTTGACATTTGCATTAAAGTCCTGTTTTAATGACTATGACTAGATTATATAAGATCTGATTAGTTATTGAGTATTGTAAATGGCTGCCCTTGGAAGATACTGTGTTGTGCATGTTGTGACAGTCATCACAGGAATAAGAGACTATATCTTTAAAATCAGCATAGAATTAAAATTGGATCTGCCTGGAACATACTATAAATTAAAGGAATTTTTGGACTACAGAAGTCCCCATATGATGAATATATAAATATATGTATGTGTGTGTGTGTATATATATATATATATATATATATATATATATATATAGATAGATAGATAGATAGATAGATATAGATATATATGTGTGTGTGTGACATAGAAGCATGATCTTAAGAAGACAGCAAAAAGTAAAAAGATTAGAAATTTATTGAGAAAAAAATCCTCAGAAAAATACAAATATGCATTCCACCAAGATTAAATATTGAGAGCAAAGATATTAAATTCTACAGCAAATGTGAAAAAACAACAGTAGAAAGGCAGTCATTAAAATATAGTCCAAAAATACATATAAAATGTTTTAGTTTTGAACCCATCATATTAACATGACTTGCTTAAGGGAGATAATTCCAATATGGTCAGCGTTATAAACATAAAGCATGGCACACTATGCATTTTGATATCTTTAAAACTGCAATCATATTTTCACAGTTATTAATGTGAGGTTTGTTCACATTGAAAAGATTTCCACTTTCTTATTATTAATTTGGTATGTTCCAATAAGTCAGGAAGATAAATCATACCATGTGATGCTCTAGAGAGCAGTGGAAATGTTGAAAGCAATTATGATAGAAGGTCTTGGGTATAAACTACACATTCATGCAATACAATATTCACACAACTTGGGGACAAATCAGTTTAGGTGCAAATATACATCATTTCTACAATAATTTATTCTAGTAACCTTGATACAAAGTTTTCCATAGCTATGATTTGTTGTTGTCCATAATGGTGTTTTGTTATATATTATACTGATGCTTTGTTCTTTCACACATTGATGCTTTATGCTAAATGTAACCAAGATATAGCAAAACAACGATGCCTTGTTAATACAGACTGTTTATCATGATCTCTTATTATTCAGACAACTTTATCATAAAAATAATATTTCCTTTCTCATTCTTTTAATTTATTTGTTGATCTAGATTATTTGTTATAATCAACAAAAAACTGGGGGGAACTTGAATGACTGGATTAATGGTGTTGCACTGTATTTTGATTTAAGTTGTTGTGTTTTGTAAAGATTTCACAAAAAACTGAATTGTTATTTTTCACAGTGAGCTTCCTGGCAGTGGAAACATCATCACTTTTTGTCAGTTTGTGTTTATTGCACTGGAGGGATTCATCACAACAGCAAAATTTGGCACCAAGAAACCAGTAATTCCTTTGAAGTGAGTATTAAACAGATTTTTTTAAAGCTATCTACAGTTTGATTATTGACTGCTAATGATCTCACCAGGATCCATGACCCCATGTACCGATTTGTTTTTGTCGAAGTTGCTTATATAGGGAAGAATAATCAAACAGTAGATTTTGTTCATGAGTGAAGAAACATTTTGTTGATTTTACCATTTCTTTTGAATTCCTCTTTCACTTTTGGATTCTTCCATTTACTGATTTGTGTTTATTGGAAAAAAAAGTTATCTCTGGGTATTGAAAATATTGTGAAATAAATTATGCAGACAGTTACAGACACCTTAATTTTCTTTTGTTGATTCTACTGATTTCCTTCAATATTCTGTATTAGGCAGCATTATAGATTGTGCTTGATAAAATAAGTCAAATTTTATTGCAATATCTTTTTTTTCAGTGTGAGATTCAGTGTCAAAGTCTGAGAGAGTTACCTTAAGAAGAACTACTGAAGATATAAAATTAATTTAAAAATGCAAATTGTCATGATGTAATCTACCATACACATTTGCTTAAAAGTCAGGTCCATCTACAGACTGCATAAACTCAGATCAGCTGATGCATTATGTAATGGCAGATTAGGGTCTGTGTTGTTTGCAGTTATGTTTATCATTCCTTTGAGAAATTGTCAAATAGCAACCTGACAGAAATTTTCTGCAGAGTAATTGTTAAGCAGACAACAAAAATAATTCCTGGTAAATTCAATTGATTCTGCTTTTTAGATCGAAAACTAATGAGCTGCCAAATGCTAACTTCATTAAAATGCTCCTTTATGTTTCTTGCTTTCTTTATTTACCATTTCTGTAGCATCAGATTACAGGTGCCTATTAAATTGCAAAATTTAGCTGATTAAATAAAACCACTAAAATATATAATGTCAAGCAGTGATTCTGGGCAGTTCTTTTTTGCAAGGTTCAAATAAGTGAAGAATATGGTTGTAGAAAATTTAAGGAGCCACAGTTAGCTCAGTTGGTAGAGCTTGGACTCAAAATCTAGGGGTCCCAGGTTTGATACCTACCTTTGTCAGCTGCCTTATTGTGTCCTTGGAAAAGGCACTTAGCTACCATTTCCTCAGCGTGGTATAGGCAATATATTAAAGTGCCATTACAACCAACAAAAAATGAAAAACTTATCTTAACAAATTTCAATTGAAAAAAATGTTATTTTCCAATTTCTGAAAAAAAAATGTTTTGGAAGCATGTTAATTCACATAGGACTAATGAATTCCCACCTTTAAGACTCATGTGTCTGTTCACCAGTATAGAGGACACAAAGAGATTTACCTTTGATTTAAAATTCTTGGTACCAGTTTTGTGTGGGGTAAAATGTTATATGGAGATCACATATATTACCACTGTTGCGAGCACAGAACTTCTGAAAAGAATCAGATAAGTTGGTGTTATTAGAATTTGTAATTCTTAAATTTTCAACTTTCCAAAAACATAATCAGTATAATGTCCAGTTAAAATTTCAAATTTATTTTCCAGTAAAACATCCATTATTTGCTTTTACTCTTTCATGATTTTTTTTTCAGGAATTATTTTCTTATGGTTGCAATGTTTTTCGTGGTGCAGGTGATTAACAATCAAGCCTTGTTCTACAACATTTCCATGCCGCTTCACATGATCTTTAGATCTGTAAGTTGTTTCTAGTAAACTTTCACATTATTAAAATGAAAATAGATGCTGTGATACAGAAAACATACTCTCCTTTGATCTGTTTATGTAACACTTCATTCAAAATAAATTTGAGACTTTTATGGTTGTTTTTGTGGGCACTTAAAAAAAATATTTTCTAATACTTTGACTAGGAATTTCTTACAAGTGGGTTAGAGGGGCACCTTTTAGAATGTTGGAACCTTTTTGAAAGAAGGAGCATTTTTAGCTCACTGGACCATAAAACCAGTTAAGCTTTTGATATGAAAAATTTATCTCAAATGCATTACCAGGCATATGTCACAGTGTCCATTGCAATTCATTGGTTGTGCAAATGTGAACATTTGTTTTTCCCTATCTGGAGGCCATATTTTTAATCTAATTTTCGTCCAGCTTGGAGTTTGGATATTATCACTTGACAGTTTTGGTAATTAGTGAGATCCACACATATTAATGAGGTGATCTTGCATCTGATTGGCTGAACTTTGTTACAACTCTCTACATCATATTTCAGATTCAATATTGATCAAAAACTTGGAATAAATCATCCAAACTTTTCCTGCTCAGTAAAATTAAGAGATATTTACCCAGCCTACTCTTGTCCTGTACTACATTACATATATTCTTCCAACAATGAATTATTGTTCAACTGCACGGAGAAAGTGTGTCAAAACTCAGCTTAACAATTTATAAACTTTGTAATGGGCAGCATGCATTATTTTAGATTCATTTATTGATTATTCATCAAAAGTATTGTTTACAGAACTAAACTGGTTTGCAATGTATGAAAGGATTGATTTGCACAAGGTAGTTTTTGTATATAAATGTCTACATGGAACTGCACCAGTTTATCTTCAGAATTTATTAAGGCCTTATTCAGCACTTTACCAGTTAAGATCAACATCACATGGAAACCTTCATCCGCAAAAATCTTGATCAGAGCAATGTAAAAAAAAGCTTCCAATACACTTTTACTGATATGTGTAATAAGCTTCTACTGCATGTAAAATCTACAAAAAATATGACAGTATTTAAGAAGTATTATGATCATGTATGAATTACTAACATATTGTAATAGAATTTACTATTTATAATGCTAAAGACATGTGAAACTTAATAGTATTATATGTTCTGTTGTCGTTTCTTTAAGATGACCCCAAATTATAATATTTTTGGACTAAATGACCATAATTTTTCTTCTTCTTCTTCTTCTTCTTCTTCTTCTTCTTCTTCTTATTATTATTATTATTATTATTATTATTATTATTATTATTATTATTATTATTATTATTATTATTATTATCTTAGATTCCATAATAAATGAGATCAGCATATAATAATGAAATTATCTTCCCTTACAAGATCCAGAGACTATGTGTATCATTCAATATCACTAAAACTTTGATTATCAAGATTTTGGATAACTTCTGTCATGGGCAAGAGGTTGTACATTTTAATTACTCATTTTGCATTTGGAAAGAATTTTTGTCAAACTATGATATAACAGCTTAAATTGACAAGGTAGTTTACATATGTTGTATTCTTGCAATTCTGCATAAACCTGTTTGGTGGAATGGTCAACTAGTAACTCATGTAAGCCAGGTGAATAATATCAGTCCACTTGGACCTCTTGTTTCCAAAACACAAACACTCTTTTCAGCTGTCTACATATTTTAGCTAAATATCCATATTAGTGTTTGGCTGCTAATAGTAAGCAGGTCATAATGAGAACACACACACACACACACACACAAACAGAGCTTCTAAAAGTTACTGTAAATCTTTTTCAGGGATCTCTGATAGCTAATATGATTCTTGGTATCATCATTCTGAAGAAGAGGTAATCATTAACCTGTTATGCTCCTCCTGCTTTCACACCCTCCCTCATAAATTTTTATAAAATGTTTAAAGTCAACAGAAAGACAGTTAGGTCAGGTTTGATCAAATCATGTTAGAAATATCTGAGAATGTGCAGACAAATTTTCATTTCATTATCTTGCTAGACTTTCCTTTCTGCCTAGTACAGTACCATTGTCAAAGAATGACATGAACTATTTTGGTAGGGATGGAGTAGGCTTATTCATTTTTCTTTGTTAAGAAATTCCTTCTTGTTATTTGGTTGGTAATAGTTAAAAAAATGAATATTTTAACTTTAGAATTCTTTTTATCTTGTATAGAAAAACAATGGCCTGTTCCTTCCTTTACTTTAATTGTATTCTTTCTTTCTTGTTTCATCACTTTCAAATTATAGGATGATATTCCACTCATTGATAACATTATACACAACAGTAAATATATTCTTAATCAAAAGAGGTAATGCAGTATGTAATTATACACAATGTCATTCTAAAATAATTTGAAAACTTAATTTCTGGAATTCATAAAAAGTAAATTATGTGAATGAGGCATAGTTTTTCATTAATAGATATTGATTCACAAAATGGATAAAAAAAATATTACTTTTTGAGCATTTCCATCATAGTTGACTAGAGTTGTCATTATTAGAGAAATACAAATATATGATCTCATTACAGGTATAACCTTGACAAGTACCTGTCAGTTTTGATGATTACCATAGGCATATGTATCAGTACCTTTGCATCAGCTGGACAGGTGGTTAGTATTTATACTGTAAAATTGTGTACATGTGGGAAAATTCAACCTTTTGTGTTATAGGCCACTGTTTGCATTTAGATTGGTAAGTGTGCAGAGTCTGTTAGAACTCTAAATGTATGGCTGAATTTCTCCCTCCATTCAAGAAAAATCGAAATTTTATAACTATAGGAGAGACTTAATAAAGAAATAAAGGTGGGGTTGAAAATGTATTGCATGTTTCTTGCTTTGTTTGGTTATAGTTTGGCACAGTTTATTTAAGAAATTAGTGAGGACCTCATAATTCTGCATCCATAATTCCATAAGTGCACTGGACTCATCATTGTGTTATGGATTTGCTCAAGATGGCTGTTTGTGTTTGTGGGCAAGACACTCTATTCCCATCACATTAGAACTAGATTTTCATATACCATTAAGCACTATTAATCAGTGCATTAAAATCTCATGCACTTTGAAGTGGTGATTTGCTTGTTAATCCATAAAGATAATTAAGTTGATTATGTATACAGTCCCTTTCCATCTTTAAGATGAAAATATAAGATTATTTTAATAAATTCTACAATTATAATTTTTGAAAAGTTCATAACTGATGAGACTAAGATAAAACCAAATGTCATCAGATGGTTGGCTCTTTGGCTTCATGTTAAAATTCTATATTATTAAACTATCATTTCACTTCCAGATTATTATATTATGCCACAAATGGGAAAAACAACAGAAATAAAAATTTTCAAGATTTAATTCCATATTATACAGAAATAAAAATCTTTTATGTATAGGCATATGGAATGTGAGTGCGCAATGTGAATTAACACCTACACTCCTTTTTTTAAGGAATCTCATCCAAGTCATACTGGAAATCAGATGTTAGACTACATCAACTGGTTGATAGGTGAGCAAAAGTGTAATAATTATTATTAAACAAAATGAAAAAGTCAAAATATTCTATATCCTATCTTATTTATGTCATAATTATAATATAGAAGTGTAATTCTCTGATTATTTCTTATACTTTAATAAAGTGTGAAAACAAGTATAAATTTCAGTTTTAATAAACCAAGATTTGTTAAACTAGGCATAAAATGATTCATGACCTCATTTCTAGCTCTGCTGGACACAGACCTGGAGAGCTTATTGGATGGTCTTTTGTCCATCACCCATCCATCCCTTTATTAGCACAAGTAAGCTTTCACTATTCCTAAACTATTTGGACAATTCCCATGAAACTTTCATCCCATGATCTAGTTAGTCATAAATGAAAATAGTGTTGCTAGGACACCCAGTAGAGGTGGTGCTCTACAGTTTTGTATTTTGCATTGAGTTAGAATTTTAAAGAAAACAAATTTCCCTGGGTTTCATCACTGGTTATACTGGCTATTTAAAAAAGATCTTTTATGTCTTAGGTATTTTTCAAAGAACCTTTAATTCCCTTTGTTTTAGTGTATGATTAATGGGTGTAATATGAGTTATAGAGTATACAGCTTGGAATCACTCCAAATGTACACCTTTCAAAAAAACGTGCTAGCTCCACTTGGTCATTTTCACATTGAATTTCAGAGGTAAATTGTAAACTAAAGAGCCTGTAACTTTGTTTAAATTTTATTAGTAATTTATTCATTGCACTTTCAGAAGCTGGTATTGTTTCATCTGGCAAAATTCATTTTCCCTATTTTAATAGATGCTTAGGATAGTGTACTTCAGACAAATTCAAGTTGATTTTTGGAGCACAAAAGAGCAGTCACTTTAGTTAGCAGTGTGCTGCTAAGATCATTTACGATTTCTAAAAGTACAATATCCAAAGAAATGTCCAAAGAAATGTCAGCCATATTACATTAAAGTACCATAGAGGTATGCCACTGTGCATGTTTTAAATGCAAACAACTTCACCTTACATACATCACTCTCTCAAAAACACATAGTAACTGGTGAGTGCCTCCTTAGCCATCACAGTGGCCATTTTGAAACTCATGTTATCACTCTTCCTGAATGAATGGTCATATTAACATGGGGCTTCTGTTTAAATACTTCTTATGATGTCAAGTTGGTCCTAAATGTAAATAATGCTGATCTGAGGTAAAATATGGATACCAGAGCAAGCATCTTGAAAATCTTGGTAGATATCTAGTTGGTCTTATATGGTGTTGCTCATTCATCCATGGCCACCACAATGGCCATCTTGAGAATGTTGTTATTACTGCTCTCCAGAATCAATGGTCTTTAAAATGTTTTGGGTTTTTTTTTTTAACTTAAAGGCTTCTTTTGATGTCTAGTTGGTCCTAAATGAAATATAGTACAAGTCACATGGGGGGACCCGAGTGGTCTAAAGCACTGTCCAAACCGGATCACTGCCATCTCACCTCTGTCTGTGTGGGTTTGGCGAATGTGGATATGTGAAAACACTTGCCAGTAGCTTTTTGTGGGACAGTGGTTCTTTCCACGGATTTCCCGGTTTCTTCCTATACCATTATTACTGGCTGCCATGTATAGCCTATTGTGTGATGAAAAATGGCATTAAGTCCCAGAACAACAACAACAAGTCACATGGGTCATGTATGCGCATTTACTCATTTTAAATTAAATATATTTTTTAAACTTTAATACTAATTTTCATTAACAAAAATCTAATCAAGCCTGATTATTGAATGCTCTGCACCTTAATTGTGACTAAGAAACTTCAAGATGAAAATTATCTATCTCTATGGACTTTGACAATGGTGGCCATGTACCAAAACCTTGGTTAAAATTAGAGTGTGTCAAGTGAAATCATCACAGTCGAGGGTAGTATGAATTTGTTTATCAATATGCATAGCTTTCATTGTGACATCACAGTGCATAACATTCAATCTGTATTGTACTGGATCAAACCTGTAGGTTCATTTTGTCCAAAAATGTGTACATACTTTAACATTGATTTTGCCATATGCATCTCTCAGAGCATCTAAATAATGACCTTCCTAAGGAATATGGATGTATATGAATCCAAATGAAGTGAATGCTTGTCATTTAAAGTATGTAGAATCAAATTTTTTAAAAATGACACCCATTACTGAAATAGTTGGTGTTGAATGCCTACATGACCCATGTGACTTGTACTGTAGTCCTGCTCAGCTATACAACATGGCCACCACAGTGGCCTTCCTGAAAATCTTGTTATCACTACTTTGCCTGAATGAATGGTCTTATCAGAATGGCGTTTCCACTGAAAATGAAAATGGTGTCAATCTCACCTCGAATATAGCTATAACAGTGGTCATCTGGAAAAAAATTGTATGGCTCTTTTTCTTAGATGGTCATTTTGACATAGTTCTTTCACTATGAAGGATTCTGATAATTTATTGAGTTGAAATAAAGTGTTTAATTGAAAAAAGAATAAAAAACAGTACACAATTAAAGAGCAAAGATACACCTTTTAGGTCACCTAACTCAGGGGTCATGCTAGATTTAAATTTTAGGGAGAAGTGACTTCTCCTGTTGGTCAGAACAAGGAGAAGTGGGAGCTAAACAGGGAGAAGTGGGAGTTAATCAGGGAGAAGTGAGACCGAAACAATAAACACGATATATATATATATATATATATATATATATATATATATATATATATATATATATATATATATATATATATACACACACACACACACACACAGAGATGGGCTCTATTTCTTGGTATGCTTTTAACAGTTTTAAGCAATGCCTTTTTTTCAAGTTGAAAAATATTTGTTATTTGTGAGTATCAATATATTTTGTATGAGTATAAAAAATTATATTCATACCCATTCTATTCATAATTAGTATGTGTTTTTGAATTGAAGTAAATGCAGTTTATTTTGGCTGTATGACTTAAAAATCACATGTGAAGCTATACAATGCAATTAATTTTCACAGATAGAAGCAACAAGATTAGAGCCTTGTAAATGCAAGTTGGTAAAAATGCTTAATAAACTACCACTTAATTATTTTATTTTTCTTAAGTTTTGTCGAAAGGATTTCTAGAATTCTTTAAAACATCCCCTAATACATGTACAGAGGAATAACTGCTCAGGTGACTTCAAACAACACTGTTCGTCCTGATTTCATTGTTCCGGATAAAACATTAATGTAACTATTCATAAACAATACACTGAAACACTAAAGTCGATATATAACTAAATTAGACCCTATTTTTTTTTTACCCCCAACCAAAAAACCAAGAATTGGTTTTGCACAGAGCAAGTGCATCTATTTTTAGACCAGTGGGGGGTGTCTCGAACTACACACTTTCTTGCTTCGTTACAAAAGCCCATTAAAAGTTCTGCATATGTATGATTTGTCTACCTACTGGTAATAATGACATGGATTGGTTAAATATTATTTGCTTCATTACTATATATATTTTTCGAATTTTCACAGTTTAATGAAGTGGTATATCAAATACGCAGTGATGTCCACCATTAAAATTTCATTTAAGGTCTCAAACTGATTTTATACAGAAAATACGCAAATACGGCTGTTAAAATCTCCATTTATTAAAAATAGGATATAAATTAGAAAACGCTTTTCACCGATTATATTTTTTAAAAGCAAATTACTATTTGCATATTGATGTTTAAATTTCAAAACAGAATTTGGCATCTTTTCATCATAGCACAGTAGGCCCAACTTCATGAAATCAAGCAGTGATATCTTGCTCCCGAAAGGGGTTAATGGTCATTTAGCTACTAAAACTTGCACGTGGATGTGCAAGAATTTTATTTGTCGCCATAAGCTGATTGGTATCAACACCACGTAAATACATTTGTCGTTGGGTTTACCGCAGTGCCAGAACTTACTGGCTACATCGAGGAGGCATCTCAAAGTCGTAATCTACAGTCATATTATGTCCGAAAAATCAGAGGGCGAAGTCGTTTTCACTTTCATAAGAGAAAAAGGCGAAGTTTACGCTTCTCAGTCGACTTTTTCGCCCATTTCGCCAGGTAGCGTGACCCCTGCTAACTGTATGGCAAGGAGAATATATGACATCACCCATCATGCTGCATTAATTGTTCATCAACAGTTACTATTTTCAACTTCTTCAAAACTGCCAGACCATTTTCAGCAAAACTTGGCACATGGCATCTTGGCATAAAGGTCTGCCAAACTGATACAAATAATATTGATCCATTGCCAAACTGATACAAATAATATTGACCCATTGCCAAACTGATACAAATAATATTGATCCATTGCCAAACTGATACAAATAATATTGAACCATTGCCAAACTGATACAAATAATATTGATCCATTGCCAAACTGATACAAATAATATTGAACCATTGCCAAACTGATACAAATAATAATGATCCATTGCCAAACTGATACAAATATTATTGACCCATTGCCAAACTGATACAAATAATATTGATCCATTGCCAAACTGATACAAATAATATTGAACCATTGCCAAACTGATACAAATAATATTGAACCATTGCCAAACTGATACAAATAATATTGACCCATTGCCAAACTGATACAAATAATATTGATCCATTGCCAAACTGATACAAATAATATTGATCCATTGCCAAACTGATACAAATAATATTGAACCATTGCCAAACTGATACAAATAATATTGATCCATTGCCAAACTGATACAAATAATATTGACCCATTGCCAAACTGATACAAATAATATTGAACCATTGCCAAACTGATACAAATAATATTGATCCATTGCCAAACTGATACAAATAATATTGAACCATTGCCAAACTGATACAAATAATATTGAACCATTGCCAAACTGATACAAATAATATTGATCTGTTGCCAAATATGGCCACTAAAAACAACCCAGAAGAAAACTTTAAATAAGATCTCCAAAACCATTTAACAGGTTTTAGATTTACTGGAAGCATCTTGGCATAAATACCTTTTAATTTATATTGATTTGCCATGAAAGATGTCTGCCATTACCAAAAAATAGAAAAACCTGGTCATCATCAGCAATTACTATTTTCAACTTCTCAACAAGTTCCAGACTAATTTTAGCAAACATATTACAAATATACCAATCAGTTATCAAATATGGCCTCCATTACTAAAAATGGAAAGACTCTTCACAGAAACTACTGACAGAATTATATGAAATTTGTCTGAAAGCACCATGGCATGTAGACCTTTAAAATTAATACAAATGAGGTCCATTTTTCATGAAATATGGCTGTCAGTATAGAAAACAGATATTTGTGAAAGCTTTTTTATCCTGAACTGCTGAATAAAATTTGAGCAACCAGAAAGCACCATGGCATGAAGACCTTCAAAGGATTTACAGATGACACTTGCCCATCATCAGATATATTCACCTTTATTTAAACTAGATAAACCTTCAAACAACTTAACAGAAATGACTCAGCAGAATTTGACCAAATTTTTCAGAAATAATTATGGCATGAAGGGTTTATAAATTTGTACAAAACTGATACCAATCTGCAATAAAGTATGGTTACTTTTAATAAAAATTGAGGGGCCCCGAGTGGCCAAGTGGTCTAAAGTGCTGACCGTTCTGAGTTTGAGTCCAGACTTGGCTAACATGGGTAAGTGAGAAAGCCTGCCAGTAACTTCTCATGGGTCAGTGGAACAACAACAATAAAAATTGAAATTTATTTATTTGTTCTGAATTTTTATTATTATTAGAATTTTTGACCAGAGTTTGACAGAAAGTGTCCTAGTTTGAATGACTGTCAGATTTATACAACAATGCCACTTCACTATCAGATATGGCTACAGTTACTAAAGTGGACAACATTTACACAACTTTATCTTTAAAAAAAACTACTTAAGAGAATTTGGGAAAGAATTGTGTCTTATTTTTTCAGGTATAGCAATGCTGTGCTTTGCTTTGTACATGTCAGCCAGGATGGGAATATTTCAGGAACAAATATTCTCTAAGCATGGGAAACATCCAGATGAAGCCATGTTTTATAATGTGAGTATTTTCAGGTAATGTTAATTTAATCTAAAAGCTAACCAGCGAAGATGATATAAAAATTTGTATGAATCGACATTTAAAGACATCAGTTGTAAAGTTTTCAGATGCCAAACTACAGTGAAAAATGCTGGTATTGGCATTGATACGGTGAATTTGCAATTAATACTAAGGGAAACTGCTTACACATGAAGCATGATGTCCTGTTTATATGAGTATCAAATTTTGTTGTTGTGCCAAAGTTACGTTTTCATCATCCTTATGGGAACAGTCATTTTGTCTGTATACATTTGTGGTCACTAGCTACCATGAAAACTAAAATTAATGTGCTATCAAATGAAGTGGAGAAATTTTACTGCATACATTGTTTTTTATATATATATATATATATATATATATATATATATATATATATATATATATATATATATATACCATTCTCATCAATGAAAAAAATAACAAAAATACTTTCAGACAAAATTCCTCTTAATTATCAGTGATTTGTACTCAGCATTTTAGACTATAAGGCTGCTCCATTTGATCAGATGTAGGACTCACTTTATCCACCAGACAAAGGTATTCTGATCAAATAAATATCTTTTTTTTTTCATTCTTATTTACTCAGTTTATTTTAACCCTGATAAGAAATATAGTTTTGTAGTATGTGATCATGCATGGTTAAATTGTTTTAAAAAAAATAAAAATTGGATTCTACTTTTAAATTGTCTATATTTTAATTTGGCTTTATATTCTGCCCTTTCTACATTTTGCAAAAAAGGTGATTGATCAGCATGCCAGCTATTTTTTCTGTCCTGCATGAATATTGGACTCATATTTAAAACACTTTTCCCAGCTCCAATAATCTAATATTCTTCAAAACTTGAACAATTATTGTCTTCATGTCAGCCAGTGATGAATATAATCATCATCTGAAGATGAATAAAGATGAGAATCAGCCATTTGGGGATTTTCATAGGTAGCCCATATTCAAAACTCAGATTTGTCAAACTTCCTTGATGCAATTTCAAACTGTGACATAATGCTTGTTATAGGACACAATGTGTGAACATCCATTTGTCATGTGACTTGCAATGAAAATGGTGAGTTTCAGGTCAGATTTCATTGATGTTTCATCTTTTCTGTAAACAGGTTAAAGACATAATGAATGTTATACTTGCAATTTCTGAGAAAGTAAATTATCTTCCTATCAATTCATGCAGGTGTGGTCCAGTGTAAGGTAAAAAAGTTTGCTAAGTGTCTAGTAAATGGTTATCCGATGCCAACACTGAACACTCTCAGTAAATTTAAACTTTTCAATAGGCATTTGTCTTTGACCTTATAATCAACATAAATATCCAAATATCAAAATTGGGGTATGAAAGGGTCAAAGAAAACATGAACTACTTTATGTCAAACAGGTTTTTTGGGATAAAATAATTACCATGAAATTGGCATTGGGGGTGGGGGTGAAGGCAATGTTGCAAATAATATAACTTGAATAATTTGAAGAGTTCATTTTAACTTACAGAAATAAGTGCCTGTGCCTGCAACAGATGTCTCATATGAATTCTCAGTTTAAAGAATAAAAGTTTAGAAATAATAATTACTGATGAATGCTAAAGATTAAAATAACTTGCATACAGTAAGTATTGTTTTACATCAATTTTCCACCACTTGTATTGATATGTATTAAGTAGAGCAAAAATATTAATATATCAATGAATTGTTTCACCCCCTAATATGTACCTGTTATTATACAGATTGCTACTTAATTTTTATGCTTTGAAATCTCAGATATCAGATGGATGGATGTCATGAGATCCCAAGTATCATTATGTATATGTACCAGTTAATATGCAGAGAAATGCTAATCAGTTTTGCACTGGTTTTTTTTTTTTCAGCATGCACTGCCATTACCTGGTTTTCTGCTGGTTGCCAGAGATATATACAATCATGCCATTCTTTTCCAAGCATCAGGTTTGTAAAAAAATGTTCATTATCAAAAGACTAAACCAATTATTGTTCTGGCCTGCTTTTTATGTGTGCCTTTTTTCATGCTCACATTTCTCCACAGTTCTGAATACCCAAGCTATAATTTGAAATCCATCATTGTAATCCAAGCTATAATTTGAAAGGGGCATCATTTGTAAGTATATGCTTTATCAATTGATTATCAGGTACCTCTGTACTGCAAAGTAATTTGTTTAATATAATTTTACATGTATATGGCATATTTTACATCCAAGTTCTGTTATTAGTAGGACTTTACTGTTTATTTAAATTTTTACTCATTGTATAAATAATTGTCTACTATTTATTGTTCAAATTATCCAACATGAAGTAAAGTTTCATTTGTTATGTGTCTTTTGCCAGCCATATTGAAAATGGCACAAGATACCAGATCTTCCAAATAGAAACTAATATTTGCACAGTTTGCATATCTAGTGATAACAGTATATCGGTTTATCTGTAATAAAACTACTTCTAAGTATTTCTCAAGATCAGTCTAGTTTCAGAATTTAAAAAGCACTATTTAGACAATTGGCATAAGAATGATGATTCTGACAACCATTTTATGATAGCACTCCTCCGATTTACAATTTTAGCTATTGTAGTAGACTAATTAATTGGATAATGGAAACATTCTTTAAATAGTTGTCTAAATAAATTCACTGTCTTCATATTTCTGGAGTTAAAATATACAAATAGAAATATTTTAAGCCACTGTTTGAAGAATTTTGATAGACTTTTTATCTTTAGAGCACTTATTGAATACATCTTCCTTTCAATTTTATTTCATTATTAATGCAGTATCTGTATGCTAAATTCACACACATTGCAAAATGTCACTGAATTTCATTAGAAAGCACGGGCAGAGTCTGAACAAAGATCAGAATGATGACAGCCCAGCAAAAACAAAAAAAAATTGCAAAAACACTGGGTCTAGAAGTTTAGGAAGGATTATTTAAAGATGGGGCCCATCATTCAGCAATGTTCCAAAGCCTTACATGCAATCAGAATGTCAGTCATGGCATTGGAGACATCTGCCATACTCCAGTGTTGAATGTGAAGGTTTTCTTCTTCATCAGAGAGTACAGAGAACATCTGAGTTGGAAAACAGCAGAATCCTTGATAATTTTGAAGGAATGCAAGACAGAACAATAAACAATATTCTCTTTTAGATCTTAAGATATGGTAGTAGTTAAAGAAGTTAAATGTGACTAACAATGTACAAAATGTAATAATGGTAGTTTTAAAGTCTTATGTTTATTTTTATACATGTTTCAACTACTTTTTGAGAGAAGACCTCATTGTTTAAAAGCCAAAGATGATAATAGTTGACCCACTTTTTAAAATAAATTATGGATCAAATGAATTTGAAATTAATAATGGACATTGTCCATGTGTGCTGACTATTGTAAGTGGTGTGTATACTATATATGTTACATGTTATGATAACCGAAGAATTCTCACAAAACCAACGGCTCTAGTGACCTAGTGGTTAGTGTCTGCCTCTGATGCGGAAGGTCGTGGGTTCAAATCATACCAAAGATATAAAAATGGTACTAACAGCCACCTCGATAAGCCCTCATCATTAAGATTTAGGAAAGGTCAGCTTGGGTGGGACTTCATGCTAAGAGCATTAAGATTTAGGAAAGGTCAGCTTGGCTTGGACATCATGCCAATTGTCTGCAGCATGATACCCTTGTGTTAGACATCACTATAAACTGCCACACTGCAGACATCATAGCCATATGACTGAACATTTTTTAAAGCTAAATTAAAAATTAAAATCACATACACTCACATCTCAAGACTTTATATACTTAAAAAAAAAATTGCATCTTCTATGTCTGTTTTCCTTTAGAAGTTAACTCTGGTACTTCCTCATTTCAGTCTCTTGATGACTAAGAAGGAATATATGTAATCATTTTTATTCATGTCTAATACATGTCTTAGCTCTACTGGTAATAGACCAGAAGAACTTATGGGATGGATTATCATCCATTAGTACAAGTTTGCTTTCACTACTCCTAAACTACTTGGAGGATTGCCATGAAACTTTACACACACATTCATCCCATGGTCTAGTTTGTACTGAATAAAAAAGATGCTATTGGTTTGTCAAATATGGCCACCACAGCAGTCATCTTAAATATTTTGTTATTGCTATTTCTCCTGAATGATTGTTCATATCATTATCGAGTTTTCACTGAAAGATGTCCTTTAGTTGGTCCTAAATGAAAATTATGCCAATTTGACATCCAATATGGCAACTATAGCAGCCATCTTGAAAATCCCACTGCTACTCCTGACATGCAGTTGACATCAAAAGACTTTAAATGATGTCTGCATATCTTTTAATGAAAATGGTGCTAACATCTAATTATGTTCACTATAGGAGCTACTTTAAGAATAACAGAAATGGTTTTAATACTCAGTTGTTAAAAGTCATAATTTGTAATTTATATTGTTGGTTGTCACTCTTAGTGGCAAATGGGGGGTGTAAAAGGAAAACACAAGTGCTTTGGGGATTTATGGATAGTATAGCCTTTATGTGTTGCTGTGCCATAGAACTCCCCAAAACAAACATTATGCATTTAAACTGTGTACAATTTCAAAATGTGTTTCTATGATCTGTCTCTGTCATGATGGCCATTAAGTAATATAATACATTTTTAAATTACTTGGATTGTTGTTTAAATGACATGTCCTTCTTTGCTAAGATGACCATGTCTATTTGGAATGATAAATGACACCAACAATCATAGACAATGTAGCACTTATATGTTCCGGACTTTTCTGTCCCTTTTGCGGTTTCAGTGCGTGTGAATGTATATTGTCACAAGCTGACTTGCCTGCTGCACAGGTGAGCAATATCAAGTCCACTTGGGCCAATTGTTCCTGCTTTGTTTACCAATTTAATGTCTCATTTTTTTTCAGCACCGATAATTATGCCCATACTGGGGATCTCTGTACCAAAGATGTGGCTGTACCTAATAGGAAATGTTATAACACAGTATCCTTTTTAAGTTATTATTAATAGGATCATACAGAAATTCATTTCATGCAATATTTATCAAATGAAGTGAATAACATATGCTATGAACTGCATGCTTAATGTATTATTTAATGAGTTTCATAAACCCAGTGTCAAAAAAATACAAGATTTATATGGGGTCATATACCTTTAGAACATTGCATTACATAATGAAATTGCTGTTTGTTTGTTTGTTTGTTGTTGGGCTTAACGCCATTTTTCAGCACACGATAGGCTATTCATGGCGGCCAGTATTAATGGTGGAGGAAGAAACCGGGAAATCACCGGAAAGAACCACCAACCCACGAGAAGCTACTGGCAAGCTTTCTCACATATCTACATTAGCTGAATCCTAGACTCGAACACACGAAAACAGAGGTGAGATGGCAGTGATCCGTAACGGACAGCGCTTTAGACCACTCGGCCACTCGGGGCCCCTAATGAAATTGCTATATTATAACTCCTAAGTGTTATAAATAAATGATCCAGTGGCCTAATGGTTAGAGCATCCACCTCAGATTTGATAGAGTGCAGGTTCAAACCCAAGCCAAGTCATTCCAAAGACATGTAGAAATGGTACTATCAGCTGCTTTACTAGATGTTCAGCATTAGGAGGTTAGTGTTAGGACTGGTCGGCCTGGTGTCAGGATAATGTGACTGGGTGCGACATGATGCTACATCTCTGCAGCATGATGCCCCAGTGCTAAACATCTCTGTAAATTGCCACACTGCAGACATCATAGTGATATGACTGAAAATTTTTAAAGTTATGTAAAAAATCAAAATCACACACACACACCCAAGTGTTATACTAAAGTATGGCTAATTTTAAGCTTTACTAGTCATAGAACAGAATAGCTTATGGGATAGCTTGTTATCTGTCATCTGCAATCCATTGTCTTTCATCTGTCTTCTGATGTGTGATGTCTGTTAATTCAATAATGGAGGTTTCTTACCACTACTCCTGTTCTAAACTAGAAGGATTGCAAACAATTTCATTCCAAGGTCAAGTTGGTCCCAAATGAAAATGGTGCATAGAGATCCAGTATGTCCACCATAGCAGCCATCTTGAAAATAGTGTTATTGCTACTCCTTCTAAATGGATATTCATATCTACATTGAGGATTCAATAAAAGTCTTTTTTCAGACAAGAAATATTCTGATCTTGAATTCTTGGAATTTCTTTTGGATAGTAGATCATTAGTTCATTAAGGGATTTTTCAGGGTCAGAAGTGGACCTGAAAAAACTAAAATTTTGAATTTAGACCTTAGAAACCTGAAAAAAAAGGTTTATAAAATTGAAATAAACCTAAACAAATAATAAAAGCACACAGAATTTCTTTAGGTTAGGCAACTTATCTGGTGGCTTAAGTGGCTGGATTATCCACTGATGATGCAGCAGGTTGAGGGTTAGAACCAAGCCAAGTCATACCAGGAAAATGGTACTAACAGCTGCCTTGCTAGATGCTTAGCATTAAGAGGTTACTGTTAGTGTTAGGACTGGTCAGCCAAGTGTCAGGATAATGTGACTTGGTAGGACATGATGCTACATGTCTGCGGCTTGAGTGCTAGACATCACTATAAACTGTCACACTGCAGACATTGTAACCATATAACTGAAAAATTGTTAAAGCTACATTAAAAATCCAGATCAAACACACAGACACGTTCTTATATTAACCTTGCAGTCTAGAAAGTGCATAAACTATGCAAATTAAAGGCATCTAGTCATTTTAATTATTTATTAATTTTTACTGTATCTTTAATTTAGGAATAATCTCAAATAAATGTTAAGCTCATCACAGAGATAATCTTATAACTTGTGTGTCTTGAACCACAAACATATTTTAAAACCTTGAAGAAAAAGTAAAAATAACCTACGATTTTAAATTTAATGTTTACTTCTAATTCTGACGTTTGTTTGCTCAATAGCTTATAAGGTCAAATGAACTTATGCCATGGCTCTGTCTCTGTAATACATCATTGTTTTGTCAGTCAGAATTTGCTGTCTTTGCTTTTTTTTCCAAAACCATTTGACCCGTTGCAGCTTAACTTGGCAGAGAGCATTCAGGCACAAAAATCTTCAAGTGTTTGTACAATCCAAATTGATGCCAACTCATTACATATGCCTACCATTGCTAACAGAAAAAGAAACTTTTAAAAGACTTCTCAAAGCAGCTCAATAGAATTTAACCAGATTTGACAAAGAATCCTGAAATAAAGGCCTTTCCTTACTGGACAAATGGTGCTGATGTGCCATCAAATATGAATATATAAAGATCTAAAAAAAACAAACAGAATTTGAAACAGTTGATTTCCTGTAATCAGTAGCATTGGAAGAAATATCTACTGACAGCATCTAGCTGACTTAGATTACTCCGTAAAATACATTACCCAACCAAATGAATATTGAAAAATAAGCTTCACCAACTCAAAATACAGCAATCTCTGAAACAAATATCTTTTTACACTTAATGCACAAAGGGAAGAAACTCTTACCCATTATCTCCCTTGATGAACGCTACGGTCTACCATCCAATGAACATGTAAAATGCTTGTTTTGGTGTGAACAGCATCTTGCTGCATAGACTCTTGATATCCAAAACAACTTCAATACTACCCATTCATCTTGAAATCAGTACAGAATATATTTCCAACATGTTGGTGTCATTAGTTTATATTTTAATCAATAATTTTCAGTTTGTGAACTTCATTTTCTTACCTTGTACTCCATTGTAGTGTCACTGCTTGTATATTTTTCTTGTTAACTAGTGAAAGGATTATTGTTATAAGTGAACACATACAGACTGGGTTCTTTTTTTGTAATTTCAGTTAAACAGTGACCAAATGTATAGAATGCATAATGGTGTCCATCTAAGCATGTGTACCATGAATGCAGTGATAGTTATGTTAGCCAGCTTGAATTGGAAGATTAGTCTAATTCAGGGATGACCATGTCATTCCAACCTTAAATGTTATTGTTCACATAGACTTATACAGGAAACAATATTGCTTTTGCTGGCCTGGAAAGGAGGGGATTCATCACATCTTTCCAACACAGACCTAGAGATTGTCCTCCCATTATACATCAACTAAGTGGGTGAAAATACCTGCCCTGCATGTCTGAGTATGTACTATGGACCTGCAAGTCCAGGCACATGGGTATAATACCAACCTTGATGAACAGTTTTATTGATCATCTATGCAGTACACTACTGCTCTGGTTGTTGACCAGCTCGTTCATCTGCTAGGTCAGCCATACTTATTAACAACCAAAGGTCCATTGGTCAGCTAAAGATTATGGCCCATTATCAGACACATTTCTGGCAAGATCAGAGTACTTGCCAAATCCCTGTCAAGAATGGGTCAGACTTGTCACACAGAGATCCATTCATCTGTTGGTCTTTCAGCAAATTTGTGCACAATGGAGTCATCCAATGATAGACCTTTTGGCAATTAGGCTGAATCACAAACTGCCCACCTTCATCACTCTATTCCTGGATCCAGAGGTCTGGGTCATAGAGTCAGTATTGCTCATTTGCTGTTGGTTTTGAGGCTACATGAATCACACTGTTGTTTTGGCACTGATGATAATACAGAATATGAGGTGACAGAACCACAAAGAAGTTCTGGTAGATTCTCTCAGATGGATAAGGACTTGGCTGAACAATCTGTTCAATTTAGTGATAGATGTCTACAAGAAAACACCAGTAAGGCCCAATCTGTTCTGACAGCTACAATCACAGGTGTTTCATCTCTGCACATTCTGTCTTCTTCTTCATGCCTAGTTTGTCTCAAGAGCCATATGTTTCAAGGAATTTAAATTTTTAGTCATGGAGAGAATCATGTGAGCTTTAAGGCACTCCATTCAAAGACATAAGAGGGAAAGTGACATGTTTTCAGGAACTGGTGCATGGTGAAAATTGTTAAAGTACCTTGATCTCACAGCTTGGTAACATTTTTCTCTTGCTTTTTTTTTGGGATGAAAGGTTAGCTCCTATTACATGCAAGATCTCCAACACATTTCAAGAATAATAAAGTAGAGGAAATATAGAGCACGTAGACAAGTTATTGACATAGATCACTAATGTTGTATATTGAGCAAAATCTTGAATGGGTTTTGACTTTCAACTCAGATGAGTTCAAACTTTAAGCCAAAAATTCACACAAGCATTTTTTAATAGTCTTGGCTTTTGCATGGCTATTTCAATTGATTCAAGCTCTCTCTCCAGTTCAAATTAGATATTTTGGTGATTGATGCAATGGGGTTTCATATCTAAAAATCAGATGCTGTGTGCAGACAACCAAAAAGTGAATGTTCCCTCCCACCTTGATTGATGCAAAACCCAGTTTGTGCTCTCAAGCACTACTTTAAATGTAGATATGGATTGTGGAGTCTTTTCCTTCTACTGAAGGCCTCAGTAGAGGATATAGCCCCTTAAGTGTTAGTGTCATGGATATGTGAGTAACAAATTCATCATTACCGACATCCCACACAACCAAATGCACCTCAGCTCTTAATATTCAAGCAGTCTTTGTGAACCTCACATGTAAATGCAAGTTTTGATTTGAAACATTACAGAAGCCATTAACTGGCATGCACAGTGAACCTTTGGAAGTATCTGTCTCCAGGATCTGGTGTTGCAGAGACAAGTTTTTGGTAGATCTGCAGCTCAGAAGGCCACCATAGCCATTCAACTTACTCATGAGCCCCATATAAGTGTGGAATAAAAAGTTTTGATGAATTCACCTGGACTTTTTCTTGGGAAGAAAATTATTCATTTCTTTTATCCATGTATTGATGTCACATGTTTTCAGACCATCAAATGCAATGCCTAGACTTAGAAGAGCCAGTTTTTCCCTGAAAAGGTGCCTATAGTAAAGGTTGGATTCTTGGATGCTTATGTAGTTCCATTAATTTTTATTATTATTATTATTATTATTATTATTATTATTATTATGACTTTATTTAAAGAGGGTAACTCAATTAGTTAAGAACTAATCTACCTTGAGGCCCTCATTCAAAGGAATTTAATTATTTTTGCTGCATCTCTGAAGCCATTGTATATACTGGGTTTGGAAAGAGGAAATAGAGTGGGCATTTCTAATCTCAATTGGAATATTATTCCAGAGCAAAGTTCCAGAGTATTGGAAACTTTTTTTAAATACTTCCTTATTTGGTTTGGGAATTTTGTAATGTTTGGTAGACATTGATCGCAGAAGGGGAGTATTTCCAGGTAGCCTATACTTGAATAGTGATTGTAAATATTCAAAAGCATTATTATTGGCTATCCTGTACATTAATTTGGCTTTTCTTAAACAGATTCGGTCTTTAATAGGTAGTATTTTTAACTTACCAACTAAATTTTCCTTGCTTTTTTTCTGGATTGATATTAACTCAAAAGCTCCTTCTGTTACCAGTTCTTTATTATTATGATCATGGAAAGTATTCAGCTGAGAAAGTAAGTAAATTGTTCCTCTCCAATGATATTTACCTAACATTACTGTTAAACTCTTCCACACCTCCCTGCTAATTCAGATAGTCTTATTTATGTGTCACTCAGATGAAACTAGTAAGCATCAGGTTGATGGATAGCCACCTAATGATTGTAAGAGAGATCATGGGTAAGAATTTCTTCCCATTGTATCATTGGTATGTAAGTCAGAAAGGCAATATTTTTATGTTCCCAGAAGGATTGGATTTAAGAGGTGGTGGAGTATACTTGCTTACATTAATGTAATGCAGTAAGTTTTCTCAGAGAAACATTATTTACTTAAAAGAAGTTCCTTTTTGGCAGATGGTTCTTGTATTTAGCTATCAGGCCGATCTTAGCCAGGTGAATGATCTTGTAATATTATTCAGTATGATGACACTAACAAATATGACACTAACAAAAACATGCAGCAACTCATATTGTTTCGCTCTGAAATGTGTGTGTGTATGTATATATGTATGTATGTGTGTGTGTGTGAATCAGACATGAAGATGTATCATTGATTTGGTTAGATTGGTGAAGTTGTGCTCTGTTGATTATTGCATCAGTAAATCAAGTAAAATTACAGGATTTGTTGCAGATTTTAGTTCAAAAGCAGCATCCAGCATACAAACTTTGTACTAATATATTGATTGAAAGTAAGGATTACAATCTAGTTATCTAAAATTTTGCATACATTATATTTCCGATTAGCTCAAAGGGCCATACTGTATACTTTTTGTTCTGTCATGGAGATTGGACTTCTATGAGTCCAAAGGACATACTGTATAAATTTGTTCTATTGCATTGTGCTAAACAAATGGCTTTAAACAGCAACAACAATTTTCAGTAGTGAGTGTTTGGGTTCTCCTGTTATTAGTCCAGGGTGGCATTTTTTAAAATAAATTTGTTCTGTAATAGTGGATGAGCTTATAATCAGCCCAGGGAGCACACTTTATGAATGAGTTTTATATTAGGGGTTAGGCTTCTGCTGAGATTACCCTAGGGAGTACACTTTATAAATTTGTTTTCTAGTGGAGGATGGATTTGTGCTCATATTATCCCAGGAGCATATCATAAATTTGTTCTGTTGTAAGATAGATTTCTCCTGTGATTAACACATGGGACACTTTATAAATTTATTCTGTTGCAAGATGGATTTCTCCTATGATTAACACATGGGACACTTTATAAATTTATTCTGCTGCAAGATGGATTTCTCCTGTGATTAACCCATGGGACACTTTATACATTTGTTCTGTTGTAAGATGGATTTCTCCTGTGATTAACCACCCATGGGACACTATAAATTTGTTCTGTTGTAAGATGGGCTTCTCCTGTGATTAACCATGGGACACTTTATAAATTTGTTCTGTTGTAAGGTGGGCTTCTCCTATGATTAACCCATGGGACACTTTATAAATTTGTTCTGTTGTAAGATGGGCTTCTCCTGTGATTAACCCATGGGACACTTGATAAATTTGTTCTACAGTTTAGTATAGGCTTGTACTGTGATTAGCCTTCTGGCACTTTATAATTTGCTCTGTTATGGGAATGGGCATGTCATTAAACAAGATCATCTAAAATAAGAATTTGCAAAAATTTAGTTCAAGCAGAGGATTGACTATCAGTTAAATACAGTATGTTTTTTGTAAAAGAACTGAGCTGTGGGTTGATGAAATGTCAGCAAATTTACCATTATTGTACCTTTGCAAAGTTATGCATAGCTCAAGGTTAATACTGTATGATAAACAGCAGTGAATTTGCTGGTATTATTTAGTTATTGAGAATTTTATTTGATAAGAATTCCAATGCTGGTTGAAATTGCACAGTGCATTTTGAAGTGAAGCTTTATTGAGACTAAGTTACTATTTATAATGAAGTTTAGGCCCATATTCATTTGACATGTATATGCAGTAGGCATGTTATAATTTTGTCCCAAGTAATCCTTCATCACAATTTTCAAACATATTCAACCATATTGATGCCTTAACTCATCTACAGATATATTTGTATACGTGCAGTGTTTGTTTTAACTACAGAGTGTGCCTCACTAACGGTAACAATGGTGGTTACACTGAGGAAGTTTGTGAGCCTTATTTTCTCCATTGTATATTTCATGAATCCATTCACACTTTATCACTGGATAGGCACAGCACTTGTTTTTGGAGGAACATTTTTGTTTGCAGATGTTATCCCATTTGGAAAGAAAAGAAAGGAGAAGCCTCAGTAATGTGTTGGTCTTGGTGAGAACTATATTTGAAAGCTTAGAAAAGAATAAAGTTTCTCCTGTACTAATTACACCTTTTAATTAAGTCTTCTTATACAAAATAATTGTACTGTAAAGAGGAACTTGCTTTGTTATATAGTTTGAGTATAACAAGGCTGTACCATGACTCCCATTTTTTTGTTATTCTATGATGCTGCTCAAAGCATAAGCCAACCTGACCGATAGAAATAATTTATTTCATTTTGAGAAGCCTATAACTTAAGGTCATAATGAATGTTTTTACACAGCAAGGATTAATTTTAATTGACCATGGGGCTTTTTGAACTATGAGCATGAAGCTTTTTTAATTATGAGCGTGGGGCTATTTTAACTATGAGCATGATGCTATGTAATTATGAGCATGGGGCTGTTTTAACTATTAGCAAGGGATTATTTTGAACTATTAACATGGGGCTATCTGTGAGCATGGGGCTATCATAACTATGAGCATGAAGCTACATGATCCTATGTCACTATGAGCATGGGGATATTTTAACTATGAGCATGATGCTATGCCACTATGAGCATGGGGATATTTTAACTATGAGAATAATGCTATGTAACTAAGAGCATGGGGCTTTTTTAACTATGAGCATGATGCTATGTCACTATGAGCATGGGGATATTTTAACTATTAGCATGATGCTATGTAACTATGAGTATGGGGCTATTTTAACTATGAGCATGATGCTATGTAACTATGAGGATGGGGTGTTTTAACTATGAACATGATGCTATGTAACTATGAGTGTGGGGCTGTTTTAACCATGAGCATGATGTTATGTAACTATGAGCATGGTAGTGTTTTAACTATGAGCATGGGCTGTTTTAATTATAAGCATGGGACTATTTTTACGATGAGCATGGGACTATTTGGAACTATTAACATGGGGCTATCTATGAGAATGGGGCTATCATAACTATAAGCATGGGGTTATCTTAGCTATGAACTGAATTATGAACATGGGGCCATCTTAAATATGATTGTTATACAAATTAGCTGGTAGTAAAATTACTATTTTGTGTTTAAATGGCTGTTACTTTATCCACCTCAGACACGTGTACATGCATTCCATACATTTTGTTCATTCTCTCCATACTGTCATTGTTATATAATGTACTTGGCAGTTTTGTCCCCCAGTTGTCATGTTACAGTAAGGTTACCCTTCAGCTGACTACAATCCATTTCATTTATCCAGCTTCCTATGTATTTGTCTTTTATCAGAAATCTCTGTATTGACCAGCATATTGTATATGTGCATCAATTTTAATTGCAGTATCACTGTAATTTTAAAAGAATTTTATTCCATGATGGTTTTTGACCAAAAGTTCATCACACTGCTTTGAATTATCAGATCTGAAGAATGAGCTTTAACTGCTTATACCTATTTTGCAGCTGATAGTACTATGTAAATGTTGTCCATGGACTAATACAACACTTGCTCTCAAGTTTTTGAATATTGGCCTGCACATATCTGCCAAAATTGAACCCTGATGTGCAGGCCCTAATTGCAGGAGATTTACATGCAGTTTCTGTGACAGTAATTGTGAACTTTGACACCAAAAAGCATTGTTACTCAAAGCTAAAGTGGTAATGAAATCTACTTTATAGGAGCCATGGGGGCTCAGTAAATAGCATACCACAATCATGACCTAAAGGGTGCAGCTTCAAATCGTAGGTCAGCTACTGTGGTGTCTCTTTTTGTCAAGGCATATTACCCCAATTTCCTCAGCACAAAGTAACTTACTTGCATTGCTGTGCCATAAGGCACCAAACAAGACAAAGGCCAAAACTCTGCAAGTATTGGAGGCAGGGTTTTCATTGAATTCTGATAATATCTTACTTTAGCTAAAGCTTTAATATTTGTTTTAACAGTTTTTTTATGATGAAGCAGTAGATGTATGCATTAGTCTCTTCTATATGTTTACGGGTATTTACAGTATTTCTCCCATGGTAAGTCAGGGGTATTGCATTAAATATCCTTTTGAAGTTGATGGTTTGAGCATCCACCCCAGATTTGGGAGGTCACGGGTTCAAACTCCAACCTAGTCATACCAGAGACTTGTAAAAATAGAAATAACATCTGCCTCGCTAGGCACTCAGCACTAAGAGGTTAGTGTTAGGGCTGGTAGGCCTGGTGTCAGGATAATACGACTGGGAGGGACAGCATGATGCCCCAGTGCTAGACATCACTATAACCTGTTTAGAGACTTAAAATAATGAATACTTTTTATAGCAAAAGTATAAAGTGTGTATGTATAATAAGGTTATATGATCTATTATTTTTTTTAATCAAGTTACAAATTGTCTTATAAGTAGAATTGATGTTATATCTCTGGATTTCAAGGCATGCAAGTGAGAACATCAGGTAAACTGCTGCGATTCCATGTTTACAAGATCAGCATGGATGATCTTGTGAAAAAATAAGACAAGTTCACAAAATTTTTGGGACAATCATTTCAGGTGTATTTTGTTGGTTTCACATGTTGCCCATCTTTGCTAGCCAAGGTACTGATATGTTAATGCTTTCTACACTTTGGCATATTGAGCAGATACGTCTGTGCTTTGGGTCTGTAAATTTTAATACAATCAAAATTAAGGTGTTACAGTTTGAACACTGCTCCTACATGATTGCGACATGGGAATCACTTTAAATGGACTCATAAATAAGCAAATACATTTGTAATGGCTTCCCTCTGGCACATAGTCATACTTTTGCTGTTAGACTTGCACAGTATCCTCTTGAAGTTGATCGTCTTCACCATTTTAAGCCAATATATGTGTGTGCGTACGCAATGCACCACTGTTGCACACTATTGATTAGTTGGTATTATGTACTAAGGGAAGCAACTCATGAAATCCAATAGATGTTGCCATATATACCTAGCTGGAGCTGTTTTTATACTGTATACTAAGATAAAGCAGCCTCACAGTTTTTATTCCATAGTTACCTAACTGGAGCACTTTATTAAATCTTATTAATTAATTGCTCCAATGGCCTAAGTGGTTAGATAATCTGCTTCAGATGTGGAAGGTCATGGGTTCAAACCTCAGCCAAGTCGTACCAAACACATAAAAATGGTACTAACGTTTGCCTCTCTAGGTACTCTGAATAAAGTGGTTAGAGTTAGGACTAATTGATCTGGTGTCGGGATAATGAGACTGGGTGAGACATGATGCCCTAGTGCTAAACATCAGTATCAACTGCCACACTAGACAAAGTAGCAGTATGACTGAAAATTTATTAAAGCTACTTTAAAAATACAAATACACACACACACACAAACACATTAACATCTGAAATTTGCATTTTATTTTGTCTGTATACCTTTTCTTTGGTTGGTTCAGTATGAACTTGTGATATCTTTTTATACTATAAAGAATTAAGTGTTTTTGATTATCTATATTGTTTGTGTAGCTATGTAATGTGTATGTAAATAGGAAAACAATTTGAGAGCCCCAAAGATTACTTCCATGCATCTAATTATAGCACCTTTTTAAATAAATAAATAAAGACTGTTCCATTTAAACATGCATTGTACCTTGGAAAGGCATTTTGTTTATAATAAATATATGCCAGGGTACATGGATTACTCAAAGAGACCTTGTTAAAATGACTCATCTAAGTATTACTCAGAATGTGATGGATGAGGGACAGTCTTTGAGAAATCTGGAACAATTCAACTGGCATTTTAGTTAAGACACTGACTGCATGTGCTGCTTCAAAGAAAACAAAGAAAAAGGTGCCTTTGACTTGCTCTTTGTCATTACCATTATGAAAGCCAGTGTTATCTGTGTCACATCCTCTATTCAAAGAAAGATGTTTTCTTGACAAAACAATTCAGGTCGGGTAGTAAAATCAACTATGTATAAAGAATATCTACAGAGGGTGGGAATTGAGCATTTCCAGTTTTAATATTCAAAGAATGCCCTCTCAGCCATCACATTCCAAGTATTCCTCGGATAAGGGGTTCATTCTTTCCCACACCAGCAAAGCTGGTCATGGTTCAATTTGGCATATTTCAACACCCATCAACAAAATAGCTGTAGACAATTGGTGTTTCTATTATTTATGTCAAAACAAGTTATCAGAATATTTTATCTGAGTGGGTGTTTCTGTCCATCGAATGGGTGCATCTGATATTGGCATCATATCGTTATATTTACCTTTACATTTGGCATGGGCAAGGTTCTTGTTCTTATCAAACTCTCTCTAGTACACTTGTGCCAAATGAACTGCTTTCACGGAAGACTTAAATGTGCCAACCAAACTTGCAACATGTCATACTTTTAATGCATTCTCTCTCAACACAGAAGTTCACCTACCAGTATATAGTATTTTCCTAATTTTATCTTGTCCCAATGATACAGACATATCTGGTGAGTTAATGACAAATTCAGGATGGATAACTTTCATAGATGGAATAAGAACAGATTTCTCATGATTGATTGCAAACTGAACATTTTTGAAGTGAAGCTAAAGCAGTGTTGCGTCATTCAAACATTTACTGATTTATTGTGTAGTAACCAAAGAGTCATCTGAATCATAAAAACAAATAACGTCATTAGATCTCACAAAAGCAAATACATACATTTTTGACAACATTTTCTGTTGCCCCACAAGTTTTCTGTTTCCCTACAAGTTTCTGTTGCCCTACAAGTTTTCTGTTGCCCCACAAGTTTTCTGTTGCCCTACAAGTTTCTGTTGCCCTACAAGTTTTCTGTTGCCCTACAAGTTTCTGTTGCCCTACAAGTTTTCTGTTGCCCTACAAGTTTTCTGTTGCCCTACAAGTTTCTGTTGCCCTACAAGTTTTCTGTTGCCCTACAAGTTTTTTGTTGCCCTACAAGTTTCTGTTGCCCTACAAGTTTTCTGTTGCCCTACAAGTTTTCTGTTGCCCTACAAGTTTCTGTTGCCCTACAAGTTTCTGAATATCCTGAAGATATTTATCTCCATGTTCTTTAACAGCATTCTCCAAATTTTACACTTGATTCTTGGTGGGATAAAAACAATTTACATTTTGCAGGGACCAAGATTTCATTATTATGAACATATTTGGACAAATTGGCTTTATTTTTTAACTACATTGGATAAAACAGATTGTACAAAATCATCATTCAGGAGGTCCAAAATTTCCACATTATAAATTGAGGGAAGTTTTAACCTTTGGGCATCACACACACACCTCCCTCTTGCATGCATTTATTATTAAAATGCAGTGTGTGTAGGGGTCAAACTCTGAGTTCTGTAGAGTGCTTGTCAGTTTAACATTTCAAAAACAACTTCATGAATAAGGGCATCAGACACAGCAGTGCCAATGGTGAATGTGGATGCATTTAAAACAATATTCTGATTTAACTTTGTTTTTAGCTCATAATAACCTCCTGAAATGCAGCAAGTTGTTTTGTAGTCATCTCCTTTTTCTTTTCTCTTTCTTTTCTCCATCTTTTTAACATGTTGTTTTCTTTGGTCAAGTAAACAAAGTTTCACCTGGTGAAAATTGTGAAAAACCATTTTTTGAGCAATAAGTCACCAGTCCTCCTTGGAAGTGAGAGGTACTTGATTATCAGAAAAACCCTCAAAATGGTCATCACCATCCAAGTCGTAAGAGTCAGAATTATCCATGTGGGAAAAGGACCTAACAGAAAATGAACAACAGTTGCAAAATTACAAAGAATGGGTAAGAAAAGCATTTAAATTATTGATAAATTTCAAATTTAAACACATATTCAAGTTGCAGCTATCATAATAGCTACCTGTCTGTGTACATCAAAAGCGCTAAACCGCAATACAGGGCACAGGTAACACTGGGTTTTATAGCAGTATGGACAATGGACAGGTTAAAGGCTAAACCTTATCTTTCATTTCTTCTAAGTAATGCATGCAATGTCCTAACTGAAATGTTAATTGAACCATGAATAGCATTGCTGGTATTGGAAAGATTCAAAACTGCATTTGTGACTAGTTTACATTGAAAGTGCCTTCCCTGGGTCCAATTATATTTACTGTAACAGTCTTTATTAATATTAGAATCTACTGCTCTGGTGTAAACAGACCAATCAGTTTACATGAGAAGCAGTCATCTTGTGACACAGCACAACAGAAAGTAAAAATTCCTGGGAATTTACTTTAAGGTTGGATATTTTTATTTGCATCTTTTGTACCTCTTAACAAATCAGCAATAGTCTATTTTTATTGGGTAGAGATTAGTAATGAAGAGTTTACATTTTCCTTTAAACTGTACTTCTATAATGGCATGAAGTTATATGGGATTGTTTGGCTGTTTGTATTAAGTTTTTAAGAGAATGTTCCGTTTATTTAGCTCTCTATAGAGACAGATCTATATTTCAAGTAACATTAGAGTTAGCATCTTTTGCTATTGCAAGACTTTTTTCGTATAAAGGTATTTGAGAATAATTTTCATCACACTGCAGGATGACACCAGTATTATTTAGTTAAAATCACTAGTGAATTATATGATGGTTTATGTGAATTTTTCCACTTGTATTCATACCTTTTCCTGAAAATTTCAACTTTCATCTGAATAATTGCATGTCAGAGATTTATTTATGAAATCTGAATGGTGAGATGAGAATTTTTTTTTACAAATTTGTGTGGTTTTTTTTAAAACTGCCACCATCATTTATTGTTTCTATTTAACATATCACTTGTTACAAAATCATTGTGTGAAATAAATTTAATGAGTTTCTTTTGTCATACTTTTCTTATAGTTAAGGTCATATGTTATTTATCCACATTTATTTTGGATGTCAACCATTTTCTTTAGCTTTGTTCTAATTACTAGCAGGACATACAATGACTCAGTGCTGGACTTACAACCTAATGGGCGTAGGTTTGAATCTTACCATTGGACCAGCTTGGGTTAGCTACCGTGGTGTGTCCTTGGGCAAGGCACTTTACACTCAATTGCCTTGGCACCAAATAACCTGTATTGCTGTGCCATAAAGTATCAAACCAATTACTTGTAGAACAGAATTTACTCAAGGATCAATTGACTTTAGAGTTATGGTACTTTGTAAACCAGATTTCACATTTTGAAAACAAAGCGAGGCAACAGTTTTGGTTTAATTTCAACATTTTTTTTTTCTCAAGATTTAGCCCCTATTCAGGTTTTGAATTAGTTAATAGATAAAAAAAATTCATATTTTATAATGCACCACAACAGCAATACAGTACTTCCGTCCATCTAGGTGTGTCACACCTTGGTTAAGTTTTGCATTTAGATCAGTTTTCAAGCACCCTGGTGAGCAGGGTTCCTGCAGGTCATGGAATCCTGGAAAAGTTTTGGAATTTAAAAAATAAATTTCAAGGGCCTTGAAAAGTTATGGAATTTGTCAAAACCTTGCTAAGTTTTGGAAAAGTCATGGAATTTGTGACAATGGAGTTAAAGAAATTGATTACTTCAAATTTCATAGAGCACCGAGAACCGATTAAATAAAATGATAAAATTACAATCAATAAATGGTTTCAATTCATATAACAAGAATAAGTTCCCCTAATGGAAGTATCACGTGATTTCCGGTGTAGTTCACTAAATAAAAGAAAGCAACTGGAAAGTAATGTGTTTTGTTGTTAATATTGTAAATAGGAACACATACAAAGACTACATAGAATTGTTTCCTTTTTTTTTTTTTGAATACAAATTACATTGATCATTGGATTATGACATGAATTACTACATAAAGTCAAGCCCAGGTAAATTTAAAATGTACATATTAAAAATATTTGTTGTTAACTTATTTCTTGTTTTAGATTGAAAGATGTTATTCTTTATGTTCATTTACTTGACAATGCAAGAAAATGCGGTCCTTGAGTTTTATGGAATAGCCCTGGAAAAATTTTGGAAAAGTCATGGAATTTGTTTTTGTTAAGTCTGCAGGAACCCTGGGTGAGGCATGTAATCCAAAAACACATTTCTGTTTTAAGGCATTATATAGGATCTGGTACCTAGGTCCTATGAAAGTTTATGAACATCAATCTTTATGGTTCAATTTTTGCAGAAGAAATATCAACAGTGGTCACTTGATGCTGCTCTTACAGATATAACACATGGTTGATTGTAAAACACATCTTTCAATTCTGATTTCTCTTTGCCTATAGGGACCAGAAAGTATACACATTTATGCAAGTCTTATAAAAATAGCTGTACGATGCAAGTTTTTCTTGCTAAAAATGTTTTTTAATTTAAAAAAAAAAATTTTCTGCCATTTTCTGTGTAGAATGGACACTCAGTTTCATTCTGATATAAATGTATTACGTGTATATAGGAACAGAGTTCTAAAATATGATTCGTTCATTTGAAATCGAGGCTGCCATGCCTGTCTTCATCTGCCATATTGGATTGTGCAAAGAGTTGTCACTATCACTGTATTTCATCTTCATGATATTCAGCTTCTAATCATGCCAAAAAGTAGAGCAGAATATTCAGAATTTTCTCCAGGCAAGGCAAAAAATCAACTAGAAGGACAATTATACCATCTTGTTTAGATTTGTGAAACCATCTAGTAAAGGAGAAAACTTTACATTTTGCAAATCGTGTAATGTGCTATTGGGCATGGAAGTGCCCATGACATACAAGAGCATAAAAAAGCTAAAAAACATCAGCTTGCTGCTTCATCATCAACAACAAAGGATTACTCGTGTCCTAAAACAAAAACAGAAAATTACACAGAATTCAGATCATCAATGAAAGATGGTACATTTAATTCGATAATGATAAAAAATAAAAAAAACAAGTGTGTAAAAGGCTCATAAAAACAGCCTGAGCCTAAGTGTGCATTGCATTTTCTAAAAGGGCACCCGAATGGAATAGGGTGCCCATGCAAAAGGTGCAATTAAGCAGGATACTGTCCTACTTTATTGATGGTTGTAAAAGTTGCAAATAGCTACATATGCATTAAAATTTTAAATATCTGGATGTTCCTCAAAATCTGTATTTTTGTCATTAGCAGTCAGTATTTTTGTATTCTGGGGTTGACAACTATGATGAGTATTTACCACCTGAAATTCAAATTTTACATTCTTAAAAAACATTCAAAAGAATTTTTCTATTCATTGTGAACCCATCTAATTCGAAATGTGTTTATTGGAATTAGTGTCCCATGTGATACATTTGTCTTCAAAAATTAGATTCAATGTATGAATGAGATTCAAAACAAACTGGGATTTATAAAGGTCAAGAGTCACTGCATCTAAAAGTCTATATGCGTACTTTCAAAAAAGACACTTAATTAGTTTGAATCTTCAAGTATGGATTGAACAGCTGTGGATTGAATGCCAAATCAAGCATGTAATAATAAAAGGGTATGGAATATAAAAAAAATTGGAATTTTTTCTTCATTTATCATTTTAAAAGTAATCTGGTGGTGTACACAACACACAATTAACCACAGCTGGATTAATTTGCTCCCAAAGGATTCATCCTTACCCCAATGAAAAGTCTTAAGTAATAAAAAAAAAAAAGACATAACTCCTCTGAAAATATTGCAAGTACATAATTGTTCAGCGAGTACCATATTTACCATATATATTAGGACATGATAAAATAATTATTGTTTTTCTGTTCCAAAACTTATGGTGAAACTTTTTCACATAGGTCATATGTACCAAGATTAAAAAATTAAATTTGTACTGAATTTGTGCCTCCACCCCCACATGTTGCAATAAAATAGATAAATGATTAATGATAATAAGAAGCTAACATTGTATTGTTATTAATTCCTTTTTTTCATCATGAGAATAAAATACTTCCACAAACTCCACATAAGTAGCGTAGTCTTTCATACTGTAGTGTGTATCACTTATGTCAAATAATACAGGACACATTGGTCATTGATGAGAACTTTGAGGAACAAATGTTTGGTTGTACTCAAATGTTTTAATATGTTATTTGACTGAAAACTGGATCTAACAAAATCGCAAACAAGAGGGAAATAATCAGATTGTTTACTGCCTTTCATACACAACAAACACGTTCACTGTGTTAGGTGCAAAATAACCAAGATTAAATTAAAGCCAAGTCAACTATATAACAGTATCTAGCAAATAAAAATCATTATTTGAAAATGCTTTCACTTGATTGCAAACGACAATCTTTTCTACATCATGGGTTACAAAAAGTATCATTCAAGCAAGTTCTTGCTGTGTATACTGCTTACCTAGACATAATGCCCATTGGTATTAATTATAATTACAGATGCCAAGCAATTAGAAGCCAAGTTGGTGAATAAACACAACTGGCAGCAAGCAGGTTTGAACTTGCTGACAGTACTCAAAGACAAAGATTGTTTTTATTACAAAGCAAGCCGAACTTAGAAGCCGACTCTGGATACTGTGAAGCTGGGTTTTTTTAAAGGATATCAGTACAAAGGTTTTTTCATTACAAAGCAAGCCTACTTTGGATTCTTTTAATTTTGCAGATTTATAAAAAAAATTTAATATATATATATATATATACAAAGAAGACCAAGATATGGAAGCTAACTGTGATTCCTTTTCATCGATATTCACAGGAACTTTGAAAATAAATTGAAACAATGAGGAACAACGTTTTATGTACAACAATATAGTGCTTTGTGCGCAGACATAGACAACCCAGCATCACCTATAAGATTTGAACAAAATAAATCATTTGATGAATTTTTGAAGGCCAGAAATGAAGATTTCGCTGACAATATGATTAACATGAATTAAATTCTAGTGTACTTTTTATCTCATTCCTAGACAGACTGACAATAAGACTGGGGTCACAAGTATGAGAATTAGTGAGACTGGTGTAGATTCTTTTAAAATATGACTTTAGTCCTTGCAGTGTCTGCCTCTCTGGTGGCCTAGTGGTAAGAGCATCTGCCTTGGATGTAGTAGGTTGCAGGTTTGAACCTTGGCCAAGTCATACCAAAGACTTATTAAAATGGTACTAGCAGTTGCCCCACTAGGCACTCAGCATTAAGAGGTTCATGTTAGGAATGGTCAGCCTGGTGTCGGGATAATTTGACTGGATGGGACATCATTCTATATGTCTGTGGTATAATCCCCCAGTGCTAGACATTACAATAAACTGCCACATAGACATAGTAGCATTGTTAAAAATCCATATCACACACACAAAGTTTCCACTTCAGGTATGTGTTGTATCTAATGAGAAAGCAAAAAAAAAAAAATGCACTGAAAGAATGGATCATACATGTGAAGTAGAAGGGTTGTATTAATGAGATGATCCAGCTGTGGATTAAAGAGTTTTATCTCAGTACTCAGTTGGGTTTTTTTTTTAATTTTAGTGGAATGTGATTTCCAACATGTAATGTTTTTAAAGTGTCTCAAAACTTTTGACATTACTGAAATAAAGATGTCCCAGAACATACAGTACACAAAAAATTACTTTTAAATTAATTTTTGGTGTCCCAACAAATATGGTATCTTAAAATATATGGTATATACAGTGTATCTTTTGATGATGGCCATAATTTGTACCAAATTTCACAGCAATCCACTGAAAACTGCAAGAGAAGTTGCATAATAACTTGTACAAAATTTGCATAAATGAAAATATTTTTCAATATTTGCATTGATCACAGTGATTATTAAAAGTTGTATTCTTAAGATTCTGTCTTTTAAACCTTTTGACCCAAAATTCAATAAGCTTTTTTTCTTTCCCCAAGTGCAAGCCATTTTACAAAGTTTGGTAACTGTAAAGGGTGGAATTTGAGTTAAGTAGTAATGATTTTTCTTCTCTCTGTCAAACTGACCTTGAGCAGTGACCTTTTGGCTTCTAAATTAATAGGGTTCTTCATTACCCAAAGAGAAAGCCATCCACAGAGTTTAGTAAAGTAAATATTGGAAAACAAGAATCATCATATGGAAACCCTGCCCCAAAATCAACAGGGTTCTCTTTCCCAAATATTTATAATCCAAAGTCTTGATAACTTCAGATGGTTGCAGACACTTACATTTCTTCTTTTAGTCAGTGACTTTGACCTTTTAGTTTTAGACTACAATATTGAGTGTTCTTTTTTTAATACCTGAAATAGAAGCTATCCATGAAATTTGACAAAAGACACTGGTGCTGATGGTCCTGTTTGTATAAATTTATTTCAATTTCAACTTGACAAAAGTACATTTCTCAATATTTCAAGACATATTTGTGCACTAAATTACAAAAATATGCTATATAAAGATTTACAATATTTTTTGTTTCTGAACTATCTTTTTCAATTTTTCTTTCCTTATTTTCCTTTGCCTGGGGGCTGAGAGCTTCAGGTCTTTCTCCCACTGCTTTCTGTACATGGTGTAGAGTCTCATGGCTGCCTGAGCATCTTGCACCTGTTGCAGTAATAGTATTGATAATCAATGAATTACAATCAACACAAAGAATCAAACAAATTCAGCAAAACTTTGTACCTCGCCTAATCTGGTGAAGCAATAAAAATTCATAGTTGACAAATCAGACTATGCAAGACAGAAATGTAAAGTTGCTATGCAGACATAAAAAGCAACCTAGTTAAATTAGCCTAGTGTTAAAAACAGAATTATGGGAAAGCACAGGAAATGAGTAAACAATTCACCAGAAACTTTGACCTTGCTGATAAAACCTTTATTGTGATGCATGAAATGCCATCAAACAAACGGCTTTAATAAAGACAAAAAAAATAAATATGCTTCACCCACAGCTTTTAAATCCATTCTATGGACATAGGACCTTGTTCTTTAAGACAGGGTCCCAAAAGTTGTATGTGACAATTATTTTAGGGATGATACATGGTTCATTTCTAATGGGTCTAAATTTAAAGAGCTGAATGGGAGTTTAACAGACCCAATTCAACAAAAATATACCTTGACACTGACCTTGATAATAAGACACCTAATGTGGTACACCACACACCTGCCAATGATGTTATATATGCATACCAAGTTACTTTCTCTAATCTCAAACAGTTTTGAAGTTCTTTAATCATTAAAAAAGAGATCTTTGGAAAAAAAAGGAATACTGAGTTGTGACCTTGACCTTGAAGATAGGACCCTCAGTGTGGTCTGTGACACACCTTCTAGCGATGATGTGGATGTATGTCAAGTTTCATTCCTCAAACAGCTTTAAAGTACCAAGGTTTATGCTTTTAAATTTATAGCTTGAAATGAAACATGATGGAAAATTACCAATATTAAACCAAGACTTAGAACATAGGATTCCTAATGTTGATTTGACAAACCTTTTAGTCCTGATGTACAAGTATACTACATTTCATTCTTTAATCTCAAATGGCTTTAATTTTTAAAGCCATTTGAAAGTGCAACAAAAATGTAAACTATTAAGCCATAGCATTGACCTTGAAAATATTAACCCCAAATGTGGAACACAACACACCTTCTAGTAATGATTACAAGTATACTAAGCGTCATTCCTTAATCTGAAATAGCTTAAAAGTCATGGAGTGGATGTGTATATATGATGGAAAAAAAATGCAATAAGGCATAACTTTGACCTTGAAGCTAAAAACCCCAATAAGGTTATGTAACACCTAGTGATGATGTGGATGTATACCAATTCTCATCTCTTAATCTTGAACAGTCTTAAAAGTAGAGAGCAGAAAGAAAAGTGGGATGGAAAAAAATCAAGTACGAAGCTGTGATCTTAAAGATTGGATCCCCAATATGGTTTGCGATGCAATTTATATTGATGATGAATATGCATACCAAATATCATCGCTCTCAAATGGTTTTTAAGCTATAGAAAAGTGACTGAAATGTAAAATTATTTACCTGTCACCTTGTCCTTAAACCTGGGCCCCAAATGTAAGTAATTAACCAAGTAATAAGTATATTAAGTTTCAGCTCTCAATCTCTAAGGACTTGTAAGTTATAGTGTGGAAGGAAAAGTGCGACGGATGGAAGCACAGATACTATGTCACTCACTTTTCATCAAAAAGATCAGTGAGGAGCAAAGCTGCAATTGTGATGCTTTTCCTAATAACTCAAATTCCCAATCCCCTATTTCCATTCACAAAGCACTGATAACAAATTCAAACAGTTAACTTCTTAATGTCAGGCAATGTGGTGCAAGTTTTTTGGGTTTTTTTCATTCCTGTGTACAGTAATGTATACTGCCTGTTATACTGTACTTATCCAATAAATTTTGCCTCCAATTTCACTAATATTTACCAATTTTGTTTGGTTTTTTTTTTTTTTACAAATCTATCTACGGGTGAATATAAAACATACTAAAAGTTAGCAGACAAAGGTAAACAAAGAAATTCTAAATAAGTTTTGTTTTTTCAAACAATTGCAGTAAAACTAGTCCTCATACTACATTAAATATGAACAAATCTGATGAAACTGGAAGAGGGTGAGTAGCCTTATGTTCCACTGAAACAATATATTTGTCCATTACCCAATACCAAAAAAAATTTGTATGTAAAAAAAAAAAATGTAAAAATATCTGCCTGTGAACCTATTTTAACATTTTTGGACTTACTGAATCATGCTCTCCTTCCTGAACACTGACATTCAAAACCTGTGCAGTTAGTTTCTTCAATGATGGTGTTCTACCATTAAAGAGCTGGCGGAATGGCTTGTATCGACTTGTGTCCCGAATGTCCTTTCTCGGATGATCCAAGTAAAGAACCTATACAAAAGTAAAATTGAAACAAATTTTTAGTATCACAAACTCTGGTGGAGTCTTTTTGTATAACAAGTTCTGGGGTGGTCTTAAGAGATTATTAAGTTAATAAAATGTTGCTAAATTTTGACTGAAAGTCTGGTATGGACTTGTCATCAAACTTAGGTTGCTCATCTGAGAAATCCTGCATAGGTATGGACCAGTAAAATGTATCAGAGACACATGGAAGGTATTTTTAATGTGGAGATGTCGCCCATAGATGCAATTTAGAATTATGTATCATTTTCATAAGAACTCTGATTAATCACAATATGCATGTATCTTTAAAAATGCATTCCATGGAAAATTAAATTTAAATGGAACATCATTTAGAAATTGCATTTTCAACATAAAAAGTTTATACATTCTGACTACATGCTAACTAAGGGGTAGTATTTATTTATGGTTGCTTTGACTATTATCTTCTTTCAATGAATCTTTTTATTAAAATGGAAATAATCTTCAAACTGACTGAAAATAAGCCTGCTAAATCATATATGCAATAAATCTTTGCACATGAATAAAGTTTTAGATCCATCTTTACCTGCAATAACATTCAACTATTTCAATTTTAAATGGGATCCTCCTTGTTTTGATTTAAGGTGTTATTATTGCTAAATTAATCCCAATGGTAACTGGAACAATGCTAGTCTTGCTTGTGCAAGAATCGCCCTTGTGCATCACATCCTTGAGTGCTGCACAAATGAACAAATTAATTTGCTGCATGTGCTTGCTTAGATGTCATTAAAAATGCAAACTGCACAGACATGGATCTGCCATCACATAATGCACTTGCAAATCTGGATCTATGCAGGTTATTTATTATAATCAGCAGAACAATCAACCAAGAACCTAATCTACAAATGCAATATACAACAGCAGATCGGAGTCTATGTTCTTTCCAGTTGGATTCGACTTACAAGTGAGTATATATGGTATGCATCATGTGACCCACTGGCATAATATAATGTATGTGCAACATCAAGATTATTAAATGCTATAACAATTATGTCACTGCTGTTGTTGTTTAATGACATTCTTCAGTGCAGGTCAGGCTATATATGGTTTCCAGTACAACTGTTGGAGGAAAAACCTTGGAAAATTCCAGGTAAAAACTATCTACCCACAGAAAGCTATTGACAAGTTTTTTCATATACCCACACTGGCTATTAATCATGTCTTAAAAAGTTGATCATAACTTGCTGAAAAGCCAATGAAGATCAGTATCAAAGATTACAAATTTACTTACACAGGCAACAAAAGAAATTATATTGCAATTATTCGTTGCCATGAGATGTATTACCTTGAGATCATTGTGAATAGCATGCCCAACAAGAATTCGTCCTTTTAGCTTCTCTGCTACTTCCTTCTGAACAATGAAGAAATCTTTACCTAATTTATAAAAACAAGAAACTAGTTAAATTGACATGATTTATTTTTAACCCTAAATTCAATAAGCAATAATCAAAATTTTAAAAGTCAAATCTTTATTACTGCATCAGATAACAATTAAAATGTCTGTAGCATTTATCTGGGCAACAAAACACGTACTGTTTAATTATTCTACCTTGACAAGACCATGCTAAGATTTTGAAGACAGCTTTCCTAGACTAATTTAATTCTTATGCCCTATATAAAGTTGGTGTAAAAAATAAATAATTTAAAACTTCCATTGACTAAAGTTTTATAACGCATTTGACACTGGTCTCTACAATTTTACAATAAAGCTTGCATTATAAAACTTGTAGAGTAATGACAATTCATTTTGTATGAAAATACCCAAAATTTAATGCTACAGAATGTTGCATATTTTGTCACAGTATTCAGTAAAGAAAGATTTACCACATAAATGCTACAAGTTCCTTTAGCATATAAGTATTTACTTTGAAATTTTGTGCAGTAGAAATTAAATTTAAAAAATCATTTTTATGAAAATATAGCAATCTTTGGTGTCAGCAGATTAAACACAATGAAATTACAAAGGACTTTTAACAAATATAACCTTGAAATGTAAGTATGGGAAAAGGGATGTAGAATACAGAAACATTAAAGCAAGATTGCAAACTTAAACTAGAATAATCACAGTTTAACAAGTGACAGAGATGAGGACATGGGATAACATAAGAAACACAAGAAATGAAAACCCAAGGATGTACACTAACCCTAACAACAGATTTAGTTATTGCTTGATTCAGCAAATCATAAAATACATGTATAGGTTATTCTCTCCAAAACCTATTAATCCAATCTATAAACTAAATCATCACTGAACTGAGCAGTCACTATTAACACTTACATGTAACTAAAACTGGGAAACAACTCTTTGTTCAACCAACTTGTATAATTTGACTTCAAAACTGCACTCCACATTTCAAAAAGTATCTGGATGAACCAGCTCCTCAACTTGCTGTGGCTATTATTAGCAACACATGAATTGAGAAGTAGCCTTTTTTCATATATATGGAGGGTTGTAACTTGTATCTTTCTATAAAGATTAACTTTTATAGTCAGACATAGCTTTTTTCACAGGCAAATAAATAAGATATTCAATACAAGTCACACTGGCACCAAAGGCAACTCCCATTTAAGCTGCAACAACATGACTGCTTTTCCCATGATCAAGTAATGAATTGCTTTCACCCTATCCCCATTATAATAAAACTAGATTGCTGTCCAACTTTGATATATCAACATCTTTGAGTTACACTGACAATGTGACTGGAGTACAGTGTACACAAGAAATATGAGATAAGAAATGTTTACCCTTTTACAGATGTTACACCTTTATGAATAAAAAGTTTAGTTTGCATACACTGAGCAGTCACTACCAATACACATCTTACTGCACAAATCAGTAGTAAGGAAACACCTAGACACTTTTCACAGAAAACAGATGTACATTATATACATGATTTTTACATACAAACTTTGGAAATTAAAATGACACAGGAGAACAGGTGAGTGCTATTCAAAGGTGACCAATCTGACAAGTTTGACTCCATTTCTAGTTTTAGTAATGTCCATAGTGGATGATGGATCAGCACCAGCTTAACAACTCCAAAAGACTTTGAAGCCAGAATGCTCCCTGTAAAGCAAATCTTCAAATTAGCACAATTGTTGTTTTTTAATAGTAAATCCCAACCGTGAACAGACAACACAAAACAGACGATGCACACTGCTCACTGGATGAATATGCCATAAACTCATTGGCATAACTGCCAGATGGGCTAAAAAAAGATATTATGGTGCATGTTTCAAAAATTTTTCCATTGACCAATTGCTGTTCAGGACAAGTGATTTGGAAGTTCTATTCATCCTGTCCATTTCACTTTGGAATCAGTTTTAAAACTGCACCTGTCAGACAATCATTTGGAAAAATCTATTTGCTCCTGCCAAACTGCCACTTGTAAGCATGAGTTTAAGTATGATAGGTTTGTGGTCAAATCAATAATCTAATATGCAATAGGAAAAGTGAAAAATATAAAATATATTTGTCACTGACAACAAGGCTACCAACAAATACAGTAACATGTTTAGTTTTTGCACTCCAGTTTTGATGGATTAGCTATATTATAAGTAATAGGAAAAAAAATGACTATAAAAAAGTAAAATAAGTTTTCTGCCCAGCCTATACCTGCAGTACATTTGATACTCTTGACTTCTTTCTATATTAAGAAAAAATAATATTTGGGTTCTTACCTTCCAACAGATCTTCTTCTCTGACTCCACTGAGGGGAGTTCTGTAATCTATCACATCTTCTATTGGTTTGACATACTCATCATAAATCTTGTGGCCATACTGGTTGACGATGGACACACGAGCCAGCATATTCTCTTTGCCATCTAAGCCCACCCCAACCATCTCACAATCCATGGCAACAATCTTACTCAGACTGAAAAAACAAACAGTAAAATAGAAACAAATTGCAAACTGACTGATCTTTCATAAATCAGGCTGTGCTGCAATTGTAACTCTGTACATGGATCACTACACACTACATATTTGTATGCTACTGTAGGATACTACAAGCTGATCTGAAGTTGGGAAAATGGGAGTTATATCCCTTCAAGGATACAATTATATGGATTTGTACTTTCAGCAACTTTAATATTGTTAAATAATCCATTTCATAAAAAGAATTTTCAATAGATAAACTGATTCTATAATAGTTCAAATGAGAATAGCTCGTGTACAAATTCCATATGATTTAAGAGCATGAGATTGCGGCTCCAATAACAAAATCCATGACAAATAAAAAAAAATCCAACCAACATGGTAATCTTATCTTGAGTTTCTTCCCAACAGCTGAGATTTTTAAACAACAGGCATGCAATTGCTGAAATCAGCAACAGATTATTAATGTAAAAAAGAAAATTGCACTTTAAACTTTAAGAATTCATTAGTTATCTCTGTCTGAAACTTGTCAAGATAAGAAAAATTGTTGTCATAAAAGAATTTCATAGGCTGCAAGATATAATGCAGACCCTTCATAAGATCCACGCTTGACAAGTGGGTTTCTGTCATCTATTTTAACTGAATGTGTAGCTTTCTCCTCACAGTCTTCTTTCTGCTGACTTCTCATAGATTCTATCAGTATATCATCCACATCATCAAACCAAATTTCAGGCTGTCTGTAGTAAAAAAGAATATATTCAAATCAATATTTGAATATGTTTATGTACATGGTACAGATATTTGTTCTTATGTTTAAAACTTTAAAATGGTTCAGTTAAATAAAACTTCAGAGTGACTTTTATGGTAAATTGTTTAAGACTTTTCATCAATAAAATCGGTCTTTATGAAATATGCTCTGCAAATTTCTAAATACCCAGTATCTATGGTTGAACTCCTTCCCTTCTGAACTGCATCAGAGAGAGAGAGAGAGAGAGAGAGAGAGAGAGAGAGAGAGAGAGAGAGAGAGACCAGACCATATATACTAAACTGCAGTAGTTGTTTTCTTCTACTGATTACTCCTAAGAAACTGCATAGACCCATATCTGTCAGTGCATTATGTCATGATAGATCTGGGTCTGTGCAAGTTGCAGTTGTACTTGTAAGTAAGAATATATGGGAATTAATAATTCTATTTAAGTTATAAATATTCAAAATGTAATGAAGCAAGGAGATTCAAAGAAAAACTTTGACACATGCCCTGGGATGGTGACTATAAAATAATCACAAGCTCTGACTCAATTTCCACAAGTCCAGACTATGATTAAACACCTCTGTTCATTAAGGGTGGTAACACTTCATCAACACAAATCAACTGTGTGTGTTTATCATTGTCTACTAATCAATCTATTTCATGGCTAAAATCATACTGAAATGCATAGGTAAATTAATTAATCAGAATGTTCAACTCAATGTGGTGAATATGTTACACATTCATATTCTCTTATTTCAACAGTACACACAGAAATGATCTATGTAGATATGTCATTGCCATGTGTGCCAAAAATTAAATGGACCCCCGTTGTTTTGGCTGCAAACATATTTGTGAACCTAGAGTTCAGTAATTTATTTTTGCTTACTTTACTTTCTAAATCACCTTCAAAATTAATCACATACATACATACATACATACATACATACATACATACATACATACATACATACATACATACATACATACATACATACATACATACATACATACATACATACATACATACATACATACATACATACATACATACATACATACATACATACATACATACATACATACATACATACATACATACATACATACATACATACATACATACATACATACATACATACATACATACATACATACATACATACATACATACATACATACATACATACATACATACATACATACAGGGTTTTCAACAAACATATTGACACAAGGAATTTACAAATTACCAATTTCTGACACATATACATTTCAACTTGTACATCTTTTTGACACATGTAGATCCTGCCTGGAACATCAATCTTAATTACCTTTGATTCACTATCTTCTTACTTTCTTACTCAGATTAGCTGTCCATATCAAATTTACCTGGGAGGCACTGATTGACATGTGCTTGGCAACAGTCTAGACCTTGACAGATAATATGGAACCAATGGAAGATATATATAAACTGGGCAAAGCTAAAGTTAGGATTCAAATGAATTAAGTTGGATTGTTTTGAGATTACATTTGAAGTTTATGATAGATGACATGAAGAGACTGTTTACATCCTATTTCAGCATTGGTATATTTGGACAAGTTATAATCAGCTGGTTAGAACTGAATCATATCATTATGGCTGGTGAAGCCAGTTGGTAACAGAAGTGGATCAACTTTAATTTTTGGCAAGTAGTTTCATTTAGTAGAAAAGAAAAATTAATCTCTGAAATTTGGTACAAAGATTGAGAACAAGTGGAAAAGTAAACTGACAATTCTGTGATGTACATCCTTCATATCTGAATATAGTCAAACCCACTTATCTCAACTTCGGTTATTGAGAATCCGTGTATGTTATGCTACTATTTCCCTGCATATCTTGACCCCTGTTAAGTCGAAAACCCAGTTATATCAGGCATAAGTTTCGGTCCAAAGTAACATGTGGATCCGCTTAATTCAAGGAAATGCAACTTTTTAATGTCAATCATGCCGAAATTATACAAGAAATGGTCAGCAAAAGCAATCAATTTTCAGGCACAATTTTGGTCAGTTACGGCAGTAATCACATGTTTATTTCGAATTCTTTCCATTTTTGGTTTGTAAGAGTAGCTTAATCAATTAGTTTATTAAGAATATGTCATGTTCACTACACAAAATATTCAAGGAGTCACAAAGACAAGAGTGTGCACAATACAATGTAACATTATTTTACAAAAAATGCAAAATCTTAGATGTCAGCTATATTTTATCATTTCCTTTTTGTTTCTTAAGGCACAGTTCAGATCTGAATTATGTTTAGAAATACATGTATACAAGAAACGATGTTTGGGTTTTGAAAGTTTTCTCTTTTGGAACATTTTGTCTCATGAAACAGCATATGCATGTACTTGTCAACAGAAAATAAACAGATTTATTACTATGCAGAATATCACCATATATATATATATATATATATATATATATATATATACACACACACACACACACACACACACTCATATATATGCACGCGAATGGATAATCGCAGGTACTTGGCTTCTATACAATGGCAGTCGAGGCCCCATAATTTAGTTCTCAGGCTTGAGGTCTTAATTTTGGTTTGTTTTCTTATTTGTAATATCTCTTCTTTAAGTCTGGCAGAAAAATTGGCTTACATTGCTTTAATTTATTTTCAAAATTCCCATGAATACTGGCAAAAGAGAAACCAATGTTGACTAAAAATAAACAGGACAGAAAAATACAGAATCAGTACACTTAAAAGAATCCAAAGCCAATTATTAGGGTCACTTTTCTTTGCAATAAAATAACTGCTGTATTTGATATCCTGCCAGTAAGTTCAAAAAATGAGTTTACCGATTGCTACCAGATGTGTTTATTCACCACACAGGCATTTATATGTTTGTCATCAGAAATTATAATTGATACAACTCGCATTGATGCCTGCCTGGTAAGTAGTATACTCAACATTAACTTGCTCTAATAAATACTCTTTGTAACCCATGCTAGTGAAAGGATTTTCATTTGCACTCACAGTGAATGTACATGTACATGTATTTTCAAAAACATGTATTGATCTTTATTTGTGAGATACTATCATATATTAACCCGGATATTATATAATTTTGGTTATTTTGCACCTGACACAATGTTATGCATGAATGGCAGGTGCCTGAAAGTAATTGGTTGATGCTTCTCTCTGACTCTCTCTCATTTGTGATTTTCTTGGATCCATTTTTCAGTGATAAGAAAACACTTTTATTGCATACATGCATCTATCATCTGTTTGATCTACCCAGATTGGATTGTTCCACTTCATGATCTTTTTACCTATGCAAATTACTGCATGGATCTCATCTACTGCAGTCTTCAAACACACAACATTAGCTAAGGAGTCAATTATGTAAACAATGCAATGGTGGTTTATGCTCGACCTCTTTGCCTTTTAATTGCCTTGATTTAAACTACCAAAAGGATAATTTTACATCAGCTTCAATCATGACCGATAACTAATTATACATGCTGTTAGTAACAGGCATATATGGAATTGTTTCAATTTTTTTCTATTTTCAAAGATTACTAACAATGGTTGCTTCTTTTTTTTTTATTCATCTGTGTCAGGAGTGTTGGACGTAAAAATCATGTTTTTAGCAAGACAAGCTGTGGTATAGAAGGTTAACATCCTGAAAATAAATTTACACATTTCATAAGCATGATAGAAACATTCTTATGTAAATTAAATTTTTTGACAAGTCAACGGACTCCTCACTTAGAAAACAGGATGGGCCTAATCTGAAATTAGAGACGCCCTGGGCACTGGGCTATCAAATTTTTTGAGCAAAGAGATTTTCATATCCTCACTCTATGTAATGATAAATCTCTTTATCGGATTTTAAAAGTTAATGTTCTGGGCAACATTTCCCCAGAAACTGCATGCCCATTGTATGAAAAATTGTTTGCTAGATTTTAAACAGAAAGTGAGCATCTAGGAAGCAGGAAATCCCACAGTAAAGGTATTTGTAATAACCATATTCTTATCCCTATCAAAATTTTTTAACATATCTTCATGAAACCAATTTTTTCTAATCAGATATGTTTCTTTGATAAAATTTACCCAGTCATAAATACCTGTGGAGTACTACAATTATTTTGCAAATCCAGCCCTCCCAGTTACACTTTCTTAAGCTATGGGAGCTCAATTGTGTCTTGCCACATATGACAGAATGATCTCCCCTTGGTCCAGGGTCCGTGCCAATTTCTATGTGTACATCAGTTGCTGCTTGGAGCTGAATGCATTTTCTCCTAATAGAATGTAACTGTTGAAATATCGGGAGGGTGTATCCATATTATGATTGGGTAAGTATAATTGAAGAAACACCTTTTTGGTAGAAAAAGCTGTTTCTTCTTTGAATATGTTACCCAATCATACTACCTTGTAGAATACGTAAGGGGTGCAAATCCATTGGAAGTTTATCATGCCATTTCCTTACGATGCCAAACAACCCAGGAAGGTAACCTGCTGCACTGCAGTAACAACAAGGTCTAAATGAGCTCTCCGGGGATAAAATATGCCAGAGGAAGAAGTTAGAGAAAGTTTACATAAACCTCCATTATACTGCTAGTATAGTATCAGGTATGGAGCAGTTTTGCTCAAATGCATATTACATTCAATTGATTTGGGGTTGATTTTCTGTTGACAAGGTTTATTGTCATGGTTCTAAAACATCAATTTGGCTTTTTGCCATGGTTCTAAAGCATCAATTTGGCTCACCTTAACTCCTTTTTGGACATGCCAGTGCCAGTATTCTTTTTATATTTTTTCTGTTTGTGAAGTTTCTGTTTTCCCAGGTAAGGTTTCTTCCCAGTGTTTTCTTTAGACATTTTCTCCTTTTGAAGAATCTTCAAAAGCAAATAATATTTAAAGATACTAGAACATACTAAATGTGCCTCCAAAGTAAATAATCAATTCATTATATCAGCTAATTTGAGCAGAAAATTTTATCAAAGAAATGAACTGTTTTATTTTGTAATTTTTGTTAAATTCTTCCAGCAGAACTTACCCCACCTACATATCTCCTCCAGAAAGCATACTGTATTTAATTTAATTAGCACAACTGTCCAACATCCCCCTTTTAAAGCTTACCCAGGCAGTTGGCAATACTTCCTATTCAAAGAATTTATTTATCTTTCAACAAATATGATGAAAAAAAAGGTTTTTTCTTTTTTTCCTCTGGTTTTTACCTCCATCATTTTTAAAGGATTTTAATTTTGCTCAACTATATGATGTATAACTTGACCAAACATACAATGTCAACCTAATAATTGATGTGTCAACCTTGTTCAGATACTTGTTGTGTTTATCATAAACAAATCAGTACTTATTACCAGACATGCAAGAGTTTTTTTAACCTCCCTTTAATAGTCTCCAACAGTTGAACAGCATTCCTTAACAAATTTAGAATTAGCTGAATATATCAAGCTGAATAGTGATGATTATGTTGGTCAATTATCCTTCCTTGGATTAAAGTTACTGAATGAAGGATTAAATGTGTCTAGAAAAAAAAACTTTGTAAATATTGCCAATGGATATGGAATGATGATCTTTTAAGTGCCATTAAGATTAACCCTTCATTATACTGGTCACCTTGAACATACAGATTTTTGTGGGGTTTTCCATTCTACCAGTAATACATACTGTTTCCCCTTTATTATAAACCTGAGTGGCCAAGTGATCTAAAGTGCTGACCATTACGTATCACTGCCATCTCACCTCTGTCTGCATGAGTTCGAGTCCACTATGGCCGCTATGTATAGCCTATCTTGTGCTGAAAAATGGCATTAAACTCTACAACAACAACATAATTAAAAAAAATTAACATGACACAGCTGATAAATTGAAACATATATAAGTCAGAAATTGTTTTCTATTAAACTTTTCTTATCGTGTATATGCAGTATGGTCAGTAATGCTGCTCTAACAGGAATGAGGATTGCCACAAAATGATTTTTCTAAGTCACACCCATCATGCTAAATGTAGTTTGTGTACTGTAGACCTTCTGGGTCAGTTTCTATTCATTTTCTATTGTTCATTCAGCTCAGCATTAGAGATAATATCCATTTCCATTGCTAAGTTAATTTTCCCTCAAGGATCTCAAAATGCTTCAAAATTTACTAGATAAATCATGAATTTGTACTCCAGTGTCTCAAAATGTAACTAAAATAACAGAATGACTCATGAATCTACACTCACTTCAGTGAATTTGTTTTGCACACAATTTATGAAGCAGCACCTCTCATTCAATGCATGCTGAAAAAAGGTCAGTATACAGGTAATCAGCCCTGGTGGTCCTGGATTGATGGAAGAGTCAATTTTAACACATAAATAACCAGATATGGGAACTACCATGTGCCACAGGCAATCAAGCATCATATACTCATCAGACAAATCATATTATAACAGACATGCTAACAAATAGCTGAATGAAACCTTAATGACACACATGCTTCTTTACCATGGGATAAATAAATGATCTTGCTTGGTAATTTTATTTACATGCTAATACACTCCTACAAAAATTCAGTGAGCTACAGACGTAGATAGAATTAGCTGTGCTTTCCTTATCAGCCGGAAGCGATTTACATGGCTACTTTTACTTTACAACCAGCAATTTTATAAAAAAAAAATTTTATATCCCCATTGTGGAAGGTACCTCAAACAACACGCCTACTTTGGCAACTCACCCTCCAAATTTAACCTAATAGAATGTCCCCATTTGTGATGCTGAGTTGAACAACAATGATAAACAAAAACCTTCAGAAACAAAACCAGTAGAGAGATCCTCCTGTACATCTATGCCATATAACAAAAGTACATGTATTACAATAAAACTTATCATGGTTTGTACAGCTCACAAATTTTTTTCTTTCAATGACTTTTCTTGAATAAAACCAACTTTCTACAATTCAAAGCTTTTTCAATGTTATATGCTTTTGACAAAAATTATCAACGATTTTGACAGGAGACTTTAGATTACTCAATATATCAGTTCGTACATAAAGTCATACTCTTCAAAGTTTTACTGTAACAGAAAACACTTTTCCTTTTTGACAAATAAAGCTTGATTAAAGCTAATGTCTTTGAACTGCTTGTTTATAATATGAGCAAAATGAGTCACTTAATTATGCAAACAAAATAACTTTTTACGTAACAAAGTACTTACCAATTGAAGTTTCTTCCAATTACACGAAAATTCTTCTGTACTTTTAGGTAACTCAATCTTCACTGTCTCAGCCTGTTCTTTTATAAGTGAACTGCTTTTTTGTGTCTTTTTCTTCTTCTCCTTGTTCTTCTTCTTCTTGTTTTTCTTGCCCTTGCTCACATTTTTAGTAAATTTATTACAATTATCTTTAGAAGTCTTTGCTACTGCATCTGTTTCTAGACCGTTACTTTTATGTTCCCTAATTTCTGAAAAATAGTTTTCACTCTGAATACCACTGGCACAATCTGTGTGTTCATCACCTATTGACTTCAACACCTTCAATCTTAATTTCTTTTTCTTTTTAATTTCTGCAATTAATTTATTTTTTATATTTAACTTTTCTCTCATATCTGTTTTCTGTCTGGAAATCTGATCTGTTACTTTAATCTGTCCATCTTCCTGATCTGTTACTTTAATCTGTCTATCTTCCTGATGAAACCTCTGCCTTTTGAAAGGTTTATCATCTGAATGAAGTGATTCTAAGGATCTCTTTTTGCCTTGATGCCCTGCCATTTTGCTGAAATAATTAAGCACAAAATACATGTTCCAAGCATAGATCTAAATAAAAAAAAACAACAAATTATCTAACCATTCATCTGTCTTACAGATTATCTATCTATTTATGTCTACCTACCTACCAATCATAGGAAGTACTGCTTACGTTGTGCTTTGAAGCACTTGTAAACCAGCTCATATGACAATTTTTATCAATATACAAATTTTCCTTTGAACAGAATATAATAGTCAGTGCACCATAAAAAGTAAAGTAAAATATATTTACTTAGGTGTTGATACTGATTCTTTTAAACAACTCATCTCTTTGCCTAAAAGCTAAATACAAAAATTTTTAAAAAATTAAAAAATCTTTGATTCTGAGTTGGCATAACCAGCTTCCATTGCATTCCAACCAGCTGAACAGAACACAAAATGAACCCATTTGCTACAGTCAGCTTTTTGTTTTATCAGGATAAAGGCTGCTAAGTAAGTATAATCAAATATAAATTTGTGAAAGAGTGTCAATATGGTGGGCTGCCAAGTGTGCAAAATGGCTAGATATTTATGAAAATTTTACCTCTTGATCTTCTGTCAGTTGACTTATGAACATGCTATATACTGCCATTATTTTGACACCAAAACAAAGTATCAAAATATAAATAACATGAGATAAGTCTTACAACACAGGAATAGTCCTAGTACTACAATGTAAGAAATCAACCCTGATACTTATATTTTGGGGTAGATGTCTTACTGCTGAAAAATGGCACTGTGTTGTGTGTTCCGATGCTAATTAACAAATTCTCAGGAGGGCCTCAAGTGGCCGAGTGGTCTAAAGCGCTGACCGTTACGGATCACTGCCATCTCATCCTCTGCGTGAGTTCTGAGTTCAAGTCCAGACTGGGCTAACATGGGTAAGTGAGAAAGCCTGCCAGTAGCTTCTTGTGAGTCGGTGGTTCTTCCCAGGGTTTTCCAGGGTTCTTCCTCCACCATTAATACTGGCCGCAATGTATAGCCTATCTTGTGCTGAAAAATGATGTTGAACCCTATAGCAACAACAATAGCAACAAATTCTCACACAAGCAAATGGACATGTTTTCAAGTTTCATTAACCTTGATTTCAATTGGCTGGAATGCTATGGAAGCTTGGAATACATAATTCAGTTAAAAGGATAAGAATCTTGAACGAACTGAAGCTATCTAAACATATTTTTCAACATTACTATATTTTATTCATCTAATTCAAGAAACATGCTTCAACTTTGATTTTGGCATTGTGTGAGAATCTGAATTTAATAGAAAAAAAGACATCAGAGTAAGTAAAGTCTAACTAAAACATAATGACATTAATTTTAGAAAAGCATCTATATGGGCTTCCAAATTAGTGAGATATTCCTGAAAAATTTAACTTTACATTATGCTATTAGTTGACATGAAAACACACTATACAAGCACCATTGGATTGGCAGTAAGACCTCAATCCACAAAACATAAATATCTGGATCAATGTCTTACAATGTAAGACAAGGACTATAGTCTTGATATACCTCCCAATTTCTTGTATCCCCTATATACACACCTTCTTGGAAAATGGACTTGTCCAGGAACTGGAAATGACCAATAAACCAGGTCATCTTTTACATTGAAAAACATCCATATGGAATTAAATGCACAGATGGTAACAGTGTTGGGTTCCCATTTGGGGATAATCAGGTTTGAAATTATAAATTTCTGATGACTGGAATGTGATGGAAGGGGGGAATGCCAAAATCAGGTTAAGCTGAAGAATACTTTTTTAATGAAACAAATAAAAATATATTAATATTGAAGAAAATGTTAAGATAGCTTTGTTTTGTTCAAGATACTTATCCTCCTTTTTAACCGATTTCGGTATTCCCAGTTTCCATCGTTTTACAGTCAACGGAAACTTAAGCCAAAAGATCTTGAAAACATGTCTAGTTGCTTTGTTAGACTAACAAGTTGGTCTCTGCCCTTTTTTTTATCTGACAGCAGCTGCTGTCATATATAAAAAAGCAAAGACCTACTTGTTGGGCTAGTTGCTTGTGTAGGAATTTGAATTTATTAGAAAAAAGACATCCCAGTAAGTAAAGTCTGACTAAAACACTACTACTTTAATTTGTAGAAAAGTGTCAATATGGGCTACCAAGTGTGTGAGATATTCCTGAAAATTTGATTTATTATTGTTAATATGCATCGGAACAGGCTACACAGCGCGTTTTTTGGGCAGTTAAGACCTCGACGCCCAAAACATATATATGAGAGTCAAGGTTTAACATTATAGAACGAACTATATTCCTACAATGAAAAATGTCTACCCTAATTTACATTGTCTGGGTCGACCCAAACAACATAAAATATCAGGGTCTTACATTATTGGGCTAAATTTGAGCATGTACGTCGCTAGTCCTACAACGTAAGACGTATAATATGATATTTGTTTGGTGTTACAAAACATAAATAACGTGATACGTATGACATTGTACAGGACTATATTTAGCATGTCGCATGCGCAGAATTTAATCATATTAGGTAATGTTACACAAAATTCTTCGTAAGCTATAAGACTACCTCTTACACATGAAATATGTGCAGTACCTTCCCAATCAGCCGTAAAAACAGCAGACAGTAACACTTCACTCGACAATCAACAACACATGGTCTGCACCTTTAAGTAAGGGAGATAACTCTATAATTGTGTACAAAATACGGTGGGTATCAAGTGCGTAATGGAGTCCTTTTCGCGAAAAGGACATACTGTCTTGGAAAAGGACAGAAGATGAATACTAAAAGTTTTAGTCAATATTTATATTTCACAAATGAACTTATTTTACGAAATAAGTCATTTCACATAGCATTTAATGTATTTTTCTTAACATAAAGTGATAAAAAAAATCGGTCCTTTTCGCTAAACGGATGCAAAAATGACTTACCGTCTGCGAAAAGGACCCAGAACGTTTTTGCTAATAGTTTGATTATTATTTCTATTTCACGACTTAAATTATTGCACGTGTTAACTCATTCTACGTAGCTTTTAATATTTCGTCTTGACTCTAATTTTGCTACGATGTGATCAGTTTAAGTGAATTAATCATTAAAATGGCGTAAGTAGGGTAGATGAAAAGACAGTTCCAAGTACTCTAAGCAATGAAGTATTGAAGTATACAAGAAATTTACACATACAAGAAATTAAGCAAAGTATCCAAAAAAGATAATTTTTTACAACTGTTCCACAATTTAGGCCAATACACACCTAAGCATAAATATAGTACAGTACTAGCCATTGCCACCCTACTCATCATCATTACATGTACGAAATTGAGGAAAGCAATTTTCTTGAATCTTTACATATAAAAGACCCACATTTGTTTGCGTGTCATGGCTTCCACACACAGCTTCCACACAAGAGGTCTTAAGTTCGAAACTCGCAGCGGCAACCCACTGTTATATTTTTACTGGGTGTTTGTTTGGAGTTTTTTGTGGGGGTATAATTACTTTTATTGTAAACTTTCCTTTAAACTGCTCATTTCAGTTTTTTTTTCAAATACTTTTTTTTTCCTCAAAATTTTTATCTTTAAATTACTTTGTGCAAATATAATTTTCTGACTTTGGCTATCTACCACCCACCCACCCTAAAATTGCACCTATTCATTTTCATATCGTCAATTAACAATAGAGCTATTTTCACATTTCTTAGTTATATTGTCAAAAGCAACTCATTGACTCTTACATACAGCTATACTACTTTATTGAGAAATGAATTTTATTTAAGACCCATTCTCATGCAAGTAAAATAATTATAGCAGTACTTAGAATGAAAATAGTAGTACTACAGATATATTCTAAGTGTGGGAAATTTGAGTGCAAAAAAAACCCCACTAGCATATACATGAATTAACTGTTCTAAACTAAGTACTGCTGTATATCTACCGACTTTGTGTGCATACATGCATAGTAGCTATAGATCTCCCTCGTTTTAATACTCTTTATTGTAAAATGATTCCAAATATAATGCGGTAGCGCATGACCCAAGTTATACCAGTGAATAACTGTTTAAACAAAAACAAATTGAAATTTAGGTAAATATCTCAAGTTCCTGTAATCATTTATATACAGATTTGCAATATCACCTGTTTAAAGATCATAGTTCAGTGACTACTGACACACCTGAAATGATATCACATTTTTTTTTCTCCAAGCATAAAGCCTCTGGTCTAACCAAAACAGAAATAAAATACATCAGATGACAACAAATTTAATGGTATGTCAGGACAAAACGAATGCACAAATCCATTAAACTGCATAACAAAGCCACAATTAAATACAAACATATTTTTAATACCTGTCTACGTAGTTGTTACACTACATTTTATGTTTAAAAAAATACATATTAAATGATCTGGTGAATGAATTAATATACAATATAATTTAAGTTGCAAAATAATAATAAATGCCCTCATCCAGCCATCAGGTGGTCTGAGTTTGAAACCCCTGCTAATTATAATACTCGGGCAAGCGTTGTAAGTTCCTGTGTTTTTCAACAGTGCATATTCTTAGTGAACTTTGTATCATTATTTAGTTTATTTTCTTTTGATCACTTGCGCTTAATTATCTTATTTGACAGCTGACTATATAATAATCTCAAGTGTTGGCATTATGATTTCTCTCTCTTGGTCTGAAAAATAATCTGATGAACAAGTGGTACAATCAGAAGTAACAAGAAGAAAACTAATATCAATTTCAGTATTTGCTAACTTACCTTTACACTTCGAGCACATTATCACCACAAAATACGAAATTCTGTTTTGATTTTATGAGGATTTTAATTTATGGACAACTATTTTTTATTGATATAATGGGAATAGTTGATACATATGATTGTGCACCATCGCAGTCATAATTTACAATTAAATATGTCTGACATGGCAGGGAAAACGAAACAACAACAATTACAACAATCAAAGTTGTCACACATGAAAATTTAGTTTTTCCTCAACCAGATTGTTTATAACTTAGAATTTTCTGGAAATGAATTCTCGAACTTCATCCTTGTTCTCAAATTGTGTCTTAGTCTTAGGTTTTTATATTAAGGTTGGTTGTATTGGAATTACACATTCCTAAATCAATATCCGAAGTGGAATCAATCTTATAGTTATGTTCAGTTTTAATTTGAGGGTTTATTTATTGACATTATTCACTGGAATTACTAAGTGTTTATCATTCATTTCGAACTAAATTACTATTTTAGGATTATTGTGAATTTATGCAAGGACATGTTGGATTATATCGTGCTTTTCATTAATTTCAAACTAAATGACTATCTTGGGATCATTGTGAATTCATGCAAGGACATGTTGGATTATATCTTTGGGATACATCAAAATTGTTGGCATGTTAACACACTCGAGACTACTGGCATATAAGCACGTACAATATTGGAATTCATTCAGATCAATACTAAAACTAATTCGACTTCTATGCATTTTGGCTTCTGACGTTTGGGTTCACAATGGTGTTGTAATAGAGATGCATGCAAACATCTAGTTTAAAGATGCTTTCATAGACAGAGCTTGGAAAATAAACTAAATCACACAACTGAACGAAATCCAGTGCAGCATGAAATCTGGATGACAGTGACCTAGTTTGATGAGGGTGAGGGTGTAGTACACAACAAGCTGCATCCTCTCACAAAGTTTCATGACTCTAGGTAAATATATATATATATATATATATATATATATATATATATATATATATATATATATATATATATATATGTGTGTGTGTGTGTGTGTGTGCCCAGTGCTTAACAAAACTATGTAGATAACTGAAATTTTTGCAAATGAATTGTTTGTCTTCTTTCAGTGACAGTGATCATGATATTTGACCTTTTGATAATAAAACCAATAAGCTTCTTTATTACCCTTTTTGCAAGCCATCCACAAAGTTTGGTCCAGGTCTATGATGTAAAACTAATCTTATTGTGCAGTGTCCTTGTCATTGGATGTTTTCACTCCAAAATCATGAGAATTCTTCCTTACCAGAGGTACAGTCCATTCATAAAGCTGGATGACTTATTGCTGTAGAACTGATGTTTTTTTATTCTTACTGTCACAACAACCCTAACCTTTGACAATTTTACTCCAATATCTAAAGTGCCTCTCACCACCTCTGTGCAAGCCATTCACAGAGTGGTAACTGTAGATCATTGAAAATTCAATTTATTGTAAAAAAAAAAAAGTAATTTTCTTCTTTCAAAATGACCTTAACCTTTGACCTGAAAAATGTTTGGATTCTTGCTCACCCTGAGTGCAAGTCTTTAACAAAATTGGCTAACTATAGTTGGTGGAGAACCAAAGGTATTGTGCAGAAACCATTTTTCTTTTTTGATGATATTGACCTTGATATTTGACCTTTTTGGACCCTTTCCCCCAGTTGATCTGGTTCTTCCTTACCCCAAGTGCAAACCATCCACAAAGTTTGGTAAATGTAAATGGTACTGAAATCAAGTTATTGAGCATAAAACATTTTTACCCTTTTGTAAGTCAGTGACCTTGACTTTGAAATTTTTAAACAGAAATGAATTAGTTTCTTCCTCACTCTATGTGGAAGCTATCCACTTAGTTTGATAACTGTTGATGGTGGCAGCTTCAGTTATTGTGCATAGACCAAGCTGGTGATAGATGGATGCTCTGCTTTAAACCTATTTGGTCTTTAGCTAAAAACAAAACCTAAACTAGCAAAATGTAAAATGTAGGTCACCATGATCTTCATTGGCTGAAAGAATGTGCTTCTAATAGAGACGGATATTTGGTGATACTTAACATGAACAGATCTTCAGAAATAAACTCAAAACGAAACTGCTCTGGTGGCCTAGTGGTTAGAGTGCCCACCTTGGATGCGGGAGGTCATTAGTTCAATCTCTAGTTGAGTCATACCAAAGACTTGCAAAAATGGTACTAACAGCTGCCTCGCTTGGTGCTCAGCATTAAGAGGTGCGTTAGGACTGGTCGGCCTGGTGTCAGAATAATATGACTAGGAGAGACATCATGCTACATGTCTGCGGCATGATGCCCCAGTGCTAGACCTCACTATAAACTGCCACACTGCTGACATCGTAACTATATGACTGAAAAATTGTTAAAGCTACATTAAAAATCATAATCATATCACATCACTTAAAACAATCTTTAAGCAAAAACGGTTAAGAGCAAAATATGGGTCACAGTGACCTACTTTTGTGCTGATGGTGTAGTAATCATTAGGATGTATCCCATTATCAAGTTGTATGATTGTAGGAATGCAAGTATTTATACAGTGTGTAAAAAAAAAACAAGTTAAAGTTCAACAGAAAAAACTTAACCAAGGATGCATAGCTAATGTACAAGTGTGTACAAAGTAATCCCACTCTAAACTGTTGACCAAGACATAGGAAAAAAAAATCAATCAGATTGACCCTGTACTGTATATCCTCGCTTTAAAACAAGTCCAACTGCAAATTGCACAGACCCAGATCTGCCTTTGCACAATGCACTGGCAGATCTGGGTCTGTACAGTTTATAAGGAGTAATCAGTAGAGCAAACAGCATAGATCATGATCTGCAGGTACAGTATGCAAAAGCAGATCAGGATCAACTTATAAGTGAGTATACAGCATTTGTTTTAATCTGTATAGATGCCAAGTAGTACAGTAGGTCTTTGTAGAGGTAAGATCAATAAACATATCCAGAAAAAAGTGGAAACAGAAGTAAAGAGCTGAATAAATATAAATTAAAGTAAAAAAAAAAAACAGATTCAGAAAGTTTATTTATCAAGATTTAATGCAACAAAGGCAAGGCATATAAATCTTACATTCCATATTATTTGGTATATAAAAACTTGTGCAATAATATTACAAGCTCTGAGAGTATTTAAAAATGCAAACAATTTGCAAACAATTAACTAAACTTTGATATGTTTACCAGACACAGTTCAACTTAATAACAATTCAATCAAAGTTTTGTTCTACAAAATGTTTTTTATAAAAAAAATTTGCATGGCAGAAAAATACAGCATTTTACGATCAGTCTGTTGACTTTCCTATCAGGAAACAGACCACAATCAATAATTCCAGTTCAATACCCACAAATGTAGCCCCAGTCTATTTTCAGATCATTTTTTCCTGTCTCCGTTTGGTGGTGATACAGGAGTTAGATTTAGACATTCTTGGCAAGTATTTAAAGTCAGTTGTTTATTCTTTAGAATATGAGCTGATGGTGTGGTTGTCTGTGTGTATTTCAGTGACAGTGCAGTGAGTAATAAGGACCTGGTGATGATCCTGAAGTGAAATCTGTGTTCCAATGCATTGTGTTTTGTTTACAATTCAGCCTCTTAAAAAAATGCAGGTCAACCCTTGACAAGAACTTGACTGTAAAGTAATCTTTGAAGGTATTTTAGAATAACATATGATTTGTATTGATTGTCACACAGTAATAAGTTCAATAATGAGAAAGAAATGAAAAGAACATATAGTAAAATTGTGTTCTATGGCCATCAAAATTACCATTCAAGTATGTTTGTGTGTATGTTTATTGTGTGTAAAAAATAACAAAATCAAGCACTGCACTTTTACACATCAACTGTATCAGTTAATAAGATGCTTTCCATAATAGTACAAAATGGCTGTCAAGCATGATCCACACCAGGAAGCAAGTAAGTCAGGTGGCAGTGGATTCTTTCATAAACTGGTGGAGTAACTTTCAAATTTTAAATATTATGGTCAGATTTGCACTATATTTATTAAGGAGTAACTGATATTATAAAAAGTCTTCTGGTGAAACTCCCATGCTGATATAATTTTATGTGGAGTAGTGATAAGATTTTCAAGCTGGCCACAGTGACAATCATATTGGTTCTCAGTTCAGCACCAATTTTGATTAGGACAAATAAAACAATACTAGATGTCTTCTAGTGAAACCCCATGTTGATATAATCATACATTCTGGAGGAGAAACAATAACTATTTTGCATGTCCGAGTAGTACCATTTTCATTATGGACTAACTGGATCTTGGGATGAATGTGTAATTAGTTTTATGAAAATCCTTCAAGTAGTTTTAAGTATTAATAATTATCTTGTGTTAATTGATATATAACAGATGACTGACAAACCGGCCACTTCATAAAGCTCTTCTGCGGTATGGGCAGTCCAATAAATGGACAATTTGTGGGTATGATGTCACATGCTCATTAAAATATGCAGAACACATCTAAGAACAGTTGACACTTACCGTAATTTGCTAACAGCTATATCTAGCACAAAATTAAAAATGGCCACAGCACATAGGTTTGTGCTATTCCACATGGATTTACAAGTAATCGTGCACAGAATCTGATCTGGAAATATTATCACCAAAACAACCAATAACTGATACTAACAAAATTACATGTGAAATGCCAGTAAGTGTATAAATGTACACTGATGTGTACAGACAAGAGTTGCGTGTTTTAATAAGTGAGAACAACCCCATAACATCCAGTCAGTATCAGCATGTGTTGTCTTATTTATCAGCCTAGGGTATGCAGTATAACCAGTAGAGCTAAGAGCCAATTGATTGATGGGGTATTTTACAGATTCTCTTAACTTCATGGACCCATTAATAGAATTTCAGTTCACACTTGTGAAATTGTAGATTATAATCATTCAGAAAGATATTATCTATAAACAAATTAACTAAATATGGGTAGTATTCATAACTTTAATAATTCCCAAAATAACAGTATCCCATGCAATTTAAATCAGTATTTGACATATTCTGTGACATGATAACATACATATGGAAAACAAGATAGTTTTAGGGTATATATCAATAATAGGGGCTTACAGAGTAGTTATATTCTAGATTTCTGGCTGACATGTTTACAATCCATTTGCGTGTATAAATTTCTCTATGGCAATAAAATGTTTAACTCATGATCCTTGTTATTTCCTAAGGGCAATAACCCCTACCCCTGTTCTTTTGGGATAAAAAAAAAACAACACAAAAATATATCTAAGTACATTTGATGGTGTTCTGTAATATATTGTACACATTTTTATAAAAATTTTCAGGTGTACACATAATGAACATCAGTACCATAAACAGTACATTATATGATAGGTCTTGTCTAATAGTCACTAAAATTGATAGCCTTCTTCCTTTCCCCAAGTTCAAAGTTGCCTACAGTGTTTGGTCCTGGTATATGACAAAAAGCAAATGTTATTGTGTTAAAACCAGTTTTTTTTCTTTAGTCAGTGACCTTAATTTTTGAGCATCAAAATCAACAGGGTTTTTGCTTATGCTAAGTAAACACCATCCACAAGTTTGGTCCAGGTAGGTAATGAAGAACTAGTGTCATTGTGTGGATCATTTTTTCTTGTATTATCAGGCACCTTGACCTCAGATATTTTAATCCTAAAATTGATATGGTTTTTTTCCTTACCCCAAGTGCAAGCTATCAACAAAGTTTGGTAATGCAGCTAGTGGAGAACACGAGTTATTGTGGAGAAACAAAACTAGTAACAGATGGGTGGAAAACATCATAACATAGAATTTCTACTAAAACACCATTAATTATCATATTCTTTTGTACCTAACACTGACAAAAATTTAAATGAGAAAAATGTTCTTTGTACCCAAAATGGGATGAAAACAAAATTTGAATTTTCTGATGGTATATGAATAATTCAAGTCCAAAACATTTAAATTACAGACAAAAATAAAGTATTAAACAAACTGGATGTTATACCAAATTATGGAATGTATAAAAAGATACAGTTTAAGGACAAAATTCTATTCTACTAAGTGTAAATAACCACATGGACCAGGAATAACAAAATATACACTAGAAATGCCACTATCCAAAATTTTTCATATGACATAAGCATGGTTGGGGAAATTTAGAGTTTGGATAATTGATTCTGTATATATTGTTGTTGTTATAGGGTTTAACGCCATTTTTCAGCACAAGATAGGCTATACATGGTTGCCAGTATTAATGGTGGAGGAAGAACCCAGGAAAACACCAGGAAGAACCACGACCCACAAGAAGCTACTGGCAGGTTGGGTTCATTTTGTTTGGTTTTGTTTGATCTTTAATAGAATTGCAACACATGAAGGTTTTATTGCACTGAGGCAAGAAGAATAACACTGACCTTAAGAATAAATTGTCCAAGAGCACACTATGGTAACTGGTCCAGGTTCAGATCCCATGGTGTGAATTAAGCCCATGACATTCTGGAAACATCCTGGTGCCACATCAGAGCTTTAAAAATTCCCGAATGATCTAATTGCCTCAAAATTAGATTTTTATCATAATAATCTGGATTTTTCCTTCACCTTATATGCAAAATCCTGGGCAAATGACAGAAACTTTAACTCAGTAAGAAAACTGTTCTACTTGTCACAGGCTCCTGGACAACTGATTTTTCCACCACTGGAAAATGTTGTTGCTCTGTTATGAAACAAAAATTGTGAACCATATGTACTCGCTTTTAAGTCCAGCCCAACTGCAAAGTACAAAGACATAGATATGCAGTTGCATAATCTTGGAGTAATCAGAAGTTTGTTAGGAGTATGCAGTAGAACAAACAGAAAAGACCCTAATCTGCAGGCATAATAAGCTACAGCAGATCAGGATCTTTGTTTGCAGTTTGCCTCGACTTGTATGTTAGAATATATTGAGATAGATTTAGATAATCTTTTCAAGTGAATACAGTGGTCACTCACTATATGGTACCTCAGAATAATACAGTCCATTTTATATGGCTGGCATGATCACAGATCTTGTTACATTATGCAACAGTATTATAATGTATAATGTAGTCCAGCACAAAATGACATCACCTACAACATCTATAACCTAGTATACTTCTACAGCTCCAATGAACAGTATTATTGTTAGTTTTTTTTATACAGATAATATTAAAATTAAAATGGCAACATACACAAAAATGCAATTTAATTTTTAACATGAATGGTCATAATTTCTGGATTCTAATTAATCACTTATATATCATACAACATATCATACAGGTGATTATACAAAGATATACCTGGTTCCTGTTTCCATAAACTGGAATATTACCAGGAGCAAATTTGTGGTGTTAGCCCACGAACAAACACAACAGATGTTTCTATGCATTGTTTGCCAAGAAAATAACTTGTCTCATTCTCCACATACAGATGTTTCTATGCATTGTTTGCCAAGAAAATAACTTGTCTCATTCTCCACATACAGATGTTTCTATGCATTGTTTGCCAAGAAAATAACTTGTCTCATTCTCCACATACAGATGTTTCTATGCATTGTTTGCCAAGAAAATAACTTGTCTCATTCTCCACATACAGATGTTTCTATGCATTGTTTGCCAAGAAAATAACTTGTCTCATTCTCCACATACAGATGTTTCTTTGCATTGTTTGCCAAGAAAATAACTTGTCTCATTCTCCACATACAGATGTTTCTATGCATTGTTTGCCAAGAAAATAACTTGTCTCATTCTCCACATACAGATGTTTCTATGCATTGTTTGCCAAGAAAATAACTTGTCTCATTCTCCACATACAGATGTTTCTATGCATTGTTTGCCAAGAAAATAACTTGTCTCATTCTCCACATACAGATGTTTCTTTGCATTGTTTGCCAAGAAAATATCTTGTCTCATTCTGCACATACAGATGAAAAAAATGGAAATACACAATAAGATAATTTTATGTCAGTAGTAGGAATGTCCCTTCATCATAATATAAATTAAATGTCCTTACAGAGACGTTTGAAAAAAACTCACATAATTTAAGTCATAAAACTGTTCTTCAAAACGATCCTATAAAATCTTACAATTCAATCCACATTTTTTTTAATACCCATGTAATAAGGAGCAAGAAAAAGTTTCCAAAGAGTCCAAGAAAAGCACCAAGACTTTATAAATTCAATTAGTTTTCATGAACAGCTAAAGACTATCATATTTTTCAGGCCATACTATATCAACTAAAATATAAGACAATAACAATACAGGGCTGGGGTATTTTCTCTATTTCACAAGGCTACATTTTCCACTTTGGCATAATCTTGAAATACCAATGGAGTACATTTGGTGTTTCACTTTGGCATAATCTTGAAATACCAATGGAGTACATTTGGTGTTTCTACTTTGGCATAATCTTGAAATATTAGTAGAGTACATTTTGTGTTTCTACTTTGGTATAATCTTGAAATACCAGTTGACTACATTTGTTTGTTAACTCACTGAAAACTGGCACTGAACGAGACTAATTTAGCTTCTCAATCTTAAATTTATTAAAAAACTTTTCAAAAATGTTTCTGAAAAATGTCTGCAAGTGAAATGCTGGTATTAAATTACTAGACAAAATTGGTAAAAACAACTGGGCCTATTTTAGCATTTTGTATGACAATATTCATGCCAATTTGTAAACAGCATGCCAAAACATCCACTACATCCATGAAAATCAGGCATTACTTCTGAAAGCCCTAACTTGCTTACTTCATTAAATTTCCAATATATTTAACAAATTACCCTTCTTCAAATCAAGGGAGAAATTTCCCCTCCCAAAAGTTTAAGTTCTAGAATTTAACCTGCAACAATAGACAAAACAAAAATTAAATTTAATAATTTGAGGAATATGTAGTATGTATTACAGAAGAATCATATAAAGAAAACCCCATAGTATATTTACAGTCGAAAAAAGAAAAAAAACTATAACATCCTATAGTATTAAAATACTTAAACACATTCAGACAAGTGTTGCTTTGCTCATTAATTTCATGGTTGCTATAAACCAAACACTTAAAGGACAAATGAAAAATTGAAAACAAAAGGCACAAATTTAAGCATTAACAAAAATCTCATTTTGTACATAATACAAACTCAAGAACTTCTTGTTCAGTGGAGAAATGTCTTCTCAGGAATGAAAATATTTTCACATTCTTTGGAATTAAGATTCAAAACAGCAAATAAGAAACAAAATATGATTTGTTTAAGGAATTTACATCCAAGTAAATGTTACATAGTAGCTGATAAAACAAACAGCCACACAAAAATATCTCTGGTAGTGAATCATAATGAATTATCAAATGAATATAGTTTTGGTAAAAAACTACATTAATTTATACACATGTATGCAATGGCTCACTAATGCATCCATACAAAAGGAAACAATTGCATTAATTTATGCAAACAATAGGAAATAACTACACTAATTTATGCAAACAAATGCAAATAATATTAATTTATGCATACATATACAATTTAGTACATTAATGTATGCACAAAGAAGGAAATAACTACATTAATTTATACATACATATGCAAATAATACTAATTTATGCATATAATGTGTATAACTACATTAATGAATACATACATATGCAAATAACACTAATTTATGTATACATATACAAATAACTATGTTAAAGTATGTATAATATGCAAACTTTTTTTAAAAACCCATATATACCAGTGTGGGTGTGGGTGTGTGTATATATATATATATATATATATATATATATATATATATATATATATATATATATATATATATGAAAAAAAAAACGTTTTGTTCATTAACATGTGCTTCAAATGTGATTTCAGCTACACAGAAAAAAATGCATTATTTCAATTTTGAATAGCTTTTTCAGTGACTATTCCCACAGCAAAACCACCCTCAAAATATAGTTTCATGCCAGGCTTAGCAGATCAGCTCCAACACTTTTATTATTGCCACAATTTAACATTTCATCCAATACATATATAACAAACTGAATGTAAGTAATGGTGCATGTGAAGCGGCAGACAAGAAAAAGTTTAGGTTTGGGTTTTAATAAATGCAGTAATGGCAAATTTGTAATAGTAAAATTATGTAAGAAAAACAATTAAAGCATCACATAATGCTATATACATCCGTGAAATCTTTGGATGCTGGAATGTTATATAAAAAAAACGAGTGCTAAAGAACAAATTGACTGCAAGGTTGAAAAAAAATGAACATGATTAATTTATATTAAAAAACAGACATTATGTGTGAATGACCTGACCATCTTTAAAAATTTGATAGATTCCAATGTCAGCAAAGTTGTATTATAGACTTCAATGTCAGCAAAACTGTATTTGTTTTAAGCCTTTAACTCATCAGACTTTTTTCACAGAGAAGTCCAATTATGCAAAAAAGCTTAAAAATAAATGTTTTAAAATGTGTTGACATTGTACACTAAAATATCATTTACATTTTTGAAGACAACTGATGAAGTTTTCTTAAGTCCACCCATCTCATTCAGCCAACAATAAAAGACTTGGCTAATAGGCAAACACATTCAGTTTTCTGAAAAAAGAAATACCTAAATAAATTGAAAATGATAATTAAAATCTTTGAAAACATTTGAGTTTAATTATACTAAGCAGGCGAAGAATGTTAATTTTAGTAAGCAATAGAATTTATAGCAGATGACGATATGGAACTTTATATAATAAAAGTAAAGTTCTGCAAGTCATTTTGGGTAATACATTTATTAGTGGTATCACTGGCATTAAATTTCTTCTTTTGAAAAATTGTCAATGCTATAAGGGCTGAACTAGTGAAAGGATAACAATGAACCATTATTACCCACCATGCCTCAAAGAAAATTACCCATAATAACTTGCAAAAATAGTCAATTTGTACAAGAACCTCTACACTTATCATCCACAATAAATTATACCTCCAACAGAAATTGGCATTCATTTACCTAACCAAAATAGCCTAATGTTTATACTGTGAAGGTCTGCAGATATCAACTAAGGTGAATTTTTTTTTCTTCTTCAAAACTTCATGTGTATACTGCTTATAGCAAGAAGAAATAAACTTGATGCATCTTCTAAGTGTATACCAAAGAAAGAATTACTTGCAACAGATGTATATTTTACTAGTTACCTGTTTCAATTTTTGAATTTAAGAATATTAATTTTTTTTACTAAGACTCTTCAACAAGTCTTTAAGTTGATTAAAATTGCATGTGATGATGAAAGCTATATAGTATTACTTCATAATACCAGAAAGGAACTACTTATGTATTCATGCAACCATTTTGTTTGTTCTGGAAAACAATGATCAAAATATTGGTCTGTAATTTATTTCTTGTGATTCATTATTATTTTTATATATTATACACTAATGACCTTGGCTTTGCTACAGACATTCATGCAGTATCTGATTTTGAGACATCATGACTTTCTGAACTTGATAAAATATGAAGTGAAAATCTTAACATAATCCTTGAGTATGCTTGCATATACCCCAATGTGCACACACAAAGTACTGGCAAATCCGAGTTTACACTGTTCTTGAAATGAAAAATGATTATTCAAGAATTTGGAAAATGAAGACATATTTATCCAAGGAAATAGACATCCCTTTTCCAAGTCATTATTTCATTTCTAAGAATGAAAAAGAAAACTATTCAGCTTATGTACAGTCACAGCACACAAAGATCATGCTCAACTGCTGACTGCACTTCTGTGATCGAACAAATAAATCAAACTGAGCATAACTGTTAGTGACATATGCCAAAAATGATTTGGTTTGGTTTGGTACTTTATTGTACAGCAAAACAAGTAGGCTATTTAGTGCTGAGGCAATTGAAAAAAGTGCCTTCCACAAGGACACATCACAGTACCTGACCCAGGCTGGTCTGATCATGGGATTTGAACCCACACCCTTTCTATCGCAAGTCTGGCATGCTAAGTGCTGAGCACCACAGCTCACTGAATAAGACAAATCTATTTGTGCAAGATACTTTTTTTTTCTCTATCCACTGCAAAGAAATACAAAACTGGTTCAAGTTTAAATTGTACATGCTTCATTCTGAAATACTGAAATATAGGAAGAAAGTTTAAAATTTTCAATGAAGCAAGGAATAAGCTTTTGCAAGTCAAAATAATGTGGTTAAAAAAAAATACTAGTTTAGTGTTTTTATCTCTGACATGCTTTTACTTTTGTGACAATAGATAACAATGAATGTAGATTACGTCCAAACCAAAGACATGGGACATGGTTGATTTTCCGTGATGTTGTAGATGACCTGACAAAAGTGCCTTCAGAGAGCTGATACTACACATCAGTAGTTTTCTTCTTCAATATTTTCTTTTATAAAAATGAATAATCATAAATAACAAGAATAATAATTTGAATAATACCTTGTGTCAAGTTTAACTGGGCACTGGAAACAAATATTAATTAAAATAAATTGTGTCAAGTTTGTGCATTGAGAAAAAGTATAGTATACATGTGCCCTGAGAACAAATCTGGTTTAATTGTGCTATGAGAACATATCTTAAAATAATTTGTGTCAAATATGCTTATGGAGAACAAATATAATGAAATATCTTGTTCACAAAAGAAACATCATCTCAAGCCAAAGGCAATAATCCTTTATCATCCAAGGCTGCTCATGCAGAGATTATCTCATTTCTCATGACTATGCATAAATCTGATTAACCAATCACCACATACTCCAGTGACCCAACATGACCTTACCTACTGTCTGAATGAGCCAATCAAAGTTTTCTTCCATGAACAGTAACTTATCAATCAATAAAACTGACACTTTCATTGGTGTGTAGGAGACTGTTACACTGTTTTGCCGACATATTTTTGTTTACATGTACTCATGAAAAATGAGAAATATCAGCATAGGCAGACAAAATAGTGTAGGAGTGGAGTATCACTTGAGGATATGAATAATGAAAATATTAATCCTGACATGCAAGGAAAATTATGAATTTGAAATATTTCCAAGAGTCATCAGTTTTCTTTGCCCCACCAAAATGTCTGTTGCAAAACAAAAGGATTGATCTAAGTTTCATATGTAGCATCTACATGATTACAAAGCATGCATGGAAGTGACGAGCATGTGTGTGCACTTGTTTACTTTGGATTGTATTCATTTTTGGTAATCAAACTTCTGGTTTCATGTGAATGGATATCAACAAAAGTACGAGTCTTGCCATCAGTCTCATATGTACCATCAATATTTATTTTCAAGACATGTTGCATACACCTAAATCTTCTGTTGCATAATGCACTGGCAGATCTGGGTCTGTGCAGTCTATTAGGAGTAATCAGTACATCAAACAATATAAAACCCATAAAAAACAAAAAAACTGGGTTGTGTTCTCCATTCGACAAAATGGCGGTCTCTGATATCATTCAGTACTTGAACCAGTAGAATCACAACTATGAAAGCTTCAATAACTTGGGGAAAGGCTCTGAGACTGAGGTAGGAAGCCCTTAGTTTTATAAATTATCAAATTACACTGATTTTGTGATGTAGACACAAACAAAGAACTTGTAAATTTTGTGTATGGAAATTTGCTGCTGCTGTTGATCACGCGGCTTGACTGATTTGATAGTGAATGAGTTCTCTCAAGATTTTAAAGTACATACAAAATTCTTTTGTTAAAAAAAAATTATACAGCTATAACAACCTTATTTTACTCTTAAATCTTTCCATACATAATATATGTGTACCAAAAACATAAAATGGTTGAAATTGCTGTTAAACGAAACATACATTTCACTGCTTAACAGGCCTATGCGTAGTGAACTGCACTGTGTAACTTTGCTACATGCATATCGAAGGGCTAAAAAGCCATACACTCTATGAGGGAAAGGGTTAAAGGTATGTAGATTCAAATTCTATAAATGAAATTCATTACTGAAATAATCAGTGTTGAATGTACACATCTTGTAAGACTTTTACTGTAATACGTATACCAAGTTTCATCGAGACAGCATAGTTTGTTGTGTTGTTGTTGGTGTTATAGAGTTTAATGCCACTTTTCAGCACAAGATAGGCTATACATGGCAGCCAGTATAAATGGTGGAGGAAGAACCTGGAAAAACACAGTAAAGAACTACCAACCCACAAGCAGCTACTGGCAAGCTTTCTCATATACCCATGTTAGATGAGCCTGAGACTCAAACAAACACAGACAGAGGTGAGATAGCAGTGATCCCTAATGATGAGTGCTTTAGACCACTTGAGGCCATAACATCATAGTTTGAGTGTTATGACTGGAAAAGAAAGTGTGACATATGGGCATACAGATGCAGAATTGGAACCAAATTACAGACTGTTTTTCATAAATTAAGTATATGTACCTAATTCTGTCTATTCAATATGTGCTTCCAACTTGTACAAGTCTAGCAGGATACATATACCTAATTCTGTCTATTCAATACAATTAAACCTGTCTTGAGAGATCATGGTTTATGAGACCACCTGTTTTGAGATACCAGTATCTGCCATGCATTGATTTACTGATTATATAGTGCTGTAACCTGTTATAAGAGACCACCTGTTTTGAAAGACCATTGTTTTTTTGGGCAGATGTGGTGGTCTTCAAGACAGGTTCTACTGTACTTGTTTTCACATTGTACTAGTCTCACTGGAAAATAGTTGAAAGGAAAACAACATTTGCAAGAACTTCCATTCTTTCTGTCCCACAAAATTTTGGTTATTGTCCTCATTTTTAGTACATATTGAACTTTCTCAAAACAAAAACATTCTGTTACAAGACAAATGAAACAAATTAAGATACAACATAATCAAAATACGACATGATAATTAGACATTTAAACTGCAAAAACCCCAGAAACTTCATAGATAAATTGCAAAAGCAAAGAAAAATATGTCAACGAAATGTACATTAATAACAGCTTAAAAAATAACCATCCGAAAATATTTTATAACAGTAATTATATATCAGTGCAATTAATAATGCATTTGATTATTTTTACATACTTAAACAATGTCAGGTGCAAGTAAATATTTACATATATATATTATAGAACTATACATGAAACCCAAGTATTCAACTGAGAGAAGATATACTGGTTAATTTGTAGTTCTATGCAATCCTTCTATGCATGGTCAGGCTGAATTGACCAAAGAAATGTGCAGAATATTTTTGAATAATTCAATTTTCTGATAAACAAGGCTCTACAGTATTAAACTAAATGTGTCAACAGGCCATGGATCCACAATAAAATGATGCAAACAGGGTCAAAACTTTGTTAAATTATTGGTAACAGTAAAACTTGAGCATGATCTAAGGCTTCTTAATATAAAAACTTATACCAAAATTTTGGTTTCAATCCATGCATTTCTTGTAAAGTTATTGCACAAAAGTGAAATTATCAAGGTAATATGACATGACATAGCCATCACTACTGGTATAAGTCGCATCCATTGATATGGTGGAAGCAGAAAAAGAATACTGCGCAGGGGCAACATTTCCACATGGTTTTATTTTTGTGATTTTTGTATCTGAGACACTATCACAGGAAATTAACAAGTCAATCATAAAGTGTTAACAAAACTGCAAAAATGAAGCATATATAACTTTACAAAATTGTAACTCAGCAAAAATGTAACAACATAGAAGTTACACACACACACACACACACACATGCACGTGCATGCACACACACAAACAAAGCACTTCTGGACAGAAGAAAAATACTTTGCATCATGGGCTATACTGAACAAGTAAAACACTAGGCACTGTTTTAGAAAATAGTATATTCAATACTGTGTGTGCAGAATTTCTAAGACTTGTAACTGACTTGCTTCACTGACGAAATAAAATAAACATCTGCATACTGACACTGTAAATTCAACTACTGTATATAATGGCTTATAAATCAAATTTAACTGCAAACAGTAAAGATCCTTATCTGCCATATCATAATGAACCTGCAGATCAGAGTCTATTGATTACTCCTAACAAACTGCACAGATCCAAATCTGCTGGAACATTATGTGATGGCAGATCTGGGTCTGTGCAGTTTTTTGTCGGACTCGTCTTATAAGTGAGTAGAGATGGTAATAAAAAAGATTTTAATATTTAAGGAAAGAAAAAAGGAAATTCACAAGTCTTTTTTAGCTCTACATACCTAATTTAAATTACCATTTCTAGGAAAGCCTTTAGTAACTAAGCATTTGTTGTACAAAGGAAATCAACCATATTATACAGCAGTGGAATTATCAATAAAAATGGTACTTCAGATTGTACTATTTAGTATTGAATAAAACAACAGTACTTTGATTCTTTCTGTGTTTGCAAAAAACTGTCATTTCCCACAAACAATGTCAATCTGGTATACAAACTAATTTTCTTAGAACTTCAATTTATCCAAATAGAATAAAAATAGCATATGCACCCTGAAAACAAATAGCATGTGTACCTTCTGAGAAATTCAGATAACAAGATTAAAATGTAAACTACCTTTAGACACTGATTAGTTTTGTTTTGGTTGTCATGAACTAACACTCCATCTAAAAAGGATTATGGTGCAATAAGATGCATTTCATTATCAAACACAGCCCAGTAATCTCCTAGCAAACAGTAATCATTTCATTATCAAACACAGCCCAGTAATCTCCTAGCAAACAGTAATCATTTCATTATCAAACACAGCCCAGTAATCTCCTAGCAAACAGTAATCATTTCATTATCAAACACAGCCCAGTAATCTCCTAGCAAACAGTAATCATTTCATTATCAAACACAGCCAGTAATCTCCTAGCAAACAGTAATCATTTCATTATCAAACACAGCCCAGTAATCTCCTAGCAAACAGTAATCATTTCATTATCAAACACAGCCCAGTAATCTCCTAGCAAACAGTAATCATTTCATTATCAAACACAGCCCAGTAATCTCCTAGCAAACAGTAATCATTTCATTACTGAACACAGCCCAGTAATCACCTAGCACACAATAGTTGTTTCACTACTGAATACATTCCAGTAATCCTTAAGCACAGTAGCTTCAAATACAAACTAGTGCAGTTTATACATATTTTGCAAGTTGCTACCAAGAAATATTTTTAATTACCTAATTCTCCAAATGGAAATATACCAGACTCATCCATATCTAAAAAATAAACCAAAAATAAATCTTGGAAAATTTTATGAAATATCAAAGGCAACAAATTCATTGCTTAGTGTTTCCCTTTAGTCCATTCTGCAGGGGGCGGCCTTGGTCCTTTGAATTTTTTCTCAATTCTCTTCCCAAATTCTGAAAAATAAAAACAAAGAGATGAGCTCCAATACTTCGGAATAAAAAGACCATTTAATCTTAAAAACTTGAAAAAAAACATAATTAGATCTAAGACTTCAAAATGGAGTCGAGTTGGAAGCAAAATTTGAATGTTGTTCACCCTTCTTCACTAATATATGAGTGTGAAACTTAGTCACTATGGGGCTCCAACTCATAATGAAAATAATGAGCTTTAACCATGACAACTGTAACCATGACAACTGTTCAGAATATGTGTGAACAGTGAAATTTGATTTAATATCATTGTTCTTTTCAGCCAAAATTTATGAACAGGAATAAAGTATTTTATGTACTAAATATCCTTTGAGAACTTCACACAAACATTTACACTATATATATGCTTTGACAGGAATTTCAGACTGAAACAATCATTCATATATGATGGGCAGACTGCAAATAAACCTTAATTACTTAATCAATTGAAAACAATGGATCAAAAGTCTTACACCTGTTGTTCTGAATTCTGAACAATTTCATTTGCAAATCTGAATTTTCAATCCAATATCTGAAACCAAAGTTTTTCTTTAAATAACTTAACATACAACCAACTTCCTTAATATTAAGTTAATTTTTGTTGTTTTTGGCAGCTGCAAAATTGAATGGTTTCCAGACACCAGATAATTTCTGACCTGGTAGATCTGTCAATGTTATTTTGCACTGTTTCCTCGTTTTCTTAAAGAAGAGTCCTTTAAGAGACTGATACTCCACTGGATGAAGAGAATTTCCACAAATTCAAAATAAGATCATTTCTTCCTGTTGAGTGTTAAATCCATGATTGATATTCTTCAATTAAAACAAAACTTTCAAATTAGCTAATTAGCTGCTGTGGTGGACAAATTGGATGGCAGCTTGAGACCATTTTTACTTAAGACCAATATGAAATCATTAGCAATCTTTGGGTAGAAAATGTATGTTGAAATGACTTTTGATTTTGACAATATGTAACACAATTTTCAAGACTGATGCTATAGTGGCCATATTTTTTTATATTAGATTGGCACCATTTCTATTTAGTAGCAACTAGACATTGTAAGAAGCCTTTTGGTGAAAATACAATATAAATATGACCAGCCATTTAGGAGAAGTAGTAATAACAAGATTTTCAAGATGGTTATTGTGGCAGTCATACTTTAAGTCAGATCAGTACCATTATCATTTACAACCATCTAGACGACATAACAAATCTTTCAGTGAAAAACCTATGCTGATATGACCAATTCTGGAGACATTGTTATAACAAGATTTTCAAAATGGCCATCATGGCAGGCATATAGAATTTTTGAATGAAACCATTATGACACACCAGACATCAGAGGTTGTGTGGTAAAAGGGTGATGTTGATAGAGCCATCCATTCAGGATAAGTAGTGATAATATTTCAAGGTGGCTGCTGTGCGACCTTATCGGACATCAAATCTATACTATTGCTATTTTGGATCTACCATACATCATATAAAGTCTTTAGGTGAAAACCAAATGATAATATTACTTGTCATTCACGAGGATTAGCAAAAATAAGATTTTCAAGATCTTAACTGTGGTGGCCATATTTGACCTATCACCATTTTTATTTAGAACCAACTAGACATCATGATTTTCAAGATGGCCACTGTGGTGGCCATTTTGAATATCTGATCTGTCCTATTTTCATTTAGCATCAACTTGATATCATAAGAATAACTTCAGGGAAAACCCCATGTTGATACAGCATGTTCATCCATTCAGGAGGAGTAGCAATATGGTGGCCATATCTGACATATCCCCATTTTTATTTAGAACCAACTAGACATCATGATTTTCAAGATGGCCACTGTGGTGGCCATATTGAATATCTGATCTGTCCTATTTTCATTTAACACCAACTTGATATCCTCAGAATAACTTCAGGGAAAACTCCATGTTGATACAGCATGTTCATCCATTCAGGAGGAGTAGCGATATCAAGATTTTCACATTGATACAGCATGTTCATCCATTCAGGAGGAGTAGCGATATCAAGATTTTCACATTGATACAGCATGTTCATCCATTCAGGAGGAGTAGCGATATCAAGATTTTCACATTGATACAGCATGTTCATCCATTCAGGAGGAGTAGCGATATCAAGATTTTCACATTGATACAGCATGTTCATCCATTCAGGAGGAGTAGCGATATCAAGATTTTCACATTGATACAGCATGTTCATCCATTCAGGAGGAGTAGCGATATCAAGATTTTCACATTGATACAGCATGTTCATCCATTCAGGAGGAGTAGCGATATCAAGATTTTCACATTGATACAGCATGTTCATCCATTCAGGAGGAGTAGCGATATCAAGATTTTCACATTGATACAGCATGTTCATCCATTCAGGAGGAGTAGAGATATCAAGATTTTCACATTGATACAGCATCTTCATCCATTCAGGAGGAGTAGCGATATCAAGATTTTCACATTGATACAACATGTTCATCCATTCAGGAGGAGTAGAGATATCAAGATTTTCACATTGATACAGCATGTTCATCCATTCAGGAGGAGTAGCGATATCAAGATTTTCACGTTGATACAGCATGTTCATCCATTCAGGAGGAGTAGAGATATCAAGATTTTCACATTGATACAGCATGTTCATCCATTCAGGAGGAGTAGCGATATCAAGATTTTCACATTGATATAGCATGTTCATCCATTCAGGAGGAGTAGCGATATCAAGATTTTCACGTTGATACAGCATGTTCATCCATTCAGGAGGAGTAGCGATATCAAGATTTTCACATTGATACAGCATGTTCATCCATTCAGGAGGAGTAGCGATATCAAGATTTTCACGTTGATACAGCATGTTCATCCATTCAGGAGGAGTAGCGATATCAAGATTTTCAGGATAGTCACTGTAGCAACCATATTGGATCTCCATGGCAACATATTCATTTAGGACTGACTAAACAACAGCATGAATGTGTGTGTAAAATCATTTCATGGCAACCCTCCAAGTAGTTTAGGAAGAATAACAAACTTGTGCTAACAGATGGACAGACAACAGTGTAGAACTAAAAAGTGACGTTTACAGGCATGAAATTGCATACATATGACCCCATCCCACCCCAAACCTTGTAAATTCAGTGAAAATAAATAGCAGGCTCCAAAGACATGTTTATAATTCTAAAGGAAATTCAGAGATAACTTGATATGACTTACCAGAACTCGAACTCGCGGTTTTAAACTGAAAAAAAGAAATCAAAGGAACCACTTAATTTTTTTCATGATTGAACAAATTGCTATTATATGATAATTGTAATGCACTTAACACATGAGAAATATTGACTATGTTCTGACAACTCATTAACATATCAACTTCTTTAACATACTATTACACTGTGAAAAATATGGTACATAATATAACAGCTCTGCTGAATAATTGTGGATATCTAATTGGGTAAAATTTAGAAAGTTACAGCAAGATAAATTTGTACATGTTATATAGAAATGTCACACATCAAGAGTTTAGTCAGATGACTGAGGCAGATACCATATATACTCACCAATAAGTTAAGTCCAAGTGCAAACTGCACAGACCCAGATTTGCCATCTATGAAGTTTTTTTAGAAGTAATCAGGAGAACAAACAAAGTATGCTCTGGTCTGCAGGAACAGTTTGCTCTGGGAAATCAAAATCTTTATCATTTGCAGTTTGACTTGACTTATAGGCAGGCATATATGGTATGTGATTCAATGGATACTGCCTAAAAACTGTCATTTGGTTCACAGACTATTTTAAAGTATTGCTTTGTATCATTAAAATCATAAAACATGCCAATGCTATGGCCCATCAACAAATACTATCACTGGCAAAGGTATGAATACATTCAGCCATTTTTATGAATTTTCAGTATTCACTTCAAACTTTACATTATTTTAAATAGCAAAACTGTCAACATAATAAAATACTGAGATTTTACCATATAAACTCCTTATAAGTCAAGTCATACTGCAAAGATCCAGATCTGTCACAACATAATGTGCCTGCAGATAAGGGTCTATGTTATTTGTTATATTGATCACTCCCAACAAACTTCACAAACCCAGACCTGCCAGCGCTTTGTGCAACAGAAGAGCTGGTCTGTGCAGTTTACAGTTCGACTCAAAATTAAGTATTGATGGTACATTGATGGTAAATGAAAATGAGAAGGGCCTGGTTATCTCTGTTCTGGTTCACTGGTCATAGTCCCCTGGGATCATGAACATTATTTGATTCACAGCTGTCTGTAGGTGAATTCCATTTAGGTGGCTGGTGATATTCTTTAAGTTCCAAAATTTTATGCAGCAGTTCATTTACACATATTTACAGGCAGATGAGAGTAACAGAAAGTACTAGAAAGCATATGTATTTAGCTTCAATTCATCTGTGAGGATGATGTCCAGTCAACTATGATTCAAAATCAATAGAACTGCCTATAGTGAAGTAAACTTCATTTGGGATGTTAATGCTTTATTTAGTTATTTATTTATTTATTATTTTAGTGTTGCTTTTTCTTCTTTCTGTATTGTGTCAAGTCACTTCCATTAAGAAAAACTTGTTCTTAAGACCTGCTTTTGCAAAAAAAAACATCACACCACTGTCACCAGATTACAGAGCTCCAAGTGGCCGAGAAGTTTAAAAGGCTCACCCCTGTCTAGATGCATTTAAGTTTCGGGTTCAGCCAATGTTAGAAAGCTTGCTAGTAGCCTCTTGAAAGTTAGTGGTTCTTTCTATGGTTTTCCTGGGTTTTTCCTCTACTTTTTATACTGCCCACCATGTATAGCCTATCTTGTGCTGAAAAATGACATTAAACCCTAAAACAACAAAATCTGCCAGATTACAATTAATACTGGCTTATATATCAAATCCAAATGCAAACTGCATAGAACAAGATCTGCACTGCATAATGCACCAGCAGTTTCTTAGGGGCAATCAGTAGAACAAACAACATTAACCCTGATTTGCTTAGGTTTATGCTGTTAGTGGTTGGACTTGTAATAAAGTATATATGGTAATTTAAAAACAAATTCTGTTGTCCTCAGCCCTTTTGCAAAAAGTAGGGAACATATTGGTAGTATGTTTTTCTTTTGCTTCTGCCCTGATTAGGAAGGTGAGACAACAATAAATGTTATATTTCTATTAATAAAATACACACACATTTTGTTGTTGTAGGGTTTAGAGTCATTTTTTTCAGCACACATAGGCAATACATGTGGCCAGTATTAAGTGGAGGAAAACTCTGGAAAGGATCACCAACCAACGAAAAGCTACTGGCAAGCTTTCTCACATACCCACATTGGCTGAATCCTGAATCCTGAATCCGAGACTCAAAGCCATGCAGAGGTGAGATGGCAGTGATCTTTAGACAGCACTTTAGACCACTCAGCCACTCGGGGCCCCACAGGGCAGAGGAATGTAAACTAATTACTGAATTCTATATTTTTCTGATGACAAGTCCATACTTGATGATAATACTAACCTCCACTTTAAAAATTTTAGAACATTTTTATGTTTGAAAAACAACATTCTATGATAAGCTAACCACCAACTTTTCATTGATTTAATTGGTTGGCCACTGTGGGCTAACAGCAGGAGAAGTTCCATGGCTGGCCCTTCTGGGATAATTGCTAAAGAAATTCTGTGGCTTGCATAGTTGGGCTCATCATGGGAGAAATTCTTCCTGCAGTTATTGTGTAAAGATGCCAAACGAAAATTTCTAAACAAATTTTTAAAAGCCTGCATATCTGTAAAAATTGCAATTCATTAAATTTAATTTTGGAAGAAAAAAAAATAATATTACAGCCATTTAATTTTCATGAAATTATTTGCTTATTTTATATAAGCCCATGAACTAAGAAAGTAATTTTTTTATTGCAGTTAATAGATACATAAAACATTAGGACCAAAAAATATCAGATGTAGGAGGTCATGGGTTTGAATTGTTGAGTTATGACTGAACAATTGTTAAAAGTTACATTAAAAATCCAAATCACACATAACACCAAATTGTTAAAGCTACATTAAAAATCCAAATCATACATGTACACCAAAACTTTAGATGTGCCATGTTGTCAATTATTTAGTCTAGTCATAAGCATGGCAACCTGACACATAAGAGTTCCAGGTGTGATTCCCACAATGTGCAAAAACAAATCAGAGTTTGGGATAGAGGTTTTGTACTTTTTACCTTGAAATAGAAAAAAAAAGCTATGTTATGACACATTTTTGTTGCAAATATATACAAAGCACAGCAGATCATATATAGCAAACAGCTTTAATTATCACACAGAATATGGTAACAAATCTGTTACTTCAATTTGTTATGCACTTTTGATAGCCAATATGTTTGATCATAAAATAAAGAAATTTTGCTTGTTCTGAGTCATCTCATGGTAGAAAAACTCAAGTATTTTCACTGGCTGCTTCGTAAAAATACTTTGTTCAGATACCCATTTCATAAAATATATCCACTATTGATCCTATACAAGCAAATAACTTCCATACAATCTGAATGGACTACTGTACAAATCTTTTAAGACATAGAGCCACTATAAAATAACAGCATCATGAAATTTCAAAAAATGTACAATGCAACCTTCCATACCAACTCATCTCCTTTAAAGAACTACCTCCACTCTCCAGCCTGATCTAATTTTGCTATTGATGCCATTGCCCCCCCCCCCAAAAGAGCCAAATCAGTTCTTTCCCTTTGGTGGCTGGTAAAGAGAAGTTGCAGTGTACACATTATATATTTTCCAATTTTAAGCAAACAAATATATAATTATTTATGTCTATAAAATAAATAACAGACACATAGATGGTCAACATTAAAACATAATATGTTATGGTAACATTTAAAAGCTGCTTAAGCACAGTGATCTGTCAACATGTGCTACAACAGATGATCACCATAATATGTACCACATTTCATAGTGATCCATTCAAAACTGTCCGACTAACTGCATTCACAAGATTCTGTTGTACAGCTAACTTCCGACTTAACATAATTATTGCATTTCCAAGAGTGACTGCATAACTTGAAACCATGAAACTCAAAATTGTGTTTTCACTCCCTTTAATTTTCATTGAAAAATAATCCAATTAAATTTAATACCATTCATAAAATCTGTTTATGAATCATAACTGTATTGTTATTTCTGACAAATAAAATCAATATTTTTTTGTCTTTACAAAACAATTTAATTTAAAAAACCCTTCATATGAAATCACATTAATGCAAAATTAGCACAAGTCAAGCAGAAACCTGTGTACTGCATTCAGCTGCAAGACAAGTGCAATAACTCTTATAAAACTTGAAGAATAAAAAATTGGTCAATATGTGCAGCTTCAGGCAGAAAACTTATCAAAGTCACTGAAGCATGAAATGCATGCCACACTGATGTTAAATTTTGTGCAAGGGTGTTGTATTCAACAAAAATTATCTAAACAAAAAGTGTTGTGACCATGCAAATTGTTTTGATTAATCCATAATTACAGCTTTTAGGATAAATTAGTTTGCCCACATCTTTTAAGTAGAAGCATACACATTAAATTACCACAATTAAATTCATTTTAGAAACAGTGTAGACAATTATGTTGAAAAAACATTATCATGGACATGAGGTAACATGGAAGATCAACTGATTAGAAACAAAAACTGCATGTCCTTTACAGACAACCACTAGCAAATAATACAAAAAAATTCTCTCTTCACATATTTTTGTAGCATGGGGAAAAAATTTTAAAATTTTATTGGAGGTAACATGTGCACATTCTTTGCACATAAAATCACTGTAACCAGCTAGAAAAAAGTCCCTCAAAAAAACTATTGCTCTAATGTTAGAAACAACTTAAACTGAATTCAAGATTAGTCAATATCTTTTTAAACTACTGAGTGTTGAATCCACCACTGATAATATTGCACAATAAGATTTTTAAATTAGCCACTGTGGCAGTCATATTGGATATAAGATCAGCACTAATTTCATTAGGGACAAACCAGACACTACTTGAATACTTTTGGTGTAAACCTTATGCTGATATGGATATCTATTAAGAGAATTTTGGCAAGATTTTTAATATGTTAACTGTGACATCCTTATTGGAAATCAAATTGGCACTATTTTCATTCAAAACCAACTAGATCTTATAATTATTCTTCTGGTGAAAACCCCAGGTTGATCTGACCTCTTATTTGGTGGAGTACCAAAACCAAAAGTTTTAAGACGGCTGCTTCAGTGGCCATATTCCGACATCAAATTGGCACCATTTTTATTTAGGGCCAACTGGACATCATAATAAGTTTTTGTAATGAAAACTACATGTTGATATGATCAGGTGGATTATGATAGCCATAATAAGATTTCCAAGATGGCCATAGTGGTGACCATATTGGATGCTGAAGTAACTCAATTTTCATTTAGGAACAACTAGGCATCACAAGACATCTTTTCATGAAAATGTAGCTTTTTGGGTGGGGTAGAGGATTAAACTAATTCTAATGATGAAATACTTACCTACTACTATTGCATGTCTTTTTTGACAGTTCTGAAATCAAAATTATAGCTTCTTGCCCGTGTAAACATGTCCTCATTCTTTGACGAGATGTAGCCTTTGACTAGTCTGTTTTCAGTGCCGAGAATGAGGAAATTTGACAATAGCAACAGGCAAATTTTAAATCATTAAAATCAGCTTCCCCTCACCCCACAAATAACCCGATATATTTGAATATCAGTATTACCTAACCTTTGCTACTCCATAGCTAAATTTGCCAGTGCAGTGAGAAGTTGATTGCACAACTGGGGGGGAAAAAAAATTCACTTTCACTGAGGAAGTGAAAACCAATGCCAGATGGTATCTGCATGGGCCACTTATTGCTACAAAAATATGCATTCACTTTCATGAGATAACTAGTTGACATAAGTTGAAGATCATGTTTGATGATCAATTTGTAGCTTTCATCACATCCTCCAGAGATCAATGAGGCAGAGAGACACATGAGGCTACAATGACCCAAACCTCATTAGTTTTAATCTCCATAAATGAAATAAATGTTCCACTCAGCAAGGGGCTGATAAGCTCTCATGAAGGTTATGGCAATCCCATGTGCAATGGTGGATCTTAAAATAACAACTGAGTTCCTGAGGAAAAGATACTTCCTACCTGTTCTTCTCCCTTTAGAAGCTGCCACATAAAAGCCTAAAGCCCTATCTGGGCATACAAGTCTATCTTGATCATCCCCAGGACTCAGACTGGGAGAGTGTCTTTTAATCTTCCTTGTGTGTTTGAGGCAAGAAGGTGTGCTACCCTCCCACCTTTCTGACCAAAATTTGTAAAAGGAAGATGTTTGTAGATGGACAGCAGCATCAATCTCTCTATCATGGGGTAAAAGGCCATGTAGTCCATGACTGTGTCATACTTTCACATAATACTTTCTCCAAAATTATTTTTAAATCTTGTTTTCAGCATTTTCTTGCAGCAGTGTCTGAGCAGGGTGTGGGGAGGTGGGAGCACAAGAAAACTCCCTTGAAACACCCACACCATCTGCCATGTTTGTACAGATTGCAAAAGGACAAATGGTTGTCCTTTGCAGTCTATGGTTGGATGAGGTCTTGTACCTCAACAAATGTAGATGAACTTGCAAAGGAAAGACGAAAGTACCTTTATCTTCTTTCTTACAAATTTACCTTCTCATAATCTCTTGTTCTCAGAGGAGGATTGGTGAAGTTTCTTCATTGATGATTACTGTTTTTGGACCCTTTCCAAGGGAGGAAAGAAGCAAGTGGAGAGTGAGTCTCATGTTCCCATGAGGGAGGATCAGCATCCTCTCCTATCCTGTAGAAAAGAGTGAGTCACACCCTCCTGAGAAGCAGCACCCTCTTCCATCCCTTAAGGCAGAGAGTGAGTAGTGCTTGATCCCCCATGAATGAGGGAGGACCATCACCCTCTATTAGCTCACAGCTTGGTGTTGGCTGAAAGTGGGTGACATATCCTCTCATGAGGTGAAAGGAAACAGCAACTTTTCAGTCTCCAGGGATTGTTAACAGCAACAGAATCAAGCCAATCAAGAAGGTCATAGCTATGACATAAGTGTATCAGATGTCAGGAAGGGTCTTCCTACAAATCAGGGTCTCCTTCCTAACCAGTCACTGACTGGTCACCGATCTGTGAGCACCAGTTACCAGCACTTGGAGTCCATTTTGGGGACTGAGATTAGACTGAAACATCTCCCACCCACCCCAACCCACCCCATCTTAGGCTACTGTTGAATCCAGCTTAGGATTGGAAATTGGTGTACAGAAGCTATTCTGGGGAAAAGCACCAGATTTGCATCCCATCCTTTCCAACAATGTCACCAAATCTCTACAGTATGTGGGACTTTGCAATGCAGGGAACAAGATTTTCAAGATGGCTGCCATGACAGACATATTAGACATCAGATAGGTATCATTTTCAAATAGGACAAACTAGACATTGAGATGAGTATGTCTTTAAAGTTTCATGGATGGCAATCCTCCAAGTAGTTTAGTATTGATACCATTGACAACAAGCTTGTGCCAACAGATGATGCCAGACAGTGGAAGATCTACAACAGGCCATCCCATAAGCTCTTCTGGTCAATGACCAAGCTAAAAAATGGAACATTTGCCATGGAATTGTAACATGCAAGATTATCCATCACAAGTAAATAGTACAAACCCCTTAGATACAAAATCCCTGAAATTACCCCAAAAACATTTTCCATGGACTTGTGTAACATAAATTATTTCATTCAAGGTAAAAAGTGCACATCCTTTACAGATGAAATCACTACAATGGTTTATCAAAATGGATAGCACTGCAAAAGTCAAATCTGGTTATGCAAGCAAACTAACTAGCTTCTTCAAAGCAGTTGGAATTTATCTGAGCAAGATAAAGTACTATTAATTAAAAAAATTTCATGGGGTACCAATTTCATAGATTTTGTGGTTGCTTCAAGTCAAGAATTTAAATACATAATGAAGAATGATCCTTCACAGGAAAGATTTAGACTTTTTTCCCATTCCATTAATTACAGTGCCAATTAAAATGGCTTTTTTTGGATGTAAAACTACAAAAATTGATACCCTTGAAATAAAGGAATTCACCATACAGCTCTCCCTCATTATAGTGCAAGCAGGAGTCTATTTTATTAATCAAGTTTTGATATGATTTGGGAACAGTACCATATGGTCAATATTCATTCAGAAAACATTGCTGTTTCAATCAATTTCTTACATTCATATCTGATATTAACACTAATTGAGTTAACCAGCAAAAGTTACATCTTTAATACATGAAATCTGCCTGGGATTTCAACAGTAGAAAATTAAACGTGCTTGCATACATATTACAAGTAATGAACTTAACTGAACTTCCAAGCTATATTGGATTTCTCTTCAGAGGGCACACAGCTTGAACCTGTTTACCAGTATTAACAAATGGCTGTTTTATTTGTATTGATTTCTTTTTTATTCCTGACATTTTTCATCTCCTTACTACAGTGACTGGCTGTATTGGAAGGTTACAACTGCTTGTCTTTTCAGACAAATCAAATTGGCAATAGTTTATTTACACATGCACTGTATTATATCTAAGGAGACTATACTTAAAAATACAAAGGAAATGGGTGCTGTATGTAGAGATCTGGTATATTGGCTTTATTATGATGGCTATTTCAGATGTCCTATAGCCTCAGATCAAATACAATCATCCTCAAAATAGTGATAGTGGTGACAATAGCAGAATACAATACATGTTAATTAGAGATAAATGTTGTTGCTAAACTTTAATGAATTGGTTATATAAATATTTAAACTGATGAAAAGTAGAAATAATATAAAAAAATGTTTTTGATCCATGGGGGATTGTGTTACATCCAGAATCATTTTATAATGACAGGCACTATAATGAAGGAGAGCTGCACTGTATATACTTGCTTATAAATAAGGTCAAACTGCAAACAATAAAGATCTTGATCTGGCAAAGCATAATGTGCCAGCTGACCAGGGTCTATAGTGCTGGTTCTTCTGATTACTCCTAACTGCACATACCCAAATCTGCTGGCACATTATGTAATGACAGATCAGGGTTTGTGCAGTTTAAAGTTTGGTTCATCTTATAAGCAAGTATATAATGTAATTGATGAAACTTGTGGAAAGCTAATTTTAAGTGAAAGAAATGAAAATTTAAAAAAAAGCCAATTCTTTTAAAAGATTGACCCATTTTTTGAAAACAAAAGTTCACATGGCCAGTTAGTGGTAAAAGGGTAAAGACTTAAATTTAAAGTGATTTATCAGTCATCTTCTGACACAGCCTAACCTATTTTGTGAAGCAGTTATGACTGCAGGAAACCTCCAGGAGTGGTTAAATGATGAAATGTAACCTAATGTGGCAGCCCCGAGTGGTCATAAGCACTCACCATTAGGGATCATTGCCTTCTCACCTGTCTACAATGGTTCGAGTCTCAGGGTCAATGTGGGTATGTGAGAAAGCATGCCAGTAGCTTCTCGTGGGTCAGTGGTTCTTTCTATGGTTTTCCCATTTTCTTCCTCCTCAATTTATAGTGGCCACCATGTATAGCCTATTCTATGCTGAAAAATGGCATGAACCCTACAACAACAGGAACAACAACAACCTACTGTGTGATAAAACAATCTAGTATTTATCCCATACTTTTGATTTTATAATTACAGTATACATTAGCTTATAAGTGCAACTGCAAACTACACAGACCCAGATCTGCTGGCAGATAATGCACTGGCAGACCTTGGTCTATATAGTTTGTTAAGAGTAATCAGTATTACACACAACATTGACCCTGATCCACTGGCACATCATGCCATGACATATCAGGGTCTATGTTGTTTGAAGCTAGACTTAAATTACAAGCAAGTTAAATCTCATGTACATTTATATTTTTGTATATACTTTTTGGTATCCATAAGATGTATCCCTATGTAAATTTTATTCTTATTATAATTCTTCTTCTTCTTCTTCTTCTTCTTCTTCTTCTTCTTCTTCTTCTTCTTATTATTATTATTATTATTATTATTATTATTATTATTATTATTATTATTATTAAATGTGCATTTAATTAATTTGTAAAAGAAAGTTTTATTCCACAAATCTTTTGTTTCTGTATGAGAGGCAGTGTTAAGTATATCTATATTTTTTGTTGACTGTATCTACATTATGTGCAATTTTAGTTCATGACTATATTGCAATGATCTAATCAAGATATTCGGTAGCTGATTTTTGTGATGTGATATGATTATCATTTTTAATGCATTTGTAACAATTTTTCAGTCATATCGCTATGATATCTGCAGTGTAGAAGTTTATAGTAATGTCTAGCAGACATGTAGCATGATGTCCCACCCAGTCACATTATCCTGACACCAGGCCTACCAGTCCTAACACTAACCTCTTAATGCTGAGTGCCAAGTGAGGCAGTTGTTAGTACCATTTTTATAAGTCTTTTGTATGACTCTACTGGAGATTGAACCCATGACCTCCCACATCTGAGGCAGATGCTCTAACCACTAGGCCACTGGAGCGGTTGCTGATTTTTGTACATATGTATCATTTCAGTTTTAAGATATTAAGAGTGAAGATTGAGTAGGACCTAAAAATAGGTCTTTATGATCAATAATAGTAATATTGATAAGAAACCTGTTTTCTCATTGGATGGGAGGGTCAAGTGGATTTTTGAAAGAATCAAGTCAGGTGGATGGGTTCTTTTATAATACAAGTTATATGCTGAATGTCACATAGTGGGTAGAGAAAAATTCATTTAGTGATGTATGCATGTATTTAATGAGAGAACTGAGCAAATGATTTAATTTCTATTTTGGATTGATTCCTAGTTCAGATCCCTGTTTTGGATTCTTATATCCAATTATCCAATGTTCTTGCTGCAACATCAGTCTGCAGATGTATTTAATGTTGTTTTAGATATTATTTGAGATGAGACATTTGTATGGATTCTTCATTGGAATTGCAAAGTGCTCATTGACAAAATTATTATTCTGGGTCTAATTTTATTTTATTTTCAATGGAGTTCTGACAAAGCCATTATGATATGTCAGGCCAGTACAGTCAAGGCTCTGAAATGGATTTAGAAATTCCATTCCTCATAAATTGTGAATTCAGAACAATCCATTCTTCATAACTTGTGACTGAACTTTTGGGAATTTTTTATTTAATTTATAATACTTTAAGTTCCTCATAAATTTTCATTTTATAACTTTCATAATTGAAGTTTTACAAAACTTTGTTGGTTTTGCTTTTTTTTGTTACTTAGTTTATGACCACATAGTCATCACATATATGTGTAACTAATATTGCAATTAGGCATACTGTCTTTAAAAGTCCCTAGCTAAGAGTTACTACTGTGAATCAAAAATGAAAGAGAACAACATAACAATAATGCTCACCCTTTTGTTTTTGTTTCAAATAAACAAAAAGATTTTCAACTCACGTGTAATAATCTTAAAAAAGGGCAATAAACACATTAAATACTGTATTAATTAATTGTTAATCAATAAGCAATTTTAGATATCTATAGAACTTATCAGAAATGCTTTAACCCTAGTGCCCTTGGTCTCAATCTTCCACCATTATATGATACTTATCACAAAATTAAGCACATATAATCCCATAAGCAAATCTCAGTGACACAAATTCAAAGGGACATTTGTTTGTATTAGAACTAATGGTAATGATGCATCCAAGTGGTCAAAATTTGATGGACATGGGAACATAGACTGCAATAAAACTGTGCTTTAGGTCCCCAACCTTTCATTCTTTTCAAACCAATTGATAAGTTTTGCAGTTAATGCTCCAGAGGAAAAAAGGCCTTCAAGTCACTTGTAATAATCCTGGAAATGGGCAATAATTTAATTAATACTGTTAATTATTAAGCAATGACACAAAAGATTAAACTATCATATTCCACCCACCCACATTAGACAACAAAATGGTCCAGACCTTCCACCCTCATAAGTTGCCTATCAAATAGTGTATAAATGAAGTGTCATGTCCACAAAATCTGAGGAAGGGCACACAAAGAGTGTAAATGGGGCAAATAAATGTTTGCTTTAGAAGTGATGGTCAAAAAGGGTGTGAAAGGGGTAACAATTCTGACTGACATAAATGTCAGAAACTCAACATCTCGTAACAAAACACTGGCTAGCTGATTCGTAGTTATCCTCCCAAAATTTTAATGATATATAATGTAACCACAATATCTGAATTTTAAACTGTCTACTGAAACCAAATGATACATAGGCTTAATACATATTAAGTCTTGGGGAGAGAGCATCAGTGGAACTTGATTTAATGTGAAGAAAACATAATTCCACATTTTCACAGGAAAAAAGTTATTTTACCATAGACACTGACCTCACAAAATCAACCCTACCAAATTATTGCCTTTATAAATGTATGTGATGATCATCTAAACAGTTCCAGACTCAAACTGTCAGATAAAAAGCAAACTCCTAACATAAACTGATGTTTATCTTTGATCTCCTAACAACTGTATCAATGGATTGCAATCAATATTAGACATGTCTGATAGTAATGCTGAATAAAATATGACCCCAAGAAAACCCAAGTCATCAAACTGACATTTTATTTCGCCTACAATGACCTTGACCTCTGGCTGTTATATTTTTCAAAGCAATAAGAAGTTTCTGCTCAAAACAGACTTCCTTCTTTGAATTTTGAACACATGCTTATAACAGCTGGAATTACCAGCTGGGCATGTACAGACCAGCAGAAGGACATGTGGTTTAATTTTTGGATGCATTTAACAATAGTCTAATTTAAGAGAAGCACAAAGTCAGTTACATAGTAACACTAGAGTTCCACAGTAACAAGGTCAGTTACATAGTAACAAGGTCATTTAAACAGTAACAAGGTCAGTTACACAGTAACAAGGTCAGTTACATAGTAACACTATCAGTTCCATAGTAACAAGGTCATTTAAACAGTAACAAGGTCAGTTACATAGTAACAAGGTCAGCTACACAGTAACAAGGTCAGTTACATAGTAACAAGGTCAGTTCCCCAACTGAATAGAGACTGCAGCATTTAAACTTAACTTCAACTAAATTTAGTCACATCAAATAAATATTTAATGCAGAGAACTAAAATAGGAATGGAAAGATGGTTAGTTAGAGATAGATACATGTAGACAGATAATACTAAACATTTCACCACTGTGCCTATTGCTAAAACTGTAAGTCAACAGCAATAATTTGTTACTAGAAGATAAAGCAGATATATTTCAGAGCAACCTTTCAAAAAAGTTCACAGAGTGCTTCACACTTTTACCACCACTGGGTATATCAGGCCCTAGCAAGAGTTTTTCCTGCAAGAAGAAAATTACTACAATATAAATCTATACTGTAATTCTTCCATATAATTTGACAATTTTTTAATTTAGAAAGCATTTTTTTGTTATTGACAAGCCCACCCTTAACTTTAAAAAAATTGAAAAGTTAGACATCAGTAGCTCCTTCTCAGTCCAATGAAATGCTTTTTATTAGAGAAATATGGTACATGTTCAAGATGAAAGCTTGTCTGTATGGAAGTAACCTGAGATGGAAGTCACTGCAAGCAGCTAAAATGCATCGAAGTAACCTGAGATGGAAGTTGCTGCAAGCAGCTAAAACATGAGCAGCATTCACCTGCTTGCCAGAAGAAAAAGACATATTTATCTGAAACTACCTTTCAAAAAAGTGCACAAAGTCCTTCACTCTTTTACCAGTATTGGGATTATCAGGACCTACAGAAAGTTTTTCCTGCAAGGAGAAAATTACTTCCATATAAATGTAAACTGCAATTGACCTTACATGAGATGATAGATCGATCTGCCTACCAAATCATGTGACATGATGCCCTGCTAACCTCCGACAAGCATGCAGTAATTAGCAAAGAAATACGTTTCAGCTTAAGTAATATGTTTATTGAAAATGTTCTGCAGTATTCTTAAAAATGTAAAATTTCAATGTTGCATAACTTATACTGCAGTAGCCAATATTTATATTTGTAATCTAAGTTCGTACAGTAATAATCTTAGGGTTTTTTCAGTAAAACAATCAAATTAAATTTTAAAGCTGCTCAAGAACTTTTACAGGTACAAGGAAATTTGCTCCAAAAGATGTTGATGTATTTAGTATGTAATCTTATCCTTATTAATTTTATCTGGCTTATGTTCATGCTGCCCTGGAAGTAAATGAATTAAAAATTATTAATAAAATTGTAAATATTTACTGTTTAAAAGTATACTGTTGTACATAATAAAGTTCTACTATGTTCATCAGATGGAATTTAGACCAATGATGTCTATCGGTAGATAATTATCTGAAACCACTGTTTTTGTATTTCTTGATTATTACATTTTTGTATCCCCACCCCTCCTTCAGTCCAATGAGAAAGCAAAGAGTCACTCAGCTGTCTGATAGATCCAGACAATAACTCATTGTTTTTAGGACAAGTTAACAATTAAGTGTAAATTATCAAACTTTAAAATAAATGCATCTTGGGGTTAAGTGCTTCTTAAACAAGAACAAATAATATACATCAAAGCCCGAAAGTTGGAGGGTACTCCACCCATTGTTCTAGACAAGTTTATTTTTACACATATTTTTAAATTTTTTAATTCTTTTTTTTACTTAAAGCCATTGACAGGACATGCTTTTCTACATAATTTTTGCAAACAAACATGTTGTAATTGCCATCAATTGTTTCCATATTCAGCTGATCATTCAAGGGACCACAAAAAGTCTTTATTCATCAAAGTTTTGATATGTTTTCAGTAAAAGGAATAAATCTATTTCCTCCAATTAGGCAACTTGTATGTGGACAGTCAGAATTACAAGGCTCCCACTGCCTCTGTTTTATCCTTATTGATTGAGAAATCAACAAATCTTAATGGTAATTACTTATCTTAATTCATTATTTCCACAAGCAGCTTGTGGAAAATGGCGGACATAAGCAATGACTGAAGGTGTGTCTAATATACCCTTGCTGATTGGTCATTGACCAGCATGATTGACAAGTGGTAAAAGGTCAATTCTTACATAAGCCCATTCTAATGATACAACAACTCCCAAATTTTACAACATTTTGACATAGTGTTATTTAAAAAAACTTGTATCTATGCAACATCTGATTTTCAAGAAATTTACAAGGGTGCCAAGCTGATATATGTAAAACATCAAAGCTTGTCAGCATGGAGGCAAACAAATTCTGTAAAATGGTGACAAAGTTACAATTCAATAAACCTAGATATCAGAATTGTGAATTTCGATCTTCATCATGCAGTCTTTATTAACTCTATAGATGAAATTAAAACTGGGACAACTGGCCCCACATACAAGCATACAGAAAGACCCCACCCCCACAGTTATTACAAATGTAACACTAAAATGATAATGTTATTCACAGCCAATTACACTGGCAGATTTTGGCTGGTTTTTTAACAGCACTTTGAGCAAATATTACCTAAACCATACCAAGGAAATATGTGCTAATTGTCGTTCTCAAGAACACACCAAGGCAGCTGGCATGGGATTGCCTGAGTTGGTATCAAACCTGCGAACCTTTTCTTGCAATTCCAATGTTCTACCAACTAATCTAACACAGTTCTCTCCAGGGACTGTGACATTGGACTTCATCGATATGAAGCTGCCCTTTCTCAAGAGTAATGTAACTATGATGTTGATAAAATCTGGTACAAGAAACATGAGGAAAGTGGACTGGTCATGTGGAACATAATACATTTATCTCCTGTGACCATGATCTTTGACCTGTGGGACCAAGAATGAATAAAAAGATGCCTCAGTGCAAATGCAGACAACCAATGAATTTTAATGACAACTGGTTCCAGTAAATTTGAATTATCATGTGGAAATTAAAAATAACCTGATGTTGACCTCAAACTTTAATCTCTAAAGACCCTGAGCATTAAAAGCAAGCTGTCCATGCCCAAGTGTTGAAATACAGTTTGAAAAGTAGACTAGTGAAATTTTACTTATCATGCAAATGGGAAAAATCTTCTTTTTGAGCTCAAGTAACATTGACCTTAGACATAATAGCTCCATTATTTTTTAAGTTACTTCCAAGGAAAAAGGACATATGTGGATTGAGAATGAAAGAAAAAGATCATAACAAGCTAAAGTTTTTTTATGACAGCAGAGGCAAGTGTGAAATACTGAAACCACTGATATTTTATAAGAATTTTTGGAACAAGCATAATAAATATTTAAATCATGCAGGGTACATTTGAAAAACAGTTAAGTTCAAATCTTTTTCAACTGATTTTTTAAAAAAAATTATATTACTGGTTATTATATATATATATATATATATATATATATATATATATATATATATATATATATATATATATATATATATATATATATACACATACATGCACACAGATAGAATTTTTAAAAAAATAAATTATGTTACTCTGAAAATGCTTACCTGGTCACATTAACATTTGGAAATAAATTCCATTAGCTCTTGGATCCAGCCCTCTTGTAATGACAACAATTCATCATTCCATCTAAACAACATACAAAGGGGAAGACATTCTTCCAAATTATCTCACATTTCCACCAATTGATGGCTGCCCATATAGCAGCAGATGGCCAGTTTAAGCTTGACTTAAAAGTCAACAGGGAATCTTGCATTGAGGAGGTGTGACAGAGCTTTGTGATCAAGTAAGTATGCTCAGAGAAACAAAGTTTGCTAACAAATTTACTTTCTCAATCAAATACATTCCCTGATCACATAAACTTTAGCAGAGAAGAAAAGACTGAACATCAACCTCTACAATGGGTATCATTAGTGGGAAATGTGGCTTAATCTCTCCCCTAATGACAAGGAGGTGCAACCAATGGTCACCAAACATGTGAAGTCAATATATAGGTAATGAAAATCCAGGTGAATCAGGTAAAGCACTAGACCAATACCTTTTGAGGAGGCTATGCTAATGCTAATTTGGTTTGGAGGTCATAGTTTGTGACCATTGGAATCATGGGATTTAATTCTTGTCCTGCATTACTAAATCTTTGAGACAGAAAACTAGAAGGCTGGTTGTGCATGCCAACCAATGGCTTCCATAATGTCTTTGATTCAAACATTGTATTCAATCAGAGATTTCTTGAATCTGAGCTGAAATTTTCATTTGGTCTTATAATAATAAAATGACCCACATCAACCAAATTATTAAGGCTTTAAGAGATATATATATATATATATATATATATATATATATATATATATATATATATATATATATATATATATATATATATATATATATATATATATTCCTTTCTGCCAAAGACAAATCACTGTTGGTCTCTACAACTTTTGCCTGTGCATTTCAGGTAATACTTATGTACATGGACCAGGTTTGGGATTTCTACCTCTCTCGACATATCAATCTAGAGAGAGCTGATGACCACTTTCTGGTTGCCCACAAATGATAACTAGCTTCTATCTATGAAAACAAAGCAGCAAAATTAGGACCAAAGAAACATCTGATCTAAACTGTAGATAATATGTGTTCATTGAATGGGCATGCAACTCACTCATCTTGCATGCCAAAAATTGTTTTATAAGATAGTAGTTCCATTGAAGTTTTTGCAAAAGGTTCACATGTACAAAAGTTAAACAATGTCAAAACTCAGTAAAGATTCCACAAAAAAAAGCAAGTTATCTGCATCTATTTCCACTTGCCACTCACCTTGGTGAAGAAGGGTAAGAAGTGGATTCCCTAACTGAACAAACTGGTGTCCATACAGATCATAACCTTCAATTGGGAATTTTTCAAAAAACCGTGCCATGAACCATGTTTGTTTTGCCATGATGAAGGAATGATATTATTTTAGCTGAAATAACAATTTATTGATCAGGTCAACTGGAAAATGGAATTTGCTAGCCCAACATGGCCGACTGCAGTGGTGAAAAGGTGACAGAAGGATAAAATCCACTGCAGCATTGAGCTTTTGAACGAGTTACAGAAACTTTCCTGCTGAAATTCACTCCAAGCTGGAAACTGACTTAACAGATTCCAACAGGAAAGATGACTGTTCCTTCTCTGCACCATAGGTGTACTGTGAACCATGTCCAGTAAAAGTAAGTGACCATACAGTTGATGACATTTATGAATGCTAACAGGCTGATGTTGAGACCAAATAAGAGTACACTCAATTGGTATAGCATCCCATGGAACTAAGACAAAAAAAAACTTGTGTTTATAAATTTTACACAGGGACATGAAGAAAAAAAAATCCTGGTAAGGTCTTAACTGACCAAACATCATTCCTTTTCATGGAATTCCTGATAGAAAGTGTAATCTCCATTTTAATCCTTAGTGTGGCTATGTACTTGATGAGCCAGCTGAGGTCTATAACTTTCCTTAGTCTCCCATTAGCTTTGGGCACTAGAAACATCCTGGAGTGAAACCCAGGCAAATTAAGATTGAACTCATTTTCTTTGGATGCCTGGCTATCTTTTATCACATTTGTGAATGAGTAGGATATTTAAAGCAGTTTAATTATATCAATTACACAATAATATTTATAACAGCATTTGATTGATCAATTAAATGAGTTGAGTTAACACATGACCATAACCGACAGCTGTTCCACAGGTACAACTAGCATGCCTTTTAACTTTGCTTAACCCCCTTTATTTGATTTGTTGAATGTTATTTATGGTGTACTAAGAATGTTGTTTGGAACAAAATTTAACCAAATATATCACTTATTAAAGTTGAGACATTAAAATTTCCAGGTATTACTCAACCTTTTCAACCATATAATGAGCAATATAACAAAGTTTCAGTTATAAATTTTGATTGTGATATCTGCACTTTCAACAAACAGGGCCCTACTTTTACAGTATTTACTAGTTTAAACAAATGGACCCAGGTCAAACAACATATAAACAGGTTTGCAAGTTATTAGGGTCAAACTTTTCAAAGTAGTGATGTGCTTTACAGAATTTAAATACCAGGTAGTGAGATTTCAAAATAACATAATATAGCCTTTAGGACAGGTAATTTAACTGAACTGAAATGTATATAAGAAAAATTTTTACAATCACGTTTGCATTTTTTATTATGGACAGAATGAGAATTTGACAAATATAGCTGAAGCATGCTTCCCTGTCTGAGAAAACTTTTTAAAATCCATCAAAACATGAAAAAGGGCAAGTGAAAAATGATTTGACAAGGTATTCAAAACAGCAAACTTCCTAGTATGAACTGAGGTAATAACTTAAGCAAAGACTGAATTTAGCCCAGTTCCTCAATACAAGTTCATTTTTTTTCTTACTTCCAACTAAATAGGTTTATGGCTTTCAGCACCTTTTGATGCTCCAGATAAACTTGATGGGGTTGGTTCTCCAAGTGTGGTTTTAATGTATTAGGATCAGGTAATGTATCTGAAGAAGACAAGAAGTAGACCGGTATCTGTACATAGATTACTGGTTGGTAATTAGGGTGATATGTCATTGGTGCTTGTTGGGAAGCTTGAGAAAGGTAATTTCTATTTCCTGTTCATTATATTGCCTTCAAGAGTGAGGAGTCTGTTGATTCTTAAATTGGTTGTGGTTGAGACTGCTGCTTTTGGGCAGAATCCAATCATCTGTCCCTCTGGATATAATCATCTATCTACTGTGGCAGAGTTTGAAACAGGTAAGGAGAGCTGGAGGGGCAGCTCTTGCACTCCATCATTCTACACATCCTCAATACAGCGGCCAAGCAGTACCAATGAACCTAATAGCAAAACACATTGAGCATATGATTGATGTGACTTCAGTGACAATGAATGGCATCTGGTCACATTAAATCAAAACTGCAAGGAGCCATAAGGCTGCTGGCCTCAGAAAAATGCACTAATCATTTAATCACTTTTGTGATGCTGACCATAAACTCCCAAACAATCTGACAAATTTTTGGGCCAATAGAAAAACTGCTAATGAGGTAAAGGGTTGAGGATTTAAATACCATATTTTCAACATCAAACTTGGAAGCTTTATCAGAAACACAAAAAACTGGCCTTAGTATAAATTCAGGATTGACATGTTTACCACCAGTGTTCTTGCCAAAACTCAAAATGTCCTCACTGAACATGTCTCAGTGCATGAGCCAGAGATGAAAGGTTGTGATAACAGCCTTTGAATTTCCCAATAACCTGATTTTGTCTGAAAGATGACTGGAAGTTTTGTTTAAGTCAACTTCAGGAAGAGAGATCTTTGTCTTCATCTTCATTGTCTACAGATACCTTGACCTAATAGGTCTAACAGCAGTTGGCATTCAGATGGAGCCTTGATATGGCAAATTTACTCAATTTCAGGTCAAAAGCAAATTCCATCACCTCCACCACTGGATCTGATGGCGGCAACAGATTAAAAAATTATCCACATCAACTGTGGGGTTTTATTCTCACCCAGCATAGCTTCCATGTTTACATATAAAATGCTCAGAGGCATTATCCTTAGGTATAAAACAGTACTTCTCAACAGAATCAAGCAATAACATCAGGCCAACAGGATCAAGCAATAATTTCAGGCCAACTGGATCAAGCAATAACATCAGGCAAACAAGATAAAGCAATAACATCAGGCAAACTGGATCAAGCAATAACATCAGGTCAACAAGATCAAGCAAAAACATCAGGCCAACTAGATCAAGCAATTACATAAGGCCAACAAGATCAAGCAATAACATCAGGCCAACTAGATCAAGCAATAACATCAGGCCAACTAGATCAAGCAATAACATCAGGCCAACTGGATCAAGCAATAACATCAGGCCAACAAGATCAAGCAATAACATCAGACCAACTAGATCAAGCAATTACATCAGGCCAACTGGACCAAGCAATAACTTCAGGCCAACTGGACCAAGCAATAACATCAGGTCAACTGGATCAAGCAATAACAACAGGCAAACTGGATCAAGCAATAACATCTTGCCAACTAGATCAAGCAATAACATCAGACCAACTAGATCAAGCAATTATATCAGGCCAACTGGACCAAGCAATAACTTCAGGCCAACTGGACCAAGCAATAACATCAGGTCAACTGGATCAAGCAATAACAACATGCAAACTGGATCAAGCAATAACATCTTGCCAACTAGATCAATCAATAACATCGGGCCAACTATATCAAGCAATAACATCAGGCCAACAAGATCAAGCAATAACATTTGGCCAACTAGATCAAGCAAAAACATCAAGCCAAATAGATCAATCAATAACATCAGGCCAACAAGATCAAGCAATATCAGGCCAACTTTATCAAGCATTAACATTGGGCCAACTGGATCAAGCAATAACTTCAGGTCAACTGGATCAAGCAATAAGAACAGGCCAACAAGATCAAGCAATAACATCTTGCCAACTAGATCAATCAATAACATCAGGCCAACTATATCAAGCAATAACATCAGGCCAACAAGATCAAGCAATAACTTTTGGCCAACTAGATCAAGCAAAAAACATCAAGCCAAATAGATCAATCAATAACATCAGGCCAACAAGATCAAGCAATATCAGGCCAACTTTATCAAGCATTAACATTGAGCCAACTGGATCAAGCAATAACTTCAAGTCAACTGGATCAAGCAATAAGAACAGGCCAACAAGATCAAGCAATAACATCTGGCCAAATAGATCAAGCAAAAACATCAAGCCAAATAGATCAATCAATAACATCAGGCCAACAAGATTAAGCAATATCAGGCCAACAGGATCAAGCAATAACATCAGGCCAACTGGATCAAGCAATTGTTGTTGTTGTTGTTGGGCTTAATGACATTTTTCAACACACGATAGGCTATTCATGGCGGCCAGTATTAATGGTGGAGGAAGAAACCGGGAAATCACCGGAAAGAACCACCGACCCACGAGAAGCTACTGGCAAGCTTTCTCACATATCCACATTCGCCGAATCTTAGACTCGAACCCACGCAGACAGAGGTGAGATGGCAGTGATCCGTAACGGACAGCACTTTAGACCACTCGGCCACTCGGGGCCCCAGATCAAGCAATAACAACAGGCCAACAGTATCAAGCAATAAGATCAGGCCAACTGGATCAAGTGATAACTTCAGGCCAACTGGATCAAGCAATAACATCAGACCAACTGGATCAAGCAATAACATCAGGCCAACTAGATCAAGCAATTATATAAAGCCAACAAGATCAAGCAATAACATCAGGCCAACTAGATCTAGCAATAACATTAGGCCAACTGGATCAAGCAATAACTTCAGGCCAACTGGACAAAGCAATAATATCAGGTTAACTGGATCAAGCAATAACAGGCAAACTAGATCAAGCAATATCATCTTACCAACAAGATCAATCAATAACATCAGGCCAACAAGATCAAGCAATAACATCTGGCCAACTAGATCAAGCAAAAACATCAAGCCAAATAGATCAATCAATAACATCAGGCCAACAAGCTCAAGCAATATCAGGCCAACTTTATAAAGCATTAACATTGGGCCAACTGGATCAAGCAATAACTTCAGGCCAACTGGATCAAGCAATAACATCAGACCAACAAGATCAAGCAAAAACATCAGGCCACCTAGATCAAGCAATTACATAAAACCAACTGGATCAAGCAATAACATCAAATCAACTAGATCAAGCAATAACTTCAAGCCAACTGGATCAAGCAATAACATCAGGCCAACTAGATCAAGTAATAACATCAGGCCAACTAGATCAAGCAATTACATCAGGCCAACTGGACCAAGCAATAACTTCAGGCCAACTGGACCAAGCAATAACATCAGGTCAACTGGATCAAGCAATAACAGGCAAACTAGATCAAGCAATATCATCTTACCAACTAGATCAATCAATAACATCAGGCCAACAAGATCAAGCAATAACATCTGGCCAGCTAGATCAAGCAAAAACATCAAGCCAAAAAGATCAATCAATAACATCAGGCCAACAAGATCAAGCAATATCAGGCCAACTTTATCAAGCAATAACATCAGGCCAACTGGATCAAGCAATAACAACAGGCCAACAGGATCAAGCAATAAGATCAGGCCAACTGGATCAAGCGATAACTTCAGGCCAACTGGATCAAGCAATAACATCAGACCAACTGGATCAAGCAATAACTTCAGGCCAACTGGATCAACCAATAACATTAGGCCAACAAGATCAAGCAATAACATCAGGCCAACTAGATCAAGCAATAACATTAGGCCAACTATATCAAGCAATACATCAGGCCAACTTGATCAATCATTAACATTGGGCCAAATGGATCAAGCAATAACAACAGTCTAACAAGATCAAGCAAAATCATCAAACCAACTAGATCAATCAATAACACCAGGCTATCAAGATCAAGCAAAAAAATCAGGCCAACTGGATCAAGCAATAACAACAGGCCAACAGGATCAAACAATAACATCAGGCCAACTGGATCAAGCAATAACATGAGGCCAACTGGATCAAGCAATAACAACAGGCCAACTGGATCAAGCAATAACTTCAGGCCAACTGGATCAAGCAATAACATCAGGCCAACTGGATTAAGCAATAATTTCTGGCCAACTGGATCAACCAATAACATCTAGCCAACAAGACAAAATGGATGAATGGTAGGATGGATGGCTAAAAAATTGGTTGAAAGGTTCTCTTAAAAAAAATTAGACAGCCAGTTCACAATACAGCCCATGAAAAGAACTGACCTCTGGTTACTACTAAGTTATGTATGGCCAGCTGTACAGCATTCAATGTCACTGGATGACATGAAATAACTAATGGCATGGCCTAAAGAGTGACCAGAGGGGGGAAGTGTGATTTCAATATGGTGACAGTGACAGATGATGTTTTTTAATGGAGACATTTAATTTAAAATTCTCTCTCTCACTTTCTTTCAAACTTTTCTGCAGTACGACAGCCATGTATTTTTCAGACCATGAACTCCAAATGCTAATATGTAATACAAGAATGCATTTTGTGCAAGCAAGGAATGTGTCATGATTGTCCAAGCTGACTATAAATTTCTTGCACCTGGTACATTTTGTCACCGTTGTACAACTGAAAGAACAATTAACTACATGCAAGCTGGGAAACAACAACACCAATGTGCAAACAAAATCAATAAATGCAGTTGTAACAATGGTTACCAAAGCTATAAAAACCACTTGATTAACAATATAGCTAATCTCTTTGACTCATAGGTAAAAATAAAAATTGTCTTGATGGATACTGATGTTGTACCATGTTGACTGTACAACAGTGAAAGCTTAAACTGGTCAACATCTGGTATGTTAGCAGCTATATAGTTAAGACAAGTCTACACCCTTTATATATATATATGGGAAGACAATTTTTAGATCCTTTGGGAGTTCTAGCTTCAAGAGTTAGTGGAATTTATTTCCTAACACTAATGTAACTGGGAAATGTTTTCAATGGAGAAAGCTCTGTGTGTGTATACAGATGGTATTGTTTTTGACTGGAAAGTGAGAGATGATACACAAAAGTATGTTATGACAGTTAAAAGTGCACTATAAATCTTGTAATGTTGACGCACAAGTCAAAATACTACAAAATACAGCTCTCCTTCATTATAAAATGGTAGTCAGGGTCCATAACCAATGACTGCATTATATCCCAAACTGAATTATGTAAAAATCAGGGTATTACCAAACCATGGTATAATGAGAAAAGTATTGTATGCTGAACTGCAGTACAGCAGGAATAACCAAAAAATTAAATAATGATGTTCTGAAAAAGGAAATATACCTACTACATTAAACTTCATGTTGTTCGCTTTCAACCCATGGTATCATATATTTTATTATTTGGATCATGCAAGCAAAGTGGAAGTATATTATATCCAAAGTGACATTATAATAAAACATATTTTAACAATGGAGAGCTGTATGTGGATGATGACAATGAATGAATTATGAATGATGCTAACATTTCCACATGTATGTTTGCCTATTTGCCATGGATATACAAGATGAAAGCCCCACTTCTCGCTAAGCAGCTTTGTTCTGTAAAATGTAACCAATCCCTAATGAATGAATTGTACTGCTCACATTGACTTCAAACTCTTACCATTCCTTTTGACTTTTCTTTATTATCTGTTATAGAGTTACCTGAAAAGGAACAAAGATTTTAATACATAAATACAATTAGGATAATTAGAACATAACTAGAAGTCTTTGTTCATCTGAAAATAACAGCATAAATTTAAGCAAGTGTATAATGTTTCATCTGTTCAAACTACCATAACCTTCCATGTACATTAAAAAGTCCTTATTAATTGATAGTATTTGCAATTTCTCAGAAACCAATTTTTAACAAAATACTCCACAATAAAGAAGTTCATATTAACAAGGATTTTTTCCATCAAATAACAAATATCCTGCAACCAAGATCTTATAATGAGGTCTACTTCTGCAAGAAACTGTGAATCAAAGGTAGCTATGCAAACAAATTAAAGAATAAGACTGCACTAGCGTTATGTGTGTTTGTCCATGAATATCAACACTAAAAAGTCTGCATCCAGTATTCCCACACTTGCATAACTATAAACTATTGGTAACTGACATAGTTAATTAAGCATGGGGTGAAAAGTCCTATTTGATGGGGGAAAAAAGTCCTATTTGATGGGGAGGGGGAGTCAGGGGGGAATGTCCAGAGGGGATATTTGGGGGGAAGTCTGAAGGGAAATGTCTGTGGGAAGAGATGACCTAGACTCAAAAACTATATGAATTAACAGCTCTGAAAATATTATGGAACATTTGACAATAATGAAGAGTTTGTTTACACTCTCACACATACACATACTCTCTCTCACACACACACACACACACACACACTCTCTCTCACACACACACACACACAAAAGTGTGACAGTGACAATGAGCTTCATATCATTCCATCAAGCCTTTCAAAAGTGGCCAACAAAACTGAAATCTGTAGACAGACAAGAGCAACATTATATGTCCAATGCAATAAAATATGGGTAAGAGCTTAAAACAGAAAAGATAGACTGCTTCACTGGCTACAACCATAAGAATATCAAAAACTAATATTTGCTCTGAGTACAATCTCACTCAACTTACTTGAGATTAGCTTTGGGGGCTCATCAATGTACCCTCTATCTGGAAGGGAAGGTGGTTCATCGTCCTGTGGAAAAAAGGGTTATGTCAGTATCTTATTCATTCAAACAGAATGGCCATTACTCAAACCTACAAATTTCTCTTTAGGTCAATCAATCAATCAATTAGTCAATCTATCAGGCCATTTGTATTCAAAATTGACTTAAAATATCAGTCTTTCTTCATGAGTTTTCATATTGAAATACAAGTTATGTGCTGTAAAAATTTCTATGGCTTCTTCTGAAGGATTTATATTGTATTGCCTCATTGTGACAAATTTTTTCTTAATTGATTCAATTAAGTACATTGGCTAGGGCTCATTTATACACAGCTAAAATAGAAAATCATATCACTTGTATCATGCTTAAGAATATTAGAAAAAGAGTAATTCAGGGTCCCACTTGTGCATTTAAAGGAACAATATAATTGATAACATAATTAGTGTTTACACATGCTCAAGCACATGCAGTTTTTATACCAATTATGGAAATGGGTGCAGTATAAACACTGTAGAATCTGACATTTTTACTTGACTTGATGACTTTTAAAAATGGCTAATCTCATTTCATGACTACCATTTCAAATGTGCACAAATGTAAGATGTATATTGAACTGTTAGTTTAAACAAAACAAGGTTTGCAGGTCAAACTGCTGTTTTTAAATCAAAATAGATTAAGAAGGCTGAAATATGGTAATAATGAAAATCAAATGTTCCATTGATCTTTATATCTCAAATACAACACAGTCTTTACCAGACCATTTTACACAAAAGAAAATTATCCTTTTCCAGTAAAATCGGTCTCAGAAGACATCCCAGTATTTGGAACACCTATTCATAAAAGACAATATTACCGTACACATACTTGAAATAATTATGGACTCTATATCACAGACACCTGTCTATAAGTGACAGATTCTGAGAGTCTAATAGTGGGATACAAGTTAAGGAATTGTGACAGTTCTGTGAGTCTAACTCCACTGTAATTAAAGTTAAAGATTGACAAAGTTTAAAAACTCTTGATGTTTACAGCTCAAGTTTAAATTTTTTGATAACAATGCTGAGTACAATCTCACACACTGGAGTCTTGGTCTCAATATTACAGCAATTTCTCAAATTCCGACATAACAACTCAAAATTCTGGATTGATCAGTGATTTGGTGTTAGCTAATCAGATGTCAGACTTTATCAAATTCAGCTGAGTCTGAATTGAGGACGATTGTTTTTCTAATCTTAGTGCCTGGATCAAAATCAAAGAAATATACTTTTCTTTACTATGACAGAACCTCACATTACTTGATCTTCATTTAATTGTTATCACTCCGACTTTGATGATAACAATGCTGCTGCAAATGCTACAGTTGATGGTGAAAGTATTAATTATGTCTTGTACAAGAATGGCAATATATAGTTTTAGGGATGGGGGATGAAACTAACTTCAATGACGTTATACTTATGGTACATGTTGTTATTGCTTAGCTTATCCTTTTGGGGACAAAAATAACCCTTTTTAAGAACTCCTCTTCTCCTCCTGCAGGATGACATCTTAATGATTCTGAAATTGACCCTATGACCTGGTACATGCCCAGTAGTTCTCATCCTTTATCAAGGATGTAGACCATCACTGCAGGACATTAGTGCAAATAAGAAGGATTGAATCCTGCAAGCATAACAAATAAGTATTCCATTATTAAAATTAGCTTTCTTACTCCCTACACATACAAACTACCCAAATGTTTGATGTCAGTAATACAGTACTTCTTGTTATTGTGTAGCTGAATTTACCAGTTCAGCAGAAGGTTGATGACCCTTCAATCTGGACTGAAAAACCAAGTAAATATTTAATTTAACAGTAGAAGAATCCATTACTATAAGATGGTATCCACTTGGGAACCTTTTGTGCTAACAATCAGCCCTGAAGAAAATATACTTTGGTGCAAATATGCCTTCTACTATACCATTCTCCAGCAGGGAGTTGAACTCTTCCTTTAAGCACATTAGATTAAAAGAGCATGAACCAAATGTGCTGAGACCCAAGGGAATCGATGATGGACACCTTATTTCATCCCTTCAGAGGGAAACCATTGACCTTGTGCAACTCTAAAGAGACCAATCCAATTCTACCCTGTGATGTGAGGAATTCTGCAGTGGAAAACCTATTTTCTCCATAAGGATGGACAAAATGAGCTTTATGTGCTCTGCCACACCATGTCTCTCAGATACTGCATAAAAGAAAAACAGTGAAGAAGAACAAAAATCTTGTACAATGAATAGAATACCTGAGAATCTGCATGAATCTAGATTAAATGCAAATAAAAACAAGCAACAATTTACATGCCCTGTGAGTTTCTATATAATATAAATTAAAATGACAACAAAACTGATGATTATTAGAAGTTTCCCTTACTAAGAACATAAATATCTTCGAGTCATAAATGTTCAGCAATATCACACCGCCATCATCAGAGACTACTATTGATCACATGACTTATAATAGTGTTTTTTTGGAGGGTGTCATGAAGATTCACTGCCAATGAGATCTGTCATAGGAGAGACAATCATGATGAAACCTCATGGACTGATATTGAGACAGAATGGGAGAGTATGAAATTGGTAAAAGGTTCCTTAGAAACTAAACCAAAGGAATTTATGGATGTATGTATTGGGATGTAACAGTATGCATCTGCTAAGTATCAACTGACTGCAAATATCCTTTTAACTGAAAGTCTGAAAGACCCATTCTTAAAATTGGTGTGCTTATGTACTTGTTCAGCTGGATTAGGTCTATGTTGGTTTGAGACTCCTGCTGGCCTTAGGTACCAGAAAGAGTCTTAAGTAAAACCACAGAGTTCATTTTGAGAACTACCTCCAATGCCTGCTTCTTTAAGTAGAGGCGGGACCTCTTCTGTAAAATGCCCGTCTTTTCCTGATTGGACAACAAACCTTTTCATGGAAAAAGAAGTTGAAAGGGGCAGCAGCGGGATACATGAAAAATCATGTTTTCTTTGCAAAACTGCCTCTGGAACAGACTGTTGTTGCTGCCAAAAATTGGATGAGGACTGGCCTTTTGGTCTTTTAACAATGAACATTCCTATGCTGGTTTTATCATGACTTATAGTTCTTGTGACACCTGCTTTCATACTTCCTCAATTCTTTTGCCAAACAACAGTGGCATGCTAAAAGATGCTGAACGCATATAAAAGGCATGATGTGGCTTTAAGGCAGACAAACATAGATATCCTGAAGCAAAAAATGTTAGATAATTCTATGCCATCACATGATGCATGGCTGTATTAATCACTTTGAGCCATGGATACCCATACAAAATCACAACCTTCATTTTTTGGCTGGTAAAAAAATTGCATGAAAGGCATTTTTGTCAGCATTAAAGAACAGAAGGATGGTTGCAATGAAAACCACAATTTGTTACATCCATGGACAGCATCTGAATGCTGACAGTCAGCAAATGTCTATGATACCTGCATGAAAAGAATAATACCAGTAGTAGGCTTTCTGAAAAGAAAGTCTTTGAATTGCCTGGTCATGTATGGTGAGCCAATGCTTGGCTGGATTGCCAGTTCAGTAAATGCCTGATTGGTCAGTATGGTGAAATGGTCAGACTGGCTAACTGAAACCTGAATAACTCCATATAACCATGTGCCATGACTCAATGAAGTGATGGATTCTTGGTCACTGACTGGTGAGCATGACTGAATAGCCAGATGGGTTGGATGGACAGCAGCCAGAATATTGTCATATGGACTGGATTATTGGCTATATGGCTCATCCACTTCCAGACAAAAGCCCATGCACATAAAGTTTCAAGTCCTTGGGCTAAATACCAGTGTGGTGGGGAGGGGGTTGTGGCTAGGTTGTCAACTATGAAACAGTCATATCATCTGAGACTCTAACAATGCCAGTTAGGAAAATAGGGTGACAGGTCCTCAACCCATTTATCTTTAATTTGAAGCTGACCTGATGTAGCTGTCATTGTGAGTACTGTACACAGCACTTTAGGACCAACTAAGTGTCCCCTATTATGCTGGCTAGTGATGATGTATTTGAATGTAGATATGATATATTGTAGTCTTTTCCTCTGAACTTATCATGCTGATATTTTATTCTTAGTCCCTATCTTAGGACCAAGGTAGTTTCCAATCACAGTTTGCACATACTGCATTTATTTGTTGATGAACATTTTTGTATGCATTTTCATTTTGCTTTAAACTTCTTGCATTATGTGCATTTAGTCAACATGAACTTTAATTATCTGAAAAGACAAGAATGACAGTTTTGGGAAAATAACTAAATTTGTTTCTGTGTACATATGACACCAATTACTAAATAAATGAGGACATATCCAGTGTGCATGAAAAAAACCATCACTCTGTACTAACAATACCCTGTTAGATCATGTAGTCTGAAAAAAAAACAACCAAGAAAGTTCATGACTGATTAATTCAAATAAATTCAATAAATTCACACAAAAACTTTCATTGCAATGTGCTGTATATACATTTGCAGTCAGTGATATGCCAAATATGTTGATGGATAGTGCAGCGGCCTATTTTATATTGTATCCTGACAGAAATTATTCATAAACCAAATGCAGCAGCCTGTCTCATTGGCATCCACCATCAGAAATCTTGAATATTCCACCTGTACCTTGCTCACTCACTTTGCATTCCTGTCAGAAATCTAGGATAACCCAACTGATGCAGCCTTGCTCACTCAGCAACCCTGTCAGAAATCAATAACCCAAGCATAGGAGCCCCAATCACTTTGTGACTCTCAAAAATCTATGATAACCCAACTCAAGCAGCTCCACTCACTCTGAAACCCCCCTCAGAAATCTGGCATAAATCAAATTTAGCAGCACAACTCACTCAACACCCCTCAGAAATCTGGCATAAATCAAATTTAGCAGCCACACTCATTTTGCACCCAATCTGAAATTTGGAAGAAGCCAACATAGCAGCCTCATTTATTCCGCTACCCAGTTAGAAATCTGGTATAACCCAACCATAACAGCCTCCCTTACTTTGCATCCCAAAATGCCTGGTAATATCCATGGTTTCTGCACACACAAGAGTAATAAAGGCTGACCATTCATGGAAGGTGGTTACCTTGACATCCACATAAAAGAGAAAACTGAGTCAACATGAGTGTTGCATATAGTCTTAAGACATAAAATTAACATTAAAAAGGAAGTACAAAAAAAGCCTAACTTTAGCTATGAGGATAATGATTTTAGAATACAACTGAAAAGGTTGCTTCCCTGCTCTGGATAGTTCATGAGCATTAGTATTTCATGACGAAGGCAGCGTGATATTACCAAAAATTTCAAAATCTAAACATTTATGCTCTGAGCATTGGAAATGACTTATAATAATGATCTTTTCTTAGTTCTACTGCAAATAAGCACATTCTGTAAATGTAATGGTTCTAACCTTTATTCCTTCTGACCAAATCTGCACCGTTTCATATGGATCATCTTCATTAAATCGTGTCCAAGCGGGCTTTTTATTTTGAGATGTCTTTTGAACTGGAGTGTAGAAATCAGCAGCTGATGAAGATGGGGCACCATTCTGTGTTTTTTTCACAGAAGAGTAGATATTATTCCCAACAGATCCAATACTCTTTTCTGCCTCTTGCCTCCCAGCCACATCCACTGACGCATATGCATATGTACCAGAATCCTTTGTGTCCAATTTGCTTGGATCTGCAGAAGCATATGCGTATGAATAGGGTCCCTGAGAATTCAGTGCACCAGAATCCTCCGTGTCCAATGTGTTCGGATCTGCTGAAGCATATGCTTTTGAACTGGATCCTTGCGAATTCAATCTGCCATGTGACTTGTCAGCTGGATCTGATGGAATTCTTTTAATCTCTGAAGTCAGGGCTGGCTTTGCACCTACTGTTATTCTTGTTACGTGTTTTCCATTCTTGTCTTCATCTGAATTCAAAAACAAGTTTTTTTTCATGTAGCTATTAGAAGCAGTCTGTTCCTGAGGGACTGGCTTAGGCTGTAAGATTTCAGGTTTCCAAGGGTCTGCGTTAATAAAACCTTGAGTTTGTACTAACGGATCTTTTCCAAGCTCAATATTGCCAGTAGCGGCCTGGAGAGGTTGTTGTGGCTTGGCTTTTAATGGTGTTAGAGGTGTGGAAGGTGAAATTTTTGTCTGCATCTTCTCAAACATTTCCACTGTTGAATTCATGTGAGCATTTCCTTGAAGATTCTCGTTCATCTTTCTTGGTTCAAAACTTTCTTTACTTATCAAAACTGGTGACTGAATTTGTTCAAATAAAGCTCTTGTGGCTTTTAGTGATGATGGAGATTTTTCTTCTGCTGGGACAGAGACTTCTGTTTCTATGCCATATTTATGTAAGGCTTCTTGAATTTCTGGGACTATGGAGTGTTTGCGATGTTTTTCTCCACCTGTGATTTGTGGTTCACTTTCATCATCACCTGGAGAAAATGACATGGTATTGGAAGATACTATCAAAATTAGAAATTAAGTGAGCCTTGAAATTAAGCCTACCTCAACAATGCCATTAGTCTTGAGTTCTGAAAATTCCTGTAAAGCTTTACAAATTTGATGCAGATAACGTAAAAGGTATAGAGGGTGGCTATGTGATGCATTTTGAATTTTAGGATCTATAACAGTTTTCTGACATCTGACATGTAAAAAATAAATCACAACTTTCCAATCAGGGCTGTTCCATTAAAACATATACCCACCAGGGAAAAGGCACTTTCAAAATCAACCAACCCACAACAGAAGCATTTTAAAATTTTTTTGATCCACCATCAGATATGTTTTAATCGAAAAGCACTGCCCCCTACAGAAGCATATTTTTAAACATAATTTCTGTCTATAGGTTAGTGGATGGTAGAAGCGATTTTAATATTGGATTAGGGACAGTAGTGATTTAAATGACAGCTGGCTGTAGGTAATTTACTGAATTCTTATAGATCATATATTATACTGTATTTTTTTATTTGTATTCATTCATTTTAATCAATCTTTTGTCCTTCTGTTTGTCTGTCAGATGTGTATGTCTGAAATAGTGAAATCACAAATTTTCTTGGTAGTTTATTATTAGTAGATGTCATTGATCAGTCCCTTAATAACTACTAATTTAATGTCCATGAATATAGATTTTATATTATGGATTTATTTCTAATACAGAAATCATGAATTTGCATCCATACTAAACTGTGTGTTTACTAAAGTGATCACTATGTTTTGCTATATTTCTGGACAAATGCAGACAAGGGGGAGGAATGTAAAGGACCTTGCGGACGCCTGTAAAGTAGTATTTTTTTGTTTAGATATTCTGTGTTGAACAGCTGCTTTATGCATACTGTGTGTATGTGTTGAACAGCTGCTTTATGCATACTGTGTGTATTCCGTATGTTTTGCAGACATCCTTGATTGGTAATCAGAAGTATAAATTATTTGTTAATTTCAATTTGTGTGATTCATGCAACAGAATATATATGTATGGGTTGGCATTAATACATAGGTCTGGCCCCCAGTGTCTGAAATTGATTACATGGCTCACATATCAGCCTTGCTGGAGAATGTCCACAGCCAGGGGTGGGGTGGGTGTAAGCCACATGCGAACAAAAGTGGACAAGGGGAGAGGGCAGTTTAGGAAAACAGGTATTATCTGCAGACATCCCTTATAGACAACCCCTAAGAATATATATTTAAGTTAATGATGTCTTATTTTTATGCCTGCTTGCAAGACTAATATAAAGTTTTTTTAAAAAAAAACAGGAAGTTCAACATTTTTATATCATAAATAATATTTTTAAAAATGGATGAAAGTCAAAGAATCATTTTTTCCCCAGAGTATTCATAAAATCAATGTCACTGCAGTCATCATCACTAATAGTCATGCAGTAACATTCTGCACTTTTAATCCAATTGTTACAGGTCCGAGGAGCTTCCAAGGCAGAGTGGTACAAGATGCTTGTCATGTGATTACTTGCCTCCAGTGTATAAATGAGAATGTTGCTAGTTACTTGTGGAAGGTCAGTGGTTCTACAGGAGTGGTGTTTGGTGTCTCAAAAGTACTTGGATTTTCTTCAGCAGTAAATTTGGCTGCCATATATATACTCTCTTCGTCTGAAAATGGTGTAAAGGCCATAATGGTCTACTGAAACCCAAGATGTCTAAATGACTTAGGCTGTTGAGATAAAAATCAATCAACAGAGTCCCAAGTGTACAGAGTGCTTGCTTTTACAGATCACTTGCACATCTCACAGAGCGAGTTTTTGTCACAGATCAACTAATTTGGGTTTGTGGTCTTTCGTGGTTCTTCCACCATCTAATATACTGTCAAACCTATCCACCCCCAAAACAAACCAAACTAAATCAACCAACTAATCAACTGTGGCAACAGAAGTAAAGGTACTAGTCCATCATTTCTGCCACAGTTGTATGAGTTTAAAAACTTGTACTCCAGTAATTGTTTAGAACAAGGAATCAATTATGCCTTTCTGACAGGTACCTAAATGTCATCATTAATTGGTACAAATGGATTTTTCATGGTAAGTGTATGAGATGGAGAAGTCCTGAGCAATCACACACTGCTAAAACCGGAACTGTTATAACTTATTCAAGATATATTCACCAATATCTGGAGATATACATCTGTAAAAAATATTTGTAACAAAGTGTGAGAATGCATCAGTGTTTTTCAATGATGCATTTGAACTGAGCAATAACCAGAATCAACCAAGAGATGAAATTACTCACATCTCTCAGGCACATTGCATAATCATAATCTGCCAAAAGATTTTTCAATCTTTAAATTTGCTAATTTTTTCTAATAATACTGATTCAGTGGACACAATCACCAGAACGGACAGAAACAACGAAACAGATATAACCAGAAGGTTTAAAATCGATTTGAGTAGCTTAATTCAGGTGGTTTAGTTAACTTAACTTCCTTTATTGTCTTACTTTTAATTAATTTCTTACTGAAGCTGAGAAAATAATGTTGCACACATCAAAAAAAGCGGCACACTTTACTCATTATTGTTGCTATTATACTTCTCCATTCCAGCCTGTTCTTATGATCTTGTCCCGCCCTCCACATTGTTTGTCTTGTTTATATGTATCTAAATTTGTCACTTACTTTTCCATAACTACTCTACTGTTTGTAAATATGCAGATCAGTGTGAAATGCAATGGGGAGACTAAATCCAAGATAGAAAACCTCTACAGTTCTGGATGTATCTGCTTGGATTCCATGTTTCTTCACAAAACTCAAAGTTTACGAGTCACACTACTAATTCAGTTCAGTAACGAGTCTTCCAAACTCAGGTTTGTAAATTGACAGAAATTATGTTAATAAAACAATGTCCATGACAGTAGGACAAGCTCTCAAAAGATTCTTTTTACTAAAATCTAACTTTCATTATCAACCACTCAAAAACAGTCAAACAATGTAAACTCTATTTTATCTTCACTGATTTTTAGTATGGTTCTCGTTCTTTCATATCTTTAGTAATGCTAGTCCTTCAATAACTATCAACTGTTATATGCCTTTTTCGACCATGCTGACACACTGTAAGATAATGTTAAAGTAACAGAAATACCATGGGATAACCAGAAACCAATAAAATCAAATAAAATGGTCAAGTTATCTACCCTGCAGGGATGCTACAAGAATTTCAGGATTTAATCAATGTGTGTGTGTGTGTGTGTGTGTGTGTGTGTGTGTGTGTGTGTGTGAGTGAGAGAGAGAGAGAGAGAGAGAGAGAGAGAGAGAGAGAGAGAGAGAGAGAGAGAGAGAAATCCAATGAGGAGGTGATGGTGGGAGGAATAACCACTGCTAAATATCTACCCTAACTCTTAAATATGCCACTCTTTCTTACTGTTCCACTCTGTTAAGGCTCTACTGAAATCAAAATAATCAACAAGATGTCATCTCTAGTTGTATAGAGATTATTACTGTGATATCATTAGGCATGGTCACATGATTGTGGTGGGGTCTTGGTTGGTATGGCACAAGACCATAGGCTTACTCCATATTTGACAGCTAATTATGATGTTGTCAAAAGAATTAAAAATTTTCTAGCAATTCAATTGGACTCAGATTATGCACTAGATTCATGGTCAATGAACAGGTTCTAAAACTGATGTGTTTATTTTGGAGCCATGTTCCTCCATCACATTCAAGATTTGAAAATACCAAAGGTGAATTAGAATAGTTGCATCCTAAACTACTATCATGGCTACTTTATATGTTATTTAATGTGAAACTTTAATGCCAGAACTCAAAGGTTCAGTGATTTTGGGGTTAAAATGGATTTATTCCAAACAACTCAATTTGGTGAAGATTACATTGTTTCTTTAATGATACTATGAATTCTTGATATATAAAATTTGCAAAACAATTGAACTTCAGATCAGGAAATTGATATCATTTGGGAAAAACTGATAGGAATATGCAGAATTAATGATAGTATTATTAAAATGGAATATGTGGTTACAATAAGAGTGCTGGTTCTACAGCTTTGCAAAATACATCTTGTTCAATTATTCTGTTGTTTCTAATACTCGGTAATATGGCAATAATTTTTGCACACCTGAAGTTGACCCACTTTTACTTTAGTCTTGCTAATTAACTGTTTTAGATTTACAACAAAACTATGCACATTTTACTTTTATCACACCTTTAATACATGATCACAAATATTTAGATTGTAAGAAAATAGAAGTTACAATTTTATTAAAAGTAGATGGTAAAAGGAGATGGAAAAAGGAGATGGTAAAAGGAGATGGTAAAAGAAGATGGTAAAAGTAGATGGTAAAAGGAGATGGCAAAAATGAATCAGGATGAATAGTAGTGTAGTAAAGACTCCATATATCTGAATGACATCAAGTACTTTTTCATTGATTTCATCATTAGTTAATGATACTGCTTCAAAGTGTTGTGTACCAGATAATAGTAATACATATACCAAATGATGGCTTGGAACTAAGTGCCAAAAAGTCTGCAGAAAATATCAACATCCTCAAAATATACATAGAAATAACCAAACACAAACAGGACAAATTTTATCCATCTTGCTATGCATTTACACATTTCAGTCAGTTTCTTGTGTATTTAACTTTCGCACATAGAGAGCATGTGCTTAATTTGGTAATACATCTGCATGATATGAAAGTTAGTCTTGCTATTCTTGTTGCCATGTTGGTTCTGCCAACAAGAGATCTACACACATTTATGTTGTGTGGGGATTCTGTGATGTTCCCATGAGCATTAATATGTTGATTGTTTCTGAAGATGATCCTCTTCCTCTGTGTATGAATATTATTCTGTGCTGAGAACTCCCTTTCATTGCCTGCTATCTGAAGTGCATATACATAACTAGCGTGAACAAGTTATTCTTCTTTATGGCTATGCAATTTTCATTATCTCATATCATGGCCAAAGGGTATTTCCTTCTATATCTCTGCCAAAGATTTACTTCCATGGATTAGTGCTGCCTCTTATGCCAAATTTTTTCTCTTCTATAATGCTGTATTAGGGTTTTAAGTCCAACAATCCCATAGTCTGCTTTGTTCTGATATGATAATCTTGATTAAAATATATAATGGTATCCTGTCCATCCAACATGTACAACAGACTCACACTCAACATCAATTTTGGGCTCAAAATCACACACTGTTACTTCCAGTGACACTTTCCCAATGTCCAACAGACCGCTAAGAGGGGGTTAAAAGCGATTTTCAATATATATTATGTTTTTTTCTGACAACCCCACCAGCGATTTCTCATTTTGGTAATCCAACCCACAACAGAAGTGATTTTCCTAATCAACCTTCCACTGTCATAATGAAATTCATTGTCATTATTGTCATCACCAGCCAGTATTTTCTGACTGAAAATGTTGTCTGATGACAAATCCTATAATGATTCAGTCATTTTGGTTTCCAGTGTGGCCCTTATTTGAAACACACATTTGTAAAACTTCCATGATAAACGTAAGGTTAAAATTTCCACAAATGCTTGTTCCAGGGCCCATTGAGCCAAGCAAATTTAGTATAACAGCCATTCATGTCAAACTGAATCTGGCTGTTTTAATGTTTGCCTTCCTGAATCTGGATGTCACATGAAACTCCTACTGGAAGTGTGAATACATCGAGAAATGGACTATTAAAGTTAAAAGTTGAATAAAAATTGCATTCTGTGCAAAGCACATTTTATATCCGCGACATTGACATAATTTGCGGAACATGTATTACAAATTTAAAAGTTAGGAGCACTTACATATATTAGCATCATTTTCTGACCCAATGTTTTATTCATGTCAGACCGCTAAGAGGGGGTTAAAAGCGATTTTCAATATATATTATGTTTTTTTCTGACAACCCCACCAGCGATTTCTCATTTTGGTAATCCAATCCACAACAGAAGTGATTTTCCTAATCAACCTTCCACTGTTAGAATCAATATATATGGAAACACAACCTCCTACAGAAGTTTTTTTGAAGTGCCATCCCCGGTAGGGGATATATGTTTTACTGGAACAGCCCTCAGAAGGCTAACGATATTTGAAATCTAAATTTCCACACAAAAAGACCATCTAAAAAATTTATTCACAGTATATGTTGTGACTATATAAATAGTTACAATGTATTCTGCCTTAGCTGACACCTCCATACAACAGATACCTGATTTTAGTTAACACTTTTGGTAGTCCCAAGTGAAAATCCTATATGGATGCCCTTTATATAACAGACACCTGTCTAATGCACACAGTGGACAAGTGTAGGGATCAACAAAATTGCATATAATGGATATCATGAGCTAGTATGTGCAGATTTGCCTCCCTTGCAGCTTGCCACAGGCACTAACAACTGTATACAGACTGGTGAAGCCCAGCTTGTCTTGATATTTAATTACTCAGTGAACTAATACCATTTTCCACTCTACCTCATTACATTATAAATTCACTTAAGCAAGGATTTCATGATTGATAATCTCTTCATTTTTATAACAATTATGAGTTTATTTATGGCAATCAGTACACTGCTGTCAAACAAATTGCTGACTTTATATCTTGTAAATTAAATTGTTGACAGTAAGTACAGATCTGGCTTAAATTATCCCCACGAATAAATAATACAAATGAAGGGAAAATTGCAAAGTCAAACAGGGAATATAACTATAACATATTCTGTAATAAAATGGTGAAATTAAAACTCAGGAGGTGCTTTACACATCTGCATTTTGCATAAAGTTAGATAATAAAAGAAAAAGAATTTCCCCATTTTTCTCACTGGTTATACTGGCTATTTAAAAAAGACTTTGTATATCTTAGGTATTGTTACAAGAATTTAAAATTCTCTTTATGTCAACATAATGACAGATATGAGTTAAAGTCTACAAATTGGCCTTACTTCAGATGTGCACCTATCAAAAATCTGCTAGCTCCGCTTGGTCCTTTTCACTATTTGAACTTCTGAAGTAAATTGTATTCAAAAAGAGCATATAACTCTTTTAATATTTTATGTATTTGGAAATTCATTCATTGCACCTTCATACGCTGGTACTGGCAAATTTCCTATTTTAATAACTGCTAAATAGAGAACATTTTGACTATTTCAGGCTGATTTTTCAAATACATGGGAGCAATTATATTGGCAAGCTGTGTGCTGAGATCATGTACAATTTACACAAGTACTAGATGCAAAGAAACATCAGCCACAGAACATGAAAGTAACACTGACCTATGTCAACAATGCAAACAATTTCACTTTATGCCCATCATTATTTCATAGGATTGGTAGAATGGGCACCCTCAGCCTACGGAGGCCTTAAGAAGCTATTTAGCAGAAAATGAATTTACAATGGCTGGGATGTTATGTGGCAGATGACATTACTGTATTTCTTGTAATTTTTCATACACAAAAAAAAATAATTATTAATTTCAGTGTATGAAAAATTATATGTAAAAAAAATAATTAAAATAAATAATTATCATTCGGTGGTACTGTCTGTGTAAGAAAAATAAATTATATGGATCACAAACTACTCAATAACCATAACATTGCTAAAAAAAAATGTACAAAATAAACATATTTTGTTTCATTCTGCTCTTAACTCAAGAATCCAATTACAATAAAAATAAAAATACTGAAAAAAAGAGTTTTGTTTTCTTTTTAGAGAGAGAGAGAGAGAGAGAGAGAGAGAGAGAGAGAGAGAGAGAGAGAGAGCATAATGTCTTAGTGTGCAAGCTCATCTGCAATTAGAGCATACTTCTTTGTAGCTGTTGTGCTATGTAATTTTGGCAAAATAATTAAGATGGTAAATTATATGCAATGATTAGACCAATAAGTAGGTCTATGTTGTCAGGAAAAAGAATAGCCAAGACCTACTTGTAGGTCTATGTAACAATATGAGTCCACATTGTACAGCTTGTATTCTTACAGCACCCTCATTTTCAAATTACAATTAAAAACATAAAGGACTTAAAAACATGTTTTAGTTAATGCACACTAGTGAGGGTCTGAGAATTTGTTTCAATGTACAAGACTGTATTTCTTCAGTGCAGTTTTTAATTGTAGCTTTCTCAAAGAGAAAAAAAAGACTATTTCCAATTATCTGACAATTGTGATAATCCTCATTTATTATGAAAACTATATTCCATTATAAATAAATACCTCTAAATCAACAATTCCTTCTTGTAATAATTATGATATACATTGTTACAACAACCATGTGGCAATGTAGTGTTATTTACAGCTAATTAAATATGCTTAGAGTTTTGGTTATTCCAGTTGGAACCAGATAGAGGACAAGATTTGAATTACCCATACCTATTCAGGTCAAATCAGTGAGGCTACCAGTAGGGAAATGAGGCTCTCTTTAGGGAAATGAAAATCAATCAATGTGCTATCCAGGCCATTCTCCATACAGCAGATGTTATAAAAAACATGGGTCATACACATTGCTTGTTATAACAATAGAAGGGTATATAGAAGAAAAGATTCATAACAAAATGTTATTAAATCCAAGTCAAAAAAAGTACAAGCAATTAAAAGACTGTATATAAACGAAGCGATTTAAAAGTCTATGACTTTCAAATTGATGACAAAATAACAAGGTTTTATAATTTATTTGTATATGACTAATGAAACAATAAGACTAGTTTATCACTGGTTTGTGGTCTTCACTTTAGCATGTACTCAGATATAGATTTTGTTGGATAAGAAAACATCACAGTGCTTCCAAACTCATTTTAAAACACATGGTGTTTTGTTACTGTGACAGACTTAAGAATAACTAATTAATGGTTAGGTAAGGATTATGTTATGTGAAGGCCTTTGTCCAGTTGTTAATAACACCAGTAGATAATGTAATGACAATATGAGAGCTTACAAAATGGCCATACAGTATCTTCAATATTTTTTGCAAACATAGAAAAGTTATATCCAATATTTAAAGGATTTTTCAAAACATTCAAAGTGATATGTATGGAAAATATGAAACATTTAAATAATTATTAGTCTGATAACTGGATTGTGTATGAAAATGTATGAAAAAACACATGGCAGATGGACAGTGAATAATTCCATAGCCTAGTTCCCATGAATTGACAGTCTACCTACAGTTGTCATAACTAAATTACTTTATACAGCTGGACTATCGCTCATAATATAATGTAGTTTTAGATTTTTGGAAATTTAACACCATGATTGACTATGGATGCCAGCCACTATATCTGGTGGAGGAAGAGCCTAAGATGATTCTGGGATAATCCTGAGATAATCCTAAGATAATCATGATATGATCCTGGGAAGAACCAAGCATTTTTTTTGTCATACTAACATTGGTCAAGCCAAGACTTGAATGCATGTGGACAGAGGTGAGATGTGAATGACCAGTAAATTAAGTGCCTTCATAGACTCAGCCCTGACTCATAATATAATTAGCAATGTATCAATTGACACTGTGAAAAAACTTGCAACAGAAATATCAATTAATATGTTTCTCTTTCTCTCTTAAATTTTAAATATCTTTCTATTACAAATAGCCCATTCTTCCTAAGCACACTCACCCTCTTCCTCGCCTGGATCCTGAAAAATAAGAAATACCACTAATGTGCACCTTAAGTTTATCAATATTATACATGCATTCTACATTCTCATGAATCTCTAAACTTTCACTAATTTACCATATATATTTACTTATAAGTTGAGTCCAAAGATCAAAGAATCTCATTAGCCTTCACATACTGCACTGGCAGATCAGAGTTTTTCTTTGTTCCACTGATTATTCCTAACTAAACAGACTGGTTTTCTTTCAAAGATGAAAAAGCTAATAGAAAACATGAATTGTCCACTGGAAATATGTACAAGGGAGTATCACTTGAACATGGTAGAATCCCACATGAATGCAGTAGTTGTACAGTGGAATACCACATGAATGCAGTAGTTGTACAGTGGAATCCCACATGAATGCAGTAGTTGTACAGTGGAATCCCACATGAATGCAGCAGTTGTACAGTGGAATACCACATGAATGCAGTAGTTGTACAGTGGAATCCCACATGAATGCAGTAACTGTACAGTGGAATCCCACATGAATGCAGTAGTTGTACAGTGGAATCCCACATGAATGCAGTAGTTGTACAGTGGAATCCCACATGAATGCAGCAGTTGTACAGTGGAATACCACATGAATGCAGTAGTTGTACAGTGGAATCCCACATGAATGCAGCAGTTGTACAGTGGAATACCACATGAATGCAGTAGTTGTACAGTGGAATCCCACATGAATGCAGTAACTGTACAGTGGAATCCCACATGAATGCAGTAGTTGTACAGTGGAATCCCACATGAATGCAGCAGTTGTACAGTGGAATCCCACATGAATGCAGTAGTTGTACAGTGGAATCCCACATGAATGCAATAGTTGTACAGTGGAAGCCCACATGAATGCAGTAGTTGTACAGTGGAATCCCACATGAATGCAGTAGTTGTACAGTGGAATCCCACATGAATGCAATAGTTGTACAGTGGAAGCCCACATGAATGCAATAGTTGTAAAAATACAGTATTGAGAGAATGATCAAAAGTTCAATTAATGCTGGTATAAGTGTGTGCATGTGTGTGGGGGGGATTACAACAACAAATCAAACTCAAAGTAATAATTTAGGATCTGATTTTTTTATATGTAGCATTTTATGCAAAGTGTTTTATACTAGTTACCTAACAGTACAATCAACATTAGTAAAAATCATTAGATGGTCTACAAAGATCCTCATCAACATTCAGCAATCCATGAAAAATAAGTTGGGAACTTTTCTATGAAAATTAATCATCACTGTGTTACCTATCATTATTATTAAGGTTCACCTTTTTATATGAAAAGACCTTGACCAAACAGGATGCACTAACCATGTTCTAGAGATTTCTTAGAACATGTGCATTGACGAAGTCTGATCTATGTCATCATCACATGATCTACTGAGTGTCATCACTCTTTTCAGGACATGTAGGTAATGAAGACCATTAGCGTGGGGTGGGAGGAGGGCATTCAATACTGACAAGTATAATTAAAATTAGTTTTACTTCCTCAAAAAGCTATATTTTAATGTCAGTAATAGCTCCCCTGTCACTAATATTAACATGAATTCATCAGTAAGGAGGGATGCTGATGGACTCGGAGAAGAGTAAAATGTAGAAAAATTACTCACCTTCTGATCCAACTACAGCCATTGTCAGATTATGCAGCTAAGACTGGACCTAACGAGAAAATACCTTGACTCTATTCTTTTTGCTAACAACCAAAGGTAAAAGGAAGAGACAGTTGTATGTGATTGCCAAAATGCAGCCTTCATAATATCATATAAAGAATGGTTGAAACATGCCATGAAGTCTTGACTTTGAGACCTTTGATCTTCATGACTGATGAGTCTCTTTTTGAGAGAGACACATCATCTCACTTGATGGTGAGCGAAATCCATCGAGAGATAAGGTATGCTGAAATATCAGCTGAACCACTTAGGGGAAGAGAAAGCCTTTTTTTATCCTTCTTTCACCCTGTAGCAAAGTCTATGCTGAATCTAAGTACAATCTAGCTAGGCAAAAAATTTGATAAAGATCATCCCAAAAATAGATGTGACTCAGTACTGGAGATTTTAATCAAGGATGGAAATGCAGATGGAAGTAGATTTTTTTTTAAAACGCGGCTGACATAACAGGAAATGGAGCCATAATTCCTACTGAAGCATAAACATCCTTCCTAAATTGATAAATCATGTAGTTCACTTCTTCTCCAGGCTGACACAATGGCCTGATGAAAACTGGGTTTAAGGGCAATATTTTCAAAAGAAACCTCACTCAAAAGTTCATAAGGTGTTTTTGTAAGTTCCATAAAATATATGAATGGTTCAATTTTTTTTTCAATGAATGAGACACCAGTCTCCAAAGCATGAAATATATGATCTGATAAATGAGGTTTGAACCAAAGGAATGACCTATGGAAATTTTATGAGTGTTTGAAAGGGCAACCCTATAAAGTAACTTTGATTCTAAGAGGCTGAACAAGATCAAGATCTCTCCCTAAAAAGAAAAGAAGAAAATCTATTATTGCAGCAAAATAGAGTTGGAATGAATTATTTGCATTTCCTAATTCCTAATGCACCATTCACTGAAGAGTTCCACTTTGCATCTTAAGACCTTGAATGTAAAATGTACAATGAAGTTGTCGACTTTGCTTGAAAACATTGCTAGCTGATAGATCATCTAAAGCTTGATGTAGACAATATGAGGATTGGTATGAACCACAGTACCTATGCCTGTTGTGAGAGAAAATTGTCCCAAGGAAATAATTCCCTAAGTGTGTCCATCAACAGGTCACACAAGTCACTGAACCATGACATTTGAGGCCACAGACTTGCAATCAAGATGATCCAGGTGGACTTCCTGATCTTGTTCAATACTTGTGATGTGCAAGCAGACAGTTGATCTCAGTTTAGATTGAAGACATCCATTGCCAAGGATGCCTGGTCTGGGACTGGGGAGACATAAAATAGAAGCTGATTGTTGAGTTTTGTTGCAAACATGTCCACTGGAGGTAGCTCCAACAGAGACTCTGTAACTGCTTGATGATGATACCATTTTCTTAAGACTATCTTGCCTGTTCTGGATAGACTGTTTGCCAGAATATTTTTCTTCCATGAAATGCAATAAATTCTGAGTGTAATCCCTTCTGACTGTGCCCAACAAAGAAGGCTCCAGTCTTCCCATGCAGAGAGAAGGAGCATGAGTACCTCCTTGTCATCTGAGGTACACAAACACTGAAGTGTTTCCTGAGGAGATCATGATGCAATGCCCTTTGACATGTTCTATGCACTTTTGTAGAAAGAACATAGCTTTTATGTGTAAATTATTTATGTGGCAGAGACCATCTTTCTGTGACTAATGGCCATGGAGAAGTACTTCTGCGGTCTCTAAATAAGTCCCCCAAACTGAGTTTGAAACATTGGTGTGCAGATAGGAGAGGGGTTCTGGGACATGCAGAGGAACTCCTCTCTGAAAATATACCTTAATTGTACCATCATTTTTGGTGAAACACCAACCTGAGAGAAATCTGAACATGGATCCCTGTGGTGTTTCCAATCTACCAATAGAATAAACTAAACATAAGCCTCCCTAAAGATTCCAGGTTTGAAACAAAATTCAAGGTTCCCAGAAGGGGGAGATACAGACAAGCTGATAACAAAGTCTTGGTATGTAGCATCCTTAAAAGTTCCATGATTTTGTGCATCTTCTCTGGGAAAACACAAATCTGGCCCAAGGAAATAAGGAAATTCATTTCTATGTCAAGAAGTAATGGAAGGGAACAAGTTCTGAATTTTCAATGTTTGGAATAAGCCAAATTGTGTTACCACAAACCAACAGTAGGTCATTTGGCTGCATAAGGACTGTTTGTTTGTGTTGTGTAGCAGCCGGTCATAAAAATACTAGATTAATGAAATCGCCGTGAATCTCAGGTGCACAGTTGTTGCTCCCATTACTCTAGGAAAGATCCTCGGAGCTGAGGCTAGACCAAATGACATGGCTCAGAACTGAAATACCTCCTGTCCAATCAAGAACCAGAAATATATTTTTGCAGAAGAAAAATTAGGATGTGGAAGTAGGCATCCTAACAGTTGATGGAAACTGCCCAGTCAGCATTCCAAACTAAAGTTTCCATCTTGAAAATTTCCACTTGCAGAAATTTGTTTAATGGGGAAAGGCAACAAGCCTCACTTTTCTGTTCTTTTCTTCTTTTAATTTTAAAACGTTTGATTGATGGAACAAGACAAGTGTCCTTGCAAGAGAAGGCAGTTCTATTAAGCACAGATATGAACCTTCTGTAAACTGTGGCTGATCCAAAACTCAATCAGAATGTATGCAGTCATTGGCCAGTTTTGACTGACCAGCGATTGATGCAGGGGACCTATGTTGATGGTCCTAAAGTCCTGAGAGGCAGTAGATGGAACACCAAATAAGGTTTCTGAATCTGGAGGTGCAGCCCTCACAAGATTTCTGCTATATTTAAGCAAAAATGCTGACGAGTCTGAATCTACATCAACGTAGATAAAGAAGCTCTGCTACAGCAGACCACCCTTTGTAACATCTTGCCGCTTCTTGAGCTTTTCCCAGCCACTTTGCATTTATGCTAATGAATGGAGAGTGAGAAGTAACAGCTAGTCTAATCTGGTCATTGCTCCTGATAGTTTCTCAAAACAAGCGAAAATCTTAGTGTCACAAAAACTTTTGTTTCAGGAATGTATGAGGGGGGGGACGAAAACAGTAAATTCCATTTACAGCCATGTTGAATGACCAGGTCTCTTCCTCCTCAAGCACATGAGAAGATAGTGGCAATGGGTTTAGAGAACTCTGAAGGATGGAGTTTACCATAACCTCTGGAATTTCAGTAAATTCTTGAGAATCATCTAGAATCCACAAGGGATCATCTCCCTGTTCCAAAACTTGGTTTGGAAACAGGAAAAATGTTACCCAAAAGATCCCTCTGCATGGAAGGCTGGATAGAAGGAACATATCTATTCTGTGTTATAGCACTGGGAGTGAAGAACTGTCCGCCTGAGATTACAAATTCTTCTCTTCTCTCTTTGGTCTCTTAGATGGAGGAGGATTAACCCTCAGCTCCCTTGATGACCTTTCCTGTTGAACTTGTGACTACTGTAGAACCTTATCACTTGTACATCCAGGTGGCTACATAAATGTTCTCTCTTTGAGGGATAAGCTCCAAATAACAAAAGGATTGAAAGGGTGCATATGAAAGGAAGGGACATTGGTTCGAAGTATGTCTTAATGCACACACACTGCTTCCCTGTGGTGTAACAACTAGGTAATGTTATGAAAGAGGGTAGTCAAACCTATTCCTAGCACATGACCCTGATTATACCTATACCCAGTTATCTCATGTCTGTATCCAGTGATAAGTGGTCAGTCAATGACCTGTCACTTATTGAGAGAACTTACCTCATAAGTAGAAGTATTAGAATGACAGTTAAACATTGGGGAAGATGCATTATAATGTCTCAGGAAGGTGCTGCTCCTTTTTCTTTTATTTGGTGGAGCAGACTCAAACCCTTCACAAATGTCTGTTGCTATCTTACATGTTGTAACACTATTTCTCTCCTTGAAGATGCTATCTCTGTTTTAAATCGGAAGATGCAGTCAATTCCATCTTCTCCAGGAAAGGTACAAGGTACAACTCCTCCTTCATTTGTTTTGGAAAGCGCACTCGATTTCTTTAGAAACATTTTTTGCTACCTCACAGGTAGCATCAGTATTTCTAAGTGAGATTTAATTGATCCTGAAGAGGAAGAACATGCTTCCTTCCTATTCCATTACATGTGATGACTTTCAGCAAATTCTGAGGTGCCATCTGACCACTGGCAACATATAGGACATGCATCTATTTGTGTACATTTTGTATATGATAAACAAATTGAGTGTCCCATGGGTAAAACTGCTATAACTGGATAATATTCAAGAACCCAAATTAGTGAATAATTTTACTGTCACAATGTCATTTGCCTTTATGTTAGGAGAGTGGGTGGGTGGTTCATTGTGTAAAGAATGCACTACTGAAAATTATCAATGTTAATCTCATCAGTTTTACAAATTTGATAAGTATGCACAAAGGTTTAAAGTTCACTACAAAGAACTATTAATGACAGGCCTTGGTTACTAGCATGGAACCACTAAATTTGTAGACATTTTTTCTTCACAGTGTGTCCATGCGTTGACGCAACGATTGTATGGAAATGAACCAAGATGCTCTATAAAGCATGAGCTGTTAAGGTAGATCAGGCTTGGTTGATGCACGTGTTCTAACAAATCTCTAAAACAGGAAGTTGGTGCATCTAACATGGAGGAGGATTTTTCCTTACAGAACAGTAAGCTTAATAACAAAGAGAGGTAGAGCTATTAGTGACATTAAACTATAGGTTTCTGAAACTTAACTGAATTCTTTTTTACTTGTTCATAATGAATGACTGAATTTTTCTGAAGTGTTAGGGAATAAGTGACATCAGTGATGAAAAATTGGGAGCCATGACTCAACCATGCCTAAATCATGTTATAGTGAGGTACATTACAGTAGGTTTATCTTTTATTTCTCATTATCTAAACAATACACCTGTTAAACATGCCACCTCCTCTACACACAGACAGTTTTTTTCATTAAGTTTAGTACTCCTAGTGGGCAGCCACCCCTTTGATGTGGCTTGTGGCAAGCATATTAGGAAAAGAAATTCAAATTTACCACTCACAAGAAGACACTTTGCATCTAATAAGTCTTTAAAACCAATTTTTAATTCATACTGTATGCTACATAATCCTATGATCTTTTCCAACATCTGTTTCAAGTTATTTGGTTTTTGATACCAAGATAATTGCTGGTGGAAGTACATTATAACATATACAACTACAGGTAATATCCAAATCTACAAATGCCGACAGGAAATGGGCTCAATGTTGTGAAAGGGTTTGATCACACAGCTATTGTTTTCTTTGTTGATTATGACAGAAGGTAACTGTCATGAACATAACTAGGTCAACAGAGGTTAAATATAGCTTGTGGATTCACACACAAAAAGAAATAAATATTGAACAAAATAGGGTATCAGGCAAAGACGAAATTGCAGTACAATAAGCAACATATAAAAGTTTCACATATCACCACATAAAAGGATCATTCTTAATTGAGAAACAGTTCAAGTTATTCAACCCAATGAGAGCTGTGAGAGTTCAAAAATTCTTACCAAAATATTTGATGTTGGAAAGACTCAAATAAACAACATCATAACAGATAAGGAGAATATTCTGCAGCACTTGGGAAAATGAAGAATAAAAGAAGAATGATTCTGAATGCTAAGTGATGTCTGTACTAAAATTTAAATGACAAGGTTTTGAATGGTTTTGCACTGCATATGCCAAGAACATCCCACTCACAAGTCAATTCATTCAAGAAAAGGCAACAATTTTATCAGTTTAAATGAGATAAATATTTTATGCTTAGTCATTAAAAACTATTAATGTATGTTCAGTATTCTTACAACAAAAATAATCTTCTGATATTCAATGTTACTTTTAAATGAAATTATTATCATACTCTACCGCTCTCTCTCTCTCTCTCTCTCTCTCTCTCTCACACGTGTCATATATCATGGTTACGATATTCAATGTTACTTTTAAATGAAATTATTATCATACTCTACCGCTCTCTCTCTCTCTCTCACACGTGTCATATATCATGGTTACGATATTCAATGTTACTTTTAAATGAAATTATTATAATACTCTACCGCTCTCTCTCTCACACGTGTCATATATCATGGTTACAATATTCAATGTTACTTTTAAATGAAATTATCATCATACTCTACCGCTCTCTCTCTCTCTCACATGTGTCATATATCATGGTTACGATATTCAATGTTACTTTTAAATGAAATTATTATCATACTCTACCGCTCTCTCTCTCACACGTGTCATATATCATGGTTACGATATTCAATGTTACTTTTAAATGAAATTATTATCATACTCTACCGCTCTCTCTCTCTCACACGTGTCATATATCATGGTTACGATATTCAATGTTACTTTTAAATGAAATTGTTATAATACTCTACCGCTCTCTCTCTCTCTCACATGTGTCAAATATCATGGTTACAATATTCAATGTTACTTTTAAATGAAATTATTATAATACTCTACCGCTCTCTCTCTCACACGTGTCATATATCATGGTTACGATATTCAATGTTACTTTTAAATGAAATTATTATAATACTCTACCGCTCTCTCTCTCACACGTGTCATATATCATGGTTACAATATTCAATGTTACTTTTAAATGAAATTATCATCATACTCTACCGCTCTCTCTCTCTCACATGTGTCATATATCATGGTTATGATATTCAATGTTACTTTTAAATGAAATTATCATCATACTCTACCGCTCTCTCTCTCTCTCACATGTGTCATATATCATGGTTATGATATTCAATGTTACTTTTAAATGAAATTATCATCATACTCTACCGCTCTCTCTCTCTCTCACATGTGTCATATATCATGGTTACGATATTCAATGTTACTTTTAAATGAAATTGTTATAATACTCTACCGCTCTCTCTCTCTCTCTCTCTCTCTCTCTCTCTCTCTCTCTCTCTCTCTCTCTCTCTCTCTCTCTCTCTCTCTCTCTCTCTCACACATGTCATATATCATGGTTATGATATTAAATGTTACTTTTAAATGAAATTATCATCATACTCTACCGCTCTCTCTCTCACACGTGTCATATATCATGGTTACGATATTCAATGTTACTTTTAAATGAAATTATTATCATACTCTACCGCTCTCTCTCTCTCTCACACGTGTCATATATCATGGTTACGATATTCAATGTTACTTTTAAATGAAATTATTATCATACTCTACCGCTCTCTCTCTCACACGTGTCATATATCACGGTTACGATATTCAATGTTACTTTTAAATGAAATTATTATCATACTCTACCACTCTCTCTCTCTCTCTCTCACGTGTCATATATCACGGTTACGATATTCAATGTTACTTTTAAATGAAATTATTATCATACTCTAACGCTCTCTCTCTCACATGTGTCATATATCATGGTTACGATATTCAATGTTACTTTTAAATGAAATTATTATCATACTCTCTCTCTCTCTCTCTCTCTCTCTCTCTCTCTCTCTCTCTCTCTCTCTCTCTCTCTCTCTCTCTCTCTCACACATGTCATATATCATGGTTTCAATATTCAATGTTACTTTTAAATGAAATTATTATAATACTCTACTGTTCTCTCTCTCACACGTGTCATATATCACGATATTCACCTGACCAAATTTTAAATTTCCATAATCATGGTCTTGCATCATATCGAGGTGTTCCTTGAACAACTGCTGTGTGGCCTTATACACCATCTCATATTGATCCTGTCAGTAGGAAAACAAGTTTTAACAATTAAAAAAACAAGACAATGTAATGCAATTTAAACTCGCATTGCATCCCTGCAAAACAGATATTCTTACACACATTATGCTGCTGAAAGGCTAAGTACTATGTTAAACTTGGCAATATATATGTACAGTTTTACTGGAAAATGGTGAAAATTGAAATTGATTGAGAACTTTTAAATGTAAGCTGAAAATCGATCCAGAAATATGAAGTTCTTCAAAAGTTAAAGGGTTGAAATGAAATTCCTAATGTTTATGACATATGATATGTATATATGTTTTAGTGTATATGTATGTATGTGTGTATGTGTATGTGTGTGTATATATATGTGTGTATGTGTGTGTGTATATGTGTATATGTATATATATGTATATGTGTATGTATGTATGTGTATGTGTGTATGTATGTGTATATATATATATATATATATATATATATATATATATATATGTATGTATGTATGTATGTATGTATGTATGTATGTATGTATGTATGTATGTATGTATGTATGTATGTATGTATGTATGTATGTATGTATGTATGTATGTATGTATGTATGTATGTATGTATGTATGTATGTATGTATGTATGTATGTATGTATGTATGTATGTATGTATGTATGTGTATATGTTTGTATGTGTATATGTATATATATATATATATATATATATATATATATATATATATATATATATATATATATATATATATATATATGCATTTGTATGTATGTATATATGTTCTTTTATGTTTACAATGTTTTACTCTATATCAGTATTTTAATTTAGATGTATGGACTATGCAGTCAGAAATAAAGAATTCTTATCTTCTTATCTTATCTTATCATGACAGGATGTGATGTGATTATACAGACATAGGTTAACACTATATGCCCATCCATAGATATGGAAGCACATAAAAAACCTTCTCTGGAAATGTAAAAAGTCCTTTTTCTTATCTGTGGCATTTTGATTTTGCAGGTTTCTGATCCAACTTACTTCTGATATTAAACCTATAGGTTTACTTAGAGAGGGTATGTCTGTCCATCTGTGTGGGTGTCTGTGTTTGCATGCATGCATGGCACAACAGGACAATCCTGGTCATAAAGTGGAGAAAAAATAGTTCTATGAATGCTTTAAGAATACTTGCAGAAACCTTTAAGAACATAAACCCTTCCAAATAATGTAAAAGAGAAAAGAAAAAGAAAATATGTTAATATGCATTAAAAGGTATGTAAAATAATGGATAAATGTACAAAAATATAAAATTCTTAAAACATTAGGTCTAAAATTTCTTTCTGCATTCTTAAAAAAACCCCTAAATTTTATCTACTGGTAAAGCATCCAAAGCTTCTTCATTGAGTTTACATCAGAATCTTCCACTTGATTTAAATTTTTACACAAATCTAGTATTTTCAATTTAATTGGAAAAATAAATTTAGTAGACCTGAACATTTCATCAAGCCATTACCTTTGGCAGATGTGATTTTACATTTATGGTTTTTTATTTTATAAGGAAAACACATTTGCAGAAATCTAAATCTGCAGGCAAGTTCCTTCATAAATTCCACAACAAAAATAGAACGTGTGAAAAAACTCAGTTTTAGTAACTTTTATTGTAACAATCTTAAAAATAAATTATTTCCAATTATTAAGTACTTTGCTAAAGCTTTTCTTGCATCATCTGTCATGATTTATATTGTAATACATTTTACACACACACACACACACACACACACACACACACACACACACCACACACAGAGTTTATTTACTGACCCTTAAACTCAAATATGTTTATCTGCAGGACTAATTCTGCACAAAGCTAACACCTAGCACAACAGAGCCTAACTGAGAGAAAAAGAAAACTGCATAAAGTAAATGATACAAAACTAACTTCAACCTTATATCTTCTGACCATAGAAATGGAAAACCACAATCTCTGGATAGAGAGAACAAAAAATCTGGATAAAACAAAATCTGGATACAGCAATCTACCAGGACTAAGAAGAACTTGTGTGCAAAAATAATGACAGTGACCTTGAGGTTTTATCGTATTTACTGCCTAATATATAATGTAGTGTGCGCATTTTATTTATGTACATGCAACAGAAGTCTTAGAAAATATATATATATATATATATATATATATATATATATATATATATATATAGATAGATAGATAGATAGATAGAGATATACACATATACACACACACTATTTCAAAATTGACTAAACGAAAAATAACTGTTCTTGAAAACTTATCATGGTAATTAATCTGGCATTAAAAATGATGGATAACGTAAAGTGTACAAAAAAACTGTCTGAATTTAACATTTTAATTTTACGACAAATTATTAAACAAGCCATATGTATCATTATTGTCACATACATTTTTTTTTATACAAATAGGACAGGCCATAGCAAAAAACCTTTTATCACAATTTCTAAATGTGTATATGGTATACAGTGTCACAATGACACCTTTTGACTGAACCAATTCAAAACTCAAATGTATGCTCACATCTACAAATTTGACTTACAGATGATGGCTGCTTATATGTATGCCAATGTACCTTGCTCAACTTGCTATTGTTTCATTTGATGTACCTTTTTACTTAAAACCTTAAATTATGACAGAATTAAATTTGTAATACATGTCATTGTTCAATATATCCAAAACTTTAGTAGGCAAAAACATCCTTGGATACATCATAATATTGTTTTGTACAGATAAATATGGTCTAAGTCTTTTAGACAAAACAGAGCAGGCAATATATACAGGTGCAGCATGGCACGCATCTTGCTTTATGAACTCAAGAGCTATATGCTATGAAAATTTATATGTAAAATGGCACACATGGCAGCCAATACAAGTATAGTGCAGCATCGCCAATAATACTTGTGAAGTGAATACTAAAATACAAGTTACTTATAGGAAAGGCCAAATGACTGCCTGTACAGGTAAAATCACTCAAACATTCCTTATAGTAACTATGAAGTTGATGTTTTGACTAAATAATGCATTGAAAACTTACCTGCATGTATCTAACTGCACCAGAAACTATACAGGTATAATATCAATTCTAAGATACTGCTACCAGCAGCACAGGCCAAATAACTGCCTATCCTGTATCAAGAGGAGAACACTCTATCTAAATTTCACTCTGTGTACAGATAATTTTTATCGTTGTTGCTAAAACTTTTAACCTGTGAGAACTTGATTTGTATGGTTGTAATAGTTCTCCTGTAATGATTGGGGTAACATATTTGAATAAATGTGGAAATATATCTCTTAGCTGGAATTAAGTTCCTGCATCACTAACAGTCATATACATGTTAATTTACAAGGTAACCAATTTTGTAAACATTTACAAACTGTAAACTAAGCTATTTATGCATGTAAATGATACAGCCTTTAAATCTAATGACTGGTATTCCTCTTGACACATTTTAGATGTTTTACAGTAAGATTATGGTATTCCTCAGGAGTATTTTAGAAGCTTACTGTATGACTGATTGTGGTATTCCTTGTAATATATTTTTGATGTGTTAAATTAAGATTATGGTATACCTTATGACATATTTTAGATACTTTACAGTAAGAATGACTGGTATTCCTCATGATATATTTGAGATACTTGCATTAAGACTGACTGTGGTATTCCTTGTAATATATTTTTGATGTGTTGAATTAAGATTATGGTATTCCTTATGACATATTTTAGATGCTTTACAGTAAGAATGATTTGTAGTCCTCATGATATATTTGAGATACTTGCATTAAGACTGACTGTGGTATTCCTTGTAATATATTTTAGCTGTGTATCCCTTATGACATATTTTAGATGCTTTACAGTAAGGCTGACTTGTATTCATCACAATATTTTTAGATGCTCTACATTAAGACTGACTGCGGTATTCCATATTACATATTTTAGATGCTTTAAGGTAAGACTGATGTATTCCTCATGACAAATTTAGATGCTTTACGGTAAGACTGACTGGTAATCCTGATATTTAGATGACTTTTAGCATGACTTGTAGGGGAAACTTTTTACTGATTTGGTTTATGTTAAAAGCACACATTAGTTTTTGCATGTATTCATTGGCAATTCATAATTTCTAGGGCTTATCATATGACAGAGGATGAAAAGCTGTTATGACTGAACTTTCCAAGTAACAGTGGCATCAGTGGTGCACAATTCAAATGTTTACATGCCCCATAATTAACCCTGATTTGAAGCATGCTGTAATGCAAAATTTTTGTCTACAATAAAAGCATAAATAGAAGAAAGGACACAGCCTGCAAGCAAAATATGTTCACAGGCCATATGTTGTACATCTCTGCAAGACGCAGAAGACACAAAAATGCAAGCAGCTGTCTCATGAGCAATGGATCACAAAATACTTAAATTAAGCAGATGTCCAAGATAACCGATATCTATCACATTATTCTGATTTACTTACTGGTGTCTGTATCATAGACTGCCGCTGCTCTCGCATGTGTTTGATTATTTTGTATAAATCAAAATCCGGTGTCAATTTCTGCAAAGAAAAAATATTTATTCATTCTGAATTCTTTAAAGATTCAATCACCATAAAATATTGCAGACCTAGACCTGATGATAATAATGTGCCCACAGATCGGGATGTATGATATTTGTGGTCAAGCTGTATTATACATGTGCAAATAATTTATGAAAAAGTGAACCTAAGTGACCCATTTCCTGTAACCATTTCATGACACTGAACATAAAGATTATAAAATTTATTGCTGGGTAAAGTGTATATTCTCCATGCATCATTATAAAATCTTTGTTAAACCCTTAGGTGGCCTTGATTTCAGCAGAGACCTTAGCTTTAAATAGGATAACTTGTTTACTGGTTATCTCTGGTTATCTGTACTATTGTGGAAATTGATGCTATGATATAGTTGCAAGTATGAATCAAATTTTTACTCATCCTTGAGCAAATATCTGAGTGCCAATTCAGGAATATTAAGTTCACTATAAACTTCGGAACTCACACTCCTTTATGAACCATATCTGTGAAACAGAGCTTTTCATGTAGCAAGTACTCTTTCTGAATAATTCCCCATGCTATTTATTTCATTTGTTTTATTTGTGGAGTTTAATACCATTTTGCAGTACATTATAGACTACATATGGCTATAGTATGTTTGGTGGAAAAACCCAGGAAGAACCACTGACCCACATTAAGCTACTGGCAAGCTTTCTAACATAACTACAATTTTGAACTTGAACTCACACAGATAGTAGGCAAAGTTACATTTCTGAACCTCAAAAAGCTTGAAAGACAAGAGTCAAGGAAAGTGTCATGGAAAATTAAGTACACATATATGACCTTGACCTTGGTGACAGGACCCATACTATAAAATATGACAAATCTAGTGATTATGTATGAGCATACAAAGCTTCACCATTATTCAAAAAAGGGTTTAAAGTTGCAGAGCAGAAGACAAAGTTTGACAGGGTTCATACAGATCTGAAGACATTTTTTTCAAAGAATTTACCAACATTTCAAGAGGCATTTTTTTTCTCAATAAAATACCAACATTCTGAGCAAAGTAACTATCTGGAAACATTACTTGGAAATGTTGGTCTTTATCTTTCCCATGAATGACATTAATGGCATATAGTTTAGGTTCTCAAAGTCCACATTGTTTCTGGTTTTACATCATCATCCTTTGCTACACAAATATCAATAATGCCTTAAGAATGAGCAGTCACTAATGATGGCACAAATATCAATAATGCCTTAAGAATGAGCAGTCACTAATGATGGCACAAATATCAATAATGCCTTAAGAATGTGCAGTCACTGATGATGGCACAAATATCAATAATGCCTTAAGAATGAGCAGTCACTGATGATGGCACAAATATCAATAATGCCTTAAGAATGAGCAGTCACTGATGATGGCACAAATATCAATAATGCCTTAAGAATGAGCAGTCACTGATGATGGCACAAATATCAATAATGCCTTAAGAATGAGCAGTCACTGATGATGGCACAAATATCAATAATATGTGAAAGACAGTCACTAATGGCAGCTCGATTATTAATAATGCCTGAAGGCAGAGCAGTTAATAATGGCAGCAGAATTATCAATAATGCCTGAAGACAGAGCAGTCACTGATGATGGCACAATTATTAATAATGAAGCTGCTAATTACAGCAGTGGGTCAAGACCAGAAGTCTATGATATTGCTATAATGTAAAGAGAAATTGTGATCATGCACTGCATGAAACACATAAGCGGATAACCCCTATTAGTTTAGTTTTCTGACCAGTTCCACTGAATTCAATATGAAACCCCAAATTTGGACCAGGGGGCCCCGAGTAGCCGAGTGGTCTAAAGCACTGACCGTTACAGATCACTGCCATCTCACCTCTGTCTGCATGAGTTCGAGTCCAGACTCGGCTAACGTGGGTAAGTGAGAAAGCCTGCCAGTAGCTTCTCGTGGGTCGGTGGTTCTTCCTGTGTTTTTCCTCCACCATTAATACTGGCCGCCATGTATAGCCTATCTTGTGCTGAAAAATGGCATTAAACACTATAAAAACAAAAACAAATTTGGACCAAACCCAGACAAGCTAAAATATCCAGATTTGAACACAAAATAAAATTGCAATAATCTTTCATCAACTCTAATGTAATTTGGATTTTAATAGTACCTTTAAAAAAAGTTCAGTCATATCTTTGCAGTGCCTGGAATGTGGCAGTTTACATTGATGTCTAGCTCTGGCACATCATGCAGCAGACATGTAGCATCATGTCCCACTCACTCACATTATTCTGACACCAAGCTGACCAGTCCTAACACAAACCTCTTAACCCTTTTCCTCATAGATGTATGGCTTTTTAGCCCTTCAACACGCATGTAGCAAAGTTACCCAGTGCAATGTACCACACATAGACATGATAAGCAGTGAAGCGTATGTTACATTTAACAGCAATTTTAAACATTTTATGTTTCTGGTACACATATATTATATCTGGAAAGATTTAAGAGTTAAATATGGTCATTATAGCTGGATAATATTTTTTCACTAAAGAATTTTGTATGTGCTTTAAAATCTTGAGAGAACTCATTCACCATCAAGTCAGTGAAGCCGCATGACTAACCATAGCTGCCATTTCAAATACTCAAAATTTACAAGTTCTTTGTCTGCATCTACATCACTAAATCAGCTGAATTTGATAATTTATAAAACTAATGGCTTTCTACATAAGTACAAGAGCCTTTAACTAAGTTATTAAAGCTTTCATAGTTGTGATTCTAATCGTGAAAACTCGAGCAAGTACTGAACGATATCCGGAAACCGCCATTTTAGAGACTACTTACTTTAAATAGATTTCGACCAGAACATAAACAATGACCATGTGATCTGACATAATGGTCATTCACAATAGGGTGTTTTCCCCAAAGGTAGCAAAACGAAAACCTGTTCGAAATGGTTGTTGATTACAGAGGCATCAAAAAGTGCTTGTATGTGAATCAGGTAGAGGCAGCGTCAAAAGGCGCTTGTATGCGAATTGGGTACAGGCATTGTAAGGCGGTTGTATGAGATAAAGGGTTAATACTGAGTGCAAAGTGTGGCAGCTGCCAATACCATTTTTATAAGCCTTTGGCATGACTCAGCAAGGGTTCAAACCAACAAGCTCCTTCATCTGAGGTGGATGCTCTAGTCACTTAGGCCAGCAGATTGGTCCTCAAAAAATCTAATACATATTTTGGTGAATTAAAATGTTTTACATTTTCCTCTGTGAACACAATAGGTCTTCCATTTCTGGTCATATTTCTTCATACATTAATTCTGCAGTTTTGTTAAATAATTCAATACAGTCTGTTACTCTATAAATTATAGGGTTATATCTCTTTACATAAACATAACCCTAATGGAATGTATTTGGCTATTTTTTTTTGCATCAGATTGTTCCTCAGGCAAAATAATATCTTGAGTTCTGCTTTGTAGATCAGTGCTCCACATCAGCTTTGGTTAGGTTTGCTTTTGATATCACATCAATGATACACATTGCCTCTAGCAAAATTCCATGTCTGTTGGACATTACACAGCTATTCCATTGTGTATTAACTTCACTTTTAGATGTTCAATCTGGCACAATGATAATTCAAAAACCACAACCTATGGAACTTTTGTCTCCTTTTCTTACTGATGAAGCTGAAAATCCAAATCTAAATGGATGGACAGACACTCAATGGTTTTCAGACCATAGCATGAGCTCATTGAGCTTTTGGCGAGATGAGCTAAAAAAAACTATCCAGCTGCAACTACTACTTTGTAAATGTTTTATTTTTTAACTTAATTTTAAAAACCTGATATTAAGATATACAGTCATAGGCTTACCCCTGTCTGAAGTATATCCCACACATAGTCAATGGCACAGATGGTCCCTGTCCTACCACAGCCAGCACTACAGGAGGATAAAAAAGATAAATTTACACAATAAACAACATTTTGAGGATTTATTTTCACCTATAAATGTTTCATGAAGATGTAACTTTTTTATAATTTTTTGGGAAGTTTCATTTTTAATCCTTCTTTAAAATTTCTACTGAATTACTAAAGTGTGAAATACCAATTGAGTTTCAAAAGAAACCTTGCCTCTAAATATATAATAAATGACTCCAAGTAAATTTCAACTAGGTCACAGTGATTTACTTTACCTGATGAAAATCTTTAGGAGCAAAAAAGCTAATCTTATAAATCTTGTGGGTTTTTTCTAAACTTTACACTTATCAAAACACCCAGCTCATAAGTAATGCTTATAAATCTGGTCACAGTGATCAACATTTTGTCTAGAATATAATTTAAAAAAACTGATTCAAATATTTAAACCTTTAGGACATAAGCAAACTTAACCAAAGCCAACATTCTGAAGATTTCAAGAGCAGAAAACCTGACTAAAGATCTAAACTCTAACTTTCAAAAGTCTTTCTTTGAAATATAAACAAAAATAGTAATTTCATAATTTTCAACACTACATTATCACAAATTTAGAATCATTGAAAAATGACACATTGCCATGGTCCATTGTTTGTGTGAAGACTCTTACTAAAAACACCCTATGGTACAACTAATTTCAATTTTTATACTACTTGTATCAATAGGATTCTTTAATGCAGCATCTCCAATTTATATCTAGGGTGGTTTTAGAGTTATATTGGAAATTATGTGATGTGATTATGATTTTTAACGTAGCTTTAACGATTTTTCAGTCATATTGCTACAATGTCTGCAGTGTGGCAGTTTATAGTGATGTTTAGTACTGGGGCATTATGCCGCAGACGTGTAGCATGATGTCCCACCCAGTCACATTATGCTGACACCAGGCTGACCAGTCCTAACACTATCCTCTTAATGCTGAGTATCAAGCAAGGCAGCTGTTAGTAAAATTTTTAAAAGTCTTTGGTATGACTGGGGATCGATTCCACAACCTCCCGCATCTGAGGTGGATGATCTAACCACTAGGCCACTGGAGTGGTTATATTGGAAATGAAATGTTTATGGACAGACATAGAGAGAATGACATAGTAATAGAAACATTCATAAATACCAAGGGGACCCAAGAAGACAGAGTCATCTATATCAATACCTGACCAAATGTATCCTAGGAAATGGTTTGTTTAAGATTTCCTACATACAAACTAATTATGAAGGCATCAAGAGTTTTGCTCAAGAGTGCACGGTGGATGACAATGAACAGAAAGACAAAAAATCTTACAAATATTGCAACTGAAAAATTGTGAATAGCAAAAGGCACATCTACGTCACTAATCTAATAAGAGTATCTAATTTTCATAAAAATACTCTTACAGTTTCAGAGTTTTGCCCCCAGAAACAAATGCACATAATGGACCAACTGATGGGCAAGTGAACAAAATACAAAAAATACTTAAAACTGATTAACTGTGAATAGCATAAATGTTGTCAAATTAAGTAATTACTTATGAGCTTAAAACTCTATGCAGCTTAACAATTGTATATATTCATTTATAAGTCAAACTAGCAAATAACAAAGGTCCTGATTGCTGTAGCATAATGTGCCTGCAGATAAGGGTCTATGTTGTTTGTTCTTCTGATCACTGTGAACAAATTGCACAGACCCAGATCTGCCAGAGTATTATGTGATGGCAGATCTGGGTCTTTGCAATTTGCAGTTGGCCTTGTCTTATAAGCAAGTACAGACATTCTAGTACAAATAAACCCACAAAATTTCATTTGTCTACCTCACATTATTTCTGCACAATGATGTTTGCAATGTTTTTGTCCCCAAAAAATGTTTAAGTTTCAAGATCTGTAAAATAAAAAAACATCAATTGTGGTAAAAGAAAACCTAATAAAGTCATCTACATTTTAATAGAAAAAAGGCAACAAAATATCATTTGTCTGCTTTTTTTGGCTTAATTATACTTATTAGGTTTTTGTTACAATGTCTTTATTAAAAAAAGTTTAAACAATTGTAATAAATTGAAAAATTGCTATAAATGATTGACAGTCTAATCAGGTCAACAACTTATTAATACAAATAAAAATACCTAATTATTTTGTCATCCTCAAGTAATTTTTACTTTAATGCTAGTATCATGCTTGTAGTAAAGAAGTCCTTAAAAAAACCCACAAACATAAAATAAGGCAATTTGTTGAGTTTCCAGAAGTTGGCTGACTTGATATATAACCATCCAATCAATATGTATATCCCCATTAAAGAGACCCAGGCATAGGATTCAAACTTTGCTGTGTACAGCCAAAGTCAAAACTCACTAAAATTTCCATTCTGGAAACATGGTAGGTAATTAAGGCCTATTAGGTCCAAGTTGGCCAGCAAGTCTGAAAGATCCTTGTTGTGACCTATATTCACTCCACTATGATGCCTGAATGTGTCATGAATCATGCAGCAACATAACTGGAGCATACATTTTCTCCTCAAAAAGTTTAGCTACCTATATTGTTGGACAGGTTTTGAATTTTTAGAGGCTTTTGTACCTTTATCACCAAAATACAATAGTATATCACAAGTCTTTGTATCCACCAAGCATCATTTGAATGAATTTGGAAAGACCTTCATGTCAGGATGAAGTTTGTTTCAACCTTTTAGTGGGTTTTGAGAGGAGGTGAGTGTGTGTATGTGCATGTTTTTAACATAGCTTTAAAAAATTTTCAGTCATAGCGCTACAATGTCTGTAATGTGGCAGTTTATAGTGATGTCTAGCACTGGTGTATATTATACCACAGAATGGAGCACTATGTCCCACCCAGTCACATTATCCTGACACCAGGATGACCAATCCAAACAATAACTTCCTAATGCTAAGCACATAGCGAGGCAGCTATTAGTACCATTTTTATAAGCCTCTGGGATGACTCTGCCAGGATTTGATCCCATGACATCCCACATCCAAGGCGGATACTCTAACCAATAGGCCACCAGAGCAGTCAAGTTGCTTTTAGTATACCAGCCATACTGAATGACAGATTGGCATCCAATGAACAAATTCAGATACTTCTGCACATTGGTAAAGCGATTTATGAAATGTTATAAGGCTAAAATGGAATGTGTTTCCTACAGCACTGGTTTTAAAATTAGGTAGGTAGGTAGGGATTTTTTAAATATATATGACAATGATTAGTATATATAATGTACTAAGCACATAAAATGCTGAGCTAAACTGACTCAATTATATGCAAAAATAAATTTTGGGAAATATTTTTTTCTTGGAATATTTTTTAATCCTAGGGGAATAAAACTGTTAGGGCTGGCAATGAAAAATATGGATGTAGGCAGATGAAAACACGTTGTGGGAGGAGGGCCTAAGACTGAAAACACGTTGTGGGAGGGGGACCTAAGACTGGAAACACATTGTGGGAGGGGGCTTAGACTGGAAACACGTTGTGGGAGGGGAGCCTAAATAGCAACTATTCATGATAGACAAATGATCATACATTAATTCCACTTGGCTTTATGGCCGGCCATGCGAGCAAAAATAACTGCTCATGGTCATTGGGAATGTCATGAGATATGTTGTTTTTGTGTCAACAACCATGTCATAAGGCTTCAAATTTCTTGCAATATTGGCCTTCTTAGAAGCAAGATGGCTTGGTTTTAGAGAAATTAAACCTACTGTTGATTCTTTTAGTGATTCCAATTATTAAATTCCAGTACATGCAATCTTAAAAGCTGTGTAAAACCATGACTACCATATATATATATTCATATATATATATATATATATATATATATATATATAGATATATATATATATATATATATATATATATATATATATATATATATATATATATATATATATACTCATTTACAAGTCAAATCCAATCACTGACAACATAGACTCACATTTGACATCCCATATTGTATTGGTAGATCTTGATCTATGTTATTTAGTCTGAACACACTGAGTAGACCAAGCTTTGCCAATCTTTTTTGCAACGGCAAAACTGTGTTTACACAGTCTGCAATTGGATCCAACTTCTAACTGAGCACATACGATACTTTACATCAAGTAAAGATAAATTATACCTGCAATGAATGACAGCTGGTGGTCGTTTAGTTGCAACAGACTCGTGGTCTTTCCTCATTCTCCTCATCTCTGCAATCATTTCAAGAATGGTCTCAATATCTTCAGGAATGTCATGATCTGGCCATCCATTGTAATGCAGCTGAATTAAGGTATGGGTCTCACCATTATATTTTGCTTCAAAATTTCTCATTATGTAGTGTTCTGATCTATTTTCTTCTTTTGTCTGAAAGATATAAATTCACGTAATTTTGTGACATTACCCAAACACAAACATGGAAATTACATGTGTTTCTTGAGTTTCTTGTTTCTCATGTCTATAGGTATTTGATTTTGGGTGGGGGATAAAAACTAATTCTGATTTGATACATATTCTACTTAATACTACAATTACATTGCCTTCCCTGTCTTGGACTCCAGTTCCTAGTCCAAGCGAATTATTCCCTCCTCCAATTAGTACTGAAGGTTCAAAACAGAAAAGAACAGGGCCCAGTCTGATTCCTTTGTCACAGCCAACACAGAGAATGCAACCCTACTCTGACATGAATCTAGGGTACAATATATCAGAGTGAGATAGCAAGATGGAATCTTTGCAAGTTTCACATAAACACATACACACACCAAAAAAACTAAATTTGAATAGCAGTAATACATTATGTACTACTGTTGCATTGTTGATTGTTGTTGTAGATTTAACATAATTTTGCAGCACAGGATAGGCTATACATGGTGGTCAGTATAATTGGTGGAGGAAGAACCTTGGAAAACCCCAGGAAGAACCACTGACCCATGAGAAGCTAGTGAACCAGTTTACTAATGGACTCCTGCACAGTTGGAAAAGTCACTCTGTTACCAACTGATGCAGAGAAAATTCCATCAGGACCACACAACCTCCTCTGGGCAAACTGTCAGTCAGAATATTCTTCTTGCTGAAATGTAGAGTATGATCCAAGGCTGGCCAATGAAGAAGGTTCAAGACTTCTACCCAAAGAAAAGGAGCAGTATACCCCCCTAATGCCTGTAGTATGCTATTAAAAACATGTTGTCTGAGGTAACCATAATGCAATGATGGCTTAAAAGTTGACATACACCTGTAAGGCAAAAAGCACTGCCTGCATTTCCAAGCTCTTTTAATGAAGGGTTGCATCTTTCCAGGACCCAAATCCCATAAGTACTACCTTCTCTGGACCTAGGTGAACACCCCATCCTGAATCTGATGTGTTAGTGTACAAGAAAGAGCGGGGTTCTGGACTGTAAACTGGGACTCAGGCCCCAGTTACAATTCTCCCACTAACACAGATGGTAGTGAAAACTGAATCTTAGTGGTATCCAAACTGAGAAAGAGAAAAAGAAAGAAAGAAAGAAATAAAAAAAGAGAGAGAGAAGAGAGAGAGAGAGATAGAGAGATGGAGAGAGAGAGAGAGATGATCTAATGAATGAGATTTTTGTCAAAATTGGTTAGGCCATGTCCAAAATTAGTTGCAGTCAACCAACGAGGGGGGAAACTCTTGCAGAAGATAATCTCTGAGGATGATGGGCATAATAAGCCAGTCATCAAAATACCAGAAGACTAGAATCAATAAAGACTTTCAAGTGGGCTGCAGCTACCCCGATCACCCTGGTAAAGGTTCTAGGGGCAAAAAACACACCAAACAGAAGAACTCCAAATTGAAATACTTCTTGGTAAAGACAAAACCCGAAGTATTTTCTCTGGAGGAAAGACAGGGATGTGAAGATATGCATTCTGAAGACTGTTTGAGACTACCAAGTTGCAAGATATTATGGCATTCCTGAAGGAGACGGTAAGCTCAATGTTTGTGTTCTTCTTTTAAAAAAATATGCTTTAGATAGAAAAGCGAATTAAAACTTACTACCTGCTTTCTACACCACAAAGATCTGAGAATTGAAAGACTGAGTTTGGCCATTATCCAACCCCTCAACTTAGCCAGTGTTTTTGATACCTAAGATTCCAAACTAAGTTCAAACCTCAATATCTGACCTTTGAACAAACATGTATTAAATACAAAAACAACAAAGAAACAGGTGATTAAATCATTAAATCTATAATATAACTAGTTCATATCAGCCAAGAAGTAAAAAGTAATTGAAACTAGAGCTTACACAAAAGACTTTCTCTTGGAAACAAAACGGAGAATATAGACATTCAGGGGCCATAATTCTTTTAAATAGTCATGTGAAATGCTGTAAATAACTCATTCGAGGTTTCATCAATCAAGAGTTTCACATTAACTAGTGAGTGAAATGTAAATATCCTTAGGAAAGTTATGCTGCAAAAAGCAAAGTTTGAAAAATGATTAATCAGGGCCCATAACTTTTTTACCTGATAATGTGAATCATTTTCAATTAAATTTGTTCAAGTTTTTATCAGCATAAAGTTTCATGGCAAATCTAAATGAAATCCATCAACACTTAATAAAAGATTTAGAAAGCTCAAACTAAAGTCAGGAAAATGGACAATTAGGGGTCATACCTCCTGGAAATGAAGTTGTGGAAAAATAAAAATCACCCAAGGTCTCATCTATCAGAAGGCACGTGCCATATTCTCTTGAAATCCAGTATACGCTGGTGAAATGTTCTTGCTGAATCTAGAGTTTGGAGGATGAACAATCAGGGGACATATTTCTCACAAACAAAACTAAATCCATACAAAACGCATTAAAAGTACGAGACAATGTTCATATCAAACTGTATCATAATATGTTAAATGTAATATGTCAAATTTTTATTGAGCTGAGATAGTTACAAGCAACAGCCCATGTGATAATACTAAGCTAATTGTCACAGGCTAGATTTCTATCCAAAACTGGACCCATAAATGGCACATCAAGTTCTTCAAATAATATAACACAAACTGCATCAGATTACACTGTTCCTGAGTTATGCTAGATACATGTATCTAATGTAACAGTGAAGATGAAACAATGGCAATATCTCAACCCAAACTGACCTCAACTGATGAAAACTTCATACAGCATATCTACATGTAATAGTCAATTCACATTCCAAATGGCACCCAGTTATGTGTAAGGATTCATGATCTATTCTTATTAAAAGCAACATCTCAAGAGTCACATTAAGTAAACTATCAAGGGCCATAACTCTATTCAAAAATTGAGATGTGGAAACAAGGTGTGCATGTTTTGGGATTTTAACAAAGATAGTCTGAGTCATATTGCTATGATGTCTGTGATGTGGCAGCTTATGTCCAGCACTGGGGCATCATTTGCTGCCGACATGAAGCATCACGTCCCACCCAGTCACATTATCTTCATACCAAGATGACCAGTCCTAACATTTAACTTCTTAATGTTGAATGCAAAGTGAGGCAGCTGCAAGTACCATTTTTATAAGTCTTTGGTATTACTCAGCTGGGATTTAAACCCATGGATCCCACATCAGAGGCAGATGCTCTAACCACTTAGCTCATATGCAGAGACAAAACCCATAAATATTAACATCTATGGCCATGAGAAAATGTAGACAGAAATTGTATCAAAATATTCTAAATGGTTCCTAAGCAATGCTTGTTACAATAATATTTTGTAGTGGACAGGAAATCTTGATAGAAAACTCCAACAAAATTGGATCTGAAAAGACAAAACATTTAAAGGCCACACACCTATATGTAATATGTAATTCACCAACTAAATGGCACCCAATTTATGTGTAAGAATTGCAGAGCTATGCTGGTTACAAAAAGGACTTACAGACATATAGATGGATGTAAATGGTGATTAAAACATTGATGGGCCCTATAAAATTAACAAAATATTAAGATTTAAATGTAGCAAACATCATGATTTCCATGAACATAGCCTTGTTATATGTTTAATAAATGAGGAACCACTTGGCTATGACAGACTTTTTGTTATGAAGAATCACAGTTGTATTTTATACATACCAGAGTGACCTCAATCTCACCAAACTGCTTCTTAGATCCAACCTCGTCTGGCCAGTACTGCTCACACTTTTTCTGCAAAAGGTATGCATTATTATCAAATTTTGTTCTTTTTTAACTTTTCTACATGGATATGGAAACTAACAACATGGGTCCATGTACTCAAATTGTTTAGCAAAGTGACTTTTCTCCCACGGACAAATAGGGCAAGGTGTTGTGAAATGAGAAGAAGTGAGTTTAAAGTGATTTAAATTTATGATGTTTACAACAGCTGCTTAAAAACAGCCATTTTACTAAACCTCTGAGGTAAATTATATTAAAACAGAAGAAACATTCATTAAACTTTATCAAAACATTAACAGTTCTTTGAATTAATAAAGTTGTTGTTTTGACTATTTAACTACAAATGATGGTTACCTGGAAAACATACTATTGAAAAGAAATGACAGATTTCCCTGATCTGTGGTACAAGTTCTTTCTTCCTACTTGCAGAGAATAAAATTAACAATTAGCCTAAAACTCTGCACTGGGAAATCATTCTCCTGGCTGAAAAAATATGGTGTGCCTCAGGGTACAATCCTAAGATCTATTTGATTTATCTTATTCATTAATGACATGCATTTATATACTGAAAACACTAATGTGATGCAACATCCCACATATGTGGTCAAAACAGCAACACAATCCAAACAGAGTTACACATCAGTAACTGGTGTCAATACAATAGAATGAATATAAAAACACCAAACAAACAATTGCAATGCAAGCAGGAAGATCAAATGATGAATATGTATCTAATGTAGAATCCCATAAAATCCTTGGAGTACATGTTGGAATAATGACACTGATCACACTATGTAATGTCACAGCTAACATTTGTACAAAAGCCTCAAGAAATATATACCAATGCATTCAAGGAAATCATGATTCAACTTACATGTTACACATATTCTGGACTATGGTCCAAAGTATGGGGCTCGAACACTCATATAATCATGCTCCAAAAGCATGCAGTCAGAATTATCCTAGACACTGATACAATGATAACATGTTTATGTCTTTAAACTGGCTGCCTCTTTACAAAAGAATCTCATAATTTTTGGTTTTAAAGCATTTCATAACTAAACAACATTTTACCCAAATTAAATGCTTGTCCAAAACCAGTCATACTATCTCAATGTACACTTTAAGATTAGTATCAAACCAATTTACCAAAGCCACAAACTAATACATTGAAAAAGACATGTACATATGCAACCAAACTGAACTCATGCTGACTAATAACCTGCCATGTTCAAACCAGAATCTATCAGTTACATATATGCCCATACATATATCTCATTACATTTTCTGGCAGCTTCTTCATTTTTATGTGTAGCCATAAATGAACAACAAGCCATTACAATGATGTAAATGTATATACATTTAAAGTTTCAAGCGAAATATCTGTGTGACATTATCCTTAAATTAATATGTTCTTTTTTCTTTAAAATGTTGTCTGCCCCTAAGAGCCTCATGTGAGATTAGCTAAATATGTAGCTAAATAAGTTGTTCCCTCTGATGATGATAATAATAATAATAATAATAATAATGATGATGATGATGATGATGATGATGATGATGATGATGATGATGATGATGATGATGATGATGATGATGATGATGATGATGATGATGATAATAATAATAATAATAATAATAATACAGTTGTATTTTAGGGCATGGTATTTGTTCAATAAAGATGTGTCAAAGGTGATTCTGCATACAGAGGTTACATAGGTACATTGGCCTCTTTTGTCTTTTCTCAGGACTTGTGTGGCTGCATAGTCAAACTGACTACATTTGCTGCTCATGGAAAGATACCATCAATGTGCTTTATGCAAACACCTTTGCAATAGACTACAAGTAAACTTTAGAAAACAATATTTATCAAAACAACCTAATTCAAGAAGTCCTTTTCTAATTAGCTGCAGACAGAGTGTGGACATGAACTATCAGCTGAGGTAGCTTGCAAGACCTGCATAGAGCTGTCATATTTAATAATACAAATCTGAATGGGTGAGCAAATCTAATTCAAATTCCAGGAAATGTATAGATACTCACCACTGAAATATATATTAAAATAATCTTGTTCCCAAAGTGTTTAATTTCACACATATCTTTCCTCAAGTTAAAGTGACAAGTCTGTAAAAAAAATAATTTTCAATAGGCTAGACAAGTTTTTTCTTATGCAAATGAGTGCAGTGAGGTTGTGAGTAAACTTAGGACAGGTCAATTCAATTTAATAGGCTGGACAAGTTTTTTCTTATGCAAATGAGTGCAGTGAGGTTATAAGTAAACTTAGGACAGGTTAATTCAATTCAATAAGCTGGGCAAGTTTTTTCTTATGCAAATGAGTGCAGTGAGGTTGTGAGTAAACTTTAGATAGGTCAATTCAACTATTCAAACCTTTCCAAGCTCCACCAGTTTGCAGGCCATGAAGACAACAATGACATTGTTTTCCCACAGCATTCTCCAGAAATCATCCACTGTATTTGGAAGAGGTCCTTGGCTGGCAATGTAGTACTGAGATGCAAAGTCCACACCCTGCAAGGAAAATGGAAGTTAGTTGTTTAGTTTTAGCAATTCATCTGACCTCAAAAATATTACTGCCACTTTCTTGAACTAAATCAAGAGTGATATTTAGACTGCTGATTCATTTCAAATTATTATATGCAATAAAAAATCCTCATGTTGAGGATGAGGAGTAAGAATAGTGGAGGAGGAGAAGCACAATGGTGATGCTGATTTGTGATAATAATGATCATGAGAATGACAAAAAAGCAGACGAAATGGAAGACAACAAGATACACAGTTTAAGAATGTAATGAAACTACCTGAATAAAATTGGCATTGATATAGTCTGAGCCTGGCTCATCTGGAATCTCCTTGAGAGGAACTCTTGTGGAATCAACTGCAATAAAAAGAGACAGCTATTCTGCGAGGAATATCCTTCATGTGATTCTGACCCTTTTCCAGTAACCACTTCTTCCCATAAGGTCTTCCATTCTCCATACTATATATATATATATATATATATATATATATATATATATATATATATATATATATATATATATATATATATATATATATATATATATATATATATATATAAAATATGCAGCATTATCAACAGACACAATTTTTAACAAATTATGTCATAATATAATTACAATACTTCTTTGCTATAAGGCACTTCATTATAAGACCACTGCTGTTTCAAGGTCATGGATCCTGTTTCAGTATGCAGCAGTCAAATTATATGTACAATGAAATTCATAATAAGGTGATCATAAAATCTCGGGTATAATAAGCAGTTTTTTTCACCAAAAAGTTTCTTTCTAAACTCTGGGTGAATTTTATACCTAGATGTAACTTTACTTAAGTTTTACTGCAGGGCACCAATTACATTATTAAATAAGTAATATATTAAGTATATGAATGAAGTTTATATTATAATGAATAATGAATATTTTGCCAAATATTTTGCCTAAATATCATCAAGATTATTTTTAGGAATGTTCTGTAGGCTATAGTGCTGACTTTGATCAATTATGTGCCAATTAAGCGCTGGCATTCTCAAGAAATCCAGGTGTGCATTATACATAGGTGTTAAGATTTTTGCATTACAGTGAAAGGAAAAAATCTGGGTGCATATTATACATGTGTGCTTTTGATACCCAAGATTTTACAGTAATCATCATTTTAATCTTAGAGGATCAAATGCATTAAACCAATCAGAAACCACTATCAGACTCATTCTAGGAGGTGAGTCTCAGTTTTTATCTTAATCAAGGGTCCACAATACCAACCAGTTACTGTACAGAACCAGTTAACCTCACAATCATTACTTACTCTTGACTATGTGCAGTATATTTTCAACTAACAAAAGCAAACTTTCATATGTATTGTAAGGTATATGCACATACTGCACCTGCAACAAACAAAACCAATGAGCAGAATTTAAAATAAATGAATTAACAGATCATATTACTCATGTACATACAACACCTGCCAATCAAACTGTGTGAAAAGTTCATAGAAACTTATTGGATTCAATTCCAGTCACTCTAAAGACTGAGAGGAATAAGGTACTATTAGACTTGGCTTTCCAATTTATTGTCAAAAGGCACAGGTACTGTACATCTCAAAAATTAATGTTGATTTCAAAATTAAAATTTTAATTTCCTTGATTCCTTAAAATTAATCTCCTTAATGGGAGATACAAGAAAACATTAAAATTTATTTTTTTGGTGGTGGGGATCTGTCTTGTGCCCCTCTCCTCCGCCCGCAATGTAGTAATGTAGCCATGACTGCCATTTGTCTTCAGTTGTATGTAAGATGTAAGAATGACCATCTATGCACAGTAGGACTGAACTATCCTTACAGGACAAAATTAGTCTGATCCAATCCTACACTGACAAAACAACAAAAATCATTTAGCAAAGGAATGTTATGAATCATACAGAGTAACTAATAACTGTGGATATTCCTTTCCAATTCTAATGGATTTGCAATTTAAAAATTACACCAAAACCTTGAGCAAACCGAAACCTTTCCATAACAAAATATTCTGTCAGAAGGGTTTGTGCATTAGATGGGCTTCACTCTGTGTATGTGTGCAGGAGAGGGCCTCTTGTTAGAATTTATCACAAAATTTAAAATTAGGATAAAAGCATTCAAAGCTGATTCAAAATGTAACATTTTTAACTCTAACATTGCTACTGATTATAGCATCAGCATTATTTTTCCATAATATACCATTATTTTCTCTCAAACATAAGTTATTAAAAATAAATTTCCTTCGAATAAATTATATGGTAGAATTTCAACCACCAATAGTATTTAGTGAAATCTCAATTTTTTAAAGATTAGTTATTAAATGATAAAAAATATATTTGCCACTTCAAAAATATGTCAGACCTAAATGATGGACATTTCTACTAAAGTGCCTTAGTGAATTTATTTTTTATTAGTTACCCAAGGGAGTCTTGGAAGATGATAACAAAATCTAGCTGTTTTCCTCTAGTACATTTTTGTAAAATTTGGACCTTTGCTATACATTTTGTATTTTAAAGATCTGATGTGTTGACACACCAAAACACAATATAGTTAAAAAGAAAAACATGTCTGAAGGATAGAATGTCTATAGTACAGACCCCGTGTATTAATTTAATTTAATTATATGTTTTTTTTATATATAAGCCCAGGAGTTAAACATTCACACCTTCTTCATTTTATCCTGAAATGTTGAAACAATTTGCAAAAAAAATAATGACCAAACAAACACATAGGATATTTATAAGTATCTTGTTTTTAATGTCCAACATACCAGGTTATGATATTTAGTTTGGAGCTTATTGTTTAGATATGTCTGGCAAATATACACGATTTTTTAATCTGTGATACAAAGACCAGGAAGTTACATAGCACCATTTATCACTGATGCCTATTCTTGTAAAATACCCTTTTGATTGCCCCAACTACTGTTCTTGTATAAGTTTTAAACAAATTTGACTCTAGTCAAATGTAAACATAGATAGCAATTTAAGAACAAGGAAGTAAAACAATGTGCATGATTATCCATTGGTTTTTGAAACCTCAGAAGTTGACATTTTCCATTGTACACAACTCTGGTGATGTTATAAATGATAATAATTTTTTTTTAGTTAGGATCAGGAATTGCCAAGTAAAACTATATATATATATATATATATATATATATATATATATATATATATATATATATATATATATATATATATATATATATATATATATATCTGTGTATAGCTGTGTGTGTGTTTGTGTGTGTGTGTAGTAGTAGTAGCATGTATATGTCGAAGCAACAACATATTTACTTTCTTTCCTTTCACCAGACGGATACTCACCCATTCATATTTAACACATATAGTCCATATATATGCAATATGTAATTAGTCCCAAATAGATGGGAATTATCACACATAGTCCATATTCATGCAATATTTAATTAGTCCCAAATAGATGGGAATTATCACACATAGTCCATATACATGCAATATGTAATTAGTCCCAAATAGATGGGAATTATCACACATAGTCCATATACATGCAATATGTAATTAGTCCCAAATAGATGGGAATTATCATACATAGTCCATATACATGCAATATGTAATTACTCCCAAATAGATGGGAATTATCACACATAGTCCATATACATGCAATATGTAATTAGTCCCAAATGGATGGGAATTATCACACATAGTCCATATTCATGCAATATGTAATTAGTCCCAAATAGATGGGAATTATCATACATAGTCCATATACATGCAATATGTAATTACTCCCAAATAGATGGGAATTATCACACATAGTCCATATTCATGCAATATGTAATTACTCCCAAATAGATGGGAATTATCACACATAGTCCATATACATGCAATATGTAATTAGTCCCAAATAGATGGGAATTATCACACATAGTCCATATACATGCAATATGTAATTAGTCCCAAATAGATGGGAATTATCACACATAGTCCATATTCATGCAATATGTAATTACTCCCAAATAGATGGGAATTATGCCACTGGTGTTGTTTGTCATTAGTTTGGGGTTTTTTTTGCACTAATCTCTATACCATATACTGTGGAGGTTGTGTCGAGGTGCTCAACCATGTCAGCCATTTCTTTTTCATCTTCTCCTAAACCATCAATATCATCTACAAACCAAAGGCTGGTGATTATTCTTCCTCCGATGCTGATAGTGCCCTTGTGATCATGCAAGGCACCCTCCATGATCCTTTCCAGGAAACTGTTGAAGAATTATAGGAGACAGTATACATCCATGCCTGATTCCAACTGTTGTTGACATTATATATCCCTGCCTAACTTCAAATGTTGTTGACTGTATACATCCCTGCCTGACTTCAACTGTTGACAGTATACATCCCTGCCTGATTTCAACTTTTGTTGACAGTATACATCCCAGCCTGACTTCAACTGTTGTTGACAGTATACATCCCTGCCTGACTTCAACTGTTGTTGACAGTATACATCCCTGCCTGACTTCAACTGTTGTTGACAGTATACATCCCTGCCTGACTTCAACTGTTGTTGACAGTATACATCCCAGCCTGACTTCAACTGTTATTGACAGTATACATCCCTGCCTGACTTCAACTGTTGTTGACAGTATACATCCCTGCCTGACTTCAACTGTTGTTGACAGTATACATCCCTGCCTGACTTCAACTGTTGTTGACAGTATACATCCCTGCCTGACTTCAAATGTTGTTGACAGTATACATCCCAGCCTGACTTCAACTGTTGTTGACAGTATACATCCCTGCCTGACTTCAACTGTTGTTGACAGTATACATCCCTGCCTGACTTCAACTGTTGTTGACAGTATACATCCCTGCCTGACTTCAACTGTTGTTGACAGTATACATCCCTGCCTGACTTCAACTGTTGTTGACAGTATACATCCCAGCCTGACTCCAACTGTTGTTTGAAACCAATCTCCTCTGCTGCCATTGATGCTAGGTGGCTTTGTGACAGAGGTGCTCAACAACCTGAACTAGGTCTGAGCTGATGGTGTACTTTTTTATAGTTGCTCATAAGGCTAAATGTCATACCCTATGAATGGCCTTTTTTGAAATTTGTAAAGACATTGTATATATTTTGCTGATGCTGAAAGTATTTCTCACAAAGGAATCTGTGAAGGAAGATTTATTCTGTGGTGCTCCTTCTTGCTCAGAAGCCTGCCTGCTCTTCAGCAATAATTTTTCTCTGCTTGAGGCTTTAGTCTGTTGAGAATAATCTTCAGGATGACTTTGCTTAGGTGACTGATCAAACTGATGATTCTGTATTTTTGGCATAGCTATAGATTTCCTTTCTTTGGAAGCATGATGACCAAGGATTGAGTCAATGTGGTGGGCCATTTTCCTGTCTTCCAAATCTTGTTGGAGATTGTTGTCAGGACTGAGACTATCTCTTCTCCTCCTGCTTGAATGAGCTCTGCTGGTTATTGTCAATGCCAGCTGACTTGCCCTTCTTTCATGAACTAACTGCAATTTCTTCATGAAGAATGGGGTTGCCAGCAATTTCTTCATTGTTCATAGTGATTGGAACATTATATTATGCTGGGAAAGATTCCTGTTTGCAACAAAAATGTTCATGCTTATGATAGCTACCAATGGTGGTGTGAAACTCTAGTCATTGTTCCAATATTTTGAAACAATAGATATCTGGTTGTCAAATTCAATGAAGGTAAGACATCTTGCAAGAATGTTTGCTAAACAATTAAAAAAAATTTAAGTTTTTTTTTAATTTTCCTCTAAATTGCCCCATCCTCATGGTAGCCTCAGCATCATGGCAGTTGTCTCTGGCTGACCAAACTCATGGTCAATTTGAGTACAGGTACATGTAGCATAAATACAGCTATACATCCACATGCTACTAGATTTGAGTACAGGTACATGTAGCATAAATACAGCTATACATCCACATGCTACTAGATTTGAGTACAGGTACATGTAGCATAAATACAGCTATACATCCACATGCTACTAGATTTGAGTACAGGTACATGTAGCATAAATACAGCTATACATCCACATGCTACTAGATTTGAGTACAGGTACATGTAGCATAAATACAGCTATACATCCACATGCTACTAGATTTGAGTACAGGTACATGTAGCATAAATACAGCTATACATCCACATGCTACTAGATTTGAGTACAGGTACATGTAGCATAAATACAGCTATACATCCACATGCTACTAGATTTGAGTACAGGTACATGTAGCATAAATACAGCTATACATCCACATGCTACTAGGATAATGAATATCAGTGTGAACTGTTTCATGAAACGTGTTTGCTGACAATGGATCCAGATCAAACAAAGACTACCAGTTTTTATTCATAGGTGTTAATTCTATTTTCTATAGGGATTTGACTGATAAATGAATTTTCTAACATATAATCTAATACTCAAATTCATAGATTTTTCATATACATGTACATTATGTAACACATTGTGGAGTGTACTATACAAATATAAATTGTGGATATACAAGTATATTTCAGACTAGTTGTCTTCATTTAATAAAAATTTCTCTATTTTTTCTCTCTGTGTAAATCCAAGTCACTGATGACAGGCCACATAAAAAATTTAACTTTTATACAAAATTTCAATTATTTTCTCTCCCCACTCCCCAATCTAAACATCCACTTATGTTGACAATATTACCTTGGTCCCATTGGTTTTGAAATAAACAGATTGTACTGCATTATGCAAATGGCAACAGTTTTTGAAAATTGATGACAAAATATTGAGGTTGGCAATTTTTTATAAAGCTAACGCAACCCTGGCTAACAGTTTACAAAATTCCCAATTTTTTAAAATACAACATCATGCTTGCAGATTGTTGCCATTTATATTTGACAAACATCCATGAATTAAAATGTATTACGCAGAAGGCATCATATTATTATGTCACTCTGTACTGCTCTGAAATGGTGTGTGTGTTTTTAGATTTTGAATGTAGCTTTAACAATTCTAGTCATATTGCTACAATGTCTCCAGTGTGTGTGTGTGTGTGTGTGTGTGTGTGTGTGTGTGTGTGTGTGTGTGATTTGGATTTTTAATGTAGCTTTAACCATTTTTTAGTCATATCACTATAATGTCTGCATTGTGACAGTTTATAGTGCTGTCCAGCACTGGGCATCATGCTGTAGACATGTAGGATGATGTCCCACCAAGTCAGATTTTCCTGACCCCAGGCCAACCAGTCCTAACATTAACCTCTTACTGCTGAGCACTAAGCAAGGCAGCCGTTAGTACCATTTTTATAAGTCTTTGGTATGACTCGGTGGATGTTCTATCTGCTAGACCACTGGTAAGGAGGTCTCCAGTGTGACAGTTCATAGTAATGTCACAGAGGCATCATTCCAGCAGGTCTCATTATCCTAACACCAGGCCAACCAGTCCTAACACTAACCTCTTAATGCCGAGTGCCAAGCAAGGCAGCTGCTAGTACTATTTTCATAAGTCTCTGAAATGACTTGGCTGGGGTTTGAACTCACAACCTACTGCATCCATGGAAGAAGCTCTAACACTTAGAACACTGTAGTGGTCCATGATGAACTGGAAATGGATTTACATGGGCAGAGAAGATATCTTAAATCTATTTTTTCTAACACTGTTTTCTTATTGAATCTGATGACAATGAATAGTGATGTTGATATATAATGACATCTTTAGCATACATCCAATCAGAAACTGCTATTTGGTTCATTCAGGAAGTTGGCTGGCTCAATTATTACCCCTATAAGCTTTAATTTTAATGGCGAAAAAAAATTCAATATTGCTAATTTTGTTTTATGACTGAACATTTATTTCCAATAAACACCATTTGTTCCCATCTTTTATCAAGATTATTTCGGAAATATTCTATCATAACTCAAATGGAGTATTTCTGGGCAAGATAAGCATTACAACCAAACAAACCTTGTGTTTTATTGAAATGTGGGTATAACCCATTCCAGTCTGTTACAATCATTAATGGTACTTCATTCATGAGAACTTTCCATCCAAAACAAGAGAAAATATTAACTTAATTTTAAATAAGAATCTTGTACCAACACATTTACCAGCTAAGGTAACTGTAAGTTATCACAAGCCAAATAGTATGGGCTCTCAATTCATATCAGTAACTGAAACTGCTCTCCAAATGTGGAATGTTTATGAGTGTTAAATGGCTGTTTTACATGAATGAAATTTTTTTAAAAAAAACAAAGCTTGTAAGATTTTAAAAGTACTCTTAGTAACAGTAAGTATTTTTCCACCATAAAATTATGGTCAACTTCTTTCAATCAGAACATCCTCCTTCACCAACATGGACCTAGACTAAATGGACATATCAGCATGGAGACGTGTTTGAAGGAGGAGGGTTTGGTGAAGCACAGCAATAAACTTAATTTATTTAGCGCCATGGCAAATGGAGTAAAATGCCTTACCCATGGACACAGCACACTAACAGATCCAAGCTAGATGGATTGAAGGATCAAACCTGAACCATTTCAGTTGACAGTCCAGCACTCTAACCACTGAGCCAAGCAGGGAGAGAGGCTGGATTTGAGCAATAATAACATGTATTACATAATCAAAAATTAGCATCACCTCTCCAAAAACTGTATTTTACTACCATTAATATAAATATATTGCAAAAGGTATTTTTGGGTCTGAAAAAGTTAAGATGTAATTGGAGTAAGTTTAGATAGGACAGGATGAATTGAATAATCAGGTAAACAGTTACCACTATCAAGTTTCACATCCATAACAATTGTTAGGGAGGAAACTGAAACACATATCAAACACATATCAAACATAATAGACAGTTGAAAAGATAAATACTGTGGGAGTCAGAAAATCACAGGGAAAGAAATCAGCATTTAGATACCGAGTCATGCCCCTGAAATGATAATGGTTAGTCAACCATATTCCGTATGTATGGAAAGAGGATGTTGGTATGTCTTACAGTATACTGTATAGCAGTATATACTGATACAGAATAAAGAAAATTAAAAGGTTAAGTGGGAGGAAGTACTGAAAGGGAAGTGGTCAGACAGTTCTCTAGAAACAATGTAGCTAGAGCAATAAGTTGTTCTCTGCCATTTTCTACACTTTCCTCACATGACTAGATTCACCATTCATGCCAGAAATAAAATGTAGATTCTGAGAAAATATCTTGCTGATCTACATTGTAGTGTAGTGTCTATGGCGAGGTGAGACACTGTAATGTACTGACTCGGGAAAGATGAGCAACAAATTTTCCACATAAACAGTAATTATCTTCAGTGACTTAGTTCGCAATATATTTTAATGACCCCCATCCCTAAACCCATCAGATCATATGAACATGTGGGAATAATTGGTAGATGGATAGATATGTCTTTTCTTTGTCTGTTAATGAAAATAGGACAGTGGAAACAAAACAGCATACATAAAATGGCAGCACATGTGAAGGATCATCTATGTATTTCTCAAATCAAACAAAGATTATGCAACCTTTGCAAGCTTGCGGACTTGTTTGAAACAGACACTATATCCAACTTCAACTGTCAATTAAATGTAGGGTTTGAGGGAAAAAAAATGTAATGATGTAATACTTACCTGTCTTTATTGTGTTGTTCAACTATCTGTGATGAAAACTACCCTCATCAACATTAAGAGATTTCCATCTTCTCATTTGATATAAAGTTCCAAAGTCTAGAACAAGAAAGAACACAGACCCAGTCTCTTTTCTACGTCACAGGCAAATGCACAGTTGCTTTCGTCTTTCCTAGGGACAGAAACAACTTATGGGACAATGCAGTGCAGGATGGAGATGGGATTTTGACAAATAGAAACCGATAAGTATTACATCATAAAAATTAGTTTAGTCCACTCCCAAAATGCATTTTTTTATGCATAGGTAATTTTAATGATGCAATACTTATCTCCTGCTATTGCTTCACTTACCATTTCCATGCAGAATGCACCCTTACCTGTAAGATGGTAGTTTATCCTCTCATTAAAGTGACTTCCAGACGATTCTGGAAGATGAACTCATGACCAAGTACATGCTCAATAGTCCTCATTTTTTTGTCAAGGATGTAGATAACTAGTAGAACATCAGTGCAATGTTGGAGGAATGAATCTATCAATAGTGACAGGTATGTATTACATTATTAAAATTAGATTTACCACCACACAAAATCTAATTTTTAATATTAGTAATAAATGATACTTGTTGCTATTGAGCAGCTGAATTTGCCAGTTTGATGGAAGGCTTATACCCCACACACACACACACAACTGGATATAAGAAAAAAAAAGGAAATACCCTTATGGTAAATGTATCCCTTCTTACTGCATGATTGCATCTGCCTGGACCACTTTTTCTGCCACAACAATGGGCCCTTGAGAAAATGTGCCTTCACTTTGGTCCACCAAGCAGCAGAGGCAGAAAAAGGTTATGTGAGATTGTCAAAATGAGGCTTTCTTCATATCGTCCAGAGACAAATGAGATAGATAGACCCATTAGGTAGTAATGGCTTGAATTTCATGAACTGAATCATCACAAATGAAAAGTTACTCTCTATATGGGACTGATAAGCTCTCTTGATTGTTGTGACAAAATCAGAAGCTGCCAAAAGAACATTTGAGCCATTTAGAGAAAAGAAGATACATCCTACTCCTTCTTGTCCTTTCAGAGATGCAAAAAAAAATGTCCTAACTGAATAGAGAAGTCAATCTTTACCATCCCAATCACAGAAATGTCTACAATATGGGATCTGCAATAGAAGTGGGTTGACATAAAATGGAAGGTTTTTTTTCTCTCAAAAATAAACAAGTTTGCAAAGGATTATGATTCTGTGAATAAGGCATGAAGTTTTCTCCTTTGCCTCATGGACACTAAAAACAGCAAGAAAACAGTCATCAGTACAATGTGACCCCACTATAACACACTCCGTTATAACACAAATTCGGATATAGTGCGGTTGTAACATGGCTCCTGAAATTTCATTCACCTTGTTACCGATATTTTTCTCATAAACAAAAAAATATCTAAGTATGTAAAGTAAATTGCACAAAGTTTTATTATCATGTTCGAAAAGAGATTGCTTACAAATTTGAATATAAGCTGTTTGTGGTGTGGCTATGAAATATTATATACATGTACCTGCATTACTCTTGTACACTGAAAATATTTCTTCTTAAAAGTGCAAAAATTAATGTGTAGAAAGTTTATTATCATTTTGGGAAGGAAATCACATATGGATTCTAATATAAAACAATTGTGGTGTGGCTCCCGAAATTTCATTTACGTTATTACTGGTATTTTTCTCATAAAATTAGGATTGAAAAGTTAATTACATAATGCTTTATCATTTTGGAAAAGAGAAAGTTAAGAAAGTTTATTATTATTTAACTGTATAGATACTGTGTAGAAAGCTTATTAACATTTTGGGAAGGAAATCACGTATGGATTCTAATATGAAATGATCATGGCATGACTTTTGAAATTTCATTTACCTTATTACCTGTATTTTTGTCATAAACAACAACAATTAAGTATGAAAAGTAAATTAACGCTTTGTTATCATTTTGGAAAAGATATTGCTTATAAATTTAAATATAAGACATTTGTTGCATTGCTCCCTAAATATCACATACATGTATTATTCTCATACACAGAAAACATTTCTTCTTTAAGGTGCAAAAATTAACGTGTAGAAAGTTTATTATTGTTATGTGAAGGAAATCACGTATGGATTCTAATATAAACGATTGTGGCATAACTCCTAAAAATTTTAAATTTAACAAATTCTTAATTTTGTGCCAAAATAAACATTGGAAATACGAGTATCTAAACCCATGCCTGGGTCTTTTGAGAACTTTGGTTTTTGTTTATTGTTGAAAGATGATGGCTCATAAGTGTTAATGTTCTTATTACTGGTTCATGAGCAATGAAGCCATCAAGTCTACTTTGTATTTGTCTTCAATGCATTCCCTATACAACTGTTGCCCAAACAATATCAGACATATGTTCTACAAGCTGCATTCACAACTAAGCAATAAACAATGTGGCGGTTGATAAAAGATTCTCACCTGAATTTATAAATCAATTAATTTAAGTATGTTGCTCATCATCAAAGTCAATTGCCAGGCTAAACTTGTTCAAACTGTGGGTCAATGATTTATAAAACATCAAATGAATGCAAGCCGACAACATGTGCATGTGGCTTGGCGGTGTTGTTTTATGCAATCGGTTACCCCTCCCCCTTCCCGATAACCCTGCAAATTTGTTGGTACTGTACATGGTTACTTATTACATGGTTCGATCCATAATGTGGTCGGGTTCTAAGGCTCCCAACTACCGTGTTATAGTGGGAACACTGTATAAGGTTCTTCAGAAATGCTTCACCCAAAGGTTTTAAAGAGGGGTTTAGTTTTAAAAAAACAAATCACATGAGAGACTCAATCTATGCTTTGGAAAGTAATACAATGGTCACTGCAGGTCAAAATACCTAATCAAGTCAGCAATATGAGAATCTCAACCAATGGCCTGGGTATATAAAAATCTGAATTTGTTGGAAAGGGCTGTTCTGCAACCCCTTGGTACTATATTCTGAGTCAATTAACCTGTTTGTTTGTACATCCCTACCGATTTTAATAATGGAAACCTTTAATTTAATAAAAAGTGCAAAGAACATAGTCAATTCATTGATTTATATTTTCTAACCTGACTGTGAGTAGAATGGCCGTAACACTGTCATCATTTGCATGTTTCATGTTTGATGGAATTTTTCAATATAATGGACATGCTCGAGACCCATTTCCAGCTCCTCAACCAGTCCATTTTCAGCAAAGGGGTGTATGCGCAACTAAAGATTTACATACATATATTGTCTGCTACCGATATTTACAGTGTCGAATTAAGCAAAGGAATAGAATGACAACAAAAAAATTGCCTTTCATGTGGATTTAACAAGCGTTTTCATTAATATGTTCATGTGTGCAAAGGAATATAATTCCAAACTCAATGTTATGGTAATTTATAGAATTATCCAGCTGTAACCAAATAGGATGAAATACGTCCTTAAGGTGTCAGATGGAAACAAACTGTCCCATAGTGTACGTAATATGGCGCTGTGTTAGTATGGAAAGTCAATTAAGCACAAAAGGTGAAAAGGAATGCCATTGTTAGTGTCCCAGTCAGGTTAGAAATTCTTAAAAAATGATTCAGTTGACTTAGTTCTGTGCACTTTTTATCACATTAAACGTTTTAGTTATTTAGATCCGTAGGGGGGTACAAACAGGGATGTATCGTCAGACAATAGAAGCCAAGCATTGTCTCTACCTTTAACAAGGAAGACAAGAATATCAGCCACTACATTCACAGAAAAAAAGCTAGGATTAACATATTTCCTACTGTACCAATCTTAAAAAATTCTCAAATGGCCTGAACAATGCACTTGGCAGCTTTGCTCAAAAACTTGTCTTGGTATAGAGATCACTTGAGATGAGAAAAGTGTCAAGGTAGAGAATCTGAATGTGCATGTCTCCTATCTGCCAGAGATACTCTACCGCCAATGTGTTGTCAAAGATGCCCAACACACGGCGACTTATTTTGTTGACACACCCTTGAAGGGCTAAGAATACTGTACCCATTTCCATTGTTCAAGCTTCGGGTAGAATTTACCCAGGGTCATGAACCCTGAATAATTAGACTTTCAGACTCTACATAATCTATGATTTTGTGAACTGACTCGAATGGGATCTGTAGGTGTACATGGGGATTCTGTTCCAAAACAAGCCCCAATTTGCCCAACAGATCAGATGATGGTGGAAATACAGTTCCAGAAAAATCAAAATTGTCTGAGGATCCCTGGTTCACCAAAAGGAGACACCAGGGAGGTGCAAGTGCAATCTGGTTAGCAATCCAGTTCTGCCATGGAGGTCAAAGTTCCCAATAGGGATTGATATAGACAAGCCAACAATGAACTCACAACACTTCCAAAAGGGCAATAATTCTGTCTACTTTGACCTGTAAAACAAGAATTAATCCTTTGTTTGTCAAGAAATTCATATCCACATATTCAAACCTTGAGATGGAACCAGCTCCAATTTCTCTGAGTTAGTAAAAGGTCCAGTCTGGTCAATATGGACCAACATTGAGACAATTTTTGTCCAAGAGACTCCAAATGGCATTGTGGAGCAACAAGTCATCAAAATAATGGAGGACAGAGATTCCCAGTGACCTTCAGTGGCAACTCTCTCCCTTTACACTTGTAACTTTAAACACCAATATCAAAGAAAAAATTATGAGCCACATTTTATGAAATTTATTAAAAATTTAATTACCAAATTTATACCAATAAAAACATGAAAATGCTAATGAAGCATCACATTTTCTGCAGTATGTTGAACTGAAAGCACTCTACTGGATTGGATGAGGCATCATTTAATGGCAGTTATGGGACTACACTGTAAGCTGCATTATTAAAATCTACCTATCTAAATAACAATGCAAAGTATCTGACTTGTATCTATGATGAACAGCTTTGAAACATTGCAACAGGTGTTTTTGATAATGTAGTCATAGTTCTTCCCCTGACAAGATAAAATTAAAACCTGATAAATATTCATGGTTTGTACTCTTCAATTAACTTTAATAGAATACACAAGGTGTAGTAACACACTTATATCTAAAATAATAAAACTATTTACTGTATCAAATGCAAAACTAATTATGTTGCAAAAACAAAATGTACAAAGCCATCTTACAATCAATGAGTAATTAAATATCCAAACCTTTCTCATCCCATCCCCTATCCCCCATCCACTGAATCAGTCACCAACCAATATATTCCAAACTTTGAAGTCTCTATTTTAAATCATGGAAGAGAAACACTCCCAATTACATACTTATGCAAGGTGAGGTACATGTATTTCTTTGAAATGTATGTAAGTTCTATGTAAACCAAATACTAGATTATGCATTAAGAACTGCAGTATTTATGACTGGAATGACTCAGTTCAAAATCATAATATCTGCATACATATAATAAAATTTTACTCCTAACATTTTTTTTATTAAAATTTTTCACATTTTATGTAGGTCTGTTACATTTGAAACTCCTAAGCAACCAGATCTGGGAAACAATTCACATGGCCTCTAAAGACAGGTGACTTTTTAATAGTGGTTAGTTTCTTCACCACTTTGGTTCATTGGTTATGGAAGTGAGCCAAGTCTAAACTTTAGAAAAGGTGTGATAGACAGACATTTGGACATACAGATGGACAAGATAAACACTATACGCCCCTACCACAGGTGTGGCAGGGCATAAAATATCACCATATTACTCATTTATAAGTACAGTCCTACTGTATAGTGACACTAAGAATTGGTATTTCAGGGATTCATGCCATTATAAAAATAAGCAACAGACCCAGACCTTCTGTCACAGTATGTAATAGGCAGATTACCATGTACTCTATACTGCATGCAGTTAGGTCTGCATTACACATGTATATACAATGTACCCTGCACAAACTGGATTCAGTTTCACTCTGAATGCAGACATGTCTACCCTATCTAGATATATTCTAGGTGGCACTTTGTTAAGAAACTGCAATGAACCTACAGGGCAGGATGTCCTTGTATCTGTTCTTTTTCATGTTGTATGGTTTTCGTCCTTCTGTAGCTGGTAATATATTCTCATCTCTCTGCTTCATAGTCAAATCTCTGAGTTCCTGGAACAAAAATCAATTATGTGTAGCATCTGTGTGCAATATAGATTGTATCTGGGACAAATGTCAAGCCATGATAAAGAGTGCATCTTTCATCTAAATCCTAATTTTTGTGTCCAACAATGTTCCTCCAATTAAGGTTACCATTTCAGACTATGGAGGGACACAACACTAGGTTTAGCTGCATCTATAAATGAGGAAGTGTATAGTTCACTCCAATTATAATGAACTTCATCACAACATTATTCAAAACAGAACATGGAATTGCTATGGACCCTCTGACTAAAATCATTCAATTTAGGAAAAATAATAAAACCAAAAATTTTGAATTTTACACAAATACCACAGTAATTGAATCAGCCTATGAAATACTTAGTATTACACCATTATTTTATATTCAAACACTATTTTTTGACAAAACCAAATACACAAAAACCATGAAATAAAAATTATGTTTAATTTACATCATCTAGAATCAGGTGCTTGTCTTTCCTGTCATTTTGTTTATTTCTCACCCCTCTGCAACATGCACACTCATATTGACCTAAGTTTCAATCATTCTTGCTATACCATGGTTCAGGGTATAACACAGTTGTCAGTTATGGATCTCAAATTACCACATTATAATGAGCAGACAGGGATTATGCAGGTACACTTACACAGGTGTAATAGTTACTTACCAGCATAGCAGGTTTTGACTTTAATTTTATTCTCATGGTACTATATAAGCACAAGACTTTGACACACAAGGTATTAATTCTAAACTTTAATAGAATCTCCTCACCTGTTACATAAAATGGAAAACTGACAGTACTAATAAAATTTTAGCTAATATTAAATGTATGTTTTCTGGAATTCAGACCACACCATATATATATATATATATATATATATATATATATATATATATATATATATATATATATATATATATATATATATAGAGGACAACTGCAAACTGCACAGACCCAGGTCTGTTATGGCATAATGAGCCAGCAGATCCGAGTCTTTTTAGTTTGTAAAGAGTAATAAGTAGAACAAGCAACAGAGACCCTGATCTGCAGGTGCATTATGCTATGGCGAGTCAGGATTTTTTTTGTTTTTAGTTTGACTTGCCTTACAAGCCAATATATACGTAACTAAAACAGACCTATAACAAATGTTGCATATTATACTTGCTTTTATTCAGGTAAGCAAACAATTATACATGTATACCGACTGCTCCAGTGGCTTAGTAGTTAGAGCATCCACCTCAGATAAAGGACAGTCACGGGTTCGAACCCTGGCAGAGTCATACCAAAGACATATCAAAATGGTAAAAATGTTACTAATAGCTGTCTTGCTAAATGTTTATCAATAAGAGGTTAGCATTAGGACTGGTCAGCCTGGGGTCAGGATAATATGACTGGGTGGGATATTATGCTACATGTCTGCAGCATGATGCCCCAGCACTGGACATCACTATAAACTGCCACACGGCAGGCAATATGACTGAAAATTTTTTAAACTACTTTAAAATTCCAACATACACACGCACATATATGCATACATGTATACTATATAAAGTTCTTTTAAATAGGTATGGTGTGTACTTATAATCAAATTAGAGAAATAAAAATAGCAAATTAAATCATAAAACTAAATTTTAGTTATGGCATCCATGGAAGACAATCTAAAATAACAACTTTTCTTGCATGTGGTTACTGTATGGAAGAGTAAAGAATCAAATATGGTGCTATCCTATCATGCAGTTTTGAAAGATAAAATGTAAAGTACATGGTCAGACTGAACTAGATATATCTGTAAAGGTGAACTTAAGAAATATTCCCAAAAGATACAAAGTGTACACACATTTTCAAGAGGGCCTCCATGAAACTTCAGCCAAAATCTAAGCAAACTTTTCATGATGCCACTGCTCTGAAAAGTAATTGTTATGTCTCATTTTCCACTAACTTGGACACAACTAAAATGGGGAGATAATTCTAAAGGTATTAATCTGACAAAGCTGAACTCATGGCATGATGCAAATACCTACCAAATTGTATAAAAGTATCTTAAACTTTTCTGGAGACATTAAGCAATACATGAAGTGGATGGACTCATGGATGAACACAATCTGTAATAACAAAACTGCCAGGGACTGTACACTGAACCAACAAGCAAAACATTTCTGCTAACACTACTAAGACCACAAGGTCAAAATGCTGAGCAAGCTTGTCACAGAATAACTGATTCATTTGGAGTATGAACAAAATACATCAAGGGTTTTATGAAATAAACTTAAATGAAAAGACTTAAACCAAATCCTCTATTCAAATTTTGAATGACTGTGACCATTACCACAAGGTCAAAAGGGTGAGATAGCATGTTGCAGAATGAACTGTTTAAGATTCATAATGATACATCTCAGGTACCAAAAAATACATCAAGGGATTTAGGGAATGTATTTTTTATTAAAAAAAACAAGCTTTATTCAGGACCTAAACTTGAATTTTTGGTGGCTATTATATATCACCTTTAACACAAGGTGAAAGAGATGAGTACATTATAGTATGAATAATTTTAGAATCATAATGATTGATGTTGAGTATGATGACAATCTGACATGGGCTTTACAAAATATATTCAAAAGAAAAATTTTAACTAAAACTACAACAAATTGATGCCACTGCCCATGTTTCTATTACCACTATTGGTAAAAAGTGAGTGCTGTATCTTACTTCCCACTATGAGCTTGCCAAAATGGATAATCCAATAATTTTTTTACTGGACAAAATGTCTACTCCCAATACAAAAGCATACCAAGTCTCATAAAAACTGACAGATGGACAAGCTAGTATAACCCCCAACCTAAATTTCATAAGTATATACAAGTTTATTTCCTTGTAAAAAGAGATTACATCAGGTTTATCAAATGATTTTGAAACAATAAAAAAGCACTTTACCAGTACAAACTCCAAGATGAATGCAGAATCAACTGATGTATTTAACAAACTTAAGCATATAAACATGTCCATAGAAATATATGACCTGATATTTATTTTGAAATAGCACTGTCATTCCCTCAACATTTGACTAATGCTAGAAATAATACAAAAACATCTGTACATGTATGTGGTATCTATTGCTAAATGATTCAATTTACACTGAGAAAGAGAAGACAACTCTTTCAGTATGTTTTTTAAAAGTTTTTAGATATTTCAGTAAGTATTCCTACTCTGTGTGTGTGTATGTATGTGTGTGCGTGTGTGTGTGTGTGTGTGTGTGTGTGTGTGTGTGTTTACAAAAATATATATACATAATGTAATCTGTAAAAATAGAGTAATTCTGAAATACTTAATTTTCCCACTCAAATCTGTATGATTAATTTTAGATAAAAAAATAAATGGAAATGAACATACAGGGTTTAATGGCAGCACAATGCTAGCTAAAGGGTGCTTATTAAAATGTAAGTTCTAAAAATGTAAAGATAAACAATTGCAAACAAAACAAATGGGAAAACCTCATGGACATGTAGTAAAGCAAAACCTGTCTTGAAAGACCACCCCTTCTGAACAAAAATAATGGTCTTTAAAAAAAGGTGATCTCTCATAACAGGTTACAGTTATATAATCAATACATCAGTGCATGGTGGATATTGGTCTCTCAAAACAGGTGGTCTCTCACAACAGGTTTAACTGCAATACAATACAAAAGGTAAAGATTTTGTTGTTGAGCTTAACAACATTTTTCAGCACACAGCACATGATAGGCTATTCATGGCAGCCAGTATTAATGGTGGAGGAAGAAACTAGGAAATGACCAGAAAGAACCACCGACCCACCAGAAGCTACTGGCAAGTTTTCTCACATATCCACATTTGCTGACTCAACCCAGACAGAGGTGAGATGGCAGTGATCCCTAACGGACATTGATTTAAACCATTCCTCGGCCATTCAGGGCTCCCAAAAGGTAAAGCCTCACAAATAAGCATAAACATGTACTAATACAACACAAGAGGGAATGAAGTTCAAATGATTCTAAAAGGTATATAAAAGTTAAAAATAAAAATAAAATCCTAAAATGATGTCAAATTTTTTACATAGAGATCATTTCCTCAAAAAAGATTATCTCTACTATATATATATATATATATATATATATATATATATATATATATATATATATATATATACTTGTTTATGAGTCCAAATGCAAACTGCACAGACCCTGATCTGCCAGTGCCTAATGCACTAGATCAGGATCTGTGCAGTTTATTTGAAGCAATCAGTAGTACAAACAATATAGACCCTATTCTGCAGGTACATTATATTATGGCAGATCAGGATCATTGCTGTTTGAAGTTTAACTCAATTAATAAATGAGTACATATGGTAGTACATCTACATAAAGTATCCTGACTGAGACTAAGTTCAGTGAAAGAATTTGTCTCTTAGGTCCAATTTGACAAAATATTTACTTCATTGTCACTGGGTACTTACAGTCAGGGCATGCATTCTGGTTGAGGCTTAGGCCATAAATCATGATCATATTGAATGGCAATTTAGGAGCTGATATCACCTATTCATTAAAACATGCAAAAATCTGCAGCCAATATTAGCTACATTTTATACAATTAACTGGCATTTCTAGCAACTGTGGAGTTACCACTGGCACATACTGTATAATTCCAGAGCAAATCCTATGTTTGGTAACTTGTAAATCCACATGAAATAGCAAAACCCTCTGTCCAGTGGCCATTCTGAATTTCATGCTAGATATGGTGTTACCAATTACCTGTATGCATCTAAGTGCATGAAGGTTTGTTCAGAAAAGATGTACATGCAGCAAAATTGTACATTTTAATGAAAAGTGGACATCATACCTAAGTCAGTATCAACATAGATTCACAAGAGTTAATTTATCAGACTACCTGAGGCTCACCTAGATGTGCACTGAATTGTGTATATATATACATTCTATATGCAACTGACAGAATACTACCTAATCTCTACAATTTCTTATATATAAATGTGTGTGTGATTTTGATTTTTTTAACCAAGCTTTAAAAAAAATTTCAGACACCGATGCGATGTTTGCAGTATGACAGTTAATAGTTGTCTAGCACTTGGGCATCATGTCCAACCCAGTCACATTATCTTCATACCAGGCCAACCAATCTTGACACTAACTCTTAATGCTGAGTGCCAAGCAAGGCAGCTGTTAGTCCCATCTTTATACACTTTTGGCATGACTCAATCAGGGTTCAAACCCATGATCTCATGCATCTGAGATAGATGCTTTAACCACTAGGCCACTGGAGCAGTCTCTTGTATGTGAAGAAAGACACTATCTGATGAGAATTACTCATATGTTCCAAAGCTTGTGTGAGGAGTTTTCATTCCACATATTTTGTCCAGTACTTGTACACATAGAACATGCTGACTTGTATGTTCGAAGTTAGTATACAGAATGTTTTATTCACAACAGGCAACTGCAGACCAGCTTTAAGCTGCTTTATCTACCCTTTCCTAACTCTTAATACCATATGTGACTACCCAACCAACAGTTCAGAAGTTTCTTTTTTTCCAGGTTGTATGAAAAATTTATGTTTTTGTCAGAAATTGGGATATTACTATGTTGTCAAAGTTAAGGTTTTGCAAGCCTTTTTGAGTATGGAAAGAGAATCTGAAATATTGACTACATTTTTATTTGGAGGTTTCAATGCAGTTCAAAAAATTGGGGTATGATAGCAATCAATTATGGCAGTAAAATGGAGGCTTTATCCAAGAACTGGCTAGAGATAGTGCCATGGGGTATTGCAATGACAAATGTTTATTTTTACAAAAATTCCAATTTTTTTTATTTTTCTATTTTTTTTTCAGCTTATTACAACTGACTAATGAAGGAACAAACATAACAAAGTAGACAATAATCCACATGTGAATGGGATGAAAAGAACAAATGGTTGTATTGTATTTAATTGTATTATGGCTGCTAGCTATGTGAGCTACATCTAGTAATGACTTTTCACTAACTCATTACTTTATTATCTTTGCCATGACAGTTATATGTATCCTAGGAAGAATATTGGAGTGTGTTCTGGAAGAATATTGGAGTGTGTTCTGGAAGAATATTGGAGTGTGTTCTGGAAGAACATTGGAGTGTGTTCTGGAAGAATATTGGAGTGTGTTCTGGAAGAACATTGGAGTGTGTTCTGGAAGAATATTGGAGTGTTCTGGAAGAATATTGGAGTGTGTTCTGGACTTTTTCACTACTCCTCTACTGTATTATCCCTGTCATGTCAGGTAGATGTATTCAGGAAGAATATTGGAATGTGTTCCAGATTTTTCAATACCACATTACTTTATTATCTCTGAAATCTAGCAACATCTCAAATGATTCAAATTCTAGCTCCTGTGAACCACTCAACATGACTGACCTTTCATCTTTTGAACCAGTGGTCATTTGAGACATCTCATATTGAAGTCTGAAAACTATCAATTCAAGCAGAATATATATATATATATATATATATATATATATATATATATATATATATATATATATATATATATATATATATATATAAAACTACACACTGTCAATAAAGCTGCTAGATGGACAAGCAAATCAAGTCATTATTTTAAAAAAACTGAACAACAGATCAACAAGAATGAATTAGCATGTTAAATTAATATTCAGTTATAAATGCACTTTTACCTTTAAGTATCTCATGCAAATTTTGATTGTATTCGAGTTGTCAGCTACCTAAAACATTTTATTACATGAATGTAACAAAAACTTGTGAAAAATGAGAAATGCATCCATATGTCACTAAGTACAACTGGGGAACAGGGTCTATACCTCCATACTGGGGATATAACTCCATATAATTTTTTCACAAAATGATAATAATCAAGAAGTTATTTGACCAAGGTATTCTTAATATATACATCCCACAATCACATTTTGTCAATCCATGAAGTCCTTGAAAAGTTGCAGAGTGGAAATTGAACTGCAAAGTTCTAAGTAAAACAAGGGACCATAACTCTTTCAAAATCAAACCTGAACTAGCAGCCCTTCTACGTTTATATGCTCGCACCAAATCTGATTTCAATCCATGAAGTCCTTCAAAAGTTATTGAGCAGAAATTAAAGCGAAATTAGAAATCAAAGTTTACTTTAATGTCAAAACAGAGTTCATAACTCAATTAAAAGCAGAAAAAGCAAAACTCCTCTCTAATAAAAATTATCATACCAAGATTGATTTCAATCCATAAAGTCCTTCAAAAGTTTGAGAGCAGAAATTAAATTTATGACACAACCAGACCGGATAGGATACGGATAGGATGCGAGTGGGCAGACAGTCAATTTATATGCCCTTACATAGACATGTATATGGCAGGGACATTAAAAAAGAATGATAGCATGGCTGTAATATGCTGTATCAGCTACTAGCTATGTTATTTAATGTAGCTTATATTGCCTACATTCATCACTAATGTACCTTATTTCCTTGTTCATAAAGCATACATAATGCATAGATACAGAAGGCGCATATAATTTGATGGCAGAGTGAACAGCAATTACCCCAACTGTCAGCCAATTATGCACCAGAAGATCTAGGTCCATATACACAGTTTTTATTTGGATATACAGTATAATATATATAGAAAGTTCTACAGTGACCATCTCAAATGAATTTTTTTAAACAAGTTGAAGCCTTCAGTTTTGTGACCCTTGGTAGACAAATGCTGATTAAATTCAAACAGTTTTTTAAAAAAAATTTAATCACATGACAAAAGTCAGTGCCTATTTAACATAATAACTGTTGTTTTAGATCAAAATTTACATAGATGCTTCCAACATTAAATTTTTACATACTGTGACCTCATGACAATATCAAATGCAATTATCTCATATTTGCACAATGAAAATCTGAAATGGGTCACAATGATGTATTATATAGGATACCAGGTAGTAAGGGCAGATAAGGACCTTCTTGCTTTTGTTAGCTCATGTAAGCAATTAAATTTCCTGTCCTGGTGAACAAATGCCTTGTTCACATCATGCAGTCAAGAATGTCCTTTGATGTCAGACCTCTGCATCCTAAACATGAACAAAAGCATCATATATATATATATATATATATATATATATATATATATATATATATATATATATATATATATATATATATATATATATATATATATATATAACTAAAATTCTAGTTTTGTGTGGTTTGGTTTTCTTGTAGATTTACAAGTAATGCCATTGTTTCACAAAATAACAGACTACACATGACAGCCAGTGTATTTTGGTGCAGGAAGAACCAGGGAAGACCCTGGGAAGAACAAACCACACACATGAAGGCTAATATCAAGTCTTTTAATATACACATTGGCCATGCTAGGATTCAAGCAGACAGAGGTTGAGATGAGATGTGTGAGTGAACTTTAAAAATGTAGACGACTTGGCCATTTCGGGCTCCACAGATGTCATGGAACAAATTGTATAACTCTGCATCACAAACTGAAATTAACACTGAACTAGCCACACATTTCATAAGATCATTGACCAAGCCTTCCTATCCATTTCCAGGTTTCAAACATTTTACTAAATTATGATTCCCTACATCAAAGTTTTGTTATATATTAAGTGCTCACTGAAGAAACACTTTACCTGCTTTTGAAGTTTATGTTTTAAGCTCCACAAAAATATTATCTGTTATCACATAAGCATGAAGAAGAGAAGTTTAAGATATTTAGTGATCAGTGCAATTAGTATTTCTAATTCTCCTGAGTTATAAAGGACTAAAAATTAGCGTTAGTCTGCAAGCCCAAAGCTAGTAAATTCCCTTTTAGACATAGTATTCATAATTTCAACAGTCTGATGGCTAATAAAATCTTGGTTGTTACAAGTCTGTAATTTGAGGGAAATATTAAAGGAGATTCAGGATTAGTATATTTCTCACTATACTAGTCTTTCTGGCTGAAAAAAAATTTATCATAAATTCAAGGCCTGAGATACAGAACTTTCCCAGAACAACAAAAAGGGTACACACCAAAAAAGTTTGATCAAAAGTAGCTCTATTGTTTACAGGACAGGATCGAAGTTATTTTATTAATTGCTTGCTGATGATATCAAATGCTAAACCAAAACTAAGGTACAGCATGTCACGGGGACTATTTTCATATTTTATCAAACTTCACAGAGAATACTTCCACAATGTTTTATCTGTTTTCATAGGGAATATTTCCACAACATTTTATCAACTTTCATAAAACATATTTATTTATTTTCATAGGGAATATTTCCATATGGTTTTATCAATTTTCAATGGGTTATTGCAACATTTTATCCATTTTCAAGGGAATATTTCCACAAAGTTTTATCAATTTTCAATAGGAATATTTCCAAAATGTGTTATCAATTTTAGCTCAGTTACTTTGAAGACAGTATCCTTGAAATCGAACATCAAGATATCGTCAACACAATCAACATCCTATTTAAACATAATTGAGTTGATCAAAGGACATAACTCTCTCCAAAATAAAGACCAGTAAAAAAGCCATAAAAAGTCACATCTATGACAAACTGCATCAGACTATGTTGTATGATTCTTGATGTACGCTGATTACAAGCAACGACAAAGATTTGAAGTTGAATAACAAGGGCCATAACTCTGTGCAATATGGTGCTGACATAACAAAACCAAAATAAAAACCCACCTAAATGTACAAGACAGCATTCTTAACATAACTTTCAGCACAGTATATACACTGGTTCTTATGTTTTGCTGACTGCAAGCAATATTTCAAGTTTCCATGTGAAGGAATGAATTTGACATGGGGCAGAATCTTTCCAAAAAGAAGTAAATGGGGCAACCGGAAATTTTATAAAAGGTACTGAGGACACACCTCCAATCAAGGATGTCCTTGTTTGGAAAAATGGTAAAATCTTGCTTCTATTAAGTATTTTAGCCTAAAAAAACGTAAAATCATTATTTGTATAAAGGTCTCTGTTTACATGGTTGGTGCTTGTTCGCAAATTTGGAGTGAATCTTTCTTCCAAAGCTGGAGATACACATGCCTGAAATCATATCCTCGATTGCCCAGTGCAAAACTTGTACAGAGATCTCTGATAACAAATTACACATAGCAATAACGTATTATCTCCATTTATATCCAAGCATCAAACACCAACTTCTTCGCTAAACTAGCTAAAACCTGGTGCATATAACAGTCCCTGTTAGGTCTTTTTAATATTTCATGCACGTGAGACAATAGTGTTTGGAAACTGACAATACATTCATACATGTCCAATACATGCAAATAAATCTATGACATGTACAAAAGAAGTACATCAAAATGCTTCTGGAAATACGCATGAATTTATTGTAGAGTTGTACAAAAATTGCCTAATTATCCGACCCATCGACAAAGTTAAAACATCCAGTTTGCAGCAAGATTTTACACATAAAAATATTTAGAGCTGCATTAGTCTGTAATATTCTTACTCATTTAGTCTTTTTTTCAGTATGTTTTACACAGAAGGCAATGCAGAAAAAGACTTTAAAACTTCCAATCAGCAATACAAAACACCTTTACGAGGTACCTTGAATAAGCAAATGCATAAATGAAGTGATTTGGAAGGCAAACCCTGAGAATGCCTGAGAGAGACAGACAGACAGAGATAGAGACAGAGAGAGAGAGATTTGTATGCATATTATGCAATGAAAATATTACTTATTTTGTCAAAAATCGAACAGCCATTGCCAATAAGATGAGTTTCCTGCCGTAAATGCCCAAATCCAGCCAAATGGTATTGTCACAAGCCAGGGGTATTTGGTTGATCGAGTGGTGTCAAACCCTGATGTGATTCCGATAGAAGTCATAAGTTTACCCCAAATTTCCAAAGACTTCTATACAACTTCACTTGTAAATTAGAGAGCCCAGTGTGTCCATTCTATACATAAATATTTTGCTAATCAAGGCAAGACCACAGATCTCACAACTTGCCAAATAACTATGAACTGCACATCTGCATGGTTTCTCTTCATCAACTTTCTGTACCGTCAGCAGTTCACGACATAGAAACTATACAACTGTCGATTAAAGTAGGAACTCTTTTTACTATGCCACCTTAAGCCAGTCAATGCATGGTTTCAAGGTATATTTTGCCAGTACAACTGCATCCCATTTGCCACCATTGTGACATAAAATGTATCTGCCAAGTCCCATTTTGTTTATTCTTTTGTGTAAATTACTGGTCTCCTACTGTAAATATTGCCACTGCTCCAATAATCAAACAAGTAATCACATATCTCTAAGAATTACTTACAACTGGGCACAATAACTAAATGCGAATACTCCAAATTTATTACAGTATGATCTCCAAAGTGGTGAATTATTCCTACTAAAGTCTAATTGCAAGACAATCAGTCAATCAAAATAATTCATCAGTCAGTCAATAAAAGCAAGATATATATTCAAATAATAATGTAATTGCCCAATAGAACAGTTGTAGATGAAACCCTTATGAAAGTTACAGTTTCTTAATACTATTATGTGATTTGAATTTGATCTTATTGTAGCTTCACAATTTTTCAGTCATATCGCTACAATGTCTGCAATGTGGCAGTTTATAGTGATCTTGAGCACCTGGGCATCACATCGCAGACATGCAGCATGATGTCCCACCCAGTCACATTATCTTGACACCAGGCTGACTTGTCCTAACACTAACCTCTTAATGCTGAGTGCCTAGCAAAGCAGCTGACAGTACTATTTTATCTCTTTGTTATGACTTGGTCTGGTTTAGAACCCACAACCTCCTGCATCTGAGGCCGACACTCTAACCACTAGGCCATCTGAGTGGTCATATTGACTGTTAAGACTGGACTGGATTTGCAATGCATGTCCTAGTTGGTCATAATATACCAATGTCCATGGTCTCCGTTATTTTGTCAAATAGTATTCGTCATTAGTTTGCAGAGATTATAAAGACTATTTGTGTAAACATGTGTAAACATGTGCATCCTCGCTTACGTTGCTAAATATCATATTCCTTAGAACTGATAATACAGTTCCCACCATGATACATCACCATTTGCTATTAATTTACTGCCTCAAACTGTATTTCTTTTTGCCCTAGCATCGTCAGAACAAATGTCCTCGGTTTGTGGTTCCATACCCGAATCCTCAATATCCATCAAATACAAGAATGTGTGTGTGTGCATGTGCACATGTACGAGCTTTTGATTTTTAATGTAGTGTTAACAAATTTTCAGTCATATAGCTACAATGTCTGAGTGTGGCAGTTTATAATGATGTCTAGCACTGGGGTATCATGCTGCAGACATATAGCATCATGTCCCACCAAGTCACATTATCCTGACACCAGGCCAACCAATCCTAACACTAACCTCTTAATGCTGAGCACCTAGTAAGGCAGCTGTTAGTACCATTTTCATAAGTCTTAATGATGACTTGGCAAAGGTTCAAACCCATGACCTCCAACATCTTAGGCTGAAACTCTAACCACTAGGCCACCAGTGGTCAATTTAAGTCTGTGAGACAATATTCAAAGAAAAAAATGTTAAACAGTTCTTGAGCTATGCTGATTATAAGGATCTGATACAGTGGAGAATTAACATTAACATAACTATGCAATAAAATTGGACCTGAAAAGATCATTTTTAAAAGGCACATCAACATCTATTAGGCAATCCACCTGCCAAATGACATCAAATTATGTGTTAGGACTGCTCAGTTTTGATGGTTACAAGTAGCTAAATTATGTCCAGATATCCAATAATAGTGTCTGTGAATATTTACAAGAAGCATGAACATACAAACAGGAAAAACTTAAAATTTACTCTTATTGAGATACCAGACTCGGTTACAGCAACATTTGACTGTATATGTATTACAATCCAATATTTGATTGTTAACCTATGTGAAATTTGAACCTGACTTCAGTCATAAACAATGCAAAAAAAAAAACTTTTTTCTCAGAATAATCTAGATACAGCTATTATCAACTTAATCTGCCAGTGACTCAATGAAATGACTCTACAGAAACCATCTGGCTCTTCCTGTACACAATAGCCATATCAAACTTTGATTTATATTTATAAAATCAAAATCCACAAATAAATATGTGCCAGCAACATAATGTATCCCCATACAATCAGACTTAGTAAGCATGCTGTCACTTAAAAGCAGGAAGTACATTTACTGATGATGATAATCTTTTGATGACTCATTAAAACAAAAACCAGTTTGCCAGTCTCTTAAAACAGGGCAGAAAATACTCACTGTATACAAATAACATTTTAAAAAATGTTACAACAAAGTTACAAAATTAAAAAAAAAAAAATATGGGTTTAATGTCATTTTCAATACATGATGGGCTATAAATGGCAGCCAACATAACCAGTGCAAGAAGAATCCAGGAGTATCCAAGTAAGAACCATCAATCCTTGGGAAACTATTTGCAGTCTTTCGAAAATTGTACCCATATTGTCCGAGCCCATGACTCTAACATGAGCCCAAGACTCTAACACGTGGACAGAGCTGTGATGGCAGTGATTGGTAAAGGTAATTGTGTTAGACCACTGTGCCTCCAAGAGGCCCCTATAGTAACTGTAGAAAAAAAATCTGACATACCTATGTACATATTATACAAAAGTTTTAGCAATTTCTAAAAGGATAACATATCAAATATATGTTGCTTGTAAGTAAAGTCCAACTGTAAACAGCATATATACTGATCTATCATCACCTACTGCAGTGCAGACCAGAGTCTATTTTATGATTTCTGATTACATGTAACAAAATGCATAGGATACCCCAGGGGACAAAGTCTTTTAAGCATTAGCCTTTACCAATCACCACTGTCTCACCCATGTCAGTGTGGGTTTGAGCCTTAAACTTTGCTTATGTGGGTATGTGAGAAATTTTGCCAGTAGCTTCCTGTGGATCAGTGGTTGTTCTGGAGATCTATCCAGATTCTTCTTCCACTAGTTATACTGTCTGCCATGTATAGCTTATCATGTGCTGAAAAATGGCATTAAGCCCACAACAACAACCTGCACAGACACTGATTTGCTAGAATATTATGCAATTGTACATATGGGTCTGTGCAGTTTTAGTTGGATTTGACTCACAAGTGAGTGTATATAGTAATTGTTGCTTGTAGTCCATAAATTATATTCAGATACATGCATCCGATATAAATTAAAAAAAAATTAGAAAAGATTGATTGCCCTGCAATTATTTGCATAAAACAAGGAAAATCCAACTTCTAGATGAAATCCATCCAGACAAATTTTTTTAAAAAATGATATTGCAACAATTTAACTAGTTTTATGAATGGGTTTTCTTCAGGTATTTTCTGCACTAAAAAAAAGGGTCATCAGTAGTGTGCATTATTACCCAGCCTTTCACATGGACATACCAAAGCAGCAGACCCAGGCTGACTTTGGAAAGTATCAAACCCACACCCACTGATTAAAAGTCTGGTGCTCCACCAACTGAGCTACTGTGCTGATGTGTAATGGGACTGAGAAAGCTATCTAGTATGTAGCATACTGAAGCTACTGATGTCCAAGTTATGGGAGTATTGTTTGTTTGTTTTGTTTTTTTTTATTTTTAAGGCAGCTTGAACAATTTGAGTCATATAACTACAATGCCTGCATTGTGGCATTTTAGAGTGGTACTGTACATAGTACTGGTGCATCATGCCACAGAAATACAGCATGATGTCCCACCCAGTCACATTATCCTGACAACAGGCCATCCAGTCCTAACACTAACATCTTAATGCTAGTGTAATGTGAGGCAACTGCTAGTACCATTTATTATAAGTCTTTGGTAAGACTGCCAGGGTTCAAACCTGCAAAGCACCACATCTGAGACAGACACTCTAACTACTTATGCTACCAGAGCGGTCTATCACAGTACTGTATCTTATGATGATGATATCTAATACTGTTTACTTCAAACATATGACACTGCTGTGAAACAGTGGTGAAAGAGAGTTCAAATTATTTATTTTATATACTGTCAATAGGTTAATTATTATTCTTAACCTTGACCATGGACTTTCTATCTAACCTGTAAAGCAATAAACAGCTGCATCCCTGACCCATCTATGCATAGCCAAGACAAGGAAATTACCAGAAATATACAGAAAGAAAATGAAAACCAAATATTTTAATCCAATGACTTCTAACTTTATTCTCTCAGCTTGAACATGTCAGGTGTCAATCCAGTCTAATGACATTCTATCATGAAATTTGATCAGAAGTGCTTAATGGAAAATTGTAACTGCAACAAAACAAAATCATACCTATAATCTCACATGTGGCTTAACTTTCAACTTGCGACTAAACCAGTTGCAGTTGTTCCTACATGTGAAAATAGAACTACAAGTGTGACCCATTTAGGTACCAAACAATTTTAAAAAATGTCTGTGGGAAGGATTGGAATTTGTATGCAAAACCCTTTTTCCTCCATATAGCTTGAATTTAATGGTCAGTCTCTAAATTGGCTCCCAACTCATTAAGTCTCAATATAGTCTACTAAGCCAGGTTCTCTACTCCCAACTCATCTAAAGCAATATAAACTTATTTATTAACTTCCAACTCCTCCACTTTACAATGACTTTTTTTTGACAAAAACTATGCTAAAAAAGGAAGCAATTATGTAGCCAATATTCAGAGTGCTTCGTTTTTGCTGGTTTTTTTTCCATCAATGTTGGACTGATTAGCATGAAATGAAAAAAAAGCTGAAGCATCACAAGGGATAAAGATAATTGATCTGTTGGCAAGCTTCAAAGGTCATCGATTTCTGGCCAAATTACACAGAAACTAAAACCAGTTGATCTGGAAATTAACTGACAATGTCCAGGAGTGTTGCTGCTGTTACTGTGGGTTTAATGCCAGCAGTGGCATCACTAGGGTTGGTGTCATTTAATGTGGTAACTCATTGTGTCCCACTCCTTCCTGGCCTCCTTCCTGCACAAAAATCAAAAATTTTATTTATAGACAGTCATGTGCAATAACTCATGGTATCATGCCTATGGACCTCCTTCCTGCACACAAATTCAAACATTTTATAGACAGTAATTTTGGTGTCACCACATGGATTTCAGACCAGTCTACACAGAAACTGAAACCACTTGACCTGGATAGTAACCTGACAATGTCAAGGAGTGTTGCTGTTGTGGGTTTAATGCCATTTTTCAGCATCCTGGTTTGAATATGCATTATAACACAGGAAATCTGTGTCTACTTTGCTCCAAGCTGAATGTGTATTATGTCTGATTATGCCATTGTTTTAATTGACAAAAAAAAACTGTATTGACTATTTTAAAAAGTCATCATCATAGAGTAGTAAATAAATAATAATTATAATAATTATGGTGGAATATCTGCCCACCACTTTCACATGTCTCATCGTAATATTGTGTCATAATCCCCAACTTACACCCCCCACAAAAGTTTCTTATTTGGTTTGCCCTTGTATTTTCCTCAAATTAGTATGATCAAAAATTACTGAGGTACTGGAACAACTACAATATGATTTGGAAGTCAACAGTTTTATGGTCAATTCATAAATCTTTTTCCTTTAATTTCATTATCATCTGCATTTGGATTTTTTTTCATTTTTAGAGGGTGTCAGAATGTGGTGACTCAGTGGTTAAGGCAATAGACTTGTGACTAGAGAAGTCCAGGTGTGATCCTCACCATGAGATGAGAATGTTCTTGGGCAAAGTAATTTACCCAACTGCCCTAGGCATGATATAACCTTTCAAATAACTCTGCTGAAAAGCACCAAACTGATCCAAATCTTTTAACACATTTTACAATCTCTGAAGTAGGGATAAATAATATACTGTTTTCCACAGCTCAAGAGAAACGTTTGATCCAGAAATTAAGACCATATTTTTAGGTTTGTTAATACTCCACCAAACTTCTGCACACAGTAAATGTGTCACTGCATGTTATTCTTACATGATCAGTTACTTATATACCAAAATAACACAACAACAAAAATTTAAACATCAAACAATATACTCAAGCAGGATATGAAATGCTGATATTTGAGTACAACTGACATGATAAAAGCATATCAAGTCAATCCAGGCACAACCTGCCTGATCATGTATAATTTTAATTTACAGTACAAGGAAAGCAATCAAAATTCATAAACTATCTTGAGAATCTAGTACAATAATAATAATAATAATAATAATAATAATAATAATAATAATAATAATAATAATAATAATAATAATAATAATAATAATAATAATAATAATAATAATGACTGGATAATATTGGGTTTGGAAGAAGGAAACAGTATGCATTTCTAATGCCAATTGGAATAATATTCCAGAGCAGTTCCAGTATTGGAAACATCTTTTGAATAATTCCTTATCTGGTTTGGGAATTTTATACTGTTTGGTAGACATGGATTGCAGGTGGGGAGTATTACCAGGTAGCCTGTATTGGAATAGTGACATCAGGAGCACTATTATTGGATATCTTGTACATAATTTAGCTTTTATACACTAATTTATGCAAATAGCAGCAGGATGTTTCCAAAAGAAGAAATTTATTAAAATTAAAATGAAAATTTATTCTGCATCAATCCTACGAATAATCTAATTATAAATAAAATTGTTTTGTCTGCTTCCATGTATATCATAAAGCAAATTTATTCTGAAATCAGACCATCTTCACACATGTACATTACCTCAATCCTGGTTTACACCCCTATATGGGTGGTTATATGCCCTGCTGCACTGGATAAATGGATCAGGGGATCTTTCATATCTCTGGTTATAAATGGACAGACCAATGGTTTCACAAAGCATACATAAATTACAATTGCAACCAATGCATCTAAAGCTCTATGTGGTAAGAAAATGTCAGAACATCTCAAAAAGAACAACAACAAAATATAGTATAAAGATATACATTCTGAGGCAAGATTGGCAACCAATTTTCAAGCTGGTAGTGGTGGTGGGGAGCACAAAATTTGTCAACAATTTCATATCTTCAACCCAGTTAACTTCGTAAAATATTTTTGTGGAAAAAAGAACTGATTATATCCATTGAAAAATTCATTATCTTGCTATGAAAGAAGATAAAAAATCCAGATTCAATAGAAAATCTCAGCCTCCACCTAGACATTAAATGGACTGTCCCTTACTTGCTTGGGTAACCATAGCTCATGCATCAGTGATCACCAATATAATGATTGGTCAATAAAACAGATACTTCAAAGAAGCACATACAGATCTCTTCACATTTATAATACATGTACACAGTTAACCTGCTGAGAGCAAACTATCACATATATTAAGGCATAGTATATTGCTACTATAATGCTAAAGATCTATGATGATCCAAACAAAAACACTAAACCCAAGCCAGTAAAATATGAAATGCAAGTAAATGTGACTGAACAAAAAGTTTCATATTTCTTCTACAAACTTAAATCTCACATAGAAAGCAAATTTGGAATGTCTCATTTTATGCTGAGATATTTAATCAGTAACTTATGACACTGGGATAAATACAACTAGCACAGATTCTGAGAGGGGGCAGATTTTAAACCACTTAAGCTTGTCACCTTAAGCACTGTATTTTTACATTTTTACAAGGTGAGTGGGTGTTGTCATTACTTTTCCTTCTTCACTAACAAAAACAAGTGCCTGTGGCTTGGCTGCAGTGATTTTTATGCATATCCAAGAAGAACAATGTGACAGATCTTGTTGGTATTCATCCCAACACCAATGCAATGACATTTTCTAAAATGGGATTTACCTTGCTGGAAGAAATTGCACTATTTTTTAAAGATAACACCATAATTTCCTTCAAGTTTAAGTGAAAACATGAAATTGTTAACAAGTTTGTCTAAAGCTTTCATGCACAGCCAAGATGAGTCATGCATTGGATCAAATGGGGCAGCCCAAAATGACCTAAAAGGCTAAATTAAAACCACTGACAATTAATAGGTAGTCTGTCTGAAAGTATTTTTGTCAAAATGGCATGGATGAGAATGGCATATGTTAAAATTATGTCTGTAATCTGTATACTGCAAATATAAGCAATATGTCAACACATAAAAGGGTACCACCTACCACTGACATAACCAGAAATGTGTATTGATAAATGTGTATTGATAATGTATTGTATTGTATTGTGGGCTGTGTATTGTGAAACATATTGGAATGCTGCACAAGTGTATTGTTTCACCCTAGTAGTAACATTAATTTTAACTGACTCCTCTTATCTAATATGTCTATCAAAATCAACTTTGAGAATCTACACTCAGAAGGATGCATACATTTTAGATTTGTCACACACACACACACACACACACACACACACACACACACACACGAATTAAGATACAACAAATTTCAATATCATATGGATGCCTGTTTTATTACAATGAATAAGACCAGTGAGTCACCCAGATTAAAATCAAGATTGGAGTAGGGAGTTATTAACATTAAACTGTTACCATTCTGGAGTTCACTTTTTCTTTGTTATGAGTCATTAGTAACAACTCATACTGCAAACAAGAAGTTGTAAATGTAATGATATTATGTAGCAACCTAAAAATGTTTGCCCAGTGCAGCATTCTGGTAGCCCTGAAGCTAGAAGCCTTCCGAACTATCTGAACCTTTGAGATCCTGTAGCTGCCAGTAATCAACAAATGGTAGCCCTCATTGAGCATTCTTGCAGCCCTTGAGTTTCTGCATAACTTCATAAATCAACAAAAGCTAGCCATTTCCCAGCATTCTGGTAATGTTTGAAATCTCATATAGACCTCTGTAGAACTATATAAATCAACAATTGTTAGCCCTGACCCAGCACCCCTACTGCAAATAATCCACAATGTCTGGTAAATACAGATAGAGGAGAATTAAAATTTAATGAAGGGAAACCATTTTTCTTCTTTCATAGTGACCTTTGACCTTTTCATCCTAAAATCATTAAGGCTGCATTTCTTAACCTATCTGGGAGGCAATCCTGATTAGGTTTGTGTTGTAAATATTTCATGTTTAAAAAAAATCTTCTTCTGGAAATCTCAAATTATTAAGGATGATCTCAGCAACCCACTCAAAAGAGTGTGGCAACCTCTTTTGGGGTCATGACCAAGGTGTCAAGAATCAAATGGGTTTTTTTTATATCAAAATGTATAGATTATACATGTACTAAATTCTAATTATCATGAGGAAACCATTTTCTTGGAAACAGGCCAGTTAATAGTTTTAGTTCAGTACCCACAAATGTGGTCCCAGTCTATTTTTAGAGCATTTTTTCCTGTCTCCTTTTGATGGTGATACAAGAGTTAGATTTAAGCATTCTTGGAATGGATTTAAAGGCAATCTTGATTTTTCTTTAGAATTTGAGCTTAAGGTGTGGTTGTCTATGTGTGTTTCATCGACAGTGTACAATGAGTAATAAGGTCTTGAAGACCTTATGCTGGTGACTAAATATGCTGGTGACCAAATATGCTGGTGAATCTTTGACTAGAACATCTCCATGAAGTCATCTTTGAAGGCATTTTAGATTAACATATTAACATATGATTTGTATTGACTGTCACACAGTGGAAAGTTCAGTACTGAGAAATAAATGTAGAAAATATATAGTAAAATTAATTGTGCTCTATGTTGTGTCGGTGCAGCATTTAAGTAAAGTTTAAACTGGTTTAAAATCTTTTTTTTAATGATAGACACATGAAAGTTTTAATATTATGTATATTGACTTTGAAAATAAATGAGTGAAAATAAAAATTAACTTTTATTTTAAAAATTTTAATGAAATTTAAAAACAATTAAGAAAAACAATTCTACCCCAAAATGCACATAAATAATATTTATTAGAAATGATATTAAATGATATCAGCATGTCTATATTCTTACACCATATATAAGCTCTAATGATGGATATTTGTCAGATTTTGTCAGAGAAAATATCTTTGTAAGTCAAAATGAAACCTTCTTTTAAAATACTAAAATATTAAAATATTAAAATACTAAAATTCTATTTTGAATTGTGCCTTTAGGTCATTCAAGCTATTTATTAGGGGTCCAAACATTTAATTTATGTGTTTATGATGGGATGACTTCCTGAGTAACACATCTGCTTGTATAGTTTTCAGCAATTGTTTATAAACATAGTTACAGAGTATTTAGAGACAGGACAGAGATGAAAACTTTATACTAGAACTAGTTTTCTACTAAATCATTTTAAGCTGTTAGAGAATGAAATACAGGTCAAAGAGATAAAATATACTTTCCACAAGTATATTTACCCTTGCATGTACAAAAGAGCAAAATGATGTAAGTTCAAAACAAAATGCATTCCACTGTATTGTTCAGGTTTGTTAAGATACTGACTGACTCATGTAGTGCAGCATTGAGGCCTACATGATATTATTTAATTTCTAATAATCCATTTTACTTTATGCATTATTAATTACGAATAATATTTGTTAACTGACACTCTAAAGATTACATAAGAAATATTCAAACATTATTTGAATTAACTTTGTACAAGTGATCTTAACATGGTTACATATCGACATGAACAAATATCCATATATTTAAGAATATGAGATCAAAAGTTCACATTCAGTAAATCACTATATCTAACACATTTTAACTTCATTTTCCTACATCTTACTGTTTTCTGAAATTAGGTGAAAACATGTTATATCCTTACAGGTCTAGCTGTTATCTGGAACAAAGTGTTAGAGTTGGATCAGTTTGGTAGCTCTCTAGTAGTTTGGTGGTGATAGCATGGTCTCATAAGAACATGGGCAGTGCACAGCCATAGGTGGACAAGCTTAGTTTATATCAGCACACTGATATACCGCACCTCAAAGATATGGCTTTGGTCTTCATGAGAAAGATTTACACCATTGTTCAGTAAGGAAGAGCCTCTCTGAAACTATTTCCTATCACAGGGTCCCCTTTTGTAGTTATCAACATTAAAATGGAATGCATTAATGCTGTAAGATATGGTAGTGGTCCCATCAAACAACTGCTTAAGTACCTTACACAATAAATGTGGAACATAGCACCTGTCATTGTTTCTTTAGAGTGTACACCAATATGCATTTGAACAGGCATATTGCAATTTGCTGCCCAAATCACTGTGAGCCATCATGCTTAACTACACCTGGGAAAAAATGTTATCAGTTGTACAGACCCAAAATACCATTTGTTTTAAATATTATTCATCAGTCAACTTTGCAGTCTAAAATTTGTCAAATTTAATATTATAACTTGTAAGAAAATTTAATTTTTCAATAAAAATTACTTTTAAAATTTAAATGTTTATTTAAATTTCCATTAAAATTTAATGTATCAATATTTTTAAATTTCAAACCTATTTTCACACAGGCCTTATCATATATTACAATTAGGTTTTTACTTCATTAAAAATTTTCAATAATCAAGCATAATATAATAGAGCAAATTTAGTTTTTGTTTTTAAAGAGCACTTGGAACCAAAAATTGTACCCTGTGGAACACTTTCTGACAGCAGTCACATGTCTTATTTGCAAGGAAATTTTTTGACTAAAATTGGCCATAAAAATTTGGGTCTGTTATGAATTAGGCCACAATTAATAGTTCTGGATCAATACCATTGAATGTAGTGCCAGTCTATTTTTAGAGCATTTTTTCCAGTCTCCTTTTGATGGTGATACAAGGGTTAGATTTAGGCATTCTTGGTATGAATTTAAAGGCAATTGTTTATTCTTCAGAATATGAGCTTATGGTGTGTGTGTCTGTCTGTGTTTCAGCAACAGTCTACAGTGACTAATAAGATTTTGGTGATGATCTGGAAGAGAAATCTGTGTTGCACTGCACACTAGTTTGTTTACAGTCCAGCCTTTCAAAAAATATGCTGGTGAACCTTTGACAAAAACTTCAATGTGCAGTCATCTTTGAAGGTATTTTAGATAAACGTATGATTTGTATTGACTGTCATACAGTGGAAAGTTCAGTACTGAGAAACAAATGTAGAAAATATATAGTAAAATTGTGTTCTATGTTCTCATCACAGTGATGTTGACTTTTGGCCTTTTGTTCCTAGAATCAATGAGGTTCTTCCTTACCACAAGAACAAGACATCTACAAAATTTGGAAACTGTAAATGGTGGACAACTAGATATATCTCTATTTGGTACAGTTCAGCAGCAGCAACATCAAAACTGTCCAGCTCTACAGGATCATTCTGATGGTTCCATTCAAATGTTTTCAAAATAAATTATTTTTTTTAGCTGTCCAGTTCTACACTAAAGCACAGATCACTGTTCATAACCCAACTTTCAAAATATATTTGTTATATTAATCAGGTTTTTAATTTTTTTATAATTTTTGTTCCTCTTAAAGGCACTGGTAATGCATTATTGGTCCTAATCATGCATATAAAATGAGTTTTAAGTGACTTTCCAAAAGACGTTTCCCGGTTTCTTCCTCCACTATTAATACTGGCCGCCATGAATAGCCTATCATGTGCTGAAAAATGGTGTTAAGCCCAACAACAACAACAACCAAAAGATGTATACTGAGGCAGGTACTGTACACTTGGATTTTGAGACTGATGATCAACCAATCTACCATAGCTCCCACAGATGATGTGATGCATATGAGCTGGTATGGTCAGGTATGCTGTACCACTAGAACATTTATCACAGGAATAGCCTTACCAGAAAGATAGTGTTCGGGGTTTGTATGGTATCTGTGAGTTTTAAAATCTATCTGCACTACCAAAAATGGGAAGAGATGCTTTTTGACAAGTACTTCACCCATAATAGAAAATGCAATGTGACCTATATTTCAGACAAAGTTACTTTGCTGAAATTTATTTGTAAGTTCATTTTGTGAATATTGTTCAGGTAATGAAACTTATAAATGAATGCCTCTTAATTAGCACTTTACCCTTAATTAGCATTTACCTTTATAACCAAATGGTCACTAAAACCTGCATTTTTTGCTTTACTAACTTGTGTCAACTATGTGTTTCGTTTATGACCATATTGATTCTAAATCGTGTATACTTACTACCATACCAATGCACTTCAACATAGAAATACATATACAATGATGTCGGGCATTTCTGTGCACCTAAGGTTTCCATCACCAATACTGAAGCAAAGCACACACCAAATTTGACGGATTGATGAAAATAAAATACTGCAATGCTTACCATTTTGAAAAGAGGCAATTATCGCCAGAATATTCTGTTCAAAATATTAACTTTGGACACACCATATGCACTGTTCCACCCCTATACTCTCATGACTTGAGATATGTTGGCCTATTTTGCACATAGCTTTGAAAAGATGTAATGTTTATTAATCGGGCTTTGGAAAGAAAATACATTACTTTGGACTGTTTCTGTCAGCATTTCAGTTGAGTAATTAGATCAGGTTTATAGCTGGTTTTACACAATGTAACAATGGCAATAAATTGCAAGAGATATTAAGCAAACTAAACTGATCATGTAAAAACATTAGTAAAGTTAAGCATTTTATATAAAAAAGCTAAAAAGGACCAACAATTAATACAATGTTTATGGGGAAAAAAATTCTAATGAATTTAGAAACAGACTACATGCCAGTGAATTTCTTGAGAATATTGTTTTAGTGGCAAGTTCACATGTTGTATAGCAGTTGATAAAATTAAGTGGTGGACAACATGCAAAATTAGAAATCTGGATGTAAATGAAGTAATTATTTTAATATATACTTTTCCATCTTCTATATAATGTATTTTTTATGATTTTAAAAGATACATAGCAAATAGGATTTTCTAGGTTATAAGGTCATGGTGTGGATCTTTATGTTGGCATTTAGAAAGTACATTTTCATATCTAAACAATTAAATGTGGGATATTTATGCACACTTTATGAATATCACTTCCTTAATAAAAGATTGTTGTTCTTTCTTTATACAATTTGGATAATCTACCAAAAACAAATTGATTTAAATTTTACAGGAATGTTGTATTGTTGCACAGAATTACCTGACACAGAATTGGAAGACATTTTAGTTTATGTATTCTGTGGTAAATTTTCCAATGATTTTTATATTGTATACCCAATTACTCTCAGCAGGTTAACTGAGTGAATAAAGTATCAGAATAGTGGTCTACATTCATTTCTCATTGGTATTAGGTGTCATGGCTGATTAAGATGATTATTCAAGCACAAAACATGTTTGTAAAAGTAATAATTACATTAGTTGTGTGTTGCATGATCTGTAATAATTTGTTAATATCACAAGTATTCTTTATCTATTCCATATCTCAATGTTGCATACTGCTTTAATCTCAATTGGGTATGACCCATTTTGGACTGCTAATTGTTATTGTTCTTGTCTATTTTATATTCATTATGTTCCTTTACTTTTGTAGCACCATTTGTGCATATTTTACAGGTACTTGTTCTATATAGTTATCTTCTCTCTCTGATGCATGGTGTCTCAATGTTTAGCATTCCAGACTCAATACCCATGGTGCAAGTTCAAATCCTACTATTTGATCAGCCTTCATTGGTTACCATAGTGTGTCCTTGGGCACGGCACTTGACTCCTATTGCCCTGCCACTGAATAACCTACTTGTCTGTCTGTCTGTCTGTCTGTCTGTCTGTCTGTCTGTCTGTCTGTCTCTCTCTCTCTCTCTCTCTCTCTCTCTCTCTCTCTCTCTCTCTCTCTCTCTCTCTCTCTCTCTCTCTCTCTCTCTCCTTTGTCCAAACTGTACCGTTATTTTGAAGGCATTCCATCTCGCTTATTGTCAACTGTTGTCTAAAACTGAAACAATGTCAACCTAGAAGACTGAATGTTTACATCTGTCCCTCCCCCCCCCATTCCACTCCTATAGTTTGAATTTTGTGTGCATACCACATTACTTACACGATCTGTTTCATAGTGAGAGAAATAAACTGAGTGAAATGACTACAAAGTACGGATCTCTTAAAACATGTTGGGTTTGTGCTTTTCTTTAAAGTACAAGATAGTTACCCTAAACTGTTTTTCCAGTCCATTGCCCGCTTCGTCTTCCTCAATCTGCATATTGTCAACATGGTCAATGAATTTCTGTAGCAAAGCTTGCAACTGTAATGCCACTTCTGACGACATTTTAGAGTAAATTAAAATCCACTGAAATGTTTTGAGTTTCCGTTCCTATTGAGTACGACCCAACATTCCTTCTCAACTATATGTACTTCGGTGTTAGTTCAGACGCATTCCTACCTACGATTGAGGAAGTTTGTTCGGACGTTGTCACGTGATTTATCGTATAGCTTAGATCAGAATCAAGTTTGGCTATGCTAGGCTTCGCTTCGCTAAACATCACCGTGAAATACAAAAAAAGGACAAATTATTGTATTTGAACAAAGCGCGATAAGAGAAATATAGGTGTTGATAACTTACACTTTCGTTTTTTTTAAACATCAAACTTTGTATATATATATATATATATATATATATATATATATATATATATATATATATATATATATATATATATATATATATATATATATATATATATATATATATATATATATATATATAACTGCAGACTCCTGTGACTATACATACAAATAGTCATCGAATTAAGATCGCCAAATTTGGCTGGACAAGAAGTATTGCCAATTCACATGTGACCAGAAAAAATAAATAGTTTTGGCTCAACATGCCGATTCTTCTATATAATCATTCAAAATTGCTGACAGATGATTTTTTATAATGCCGACCTTTATTTAACTTTGTTTTTGTATATTTTGTAAATATATTTGTTTCATGATTATCACCTTCTGAAATCTTTAAAAGAAATACTTGACTATAATTTCAAGGTATGCGAAACATAACAGTTACATAAACGTAGAAGAGAAGGAAGAATATATGGTAGGCCTATTATATAGCGGCTCATTGTCATTCCGTACCAAAGTTGTTTCGTACCCAGTGGAAATTAGTCGTTTCGTACCCAATGTGCTAGTCGTTTCGTACCCGAGGTCCTGGTCGTTTTGTACCCAAGGTGGTGGTCATTTTGTTCCCATTAATTTACAAAGTCAAATAAATAGTATTGTCATATTTACCGCTCCATCCCTAGGCCTATTATTTTTTCCTACCTTAAAACTTGCATGAGCAAAGGATATCCGAAAAAAAAGTGAATACAAATAATTACAGTACTTTTATTGCTTTCACTGTAGCATCTATATACTAAAAAAAAATTAACAAATATTCACATTGCCAGTAAAAATAAAAATAAAACCTTGACCAGGCTTAAATAACTGAATAAGTCCATTATTTGTTATCGTTCAGTTCAAGTTAACAAACATTGTCCTATTTCTTGGTAATTATTTAGTAATGTCTAACGTGACTGAAAAAAAATACAAATGTTTATCCTCTCAACGCAACTAGAAATTCTGCGATCTTTTAATAATGGGGTTAAATGCAAATAAAACTGTTGTTTTGATTAGGATTATGTTTTCTAAGAACCAATACTGGTGTTAATTTCATTTTTTGGCCAGGTCTTAAAGGTGTTCAGCGTAGTATACCTACTATACGGACCGCCAAGCCATTTTTTGGTCGACTGTCGGCCGCATAAGAATACTTGTGCTAAATTTTGGATACTTTCTCCCATCTTAAGAAACGAACAAGTTAGTGGCATAATTGAAATTCTCTGTTTTCAACTAAGTATAACTATTAATATTATTTCATGGCAAGTGAAAATTTGTTTTCATTGTTTGGCAACGTCTTTTTTATTTTGTTATCATCCTAAATATAACGAACATAAATAATCGCCCAAAGAGAGACAGACAGACAGACAGACAGACGGATAGACAAATACAGACAAAGACAGAGACTTAACTTGGCACTGCATTTTAGATATATTTACTTCTGTGTTTTAAAAATGATGCATTTAATTATTTAAATAATCGAAGATATGTATGCATGTTTTGATTCTGCCAGTATTAAAACTTTCATAATACAGAACCCTAGTAAAATTTAAAATCTCATGAATGATTGAAGATGTCTCAGTGAGCAAATAGATTAGCTCAAACATGGACTAACAACATTATTCCGAATTGTACATTCCTGAGTTTTATTACATACTGTAGAATACATAATTAAAAATCATTGTCTAATAATGCAGTTAATTTGCCTTGTCACTCAGTTGTCAGACTGTATATGTTACTGCAACGTTTCAGTAATTTAGAGGAGGAGATAACGCCGTTCTGATACTCTGCCCACACCGAAGAATATTCTCCCTTGCATTTTTTTCCCACCTGGTATCTTCTCAGCTTTTTTTCTGCTTGAACTTCAACTTACTAGATTTATGTGGATTTTAACATTTGATAACTTAACATTTCAATTATGCTTATTATATACTATATTGGCACTTTATGTACTAAACAACTGTAGCATTGGGTACAAAACGACAAGCACCTTGGGTACAAAACGACCAGTACATTGCGTACGAAATGATCATTGCTTTGGGTACGAAGCGATTCATCTGGGTACGAAATGACTTAGGAACGAAACGACTTGGTTACGGAATAACCAGTTTCGTTATAGTTGTTGTTGTTGTTGTTGTTGTTGTTGTTGTTGTTGTTGTTGTGGGGCTTAACGCCATTTTTCAGGACACGATAGGCTATACATGGCGGCCAGTATTATTGGTGGAAGAAGAAACCGGGAAATGACCGGGAAAAAAAAAAAAACACCCACCCACGAGAAGCTACTGGCAAGCTTTCTCCCATATCTACATTCGTCGAATCTTAAACTCGAACCCACGCACACAGAGGTGAGATGGCAGTGATCCGTAACGGAGAGCGCTTTAGACCATCCGGCCACTCGGGGCCCCGTTTCGTTATAGAGTGAACCATAACCCGTTCCTGTTCTTGCTCCTGGCTTTATTTCTTCTTCCTTCCATCCAATGTTTATTATTCTATTTAACCTTTTATTTTGCGTTTCCTTTTTTATGGACAAATTTGTAAAAGGAATGTTTATAAAATAATAAATAAATGGGTTTGCTTTTCCTGCTGTAGGTACGCTGTAATTAGTTATATATAAATAAAATAGAATTAGCAGTTCCTTGGATCATATTAATGAACTTAATAACATTCGCGCTGTGTGTGTGTGTGTGTGTGTGTGTGTATATATATATATATATATATATATATATATATATATATATATATATATATATATATATATATATATATATATATATATATATATTCACACAATTAGTACACGTGATACACGGTGAATAGCATGTTATAAGAGTATATTCTTGATCATAATAAAAATTTAACATTATGCGTTTTTTGTTTTTCGTTTCTTGCGGGAGGGTGTGGATACAAATGTGTTGGCGGTATTTTCAGGACAGTGAGAAAGTTGCATTAGATCTTCATTTTCGTGTGACACTTGTATAAAAGAGATGTTACAAATGCCCATATGTTTAGTGTAACAGGAACTTTGGCACCATTTTTGTGGGATTCTGAGGACGAGAGGAAATCTTATACTAAATATATCCACAGAAGTGGTTGACCTCAAATAGAATGATATCGCCTTGACGAGATTAGCATTCACTATAGGCTTTACGTCTGTGTTTGTGTTTTTAGATCTTTTAACCGACAAGTAATGCCGAAAGTACGCCTACAAATAAAAGCACTGTTTGGAGTAACCATCGACACTTATCTATTATCTGCCAGGGTTATGATGTAATATAAAATTTTGTTTGCGTTTTTCTTGGCGGGATGGGGTGTTGTTGCTTTTTAACGTAGAAGATCAACTACAAACTGAAACAAAGACCAGAATATAACTTCATAATAAACTGTGCGTGTGTTTGTTTGTTGTGTAACATATTATCCATATTTTTTTTAAAAAAACCACAGACCTACGTTTTTAGGGGCTTGGGGTGGAGTGATATTTTCTCATGCATTAGAATCACACTGAATTTTCAAAAAACACATCACAAACTTCCATTTTGTCTTTTATTTACCTCTTTATTTTTTTTTTTATTAAATTCCTTTACAAGCACGAGTTCTTTTTCTGTGTCAGTACATGTTTTAAAAGGAATCTAAGACTGCGTTGATGAGGAAAACTGTAATATTGTAATTTTTATATTTTCTAGCCATCCATAAAATTCTCTCACAAGAGTGGCTTATGGTCAGTAAGCTGAGCAGCAAGGAGAGGTGAACAGACCACTTTTATAAGAGTCCATTCGCGAAAATAAAGCTTAAATAATGCTAAACTGTGGCCTCTAACCGAGACATCTCTAATTAGGCTAGCTAATTTTGTTATTTTGTCTTTTGAGATTTGTTTTCGCGTTCGTTTACTCTTACTTATAGTCGTCACTGCTGTAATAGTGTGGTGTAATTAAATCATTATTACATCAATAATAACGCTAAGAATAGATTATCACACAGCTAAACTAGCTCGACGGCATCTAGAGGCAATTAAAAAATATCTTCCAGTCCGTAATTCTGTCAATCAAAAATTATAAGAGTGTCAGGAGTTTCAGGTGAATTTACAGAAGGTGCAGAACAGTTATTTAAACCGGTTACGTAATCCACTGATAAGTTCTTGCTTCCATTAATAGACACAGGTAGATCTACAATAAAAAATGCAAGACAAACTAAGGACACAGAGAAAATTTTAAGAGAAAAAGATGCGGCTCCATAACAGTTGCAAGAAGAAATACAAGTACTTGAGAGTATGGACAAAGTTCATGAGGAGGTCTGCGATGTAAGCTTAATGGATCTTGTTACACGAAAACCTCCAGCCCGATTCACCGAAGAAGGTCGCAGACTACTTCGAGAGAGAACTATAGCGGTTTCCGTAACAGGATATACAGATCATGATAAATTATTAGCTCCAAACACCACCAGTGTTTCAGAAAAAGTTGGGTTCCTTTTTTATTTCGAAAGTCATTTGGTATATCTAGAATCAATGATAAATACAGGGATGAATTTACAAATTTTGAGAAACAACTCGAAGAAGTTGAAAGAGTGCAATTACCCGGTGATATATTATCGCCAGGAAAATCGATATTCAGCCCACCTCATATTAAGGAAGAATAAACAACCGGAAGTTGTCTTGGTACAGGTGCCAGGGGAAGTGGCCTTGTTATTTCATGCCCCAATAATGTTCTTACCAACAAGGACAGACTAGAAATTCTGCTAATTAGCGTAAAACGAGCGAGTAATAATTCACCAGAAATCATTAATGAATCAGCTGCTTTTTGTCAGAGCTTTTTTATTTAATGTTTATCGGTCCCTCGTCAGTGAAATCATTGATGATTGATTGTATGCAATTAGATGTGAGAAGAAAATAGGATGATTATACATAATATTCAACGATGACCTGTAATAGTCCGGGTGATAAATTTGCAACATAATATTTCACTTGTTTAATATGGAATTTTGTCAAAACGGCAACAACAACAAAAAAAAACAAAAAAAAAAAAAAAAAACAACAACAACAACAAGACAATATTTTTCTTTGGCTCTTAAGTATAAGGACCGTAATAGTAGTATATATAGTTGAGTTATTCCTATCACAAAGACCCACTACCCTTGACGAAACTTATTTTAAGCTTTAAAAGGATGCTGACAAAAGTTTTAACATAACGTTTTTTTTTTGGGGGGGGGATTTGGAGACAGTTGTCTCTGAACGAGGATCGTAAACTAAATATACAATGGAGCTGATGTTAAAGTTGGCTTTCTTAATAATAGTATCAGGGCGTTGTTCAACAGTGTCACGTATAGCATCGGTGGAAGAAATATTAAATCATGCCTGTAAAACGTCGACATTGCCACGACGATATTGGGTCTAGCGAGATATTCAGATGATAATTCTAGATCCGCTGGTCCATTAATGAAGTATGTGAAGGATACTGCCGATCATCCTAACAACATACAGTATAATATAAGACGACCAAGAAAGAATGCCGACAACGCTGACGCTGATGTGTGGCCGGTGGTTGATGGTGCTAAACCAGAATTCAATTTAAGATTCGCAACGCGTCGATCAAATGCTGAAAAATGGAAGATTTTCATTTGCAGTTTCACTGTCACATATCTTTAGATTTTGCAGAAATTTGAAAATGGTCATTTTCGGAGCCAATCATACAGTTGTACTTGTAAGAAAAGGTAACGACAACATTCATCGTGTATGCCAACAAGCGAGATAACTCATTAATCGCTCTTTCTTTTTACCTGACAGATTCATCTCCCTTAATCTAAAGTTTTTGCAAGATAACAAAATTCAAAAGTATTTTTGTTTTCAATATTTTCTTGTTCAGCATACTTAAATATTATTCACTATTCAAATTTCTTTGAAAATCTTAATTTTATTGTTTTATTTGAGATGTGATGCATAAGAGCGGTAAATATTAAAATATTTGGCAGCTGCATATATCGAATGAATTCTATTTCTTCGCCTGTCTCTACATTTATAGATATAACTGTTTTTCATTCTCATCATTATCGCTGTTCTTCAAAATTTACAATTCTAACCTTGTGTAATGGCCAGCAAATCATTTAAAAAATGATCGAGCTTCATGCCGTTGATATGATTAATCTCAAGTCCATCTTAGATTACTGCGTGAAAACATTCCTACATAAATCTATAAATAATATATATTTTCCTAGCACAAGCTATGAGATAACTTTTATGATTAATAAAACTGACCGTTTTTTTTTTTAGTAAACAGTTCCTAATCACGAGAAGTCTCATAATTCTTGATGACGTGATGTTTCACAAATTCATTTTGCTCCATTTATATAGTAATATTATTTGTCTAAATAATTACTTTATTACTAGCGTGAAAATTTGGCGAGATTGTCTTCAGCTTTTGCTCTACCAGCGACACTGTTGCCGGCATTATTTTTTTAAACATAGTATTGTTATCTATTTCTTTGTATTTTTTACATCCACATTGCACACATAATTGTGTTTCGCATCCGATCCCAACACCATCTCGTAAACACGGATTTTGGTCTCTCTCTCTCTCTCTCTCTCTCTCTCTCTCTCTCTCTCTCTCTCTCTCTCTCTCTCTCTCTCTCTCTCTCTCTCTCTCTCTCTCTCTCTCTCTCTCTCTCTCTGCGTTTGATATCCTTAGAATTCATTTACACAAGATCGATTGCAAGGAGTTGAAGAACCAATCATGAACCACTTGCATATTCTTTGTTTGAATCATTATATAATAACTAAGCCATATATATATATATATATATATATATATATATATATATATATATATATATATATATATATATATATATATATATATATATATATATATATATATATATATATATATATATATATATATGCCTTAGTTATGATATGGAGGAATTTGCGAGATTATCTGCGACTAAACACTCTAAAGCCAGATTTGATCTTGACAGAATGACCCCTGGATAATGGAGTCGAGCCCTGGTTGATTTAACAAATAAGGCTCTGATCAATCGTATCCATGAAGCCAAAAGAGAATTTCACAATCATGGTGCGGCTCATGTGTGGTCAGCATTTAGAATTATGAAAGACATCTATGCCACAATGAATGACAAGCGAGCAGCGACGATTATTAATTATCTTGACGTTGAACAAAAATATATTTTGAAAATAAAATATATTTTAAAAATAAAATATATTTGAAAAATAAAATATATTGCGGATGTAGACTAGACGATGATTATCCGTGACAAAAGTTGCCCTGTTCGAATACTCCACACTGAAAATATTGTCGCGTTAAAAAATTTCAAAACCAGGAACACTGACTGTAATTGATAAACCATATTATGAACGAGCATACCCTGTGACGGCAGCTGTTTGTGCGATATATCCGCTAATGATAGACCTAACGTCTATAATTTTATCGCTTGAATTGTGTTATTGAGCTAGTTATAGAACATTTCACAATCGCAAAATGAGGAAATAGTTTAAAGAATTTGCGATGTAGAAAGTTAATGAGCTAAGCGTGTCATGGAATATGGAGCTACAATCAACGACGTTGCCGAGCTTGAATTTTTTTTATATTTCCGATAAGGGTAAAAGGAATAACAAGCGAGGTTTTATACGAATTGACGTGTAAATCGACGGAAAGTTCAATAGAGATAATTGATCATATCGTAACAATATTTCTACGAAATACAACTGTTAAATTTTGTTAAGGTGATACTTTTGATTTTAAAACTAAAATTGTAAAAATGATTCTGTGTCTGTATGGTTGGTTCAAAGTTGTGTACGTGGAAATTATGATCAGTTTGTACGACCTAGCGGAGAGGAAATTAAAAATCTTACGTCGAAATATACCGATGATGCTAAACAATTACTCAGTAATTGTTTTTACATTCTGTAAGTTGCTGCTGACTTTCCTCAGAAAAACAATTCATAGTCTCAGATAATAACAGAATTTCTTTAAGATGTTCAACACTAATGTGTCGAAAAAGGAAACCGCAGATTGTAATGCTAAATACAATTATAAGACGTTTTCTCAGTTGGAATCAGAACACAATTAATAATTCCGGTTCAGTACCCACGAATATAGTCCCAGTCTATTTTTATATCATTTTTTTTTCCTTTCTCCATTTGGTGGCGATGCAAGAGTTAGATTTTTGGCATTTTTGGTAAGGATTTAAAGGTAATTGTTTACTCTTTAGACTGTAAGCTTATGGTGTGTTTGTCGGTGTGTATTTCGGCGACAGTGCACATTGACTAATAAGGCCATGGTGATGATAGGGAAGTAAAATCTGTATTTCGTTGCATGGTGTTTTGATTACAATTCAGGCTCTCAATAAATAATGCAAGTCAACCCTTAACAAGAACTTCACCGTAAAGTCATCTTTGAAGGTATTTTAGATTAATATATGATTTGTATTGATTGTCACACAGTGGAAAGTTCAGTTCTGAGAAACAAATGTAGTAAAATTACTTGTGTTCTATGGCCAGTTGATATTGTTGCATGTTATCCTTAAAATTTTCTTAACTGTAAGTGAAGCAATAATATAACATCGTCCACAGAAACAAGTCTGGTTACAAAAACCATCTGAAGATGTCAGGGAAAAACTATTCTCAACGAAATCTTTATGAGTAATTTGATGAAACTAAATATGAAAATAAACTTGCAAAGGATATAAGCAGAAAAATATCTGGTAAATTTATTCAGGATGTGATTGTAAACAAAATTTTTATCTACTAATCATCAACAATGCCGAACTCGATTTTATAATTACTGATTCAACAGGGAAAGGCACATTTATAAACCGGAATAGTGCTTGCTTGTTGGACGGAACTAAATTAGGTACAATTATGAACTTTATTGATGGTGACGCTTCACAGTTTACACATTTAAGATATTTGATGTCAGCGTATGTTTAGATAAATTGATTGTCGATGATATACAGATTTCCTGATACCAGATTCATTTTATGTGAAAAGAAAAAATGCGGATTTTTTTTAAAGATTGGTACCGATGCATCATAATACGAATGGAGAATAAAGCCAGAAAAGATAATTAGTTATTCTGAATTAGCAGACGTTGATTCTAAGGATATATACCACAAGAATAATCAAATGTCATTATTAACATCAGCACCATCTGTATATGATCCCGTAGCTAGACATAAAATATTTTATCTTAACGGGTGTGGTGGTTCTGATAAAACAACGCGTTTGATTGAATTATTTCGAATCTTGACATGGCTGCTTCGACACCGACTCATAGACTTGCCAGAGAAATGATCGAACACGAAGAAGACCTCTAACTTATCATAGTTTCTTTAGATGGTGCTTAGACGCATGGACTCCTGAACGAATAAGGGATGAAATATGCACGGTGTCGCTGGAAACATTAACGTATTACTTAATCGATTATTACCAAAGAATCCTAATGGAATCATGTGTTGATCATGTGGTCAACCGCCGCCTTTTGTTTAGTCATATCCACATGAATGGTGAAAAACGTTCTTCGATTATTACGAAGAAATAACTGATGATTATCAATCGATTGATCCAGAATTAAGAAAGTTTAAGAAATTAATCAAATTACAACCAGACTTGATTCAGTGTGAAATAATGCGCGAAATAATTCCGGAAACACATATATATGATGCCTGGAATTTATGGAGTCCCCTCCATATACTGTCTATCGTATATTATGTGCTGAAGAAAATGACATTAAACCCAACAAAGCCAAACCTGCTTCACGTTGAAGAGAACAAAATCTATAATGCAACATTTATTGTAAAGCAAGAGTTAAGTCCCATGTACGGAAGCAGCATTATTCGATGGGGATTTTTTTTTTTTTTTTACGCTCTATATCTCCGACAGGTCACAGGCGCGATGTATATTTTTTTCTTACTTGACCTACCAAATAAAATAATATATATATATATATATATATATATATATATATATATATATATATATATATATATATATATATATATATATATATATATATATATATATTATATATATATATAAAGAATACAAATATAATGGCGAATAACAACCCTTTCAAGCGTACTGGATCCACCAAGGGATCACAGTTGTCAGGAATTAATTAAAATAGATGCTATAAACTGACGACGAACAGTTTCAGTTTCCGCATCTAGTCTATACAAGCTGGTTGTATTTATAGTTTTAGCACATGTGAAGACAGCCATGTAGAGGTTTACAAACACAACGTTTTTGTGTTTATTTGTTTATCGTATATATGTTTTGTATTTGCCTTTGAAAAAGACTCATTAAGAGTCGAAAGCGCTTAGGCTAGTTAGTTACTAGTTTCGTACTGTTCGTCGTCAGTTTATAGCATATATATATATATATATATATATATATATATATATATATATATATATATATATATATATATATATATATATATATATATATATATATATATATATATGAGAGAGAATCCAAATTCCAGAACGACTAAGCACGTATCATCAACAACCGATGCGACTGAATCGGAGTTATATGCACTCATGCGTAGCAGATGCACTCGCACGACGACCTAGAAATTAATTTTCATATTATATTATATTGCACGCTAATAGTACATATTTTATAGTACATGCTTTTATTAATTCATGTTCCTATTTTCGTCATTTGTAAATGTCAAACGTTCGATCTATTGCCTGGTTATTTCATTAAATACCTTTCTGAACTAGACACTTAGTAACTAACTTATTCTGTGCTTTATTCCATATCTACATCTTCAACATACTCTCCGCTCATACTCCTCCACCTACTGTCCTTCTCCAAATCCAGTAGGATAATAATAGTCTTGTATTTTTGTTAGTGATATCGGTCAAAATTTTCCCACCCCTACCCCACTTCTCCAGCTACGTTGTAAACCGCGTGGGTCTTGAAGAAGACTTATCAAACAGGCGCACATGCCAGTTGAATATCATGTAAAGTACAAGTCTTCAGCCTAGATTAGAAACCAAACAAACCCGTTATTATTATACTACCATTGTCACTCGCTCGACTGCAAAATCATTCGAGTGATAATTATGGTTCCAAATTCGGAAACTATAAGTGCACTAGCAAACATGCAAATGTTTATTCGATTTCACTGCCTGTAAACCAGAGTCATTAATGCTCCGGTTCCGTATCTGTGGGCGAAAAAGTCGATGGTTTTTCATTTCCATCAGCAATATTTCGAATTCACCTAATTATTTCATCTTCGATAGTCTTCGAATAGAGTATAATAATTGTATTGAAAATAATTTGTGCCATTCCATAAAGTTCTGAATATATACTATATACGTATTTGTGAATGTACCAGCGTCGAAATTATTTTGCTGGTACCTGAGATACCGTTTGTTATTGATACAACTCCGACAACAATTCCGATTGGTGTACCCATGATGGTTGCCGTGGTGATAATTTCAGGAACACCAATGCCAGTGGTTGTTTCCATGGCGAGCACACAAATAGCATCTACAACCACACACACACACACACACACACACACACACACACACACACACACGCGCGCGCGTTTGTAATTTATGAGTTCCACACGGTCCTATAAGTGATTTCACAGCTATTGTTCCGCTTTGATTATTTGCCACATCGTTAAATGTGAGAATTTTTCAAAGTTCTAAAATTAATAACGCAATCGTGAAGCACAATTGCACGACAGGATGGCCTTCTTAGGTGAAATATGTACATGCAATTCTAACAAATTATTTCACTTTTTACCGGTACAACTTTCATTCAAATACGTGTACGTGTATGTACTTGTATGTACATGTACTTGTGCATGTACACGTATTTATTTATGATTTGTATTTGTATTTGCATTTATCTTTGCAATTTTTTTTCTTCCAGTCAATGAAGTTTATATCACAGGATGTGAGTATTATGATAATTGCGGCTTTGTATGGTTACTGATCTAAGTCAAAGGCTTCTACATCACATAGGTGCCTCTTAGAAGTTTGGTTTGACTGGTTCGCGCGCAGGCTAGCAGGCATACGCGTGTGATGTGAAGCCAGTGTTATATGGGTGAGGGGTAGAAGGCTTTGACCTAGATCAGAAACAAAAATCCAAATTTAATATTGCCATACTACTCATCTAAAAGTGAGTGTGGCATTTTTTATAGAATAGTTGTCTTTTTCTCATTTTCATCTTCATCTTCATCATCATCATCGTCGTCGTCATCATCATCATCGTCATCATCGTCGTCATCATCATCATCATCATCATCATCATCATCATCATCATCATCATCATCATCGTAGGCATCATTATCAGCAAAAGAGTGGAAGAAAAATGGTTCCGACTGTAGTAGCATGGTGGAAGAGGGTATGCTTACTTCCATACTCTGGTGATGCTCTTAATGGGAGAAATCAGTTTGGGAGGAGACCAAATCTGGAGGTGGGTTAGTGTGATAGGTGATGTTGCTTTTTAACCTGTTTTTCTCTTTGTTGTCAACTCGGGTCTGAAAACATACTCGTTACTTTTGGTGTGAGACTTTTAAGTTTTGTATTTTTATGGTCACACTTTTGAATATGCCTATGATAGTAGTTTCAGTATGCACCATTAAGACAACGCAAAGAAAAACATTAGAATAATCTACAAATAAAACCACATATTGCTGATCAGTAAAGCTAACACACAGTGGTATAGTCGTCTGTTATCACTTCTGCATTTTAATAAAAGCAGATATAACTGTTCAATCTATGTAATAATTTTTTTACTGGCCAAGTAAAGGGTTTAGCATGAGATCTTATGATTCGTCTCATCTTATGCTTCCTTTGCATGTGTTGTGAAAAACGATGGGTTTTAAATGAAAACTCTATGATGTTGGTTAGGGGGTTGTCAGTGTTTCGTTATATTTTTCTGAGTACTGTGTTCTTTTTTTTTGTTGATTTTTTTGGGGTTTTATTTGCAATTCATATGGGCTTACTGAATAATTATTTCTAGGACTTAAACATTCTCTCCGTGGCCCTGCTTGGGCGTAGCAGTATCAAAAGTGAGAGAGATAAGTAATGAAGTCTTAATAGTTCTAGAAGTAGTTTACAATAAATATAACAAGGGAGACAACCTGCATAAGCTTGCACACAATATTCTCTCTCCTGTCTGGATTTTCTCCCATGCATCAATTTAAAAGTATCAGGTATATGTACGTAAATTGATGTTAGTCAAAGAGGACGCACTCTGTATCTTTATTTGTGATTTAGTTTAATCAATCCAAAGTTTTGATTCAACTTCGTCCATCAGTCCGTAATTGCAAAAAGGTGACCATCGAGATGTGTGTGCTTATATAGCATTTTCTGTGTATATTTATGGATTACCAACCACAAAATACAGAGTTTTAAACAGTCGAAATTTAATGATAGTTTTAATTTTTAACACCCACTCCCTTTTTGTAATAAAATAGTTTAGTTCGACTATCCTGGTTTGGTTTCCTGTTATGTCCAATGCCCAGGTCCTATAAATTTTGGGAAATAAATTTTCTGATGTCATCTCGATTAAGAAGCTTTAAATTGATGTACCACCTGAGACAAATGATAGACTGTCTTTAAAAAAATAAAAAAAATTAGGACTCTATATTTTAAAGTAATTTTGACTTGATCGTTAATATCCCTTTGAAAGAATTTTATCATTTTCACTTTATATCTTTCATTATGAAGGAGGACACGTTCGAATACATTGAAAAGTTTGATCTACCTATAGATATTTGCAGGCTATTACCATAAAATATTACGATCATTTACTCAGCCCTATGCGATGATATGCCATTAAACCCTGAAAACACACGCACGCACGCATATATATATATATATATATATATATATATATATATATATATATATATATATATATATATATAGTTTAATACAAACAATACTATCATACAGGTTAGAGAAATTAAATTCGTACTCTACAGAGTTTCGAACCCAAGTCCGCGAGTAAATGGCACCCATTGCCTTGCCTGCACGCACCAACCCATATACCGTCACTACTAAGCACGCATCACCAAAAAATGATGGCACAGACTCGGTGTTATATGAGCTCGTGCGTAGCACACTCGCATGACCACCTAGTAAATAATTCTCATATATATATATATATATATATATATATATATATATATATATATATATATATATATATATATATATATATATATATATATATATATATATATATATATATAGCTAGTAGATTTCCTGTCGGACTAGTAACTTTCATAAGGTTAATAGTCCGATGGGCAAGAGTCAGCGTTTATTTACGCCATTCCCTAATGAAGACTTAGCTGTACTGTATAATCAAAGTAGTAACCATTGTCAACACAGTCATAAAATATTAGCATTAGAAGATGAAGTCAATATTTGCCTCGGAAAGGTGCGTTTCTATAACAAGAAGCCACCCGATTGTGCATTTCGCTTACAGCGCCAATTATGGTACCGTCATTAAAGACAAGAGTTCGGTAATTGATCCTAATTAAAATAATAACGAATTAAACAAAACATGACGTGATATCACACTTTATTCACTCGACCACAGTAATAAACTACAAACTGGTATACCACACATAAGAACACCGCAAAAGCTATTCGAAGAAATTAAAATTTACATGTTTATTTGATAGGGGGGGGGTGCTCGCTAGCAAAGCACTCCAACACTCTAAGTCACGAAAGGTAAATTACATATTTTACACTTGCATCGAAATAATTATAAAATTTTGATTAATTTATAATTTATTACGTTAATATTATTGACACATCTTTTCCACGCAACTACTTTTTATATGATGATAAGAAAAGATTTTATATTTTTTCCCTTTCAAGAATGGACAAACAATTAAATACACGTGAAGGCATCAAGCAGAACGCTGTACATTTGTTGGGAATTAAAATCTCCGAGCATGGTCATCTAAGATTTGAAAATGTTTCGCCTTATTAATAATTTGAACAATACACTGTGGTTCGATTAATTAGGAACAATTACCAAACTTTCGCTATTAATGAGACAGTAATTGGAGTTGTTACATAGATCGCGCAGTCAGATAGGTTTATTTGATGGGAGTGCACCTTTTCTAAACTGAAACTAACATTATCTTCTGATGTTAATATTTTGTAACAGTGTTTACAATAGCCACTGCTTTGATTCTGCAGAACTACTGCTGGTCTTTATCAGAGAGGCCATTTAAGGGGGGGGCAAAAGCACGTGTTTTGAAATGGCGTTTCTTGCTCCGACTTTCTTAGATAAAGGACACTGTGACATTCCTTTTCTTTTTTTTTAAATAATTCGTGTTAGCTATACAGTAACATCTCGTATTTCCAAACCGGACACAATTCGCTCCTTATAAGACAGGCAAAATGTGGCGTTTTAAAGAACGTGTTCAGCCACCGGATAAAAAGCAAATGTTGAATTAAAATGACATAAATGAGAGGAATAATTCTGATGATAGGGAAAAGTGTAATCGAACGTTTCAGAAGACATGGACAAAAGACAGGGAATGGCTGAATTATGATGAAGAAAAAAAACAGTTATGCGGTATAACTGGTGTATGGAATTCGCAAAAGCAAACAGAGAAAACTTCGTTTTGTTGCAGGTTGTTTGAACTTTAAAATTGAATCAGTAAACGTGCATGAAAGCTTGAGCAACACAAAAAGAGCAGAAAAAGCAGCTATGCAAATACCACCAGAAGAATCGATCACTGGTAAGATATTGGAAAGTTTTAACGGAATGTGTTTGACCATAAGTGCTCGACGCAAGCTTAATGTTGACCCCCCCCCAATAATCTGAAGGAAAACAATCATACAGAGTGACATAGATATCTCATATTACCCCCTGACCCGTTCTGACATAGGACTCTGTCTGTCATAAGAGACAAGATCAGTGACTTCAAAATACTTCGTTCTACCCATGACTCGAGTTTCCCTTCTACTATTTCTGTCTTTAAAGGCATATAACCATATTCGATGGCTTGTTTTACTCCTAAGATATTTTTATATTCATCAAACCATAATTGACTTTTCTATGTTGCACCCAACTGAAGTTACAGGTTCAGAAACGTGCGAATTTCGCCTACCGGATAACGTTGCGCTCAGAGGACAACCAGTGAAAAGAGATATGGTAAAGAATCGAAGATCCTTCACTGATTTTGTAAAAGATGTATTAGCTGGAGAAAATGTTTGATGTTGGAGAGACATACAGGATTAATAAACAGGTTGTTAAATTTACTCACTACATCACTGGAAGTGAAAGGCAGACATTTGTTTTGGTGGAGCATTTTTGGACAGTGCTTGTTGGCGCAGGTGTGGTTGCTGATGTAGTGGAATTGGAATGGGTCATATTAAAAAGTGTAGTCTACAGCAAGTGGATGTACATTCAAATATTTATAAATACAATAAACATCAAGGATGCTAGAATTATTAAAAATTCTTTATTTAGCATAGTATCTTGATTGCAAAAGGTAACAATTTAAAGAAAGCTTTTAAAAAAATTAATATAAACATTATTTAAGTATTGACATTACCTTTTTCTTGATGTAAATTTATTCAGATTAATATTTTCTTAATGTATTCTGCTATCTTGCAATTACAAAGACATTATGCTTTGACTTGGTCCACAGTTGTAAAATGATGTTCTGCTGACTGTAAGAATATTCTGACATTGATTGACCTTATCCTAACAATCATAGCCTACTCTGCTGATGCTGAAAGGGGTTTCTCAGAGATGAAAATGGTGAAGAGTGACTGGATATCATGTTTGCGACTTTGAGTTATCTCTGACCCACTCTTTATAATGTTCCATACAAATGATATTCCAACAAATGATCCATCACCAACAATACATTTATGGAATGTTTCAGGGAGACAGGTAATGAGAACTAAACAAACCCCATTTGGACCCAGAGTGCAGAGAAAGGACACCTGGATCCCGTGCTGGAATTGGATCCAAATTATCTTGAGAAACAAGAAATGTGATTTGACTGATGGATGATTTGAAGCAGGATTTGATTTATAATTTTGTACTTCTGAATTTCATATTATAATGCTATTTATGAATAATATTGTTGTTAATCTCAATACAAGCGTGTGAAATGTTTTTTGGACAGGACTAGTAAAGATTTGGCAGGACTAGTAAATTTCTCAGCATACTAGTCCTTCTGGCTACAAAGATATTTGTGTTAAATTCGAGCCCTGATATATATATATATATATATATATATATATATATATATATATATATATATATATATATATATATATATATATATATATATATATATATATATACGCACACATACACACACAAACACACACACACAGTCGTTCCAGATTCCTATGAAAGAAATCAAGGTATATAGGATTTTTGTATTACAAAGAATTATAAATATATTGTGGGGTATGGTAAACCCCTATTCAACTTATTTTGTGGCGGTTTTACTGGTTTTGGCTTCGTATCTATGTGTGACCTCCTACGATGAAATTTGCCCGGTATCAAATAAGGCTACTATAAGTATGAATTTATTAACGGAATATAAAAAAGTAATCTGGGCTAATATATAGAACAAATAAGTCGAGCTCCCAAGTAAGGACAAAATTTAATATAATTTCAAAAGTAAAAATGTCCACGAGCAAATCATATGAAAGTTACAGTTCGAAAGATACACTTGTTTCTTTATGTATTAAATTATTAAGGAATTTCAAAAATACAATGACATTAAAAGATTAGCCGATTCTGTTTAAGATAGAATCCAAAAATCATCATTTACGAGTCCGATTATATTGAATAAACCTGCCTTGCATCAATGCATAACCTGTTGACAGATTCCGTCACACAGGTCCTCTTAGACTGTACTTCGGTTCTTGTTTCAGTACGTCTTCCATTCCACTTTATTTCTTTCCAACAATTCTAGATGCCTTTTCTTTTGTTTCAAACTGTTTTTTTTTTCTTCCCACAATGTTTGGGTTGTAACGCCTTTCCAGACTATCTCACTTTATAAAAAAATATAAACAAGCAACCTAAATCTTCCGTCCCATTATACGGGAATACATCAGCAGACTGACTCCTCCAGGTCAGAAATTAACTCTATCAAATTCAAACAGTCTATACGGCTAGTTCCCAAACTCATGATCTGCGAATGGCCATTTACGCCACATGTGACATCACTCGGTCTCGTTACACGTAAATTAATGAAATTCCTCACTATACTTCAAGGCTACCATTATACGTAATAAATTCGTTCGGATAGTTCCGACTACTTCCGTAACATCAATCATCAATTCATCCATGACAATAAATACAATATTATCAGCTAAATGAACTCAACACAGTTATGTCGGATACACAATTCCAATTATAGAATAAGTAGAATTCAACATACTCAATTCCTACAGTAATTAAGACTATAACTTAGCAAATCGCCAACGCATATGTAAAGGAGATATACTTGCGCGAGCTCAGATAAACAAACTAGACACAAGTATACCATATCAAGAAAATTAATCTACGACTCAACAAATAAATTCCTGCAAATACATTCTTCTACAAGCAATTAAATCATAGCATAAAAGAAGTATATGAGATTTATGCAATTACCTCGCTTTTCATACTTTTTCGTGTCTGTCGAACCCTTCAGACAAACGTCTCACCCTTGGATAGAATTTTCACTGACGAGAACTTTACTCATTAAAATCAACAGAGTCTATCGGTACTTATTCTTTCCCTCTCGCAGACTAAAGTTTCAAAATCCCTCCAGTACATTTAAACTTAAGGTTTTCGTTTTAAACAAAGCCCCTTTCCACAGCGTGCCCAATCAGATTTACAATAATTCCCGCCTTTCTGGCACTAAACACTGCGTTATTTCAATCAATAAATGGCTACGACTGCGCTGTCTTCTACAATCAGTTCTAAGCAGAACAAAACTTGAACACCATTCGGTAAGTTTAAACAAACTAAGCCCTTAATTAAAAACTAATAACTTCTGGCCTTGCCCAAATTAATCTGTACTTTATGGCTTGTACAAGGTGGCCATTTCCCCATAAATCTACTTAATGATAGGTGTATGCAACTAAGTGTGTTCTACCATAATTAATTCTAACAAATATCGACCTAAAAATTGTGTTTTCATATATATATATATATATATATATATATATATATATATATATATATATATATATATATATATATATATATATATATATATAAGATTGTTTTTTTTAAAAAGTTCTTCATCAAAAATTCCACTATTACCTTTTATCAAAGATTTTAGTTCATGCCTGTGGTCTTCTAATTCTATGCCCAATTTGAACACTCTCCTCTGATGTTCTTTTTTTTAGCCTCTCACAAATTTCCAAAGATACTTTTTCTAATAGTGAGTCAATGGATTCCTGAAATTTCCTTGATTCTGTGTCATTCTCAATCTGAATCTTAAGTCTTAAACGTAATCCTTTCGGTACAATATCGTCTTCAATACAATTTTCGATAAAATGAGCATACATTCCATTTTTCATTTGTTTCTCCTCTAGTTTTTTCCGTTGTTTTTTTTTTTTTTTTTTAAAAAAAAGTAGCTCTATCGCTAATAAGTGGATCATATGTTGATGCCATAGTGTTGTCCAGTTTTCTGGATAATTTATAATGTAAACAACACCAACACGTAGAATGTGTGACCGGTTTCGCTTTATTGCTTCATCAGTCTGATAAAGCAATAAAGCGAAACCGGTCACACATTCTACGTGTTGGTGTTGTTTATTATATATATATATATATATATATATATATATATATATATATATATATATATATATATATATATATATATATATATATATATATATATTTATTTATTTATACAGCAAAGCTCGTTTATCCGTACTCTTTCTCGATTTTTTTCAATAACCGTACGACAATTGCAGGAAACGAATATTTTTTTTTTTTTTTTTTTACTGTTCTTTTCAACTGTTGGTTAATTCATATTCTTCGTTTATTCGTACAAACGGCTTTGAAACAAAGTGTCCTAATTAAGTCGGTTTTACTACAAGAGGCGGTCTTTGAGATTCATGTCATGTAAAACTTTACATTTGGTGAACGATTTATCCCCTCTCAGTCCCATCAGTCTCAGCCACTCCCCCGATCACTGATCCAGTTTAAATTACAATCATGTCTTCTTTCGCCGTTATCCAAAACCCTAACCCTAACCCAAGCCAAAAGATTGCCTCCAAGAAGGACTATAATTTACGTATGCTTAAATAACCTTCCGTGTCGAAATATTGACAATGTAAGGATGTTCATGATTTTTAAAAAAAAAAAAAAAAGATTTAATTTTATTTACCATTCTCTGAAAATGCTACCATTGAACGGCATATTTAGTATGCGTATTGTCTGATAATCATCTCGGCTGAAGAATGTGCATTTGATATAAAACCCGTGCATAATGGAGAACACATTGCATACACGTGGGCATGTCTTAAATGTCATTCATCAATTCTTTAATTATGAGATGCTTTCTTCAATAACGTTTTGTTTGGCAGTATTTCAACATTTCTTTGGATAGATAGCCTTTGTGATGAAAATCTAGCACATAATTGCTTCCAAATGTACACTTAGCTTTGACTCTAAAAGTATTAGAAAGAAGGATGTAAAGAATAAAGGTAAGAAAGAAAAATATTAAATATATTAAAAAAATATGCACGAAGTTCAAATTGATGGCTGGCTAAATACAATGTCCATGTATACAAATTATACCCCCCCCTTCTCTCTCTCTCTCTCTCTCTCTCTCTCTCTCTCTCTCTCTCTCTCTCTCTCTCTCTCTCTCTCTCTCTCTCTCTCTCTCTCTCACACACACACACACACACACACACACACACACACACCACACACACACACACTGAACAACCTTACAGTCCAGTGCGCACTAAGCTTTATTGCCTCCGGCAAGCTGTAGACCAATCAAGTGGAAGGGTCCTTTCCATCCGGTAATCAAAATTAATTCGGGCACGAATCTCGCCAGCAGGAAAAGGTATGCCCTGACTTTGAACAAATCTATTCAGCAAATAACCTACGCTAGTGGAGAGAAAGCTGTTGATCCTATGTATAACTGTCAATCTCTCTATTACTAACAGTAATACTATAAACCCTAAATGTATGACTTTGCTCGCGAAATAGCAATTGATAGTTTTCATTTTACCTACTCAGCATTATTTCATCCAGTTATTTAAAACTTTTATAAAAGTGTTAGAGATCGTAAATACTATTTCAGGAGGGTACTGTCGACAAAGAATGGCGTATAATGGAAGCGCGAGAGGGTCGGGTAAAGGCACCGTATAACATGCGATGTATCACTAAAAGTAAACCTCATCGCTGGTAATAAAATAAATAAATAAATAAAAGGCCACAAATGCACAAACACTTCCACAAAAACAAGTGAGAATATAAACAGGCCATCTGTATATGCTGTTGGAGAACCTAAATATAAAATAAATGTGTCCATATACCACTGATACTCCAACCAATTTGTTGCAATGATTGGTGCAAAGTTCTAAGTCTACAATTGTAGTTAAAACATTCAAATTAAGTGTAATAAAGATGTTGTTAATATAATGCCTTAGCTCACGGTTGTTAATATAATGCATTAGCTCATAGTTGTTAATATAATGCCTTAGCTCACGGTTGTTAATATAATGCATTAGCTCATAGTTGTTAATATAATGCCTTAGCTCACAGTTGTTAATATAATGCCTTAGCTCACAGTTGTTAATATAATGCATTAGCTCACAGTTGTTAATATAATGCCTTAGCTCACGGTTGTTAATATAATGCATTAGCTCATAGTTGTTAATATAATGCATTAGCTCACAGTTGTTAATATAATGCCTTAGCTCACAGTTGTTAATATAATGCCTTAGCTCACAGTTGTTAATATAATGCATTAGCTCACAGTTGTTAATATAATGCCTTAGCTCACATTTGTTTTCAGTCTGTGAACTTCTTCAAACGTTATTGAGTGTATATTGCAGGGTAAATTTCGTAGACGAGCTGGGGCATAAATCCGCAACATTTTGCAGAAAGAAGGTAAAAATTTAATTTCTCTTAGGTCCCGGTCGTGTACTGGATCTCATTCCATTAAGTCATTCAACACTTATTGAGAGGAAACTAAATAGCGCACACGCACGTGTGTGTGTGTATGTATGTGTGTGATTTTAATTTTTAACGTTGCTTGAACAATCTTTCAGTCATATCGCTACGATGTCTGCAGTGTGGCAGTTTAGTCTAGTACTGGGGCCTCATGCTGTAGGCATGTAGCATGATGTCCAACCCAGTCACATTATCTTGACACCAGGCCGACCAGTCCTAATACTAACATCTTAATGCTGATTGCCAAACGAAGCAACTGACAGTACCATTGTTTGAAAGTCGTTAGTATGGCTCAGCCTGGGATCGAACCCACGACCCCCCGTATCCGATGCCGACGCTCTAACCACTAGGCCAACGGAGCGGTTAAACTAAATAGAAGGCAAAGTTGCAAGTCTAAGAGGACACGAGTATTTATAATTTCTACATACGGGATATAACAGACTTGACACCCGGTTTCAGAAGGTGAGAAAAAAAAAACTTGGTTTACTCGGGTCTTATCCTTGATCTTGCTTTCAGTTTTAGAAGTTTTCAAAACTGAAACTTGGTAAACTTGTTAACACATTTCAACATGCTATTATAAATATATAGTGTTAAAACAAAAATAGCTGGCTAGAAGTATTATTTTCTTTTCTATCAAAGACAAAGGTTTAAAATAATAAAAACTCAGTCAATCGCCTCCTACTTCAATGAGTCAGACTGCGGTGTTCGATTGGTTGAATGTCAGTGATGACGTAAATGTTAAATTAGCAATAGACGAACTAGACGGTTATCTAGGACACTAAGTGAAACCGAGCGCCAAATTAGAGGGTAAATTGGAGGTGAGGGGCACCGATGGCATGGTTCGCATCAGGCGCTATTCTAGGTCCGCCCCTGCATCAGTGAACTAGATGGACGTCTATGGTTAACAAATTAAGTCTCATTCATAGTTCATAGATACGGCTGGGCGTACAAATGGGTGATATACCGAGTAAATACACGTGTGAAAAAAGCTTGTGTGCTGACAAACTAAGCCCCATTTCGTAGCTCTGAATTGCCGAGAGGTCTAGCGCTCGTTTTTACAGATCGTTCACATCTCACCTCTGTTCGTGTGTGTGAGTGTCTGTGTGTGTGATTTGATTTTTAATTTAGCTTTAGCAATTTTTTCAATCATATCGCTACGATGTCTGCAGTGTGCCAGTTTATAGAGATGTCAAGCACTGGAGGATAATGCCATAGATATGTAGCATGATGTCCCACCCAGTCACATTATCCTGACACCAGGCCGACCAGTCATAACACTAACCTCTTAATGCTGAGCGCCAAGCGAAGCAGCTGATAGTACCATTTTTTAAATTTTTTTTTAAAAAAAAAGTCTTTGTTTGACTTGGTCGGAGTTAGAACTCTCGACCTCCCGCATCTGAGGCGGACGTTTATCCACTATGCCATCGGAGAGGTCCTGTCTGTTGGAGTCTCGGCTAAACCAACGTGGATAAGTGCGAAAGCTTGCCGGTAGCCTCAAGTCAGTCGATGGTTCTTCAACGGTCTTCCAATACCAAATGTACTGTTCGTCATGTATATCAAGTGCTTAAAAAAGCATTAAACTGACAGAACGAAACCAAGGCCTCCTTTTTAAGTAGCTCTACGACATTCAAATTTTTCAAGATCAATGGGCCATAACTGCATTAAGTTTGCATTGTAAACGCTGCTAATAAATCTATCATGGTGAAGCCTGGGGGATGAGCTTAATAAATTGTACAGGTTCTCTTTGTAATCATATAAAACCGATATTATGGAAAGTTGCAACTAAATACGGGTGTACAGACAGTCTAACACTGAAATGTGTCGACGTTTTTGAATTAATGTGTAATTTATACAAGCTTTTTACAATTAAAATGGTTTCTTGCCACTCTATTTGAATTCACATATAAGGCGCAAGACTCGATCGTATAAGAGGCGGTTGGTTAGTCTGATTTTTCTCTTAACTACCCCCACCCCGTATATGTTTGAATAGTTTGTCTGACTTGCACTAGGTTAAATACCATTTTTTTAAATTTTTATAATTTATATTTTAAAAAACAACAGCTGGTTATTACAATTTTATAGTACCCCCCCCCACACACAAATTAATCTAAGGCTAGCTCATGCGTTTAGTAATATGGGCTCTCATGTGCGAGACTTCCAACCAAAAACATCGTAGTGTGCACCTGGTCGCCTATCACATTACGCAGGACCCGTACCCTACACCGTAATGACAATGCCACTCCACAACTCCTTTGTCAGGACTCAATCACTGTTCAGCTCTGTACGTTTGGTTCGCCAGACCAACCGAGTGCCACTCTCTTGAGGCAGCGAAATCTAAAATTTACTAAAACTTTACCTGCTACGCCTCATGTACTCTTTAGCGTAGTCTACTTCAATATATGATTTGGTTTAATACTGCACCTGGAATTAATACTCCCCAGGGCAACATTAGTTATATTTGCTGTTACTCAAATGCTACTGCCAGAAGTAAACTTTTAGTATCCCAAAACATGCTGAAGAAAAGTCGCGATACAAAAACACTATAAAGCAGTTGGATTATTAAACTATACACGTACTGGCAATAACCATACATACAAAAGACATCGCTGTGCAACATCTCAAATATTGTGATCCAAACGGAGATAAAATGGCAGTTTAAGGAGTTCTATAGTTATTGATCTTTTCGAGCTTTTCCATCGTGTGGGCAGTTTAATATTAATATACTGGTATAATAAAACACGGCTTTATATGTATTATATACAAGGCGTGATCACTATTAAAAATGCCTAACCGGGACTAAAATATGTTCCCAGTATATGGAAGAAATTGGGTTAACGAGGGCCAATCTTAGACACACATACCCGTTTTTTTTTGGGGGGGGGTTTCGTGTGGGTTATTTTTTGTTTTTTTTCTTTGGGTTTCTGTGTGGGTTTTTTTTTTTTTTTTTGGTTTCTGACACCATAATCTTAACTTCAGGTATGCATATGCACATTAAACTTGAACATGTTTTTACAAAAAAAGTCCAACTTGGCATAGTAAAACCCCGTATTGAGAGACCACCTGTCTTGTTAGATCAGATATTTAAAGTATTAACCAATGTTGCACAGAGAAAAAGCAACCAATTACAAACTTTTTGTAGGCAGAAAAAAGGATGGGGGCTCTTAAATTAGGTGTTACTGTACTCCCTAACATCATATTCAAGGAATCTCCCATCCATGCGAGCGTACAGGGAAAGAGATGGGTCCAAAAACAGAGCAATGATCTCTTGAATATTAACTTCTAATTCCATTATCTGCTGCCGTATTATTTCCTAAAATATACTTTCTCATGACTTTCTGACAATAACGGAAATGGCAAACATTTTATAGAAAGAAAAAAAAACAAACAATTATCCTGCTTATAAAATGGAAAGCAAAGAGAAAAATAGCAGAAAAAGAAAAACAATACAACTGTACCTAATTGATGCATTTTTAATATTTATTTTAAATTGTTCAATTTTCAACAACTTTCTCACAAACTATCAAATATGGTTCAACATACATTGATTGAAAACAAAGTAATGAACTATATAAATAAAGATGAAAAAAATAAAGGCACAGACAAAGAAACTGTAAATGCATGTTCTGTGTAATAACAAATTGTTCCCAAAGAAATGTAAATAAACATATCTAATCCTACAACCTAAAAACCCATACATATCGGTTTCTTTATTTCATGGGAGAAATGAAGATCAAAACAGTCCACAAGTTGCTTCGACTCAACAGATCACGCCAAGGCAATAAGATATATATATTTTTAAAATTTGAAACTTTTGTAACTAAAATAAAGTATTAATTACTAACATTTCCTTATGTCTGAAGACAAGCTTTGTAGACTTGAAAATGGTAGAAATGCTAGATTGTGCTGGATACAACTAAAATAATAAGACTTGTTGTACTAAGAGTTTTTTAATATATATTTTTTATCATTCAAGTAGTTGCAATTACTCCTTAAGTCAAGATGGGGGCCAAATCTTAAGATTATGACTGGCCCCAAGTGAAATACAAAATTATTAATTTCATAAATTTTGCCTTAAAGTTACCCTTTCATTTGCATTTGTATGTGCATGCATGTATGCACTTTACTAAGACAACAGAAATTAATAAGCCACACACATATACCCAGTATGTGTGTGTATATATATATATATATATATATATATATATGTGTGTGTGTGTGTGTGTGTGTGTTTGTGTGTGTGTGTGTGCGCATGTGATTCTAACAAAATTTCTTTCTTATCAATGATAAACTCTTTGGTTCATGCATATTTTAAAACTTTAACAACTTGAATTGAGGAAAATACTGCTATGTTCACTCTAAACCAACAACCGAATGACAAAAATCTTGTTGACCCTGCCTTTCATTAATGTAAAATAACTTCCAAACAGCTAATTAATGTTGAGCATGGACAGATGGACATTAATGTACACTGTGATAAATCTAGTGCATGGACTGATGGATACATAGATGCCAAAGTGACTGCTATGTTAATCTTCTTTCAAAGCAGGGAAGACATAAATTGAAAAGGTTTCTATTTCTCTACAAATATTTTTATAACAAAGCAGCGATTCATGCAACAATCAAACGATTCCTAGTAATAGGAATTATTTCTTTTTACTTGGTTTCTGGTAACAATTTGTTGCTATAAATCACCCACAGAAGAAAGTTAAATGTTGTGTCTAAACTGTACATTTGGCACATACATAAAACATACATGCATAGAGTACAATAATGTGAAGGAATAACACATGGATTTCACTTAAGGTACTGTGTCAAGGTTTGTTTCACATCAAATATGCTAAAAGTGACTCTGTATTCATTAGTCTTGTTTTGTTAACCATTATGAGGCAGGCCTTTGTGTCTTATATTAATACCATCATTGACCTAAATTTTGTTTTTAATGTTTAGTACTGTAATTGACCTAAATTTCATTTTCAATGTTTCATTTAAAACCAAGATGTCAAAACTAATTGGTCTGTCCAATGACCAGAAATGAACAAGATTCTGAGTCAAAAAGAGTATTTACTCTTAATTAAGATAAAACTATACCCCATTTAAGCTCAACTTTATTTTGATGGCTAGATTACACAATCACAATACCCCATTTAAACCCAAATTATTTTCATGGCTATATTAAACAATGCCCATCTTAAGCTCAACTTTTTTTTGATGGCTAGATTAAGAAGACAATGACTTGTTTTTACTACAGATGACACTCAATTTATGAATGTGATGTATGTGCTTTCATTTAACACCACTTATAATACAGAGAAAACATTATATTCTGTTTCAATGGATCATATACATGCATTTACATTCAATTTAAGCCAATTTCAATTTAAACCATAACCTCAGGAAGGCATCCATGGCATAAATCGACCATCAACCATATTTAGAACTGAATTAAATACAGTACACATTGGTCTTCTTATGGATACAAATGGAGCAAAGCAGCATACTTAAGCTTTTGTTGCTGTAGTAAAAGCTGAAAACAAATTCAGATTATGTTGCTTCACAATGCAATGAAACTGAAACACCTACATAATGGCATCTTGTTTTGTGATACATACACACTTAATGAGACTACATGGGGGGGGGCCTCTGCCACTTGTTTTCTATCTAGATCTGAATAAAAGCACAACACTGCTTAGTAATGAAAAGAAACTGACTCCATTTTTAAATTTATAAACAAACTTACTAAATATATCACGACAAGACTACTGAATCTGTTTTTCATTCAAAGTGATGGGCTTTCCTAATGTTAAATCCCCATGCCATTTCTGAGACCTGGACAAGAATCTAACAAACACCTAGATGATGATCCTGATCAGCTTTTTCCAAATACGTTATCATGGAATGAACACTATATGAAAACTCCAATTTTCTAAATGTTTTTTTTTTTAATTAAGAATGTGTCTGAAACAAATGAATCATCTCACCCATCTTATGACCTTTTCCCTACAAATAACCTTGACCTTGGTCAAAGTAAGATATATATCTGGCTAAAGTTTCACTGCAATATCTTCACAGATTTATGCTTCCTATGGAGACTTTGACCATGGACCAGGGCGGTAGGGGTGGAGGGAGAGGGCATGGCAATAGTATGCAACACCTATCATACATGGTGTTTAATTGGCAGAAGATTAATTGAAATATTTTTAATGAATAAGAATAGAAGTCACAGAATTACAACTTACTTGCTAACTTTGAGAAAGTGGGTGTGGCTCTGGTACATAAAACACCATCTAGTCACGATATATACCTGGGCAAAGGTTCATGAAAATCACTCCAACTATGAATGTTTTATAGGCTAGAAAAGCCAATTTTAATACACATATAGCTAGATAATACCATAATATGCTGGACTTTATATACAGAAACTGAAGACCTATGAATAGGTTAAGGCCAATCTCCACAATTAATCCAACATATCGCTTCAAGTCTTATTGAGATGCCTTGAGAATTGTGCTCCAGAAAGAAAAATGTTGATAATGGATACGTGTGAAATGAGAAACTGCCAAATAAAAACAAGGGACTGAGCAATTATGAATAAATAGCAAAAGGCTTTTAAGTGCTGTGTTTTTGAAGTTAAAGTGATAACAGCTGGATGAACAGAAAAAATGAATCATTTACACACAAATTTGTTCTTTTATAAAACAGATCTAGATAGGAAGACCAATCTGCAGTGAGTCATTAGGTAATTATTATTGACTAATCCACACCAATGATGATTTTAGTTAGGTATGCATTACAATTCATTTGTCAAGGTTGCTACAAATTACATTCGTCGCACTTGGACACAAATAAATTTTGTATGCCCTATGAAAATCATAAGACATAAATGTATTTTACAGATGAAAAATTTGTAGAAAGTTTTGAACAAAGATAAGTACATAAAATCTCACTTTATGTGTGAGGCATTCTAATTACAATGCTCTCTCTCTCACCTTACATACAAATCAATAATCATACCTGAGAGTTAAACATATTTACAGATCATTAATGCTATGATTGGATTTCTTGTGACATAATTGATTTAAAAAATTCTAATTCATCAAGAACAGCCATTTGCTGAGAATCTACACACATTATAATAATTCAGAAACCAAAAGAACTATTACTTAAGAGTTTATGGTTCATTTTGATGGCTGAAAGAAGGTTTTCAAATACAGTGTCTTACAAAAAGTATATGTGCTTTTTATTGTCTATACCAGCTCAACATTTCTGCAACTCATCCTAGATCAAAGTTATAAATAACAATTTGCATTCTGAACTAAATCAAAGTTGTCTATTGAATTCAAATTTTAATTTTTTAAAAATCCAAAATTTAAGAGTTTGGGCAGTCCTTGGTGAACTATTTTAGTTAAGCTTATAACAAATTATTAATAACAAATTTAAAATTAGCACCACTAAAATGGTATCTCCCATAGAGAGAAGCAAAGGTAACTAAATCTCACACAAATATTGCTAACACATACATGCGCACACCCACCCCACACACTTGAACAACTACACATTTTGTTTAACTGCATATGGATAAATTCCAAACAAAAAAGGCTGGAAAACTTTTTAATACTTTCTGGTGAAAATTTAACAAAAAAATTGAAATTATAAAGCCCTGATACTGAGAAATTATTTACCATATGAACTTTCTCCATTATTCCACTCCAATGTCTCAACAAAGTGTTAACAAATTTAAATTTTTGCAATGTTTAATATGGGGTAATTTTAAAAAAAACAAACAATCAAACCAAAATGTAAGAAAATAAAATAGACTGACATAAAGTCATATGCATGAAGAGAGCTACCGCCATGTATGCTTTCATCCAAGATGCATCCATCCATCTGCACAGCTCCAGGTATGCCATTGCATAATATGTTAGCACATATTGATCTATGCAGCTTGTGTGGTTAAATAAGTATAACAAAGACCCTGTTCTGCTTGTGCATTATGCAACAGCACATCAGGGTCTATGTTGTTTGACCTGACTTGTATTTAATCATATATTGTAATTGGTCAAAATACTGTATTTAATATCAGTGTCTATACTGAAGAGAACATTTGTACCTACCAGTTACACAAATTTTACATCTTTTCTGATGCTTACACATGTGTACACATACATTCTATCTCCTCATTATGTTGAACCTTAATTAACATATCAATAAACAATACTTCTTAATTGAGGTATTCAATGTGAAATTAAAGACTATGTACAGCACAACTGTTCTATGATTTAAATCTATATACAAAACTTACAATACTACTATATTCTTTTAAACATTATTTTTTTCTGCACCACTGCTGGCTTGACAAAATGCGTCTGATCATCATTACTGTCTTGTGTATGCACATCTTCATGTTTTAATTAAACATTTTCACCAAGCGCTTAATACTTACTATATACACTGCATATTGTACATAATTTAAATGGCCTAATGTAATAAAAAAAAATCAAGTTTACGTATTCATGCACCATTCTTGTTTGATCTGATATCTGTAAACAGCTTTAAAATATAGTTCTGTGTTATTTATTCTTGAGATTCATCAGTTTTTATTTAAAACTTTACTATTGCCTTTCATAGTGTGATCATTTTCCAAGCTTCCTAATAAATTTTGTACTGTCCTAGTTTGCTTTATAACAGCATTTTAAACTCTTTATGGGCAATATCATTACAGGGAAATCAGAGCAAACTTTCTTTCCCAAAGATGCACCAAGCAAGTTGACCAGGCTGGCCTTGATCGGCACTGAACTTGCAGGCTTTTGATAGAGTCGGATGCTTTACCAACTGAGCTATCCTGGCTCTCTCAGTCATGTCAGAAAATAATGTAAATATATTCATTATTTTATTTGCCTTTCATTGTTAGTTCTAATCAATTTCTATGACATACCAATTTTGAATGGAGATGCTACTCTAAAATTCCTCTTCTCTACATCATTCACAAAATAATAATGATGACCAGCTTATAAAATACAAAAAATACGTCCCCACTGAGGCATCAAATGGCCATTACATTTTTTTCCACATCCCTCTAAACTTTTCCTGGATTTAATAACATCAAACTTTAATATTACCCGTTTTGTCAGAAAAAAAAAATAACTGTGACAACTCTTGCAAACTACATGTACAAGCAATGATGTCCACATGCAAAGACTTGTTGACCATGCAGAAATAAAAACAACTCTATACAGGCCTGTCCTACCCATGAGTTATAATTTAAGTTTTCATGAAGACACGACTATTACAAGATATTTCAATTAGTGACAAATCTACCCAGTGAAGAACTGCTTTTTGATGAATATATTTTCATCAGTAACTGCAGCCATTTCAACAGCAGTGCCATTTAAATTATGTCATTCAACAAAAGTCATTTATTTTTTGTACTTGTTAAAAAACCCAGTTACAATGAAAGAAAGAAAGAAATAAATAAAGAAAGAACAAATAATGAATTTGAGACAGTCAACAAGGGCAGACTTGAAAAATCACCAATTTATCATTTTGAAAAATGAAGTCAATTAAATGTAATTCAAGTGAGCAAAAAAAATGCCCAAGGTCCACTATCTTGCTTATAGTGTTTGTGCAATCACCCTACAGCAAAAATATCAATGCCATCTTGACTCACTTGTAACACAAGTAAAACTGCAAACAAAGATCCTGATCTGATATAGCATACTGCATATGCATGCTAAGGTCTATGTTGTCTGTTCAACTAATTGCTAACAATAAACTGCACAGACCCAGATCTGCTTGTGCATCATGCATCTGCAGATCTGGGTCTGTGCAGTTTGCAGTTGGTCTTGTCATATAAGTGATTATATATGGCAATTTATATGCTATTTAAGGTTAATACTCTCAATCTGATACTATCTATGCAACCTTTTATTTGCATCAAGAAAACAACCCTACTGATCTGGACAATTTTAAGCATAAAAAGACACCTATATGCATCTTGCTTGAGAAACATACCAAATTTGGTTGAAAACTTCAAGAAGTTTGAGAGTTAACATCTGAAAACAACAGTGTTTATGGTCACTCACAATGATGGACAGACAGACAGACAGATCAGCAGCAATAGCAATCCTACTGTATTAATAATGGGATGATATTTTTTAGGATAAATTCTGGCAAAATTAGCATGCATGAAAAATAATTGAAAAGCTTTAAATACAAAATAGAATGTACAAGGACATTAAACTGGCCTTGATAAATAATATTACCAATTCTGAAAATATCAGTTTGACAAAATCAAAGGCAATTTATTTGGGTTATATTTTTCAATGCCAGAACTAAGCCTGTTCAAGTCATACCAGTATGAAATATACAACAAGCTACAAGGCTGGAATAATTAATTGCCACTGGGCAAGCTGTTTTTTTTTTTATTTTAGACTGCCACTGGGCAAGTTGTTTTTTTTTTTTAAATATTAGACTGCCACTGGGCAAGTCTTTTCTGCATTTTCTATTTAATTTCAAGAACTGCATGTGGACATGTGTTACAGATGAATTATGATATTTGATGAAGCTTGTATTATTACTAATGAGAAGATTATCATATGGAATGACATCTATTGGTTTGACCATGACCTCAGCAGGGAATTCACAAGAAAAACAAACAAATCACAGCTTGCATCCTTGAATCAAAAGTCTGGATTATTATGCAAATGCTATACATCTTCAGTCCCTCCACACTCCGAGTTCATAACTTGAACATCATTTTGAGTCTGTTGCACAAGATGTTGCATGGAAGGCTGTAGATAAGGATAGGTATGGTATGAATGACCATGCCACTGGATTGGCAGTGGTGGTGGCTTCAACATGGTGTGGACACTTCCCACTATTCCATTTACTGTAAGTCTACCAGTGCCAGTTGCACCGTTTTCTTGGGTTAACCTCTGGTTTTCCAAACCTGCTAATGATGGACCACAGCACATATGGCAGTGAGTATTTACAGGGGTATGATGCGGGTATATATGAAGGTAGGGGCCACTTGTTGAGGCTGAAACCACTGGTGGGCTTAACACTGGATTTACACAATCTAAAAATTGGAAAAGAAATTACATCATCATAAGGATTTGTTCACAAGAGATCCAGTATTTTCCTTTTCTTAACATCTGCATGCATATCTTTCATGTTTGTAAACATGTCAGTATTTATATTAGCAGATACCAAATAATTACAATAGTTATTTACAAAAGGATGAATGCTTTATGTTGAAGCCATCAGACAGGTTCACTTTAATGCCTTTAAAACACAACATTTCTAACCAAGGATAATGTACTAAATAGAACATGATTTTATATGTGACAAATTATGGCAAATCCTGATCTTCCATACAGTTTAAATGAATCTATTTGGCATTTGAAACATTTGGAAACTTATAATGTATGCGCATATACAATTCTGTTAGCTTTTGAAAAATTTATGAACCTTTCTTGGAAGCTACTTCTTAAATATTTAGAACTGGCCCCATTGACACTCAAAGTGAATCTGACACCCAATGAACATGCTCCTTTGAATATAAATGAATGGTAAAAGAGAGGACATCCAAATACATTTCAAGCAACTGCAATATCTCTTCAATTTATTTCAAGTGAAGAAGAGAAGAAGTTGAGTGAACAAAAAGGTTCTTGAAAACTTTACTGTAACAAATGTTAATGTTTGCAAGCGTGTATAATGACATAGATTGGTGACCTTCCCAACTGACCTGAAGTGGATGATGATCGAACGTGATGATTATTACAAGTATGATGAGGTACTGTCATTGGACAGGTAACCAAGGGGAGGGGTGGGGGAGGTGGTGGCACTGTTGATTCCTCACAGCTTCCAACACCAGGATCTATAAGAGAATAAAAAACTGATCAGTCTTTCCAGACGATGTATATGTTAATGATTATCAAGGAACGAAGTGGACAGAGACCCAAAAAAGTTTTTAATAACATTCTGGAACAAAATCATAATTTCCTTTAAAGAGTAATTAAGGGTCAAATCCATCTATCCATCCATTCAGTAATCAATTACCTATATGCTGGCAAATATGATAGGTTAACATAATCCTGCTTATAAATTAGACTGTTGCTTTATGTCTATGGTTCTTGACAATAGTCCAGCAAAGTTGGTTTGTGGCTTCCAAAACTTTTATCAAAAGAAAAAACAATGCCACATCTGCTGCCAGAAACATGATGTCCATCTCTTACTAATTGTTAGTTGAATTTAAACCAATGCTGCCCATAAGGGCTATTTTAACAAGACAACTGTAAATGGTACACCCCTAGGTTGAATATGAAAGAATTTGCAGGAACTAGCCAACTCTAAAGCTGATTGAACACTGGGTCTTAATGACCTTGACATTTAAGATATCCAGTCTTGAGTTAAACTTATTGTTCAAAAACCATTATTTCTTATCAGACTTACCATGACTATCTCTCACCTTCAGACCCCAGGTTTCCTTATTATCCTAAGTGCAATCGATCCACACAAAGTTTGATCAAGAAATAAAAGCTATTCTGCAAAAAATAGTTTTCTTTGAGCTGCAATGACTCTGACCTTTTACATTTTGATCTCAAGATTAATGATTTCTTTCTAACCCAATGTGTAAGTCATCCATCCTCAGACTTTAAGAAGGTACAAAGCTGATAATCTTTTATGTAAAAAAAACCATTTTCTTTTTGTAGTAATCTCAACCTTTGACTTTCACTTGTCTATTTTTCACCCAAGTGCACGCCATCCACAAGAAAGTCTGGAAATTGTAGCTGGTCAAAAATTCTAGTTATTGTGAAGAAAAGATGCTGGCAACCGACTGACTGATGGACCAATCAACGAATGGACAAAATAATTATAGTTCTGCCTTACTATAGGCATATAAATATTTAATACAAATTTCAATAACACTACAAGAATTTCATTTAGGTTATAATACTTTATAAGCCATTAATCCTGCATGTTGAAATATGATAAATGAATAATCCGGTTTATATGTGCAAGTACAAAAAAATAATACATGATGTCTTACTTTCTGGTTTCATCGGAGGCCCACCCAGAGGCTGGGAACTGTCAAAATGTGCTTGACGTAACCCACTTCTGTGCCGTCCATTCCGTGACCTAGCAGGCTTCAAGGGAATTCTAGGAGGACCATTGTGTCTAATACTACTCGTGCCATTATCTGTGTGGGCTTGCTCACAAGAGTTTTTACAGCTGCTACACATGACACAGTCTCCACTTTTTAAAACTGAATCACACAACGAACTAGCATTTTTCGATGCTGGATTACTTTCACACACGGAATTTTCAGTCTGTGCTGTCACTTTATTATCACCATGATCATTGGTCAGAGCTCCTACCTGACCTGTCCCCTTGGAAGCCTCAGAGGCTCCAGCTGGAGGGGTTAACCTATCATGGTTTGTTGGCTGTGGATGGAATGTTCTAAGAGTGTGGGTTTGACTGTTGCTTGTGTGAGAAGTAGAACCACTATGTATAGAGTCTATTTCACTGCCTTCATATAGAATACTGGATTCACTGTTGTCTGCAAAAGGGACAAAAATAATAAAAATGTTACAAAGCCTTTTGTATGCAGTATGAACACAAAAGCTTGCATCTGTTTGTTGCTTTTTTCTCTTAATTTCACCCCCACCCTCCCCAGAAAACCACACTGGAGTGAGCACGTAAAGTTATGTAAGTCCATATGTCTGTGTCCATAAGGTTATGTCACACCCACTTCTTGTAATTTTTGCAAAATACCTTTTGAAGAACTTCATTGACTGAAACTAAGAAAATTCTAGGGCATTTGATTTTGACCTTTTTCAGACAAAATTTACAAATATGTGAACATTAATACTTTTAGAACTTTTTCCTTGAACTGCCTTACTCAGGCAGGGACATCCTTGTCATTTAGGCAACTTTTTTTTGTTAAAAGAACTTTATCCAAAAGAGAAAAATGAATAACACCATATATTTTTATAACAGTGAAGACATGTGACTTGCCACATGTCAATACTAAAGCTGGTGGACAATATTTTTTCCAGCAACCATGGCCTGTTGACTAGTGCTATTTATATCTATCAAATGAAATGAACATGATGACACAGCTGATGATGATCAACATTCTACTCCCTATCAGTGCTTTGTATTGTAGTGAACTGTAAATGAATTTATGTATGCATGTGTGGGGTGTATCTCAAATTTATGACATCTCCTATCTATTAATTTTGCAGATATTGTCATTACAGAGTCCAATGATAATAAATTGTGATGGTGATATCTGATAACATCACCAGTACTTTATAACTGAGCAAATACGCTTATTGACTCATATTACAACAACCCAACTATCCACTGAGATAAAAATGGACCTACCATCTGAAAGTTCTGGGTACTGATTCTCGCCACTCAATAACCCGTAACTTGCTTGGGGATCCTCCCCATTAACATCGCTAGGAAATATTGCAGCAGTTCTAGCGGCCCTGAATCTGCCCGATGATGACTCATAACCAGACTCCTTCATCTGCATGTCTACTTGATAATGATAACCTGGCACTTTCAATGGCACTGGCTGCGAAAAACTGCCTTCCTTGTCCGAGGAATTATAACCCGAGCTAGGTACTTCCCCTGGCAATGTAGTCTCATCAGTAGGTGTGGCACTGTAGAGTTCTTGCCGTTTTCGAGTTTGATATATAATAATGACCCACACCAGAGAAGTACCCACCACACAACATACAACAGCAATAATAATAATTCCTGTTGTTGTTGACTCATCGTCTAAACCACCTTCTCGCCCACTACCACTGGCATCTCCGATTCCCTTTGAACTATCTGTTATGACAGAAAGAGTGGAATATCCACGCTGGGTGCCAAGAGTGTTGGACATTTCACACATATATTTTCCAGCGTCACTCAGCTCTGTCTGCACAATGATTAGAAGCTGACTTTGTGCTGACTCAAAATATCTTCCAGTGATCTCAATTGGGACTCCATCTTTGGACCAGGTGATTTTTGGCCAGGGGCTTCCAGATGCAAAACATTCAAGCATAGTCGAGTCCTTCAATCTGGTCACTTTAGATTCCATGGGTTTTGCAAAGGATGGAGGTTCTGAAAAAAAAATGTGACAAAACATTATACAAATTTTGAAAATTGTTAAATTAGGAGGGAAACCATAACTGCCAAATCCCAAAATTTAACATTTTTAAATTGAATCCAATTTAAAAAGACTACTTCCAGTTAATACAGATGATCTAAAGATGTTAAGTGACATAAGTCTGCTGACTTCATCAATAAATATTCATAACTAGCATATATATATATATTTTGCTGGTTTAATCAGAAGTTTCTATGCATACATTTAAACCATATATGCTGCCAATTTTAAAACATATCAACAACACCTATAATGGTAATTATTGGCAAATTTTCAAGTCTTGCAAATTTGCCTACATATTTCAATCAAGCTTGATGGAACAATAAATATTTCTATTTGCATTTTTTAAGGCTACTGGCCAGTATATATGGTGAACCCCAATGCAAAAAGCAGACATATATTTGTCAGAACATGACTGTCGTTCTGTTTCATTTGTACAATTATGTCAAATATTTATTTTCTCTCTTGTTTATTCCAAAGATACAGGATTTGCATTTTTACATGTATCTTTACATATCTTATAAACTAGTATGGGATGATTATTATATTGGAAACAAGTTAATATGTTCAGCTCTTCCTAGCTATAATAACGTTATTCTGAATTAATGTAACACCACTATGTACTCCATGACAAAAATAATACCAATATATAACAATGTGGATTAAAAAAACACAACATTACACATGATGCATGAAGTTAGGTACACCTGATGCATGAATACAGACTGCAAGTTCTTACTAAAGTAATATAGTTCAAAGCATTTCTACAGAACTAATTACCTAGGACAGTAAGACTGGCATTCACCACAATGCTACCAGCTTCATTTGAGGCGGTGCAGCTATATATACCCTCATCCTTGCGCTTCACCTCAACAATAAAGAAAACATCATCATCTGGAATGACATGCATCCTGCGCTCCTTGGCAGCTGGAAAGTCATCACCACCATCTTTTTTCCAGGAAATTGAGGGTTGGGGCTGTCCCCTGGCAGCACAAACTAGCTTGGCAGTGCTCCCCTGCTTCACTGTTACATCCTCAGGGGTCTTGGTGAAGACTGGGAACACTGGGAAAATATAAACAAGATTGTTAAGGACAATGGTATCGAGCTGGACCATTCTATTTTGATCAAAGAATATTAAAAATGACAAAAACTGAAAAAGCTGGTGGGAAAACATTATCTGCACAACACAGTGCCTAACCTTCATCTGTATCTTTATTAGTATAACTAGTAATTTCTATCAAAAACTTTAGAGCAAAATTTCAACACTGCTAACGACATTGAAAGGGAATACTGTATCTCTCCAAGCTTAAGCTGGCAAGACATTAAAAAATATCATGAGGCCGAGTTTGTGTATGATCATGGGGAATTCAGCTCCTATTTCCCCAATATAATGTAGTCTATATAGAACATGTTGAAAGTGCCACTAAAAGCTAACCAACTCACCAATTTTAACAATGTCTATATTCCACACAACTATTTGTCAAGATAAGCTTTTACAAGATATGACTCAAAACTGAAAAGAGAATTCATAATAGATTATTTTCCAATTTGCCTTTTTTTCTTATGCAACTATAGCCTTGCACAGATTTTTAACTAAAATTAAACTCTTGTTTTGTAGAAGTCTGGAATGTTTTGCAGATTATACTGCTTTCAATGAATGAAGATGTTCATTTCATAAAAGGTATAAACTAGATGCTGATCACATGGTTCCACATTAAAACAATGATGCCAGTATGTATCTACCATAAAATGGCATGTGATTCATCCACTTCATTTCAAATATCACTGAAACTGAAGTGGCATTCATTGACTATTACTTGCATTACTTACCATAGTAACAAGTCATACAGGCCAGCTATGAATCCAACATTATTTCAGTAATGGGTATCATGTTATAGAATTTGATTCTACATACCTTTAAATGGCAATTATTCATTTTATTTGGACCATTATTCATCTATATTCCTTTGGAAGGTCATTATTTACACTCCCTAGGAAGTATGTAAGGCAAAATCTGTTTCAAAATACATGGCCAGTTTTGGACAAGATCAACCTACACAAACGATCCAGAACAATCCGGTCTGATTCGCAATGTGATGTCACAATGAAAGCTATACATGTTCATAAACAAATTCATACAACTATATATTCTGATGATTACACTCAACACGCATTTTTTCTTGACCCAGTTTAATATCTAGCCACTATCTACCTGTCCATAGCAATTGATACTTTTGTCTAGAAGTCTTTTGATGATGATTAAGGTGCAAAGCATTCAATAATCAGGATTGAACAGATTGTGTGTGTGTGTGTGTGTGTGTGTGTGTGTGTGTGTGTGTGTGTGTGATTTAGATTTTTAGCATAGCTTTAACAATTTTTCAGTCATATCACTATGATTTCTGCAGTGTGGCAGTTTAAAGTTATGTCTAGCACTGGGGCATCATGATGCAGACATGTAGCATGATGTCCACCCAGTCACATTATCCTAATACCAGGCCAACCAGTCCCAACACCAACTTCTTAATGCTGAGGGCCAAGCCTGGCAGCTGTTAGTACCATTTTTTAAAGTCTTTAGTATATCTCAGCTGGGGTTCAAACCCACAACCTCCCACATCCTGGGTGGAGGCTCTAACCACTAGGCCACTGGAAAGGGTCTAGATTTTGTATTAAAAAAAAACAAAAAAAAAACAAATTACATTTTAAAACAATTTACATTTAAAATGAGTAAATGTATAGACTTGGCCTATCTGACTTTTACTATAAACAGCAGTTTTACAACTACGACACCTAAACACCTGACCTTATACACATACAACAAAAGAAATTGTATCACTCCTTACCGTGGACAGAGATTTGTGCTCTCTTAGAGTAGCCGGATCCAAATTTATTGGAGATAATACACTGGTAGCGTCCTGCATCACTATCCTGAGCCAAGATAATGTGAAGCTTGGAGATGTAGTGAGTAACATTACCACTTCGGTTTGCATAGTTCTCAATGTTCCCCTCCGGAATCAGCTGTTGAGAAAGGAAAAAAAAATGTGAATATCACTTTGTAAGCAATCTTTCAAAAACTTTTCAAGAAACATTTCTGCTCAAGAAATTGATATAAAAAGTTATAAAAAAGGTGAAATTTTAATACTCTCAAATATGCAGTCGATTTGTTTCATCGAAATTGAATATCAGCCATAACAGGAAATTAAATACCATTTGTATAAATTGCATGCATTAACTCTTTCCAGTAAAACACCATCTAACTATTGTTGCAAATTTCACTTGAAATTTACAATTTAAATTCTTCAGAAAAAACTTTAACTTTATGATAATCCAAAATTTTAACTCTACGACTCTATGATGAGAAAAAAACTGCATCAAGGCTAGGCCAGCAACCACAAGTACATTAGATATACATGTGGAAATAGTTGCCATACCATATTATCCTTTTTCCAATGGAACTGGGTGGGTGTACCCTGCGACTCTGTGCTGGCTGCACTACAGTTAAGTGTAACATTCTCTCCTTTAAGGATCATCTGGGTCTGGGGATTCTTGATAATGACTGGCTTAGGATAGTGTCCCTCTAGAAAATGAAAACAAAGAATTGTGCAGAGTATATAATAATCTATTACTGACAACATCTTTAATTATGATAAATAATAGCTGTTATACCATATAGATCTGCTTATAAGTTGAATATAAATAAACAACACAGACACTGCTCTGCCATCAAATAATGCACTAAAATATCTGGCTCTATGTTAGTTCTACTGATTACTTCTAACATACTGTATAGACCCAGATCTGCTGGTGCATTATCAGATGGCAGAGCTGGTCTGTGCAGTTTGTAGCTGGACTTATAAATTGCAATAAATCAAAATAAAATTTCAACAAATTTCAACATCACAAAAAAATCACAAACTTTTAGTGCATATTCCAATCCCCATTCAATACACTAACCCCAGACCCAGACCAAGGGGATCACAATGTGAAACTCTAGACCCTGACCTAGGGGATTGCAATGTGAAACCCCAGACTCAGACTCAAGGGATCACAATGTGAAACCCAGACCCAGTGCCAATGATGACACCAATGTTGCATATGGCTAACACAATTTATTGATTTTCAATCTTGTGGTTCAGAGTAGAATGGTTGGTAATGGACATATGGATAGACAGACAGACTGAGGGCATAAAAAAACCCTGCTAATACATCAGAATAACAATAGTCTACATTGAACAATCTCTAGGCTATGCATCCAATGGTAAGAAAAATATTTAAATGAAAGCAAATTTGAAGGAAACTGTGAACCTGCAACTGCTTTTAGGATAGATTTACAAGTAATTCTAGACAATTTTAGTAAGAATCCTTTCAGCCATTTTATTCAGGGAATGATGTGCAGGCTGCAACCATATCATAGTGACATTTCCATTTTTTTTATATACAGTCATTACAATGTATAGGTCAGGGTCTAGAGTTTCACAATTTTGTATACAATTATAACCTTTTCAAACTATTGCATGTTTTTTTTTGATGCAACAAAATATCTGCAATCACGTTTAAGTAACATTATACAGCCAGCCCAAGTTCTGCATACTGTATATATACCAATGTGAACATTCTTAGTCGTAAGACATAATGGAAACAGTATGGTCTTTTGACTGCAGTCATGCAATACATAACAGATCTGTGGACACAGCATAAATTTCCAAGATAAAACTTGTGAGGAGGGTCTCAGTCTGCTTGAACAGCTTGATCTATGCAGTGTAATTTGAATACTGGTTTAACACAAGAATATTTACAGCATTTAATTTTAAAGTAGAAAAGAACTTGCTTTATATCTGTTAGTGGAAACCTAATCTTACATAATTGCATGAGATGTCTCCTTTTACCCAACACTTCAAAGGTTTAACTCTGAGCCAGCATGATATTGGCTGCATCAAACCTGGCCTTTTACCAAGTAAATTTTGTATACAATTATAACCTTTTCAAACTATTGCAGCAATAAAAGTTGGCTATAAAACTCAGTTCAGGATCTCATGAAGATCTAAAAATGACTTAGGCTTGTGTATGTGTTAGAAGCCTACAGTTAAATTCGATCCAATTCTCATTAGTTGATGTATCATGGTAGTTCAACATATAGACCCCCCCCATCCCATTATTACAAAAGTCCCTTCTTTATAGTCCAATTTTTACTATGTCAGCTTTTTTGTAACTTTGTGCTTTTATCACCATGGATTAATTTTCTATATATTACATATTTTTCACTTTCTAAACTCTGCACTCAAGCTGAAAACAAAGATAAAAATTATCATCAATAATGACATTCTTACTGGATTCATCATAAACCTTTCAATGACACATCCTACATAGTGCTTTTATTTTATTATATCTATTAATTTCTCTCAACCATAAATTTAAAACCAAGTTGTCTTTGGCTAACATCTATTTCTTTTAATGCAAATATTCGGTCCTTATGAAGCTAAATGAACAATGCATTTGACACATACCACATTTGAAATCATTAGAATCCACTGTAAATATACTCTTCCCTTTCAAACTTTCCGGGTGTGAACATTTGGCCAAGACAGATCTCTCAAAATTATTGTCTCTCAGCCACATTGGTAACCATGACAACTGACAATCACATAATAAACTGGAGGAATTGAAGTACCTGAAATGGATAAAGAAGACAGGATATGATTTATTGCTTGCAAAAACCTTATTTCATTCAAATTCTGACACTATTAGCAAAGTCACCAACTCATTTATGTGATCACTTGTATTCATGAAGCTCTGCAAAGATTTCTTATGTCTCTCAACAATAATTACATTTAAGAGGAAAAAAATTAAGGGAAACATACCATATATACCCATTCATAAGTTTAGTCCAACTAGAAACAACAAAGATTCTGATCTACCATAGCACAATGTGTCTGCAGATCCTGGTCTCTGCAGTTGGACTCAACTTATCAGCGAGGAACTACAGTAATATGGCTATGGAGTTGTCATGCCAAATTCTTCATGATAAAACCAAAATATAGAACCACAAATAACATAATTTTCAAATGTGTACTGTTAAAAATAGTCTAAAGGCTAGTAACCAAGGGCTTCTGTTAACTTGGCCATTTATATATGTATTGTTGCTTTAGTCAGAACAATACCAATTCCAACTCTGCAAGAAGTTTAAACATTGTAGGAATATGATTAACAAAAAGATGCAGGCCAAAAATAATTTCCTTTTCAGATCTCATCATAAATTAAAATATATTCCCATATAACCCTGGCTGATGTAACTTTGCCCAAAACTGTACAGAAAATTAGTACCATAAATGCTACAATATATGCACACCCTGTCTTTCAGTCCTCTAAGTAGGAAACTCATTTGTTTTCCCAAAAGTCACTTCTTTCTCAGTCACAGAGACTTTAACCACTGAATTAAGTGAGCCATCCACAATGTGTGGACCAGGTCTGCAATGTAGAATTGATATAATAGTGCAGAAACCATTTTTCTTCTCACTGTCCCAGTTACCTTGCTCTATGACCCTTATAGCTCAAAATCAATGGCTTATGCCATTCACAGAGTTTGGTTTAGGTGAATGCCGAACTAATGGGGGTGGATGTTGGGAGAAGGGTTGCTGAACCATTTCTCTTTTTTTAGTCACAGTGTCCCTGACGTTTGAACTCAAAATTGACATTTTCCTTACCTGAAATGCAAATCTTCCACAATGTTTTAGTAATTGCAGATGATGGAGGATTATTGTGTTATTGTGCCGAAACCATTTTTCTTTAATCAGTCAAAGACCTTATACCCGAAAAAAATCAATAGGGTATTTCCTTAGCTCACATGGAAGCCATCTACCAAGTTTGGTAACCATTTAAGTTATAGAATGAGTTATTGTGTAAAACACACCATTTCCTTCTTTCAGCCAGTAACCTTAACCTTCGGACCCTAAAACTGATAAGCTCCTTCTTGAGCCCAAGTGTAAAGCAATGTAGAAAGTTTTGTAACTGTACAGGTTGGAAACTGAGTTACTGTGCAAAAGCCTTTTTTTTTCCTTCACTCAGTGGCCTTGAGCATGAAGCTTTTTACACCTAAATCAATTTATTTCACACCTAAGTGTAAGCCAAAGACAGTAAAAAGTTTATGTAATAAAACAAAATTTGTAACAGATGTACTGACAACATTCTGTATTGTGCCTTATTGTGTATGTGTAACAAAAACCATTACATACTAATGGGCAGATTGAGTGTCACAATATCCTAAAAAAAATTCCAAGATAGCACAGTATTAAAAACTGTATTTTAAAATTTGGATGTCTACTCAGCATACAGAAATTATAACTTACAGCTCTCGAAGTCCTGGTATTTCATCAAAAGGGTTACCCTGGATAGTGGTGATGTTATTGTTACCCAGGAACAGCTTCTCCAGAGTACGAAGCCCCATGAAGGCTTGCTTGGTGATTGTCTTAATTCGGTTTCGTTCCAATCGTAGTTCTTTCAGTTTCACAAGCCCAACAAATGCCCCATTCATATCCTCAATAGTCATTGATATTCTATTATTATTTAGGTCCCTGAAAAAAATTTAAAAAGATGAAAAATGTTAGTTGTCAATCTCTTTAACAGTCAAACACCAAGTAATGGAAAATAGAGATGTAAATAAAATATTAAACAATACATCTGCAAAAATGTTCCAAATATTGCTGGTTAAGATTTGTCCACAAAACATGTAATGCTAGAAATGTAAGGAATCCTGAAGATTTGTAAAAGAAATCAGGACAACAAGATTGGTTAAGACTAAGAAGGAATACAGATATTTCAATCATCTAGTAACAATTAACTGATATACCATGTATACTCACAAGGTCAACTGCAAACAACACATCCTCATCTACCATCATATAATATGCAAGCAGATCAAACTATGTTGTTTATTCTACTCTTTACTACTAAGAGATTGTATGTACCCAAATCTGACAGTGCATCATGCAATAGCATATCTGTGTCTGTGCAGATGCAGCTGGTCTCAATTTATAAGACAGTATACATGGTAACTGAGATCACTTTTCATATACAATTTTTTGGACACTCTCATGCATGTCATGTATATTAAGCAACTTTCAATTCAACATCTCTTTCCCTTGTTCGGCTACATTTCCCTGAAGGATCGGAAATTATTTCCTCTTCTATTAAAGCAGTTAATCTATATAATGCATATGTACAATAAATTGGATGGGTAGCAGATGTGATACACTTTATGGCAACTGTTGTGCACTTTCCTAGCAATTTAACCAACAAAGAGGTTTAAGATACATCAGTTTCTCTCTAAAATTATCAACAAATATAGGCATACACATTAAGAGGAAGAGTTACCATATATACTCACTTATAAGATGAATCAAGCTGCACAGACCCAGATTAACCATTGCATATTGCACCAGTAGATTTGTGTCTGTGCAGTTGTTTGATGTTGTCATTAGAACCAACAATATAGACCCTGTTCTGCTTGCAGATTATGCTAGGTACATCAGGATTTTTGTTATTTGCAGTTTGATTGGACTTGTGAGTAACAGAATGCAAGCATAATTTATAGCAGAAGATGTCATGAATTGTTACAATTCTTTTTAATTAATGTTTAAATCTATCAGCTTAATCTCTGAGTAGAAAGATCTAAATAATCAATTAAAGAGTTAATTTAACTCACCTCTTATGAATCTTGTTTAATTATCAATTAATGTTTTTTTTTAAATATTACTTTGTACTGAGTAGAGGCACATAATTGTAATTAAATATAATTCACAAAGCATGACAAAAGCAATTATTTTAGAAAAACAGGCATGAAAGATACCCAATATGACCAAACAGTACAGCATTTCACATTGACAAATCTGCTTTACAAGGGCATGATCTACTAAAATGGTTCTTTCATATCCATGACAGTATTTCAACAGCACAATATGTCACTTTTATCTTGGTAATATAATGTGCAGGTGTAGATGTCAAGATCACCTGCAATATCTACGTAAATATTTGTTCTATCAGCTTATGTAGTACTCTAGTAGATTCCCATTCAAAGGAAGAGGAAAAAATCTATGGAAACCAATTAAATTAGTTCAAAAATATTGGAAGGTGTTTTTTAAAACAAGATGTTGATTGTCCTAATTGTATACAGAATGGATCAAAGAAATGCAAATGACATTATGCATGTTGGTATGAAAATTATAAAAACTCTTGAAGAAATGAGAAATTCTGTTGCAAAAAGCTCCAATAATCTTTACATCCTAACATGTAAAATCATTATTTTGGTACTTCACAACTGTAACACTGTACACTAAATAAATTATAGGTCTACATTCTAATAAGGAAGTCTATTTATTTTAAATCCAATAAATATTGATGCCCATATTTAATAATAATAATAATAATAATAATAAAAATAATAATAATAATAATAATATTGTCTTTACGTTTTTTAGGGTAAGATGATCAGATCAAAAAGCAATCTACTATATGGCCATCAATTATTTACCTGCATACAGGCAAATATATAAACTGACGGGTATTTCTGATTTGTGTATGCAAAAGCAAAATAGTATGGACTCACACAGCACATGATAGGAATACTGCCTGCTGTTGCCAATTTGGGTTTCATGCTATTTTCAGCACATTATAGGTTATATATGGTGGCCAGTATAACTGGTGGAGGAAGAACAAGGAAAACCCAAAGAACCACCACCAATCAATGGAAAACTAGTGGTAATCTTTCTCCCATATCCAGATTGGCCAAGCTTGAAACTAAAACCCACAATGACAGCTTTGATCACTCAGCCACCAATGTTTCTTTAACATCTTTTGGTAGACAGTTCAATTGATTAGTCCAGAATAAGCCAAATATTTTTTTTATACAATTTAGTTTTGAACTTAGGAAGAACAAATTTGGACTTCAATGAACAAAGTTATTAGATGACAGACAGCACAGTATTGGTAGACTGGTATCTGTATTAATATCTTTTCTCCTTATACTGAACACATCTTTGATATCATTTGTCACAGAACCATTAGAAACTATAAAAATAAAGTTAGCTTTTCTTAAACATATTCTTTTATTGGTAGTCATCATCTTCAAATCCTTCATATTTGTGTAGACAAAAACAACACAGTTGTCAAAAGTAAATCTTAGAGCTCCTTTATGTTCACTTTTAAGAAAACCTATCCTTTTTATGTGTTATTTGTTTTCAGAATTGTCAAATCACATGCAAAATTATACAGACACAAAGGCACATTTAATTTTTAGAAGTTACATAAATGATTAGTGAGAGACCTATGAAATCAAACTGTTGCAAACTGTTTAAAAAAAGAAACTACAAAATTTAATTGTAAGGTAAAAAATTTGGTTTTAAATTAACAAATGCAAACAATTATGCTTCACACAATTCTTGTTAAAGCAGTCCCTGGATATGGGTCAATATGAATCATTCATCATATACAGGCAATCATTACAACAAAGTATTCACTGTAGGTGGTCCAATGTGAGCAAGTGTTATATCAGGGAATTCATACTACAAGGTTTGTTATAGTCCTAGTTTACTGTATCTTGGGAGGGGAGGGGAGGGAAAGGGAGGAGAACCTAAGTCTCCATCAGTATGCAACTTGCCTATGTCAGTATATATGGTACAGTTACAAGCTAGATTTATGATGGCCAATTCACCATCTTCCATAAGAGGAAATATAGCATGGTGTGAAGAGGTTTTTCGTGCCTTGTTGAATGGCAAACCAAAAATGAATGTATGTATCATTTGTTGTAACAAGTGTCAAATAATCCTGGTAACACTTCAGCTATGATCTCATCACCACCAAGTCTAAGAAGAATTTATGACAAACTCTTTAGGAGAGATCAGTCAATTCAATTCTCCCTGGGTGTACCCTCTTCACACCTTCCCATAAGTCCAAGTAAAGTATTGATGGTGACCAGGCCTTTGTACAAGTTTTGTGAGCCTACCTAGACCAATGTGTGATAACAAGCCATCTATTGACAAAACTTGAGAAGACTTCCCTACTTTAAAACCATGGGTAAATAAACTGACAGCTTTGATGTTTGACAACTTTTAATGACACAATTGATCATAAGGAAATATACCACATAAACTCACTTATAAGTTAATTCAAACTGCAAAAAACAAAGATCTTACTGTAGCATAATGTGCCTGCAGATCAGAGTCTATGTTGCTTGTTCTACTGATTACTCTTAACAAACTGCACAGACCCAGATCTGCTGGTGCATTATGTGACAGCAGATCAAGGTCTGTTCAATTTGCAGTAGGACTCCTCTTATAGGCGAGTACATATAACAGTAGCTGATAAAACTATGGTGACTTCAGATATATGCATCCCAAATTTCATTAGTAAAATATTGTGCAAGACAAAAAAAGACCTCTTCTTTTCTGAAGTGCTGTATAGTTTTTTTTTAAAAAAAAATGTGAAATGTACTTCAGTCTACAAACACAACTTTAACCCACTAAGCCAATAAATAGTCAATGGTCTTGTCTGTAAAGACATCTTCCCTGACAAAAATTTTTTGGTTAACAAAAAAAAAAAAAACAAGAAAACTTTCACCAGTACAGATATGGTATATGCTATGTAGACAGCTGATATACTGTATCAAAATTCTTTGACATTAAAACCTGTTCCATTTGTGGTAGTCAATGGTTACAAATTTTTCCAGAAGACCTCTAAATTTTCTGATATAATCTTTGGGGGGGTAGGAGGGGCTGATGCTTTTTCATTATTTGTCTAATGTAATCATGAGATGTAATATAATATTTTGATTCTTGAAGTAATTTTGGCTACTATGCACATATGTATATAGTAGTGTTTTACTGCATGCAGCTCAGCCCTGTGTGTGTGTGTTTGTGTGTGTGTGTGTGTGTGTGTGTGTGTGTGTGTATGTGTATGTGTATGTGATGGGGTTGGAATATAACTACAATGCATGAGGATTCACAAAGGCAACCCATGGCAAAATTATTTAAGGTAAAATTGCAGGCAAACAATAAGAAACAGTCAGGAGAGATGGAGATGAGGCCTGAAAAACAGGGGGGGGGGATCAGAAAGACAAATAGACCAGTCAGGGAGATGGAGAAAAGGCTGGAGAGGAAAAGAAAAAAAAAGGCAGGGAGACAAAGAGATCAGTCAGGGAGATGGAGATGAGGTCAGAGAGAGTCGGAAAAGAACACAGAGAGACAGAAAGATGACTTAATACATTTTTTGTCAACAGTTTTTTAAAAAAAAAAAAAAATCTGACACTTACAATTCCTCCAAACTGCCCATGTTTTTAAAGGCCTCCTCTTCGGCATTAGTGATCTGGTTGTTGGACAGTTGAAGAATCTTCAGATTCTGGAGCTTGGAAAACGTATCCACAGCAATTGTTGTGATCCTATTGTCTGAGATATCCCTAAACATTAAAAATGAAAATTGTTTTAAATATTGTGTTTCAGTATGACCAGACTTTAAGAATTGTGAAGAAGACTGATGGGGGTCAAGATATTGAAAAAGGTATCAAAAGCTATAGTTGACATCCGATTGTCTGAGATATTCCTAAAAAGTAAAAACAAAACAAACAATACTGTTTCAAATAATGTTTAAGAAGGATCAGACTTCAAGAATTTATAAGGGAAATAATGGTGGGGGTCCTGAGCATGATCTGAATTAATTGCTCCCACTGAAATATCCTGGTTCAAGGCCAAAATACACCTGATCACACCTACATCACAGTTACAAAATAATGGTAAAAAGTCCAATAGTGACTCACCACTTAATTCATCACATTCATGCAGTGGAACTGAAAATGTAGAACCTGGAGACAATTTTACAAAATTAATTAATAACCAATACTTTGATTTAATTTGTTTTTATAGGTATCTACTGTCATGTTTTGCAATACAAAATCGAATTTGTTTTCATATTCTATCTACTGTCATGTTTTACAATACAAAATCAAATTTGTTTTCATATTCTATCTTTGGTGTAAAGGAAATAGTTTACATGACAAGCCTTCACAGATTAAAGTTATAAAATGAAATCCATGAAAATTGGTACCCTACAAGGAATGGTTACATGACAATAATTGATGCCATTTTCATTAATGACAGCCCAACACTAGCATTTAAATGCATCTTTATAGTATTACAACTTTAGTGCCTAGATCCTGCCATTTCTGGTAATTCTGTATCAGAGTCTTCAGTTGGCAATGACAAGAAAAAAGCAACAAAATGTCAAAATATAATTGGAAATGGTACAAAATCTGTCACAAACTACCAAAGTTAAAATCATGCCCAGATTATTGGTATGTGTGCCAATGAGTTAATGTAAGGCCCTTTCCTTCGGCCTACCACCCCAAAATGTTTGTTTCATATTGCAGTTTTTAAAATTAGGGTATGCAGGTATTATTGGGGGAGGGGAGGAGGGGAAGAAACATATAATATATATTTTTATGATTTATTATAATGGAAGTACCAGGGTCAGCACAACAAAAAAACAAAACAAAATAAACCTGGGACAGTCAGTCTAAATGAAACACATTTATCATTATTCACTGTTTTCAGGTTATTCAACTGACAAAAAGTCATATTAACACATTAAAGGAGTTTTAAGCTAAATTTAACTAAATTTAACACCAATGACTTTTAATTGTGTATAAACTTGTATGAATTTAAAACTGACATTGTAAACAAACTGAATGAATTTAGCCGGAAGGATTTCACTGTGTATGAACTTGTATGTTCACTGTATATGAACTTGAATGAATTTAGCAAAAATGTTTTTAACTGTGTATTTAACCGTATAAAGTTTTATGAATTTAGCAGGAATGATTTAAAAGTGTAAAAACTTGTATGAATTTAGCAGGAAGAACTGAACTGTGTATAAATTTGAACTCAGCATAGACTCTAAACCAGAGAGCTGTTAAACCCTTCAACCAAAGTCTATACTTACAAGTCCAGCTAGATCTGTGTCAATGCATTGTTAGGGGTAATCAAAAGAATAAACACCCTTATATGCTGGCATATTAAGTGACTGCAGAACAGGAGTTTATGTTGTGTGCAGTTAGATTGATTTATAAGGAAGTACATATGGAACCTTCTTGCATGCAACAACCTACATCTGTCTGACAGGTGGTGAAATCAAACAGAGGAAATATTACATTCCCACTTTTATTTATTTAATAAATACCTCACAACAGATGGATGTTATTGACTCAACTCACTGGTACACTAATATTTTCCAACCCCCTTTCCCTCTGAATCTTGATCAGTCAGGCAGCTTTCCAACTTAATTACTCAAGAAAATGTGACCACCTAGCATCAGCAGCCCTTCAATTGCAGTCAAGACACATTCCACTTACTTATTTTCACAGCCATGTAAGTAAATAACATCCAGGATAGTGTGACAACTAGATTAAGTTGAGTGGTAATGCACTGCACATGTCCACATTTCCAACCTATGCCACCAAGGGGATGACATGACCCTGGGACCAATGTTGCAAAATATATGTGGGGGGTGGGGTGGAAAAATCCCCTTACTGCCTAGAGGCATGTACCAGATATGACATCAGGATTACCTTACTACTGTTGTTTCCAGAAAATGTAACATCTGAGATGAACTGAAAATGGTCAATTTAAACAACGTCAACCCCAAAACTAAAGTTTGAGAAACATTTCTACTACTCCAGCGCTGTAATTTAATCATCCCTATGTAAGGACAACTGATATCTAAAGAATTCATAAATTTAAAGCATATCCCCAAGATATATATATATATATATATATATATATATATATGGATGAATGTTTGTATCATTAAGTAGCATTGTATGGCACATCAACACAATAGTGGCTATCGTGCCAATTAAAAGTAAAGTTTAAAAATAAAAGATTTTTTTGCACCAAAAATATGGAAAGATAAAATCTTCCGAATAAATGTACAATAAATCTTTTTAAAAAATAGAGAATTTAAATGAATTGCTATGCAGGTGTTCATAAAACACTTAAATGTGTCACACAAGCTGTGCTCCTTTTTGAAAACCATACTTTGTCAAAACAGGCCGTTCTGGCGCTGCTGTTTTTGCTCAGAGCCGTTTTGGAGATGGCTGTTTTGGCGCTTAACATAAACATATTTTTCAATATAAAAATGTAGTATTGTTGGCATAAAAGACATTTTTTTATAAAGTATTATTAAAAAAAGTAGTTTATTAAAGTATTCAAGAAATGTTCAAAGCATTTCTCAATAAAAGCAGTACATAACAACTGGCAAGAAAACCCGGCACCAAAAAGTCATGTACTGATACTTTGTTTACTTAGATATAAATTATATTCCTTTATTAGGTTGTTTTTTTTTTATAACTTTTTTATAATTTGTCTTTGTACATTTCACTTTTTCTCTGTCACTTTATCTGTCACCAAAGAGGAGTTCATGGGGGAATATTCATTGTACTAAATGAGCTACCCTTTATAAATAAACTAGTAGTAGTAGTAGTATTTATTATTATTACCAATAATGTCAAAATCACAAGCTAAGTCAAGTTTGAGGTTTATCTTTTTCCATAATTTATTTCCTTCTTTTATTACAAATTATTCCAATGCTAGCATGAAAACTTACATGAATTTAAAAAAAAAACATTTTAAAAAAATGTCCAATAGAACACTTTTTAAAAAGTAGATTTTTTACATATCTATAATTGAGATTCTACATGCTGTTTATTTTACATTGATGCTAATCCTTAAACAAAAATCTGAGCAATTGTAATAAAGCATTGAATGATTGATTTATTAAGAACATCACTACAACTTTCTCTGACTCCTGAACATGGTCTGTCTACAATGGTGATTCTACAACAGAATTTTGTTTGCCCAGTGTCCACAGGCAACCACAAGTCTGTCAATTTTTGAAAGCCCATGGTGCCACATATCACCCATTATAAATTTAAAATATTTAGCAAACAAGAATAATTATTAATTACCTGTACAAATAGAAATGTACTGAAAAGAACACATGATATACCATTTGTAGACATTATATATATATATACTAATGACCTTCACCTATGAGTAAGGGAAGTGCTACAAATTGACTAGTTGAAAACCTTGGTAATTAGTCTTCAAAATATCTGAAGGATTAAAAAGTGACAGCATGGACAAGGAAACAGACCAGTGAATTGTATATCTCTTTGTGACACTAACATTGCAGCTGAGTGTGTGTAATTTAGATATTCTGCAGCTAGAGAGTATAACTGTGACTAGGCAAGAAACTGTTCTATCAATATATATATATATATATATATATATATATATATATATATATATATATATATATATATATATATATATATATATATTAAATTTTGAAATGTCATTAAAATGTCTTTGATGGTTCAAAAGTTCTGTCCATACATAGACTTGGGTCATTTTATATTTTCTCTTTCCAAGACCTTGGATTTGAGGCAGAGGGGGCATGACTATGATATGTGATACCCTGTCTAGTCATGATATGTAACTGGTTAAATTATATTAAATATCTATGAGTTAAAAAGCTGCATTCAAGAAAAGGATACGACTCTGAGCACCATTCTTTCTTGCCATGACTTTAACTTTGAAAAAGGTCAGGTGGCCACTGTATGTAACACACCATCTATAAACAGTATGGAATTGGCAAAAGGTTAACTTTAACATTTTCTGTGATTCAGTAGTTATACTCTAGAAACGGTTACAAGTCAAAGAAGTTTTTTTTCCCTTGTATTGACCTTGACCTTGAAAATAAAGGCATGGCTATGGTATGCAACTTATCCACTCATGAAATATACAGGGAAAAATTTCATTAAATATCTCCCTTGGCTCAAATGTTATACTCTGAACATAAATAGTCAAAGAATTACATTTTCCTTTTGCCTTTCACCTCATTACAGGGCTGAGGTTAGGGAACAAAACATACATGGTATATACATGAGCAAAGTGTCATTATAATCTCTCATTGATTCAAAAGTTATATTCAATACAAAGCTACATGTTCAATAATTACAGTTTCCTTTAGCATCTTGACTTTAGGGTAGAGACTTGGTTTTGGTATGCAACTTACCATACTCTGGTTATCTACATTTGGGCAAAGTTTTGTTAAAATCACTCTAACCATTACAAAGTTATTCACCAGCCAAGCAAATGTTTAGGAATGATCAGTGGCATAGCATAATATGCCAATATTTAATGAGTGTCTACAAAAATGGAGGCCTTGAATCTAAGTTGCACATTAAATTGCCATCTCTAAGCCACCATTTGATGTCAACAAGTTGTGAAGCCTAAACAGGCAGAACATTTACAGTAATCAGTTTTGCAATGATGACCCTGAAAGCTCACACTTCTTGGTGTCTCCTATACAACCTGTAAATCCCCACCCCTTCTTTTAATACACAAGACAGGTTTTGCATACCTGGAATAACTTGAATGACACCTCTTACAGCTTTCTGAGACAAAGAGGCGTGTCTCACTGATAGTTTTTTTTCTCCACTGACACAATATTTGCATAAGAATTCTGGCTAATTTGTGCAAGAATGCCACTTCAGTACTGACCAAATGTAGCAAACACTATTTAAAGTGTGAACATTTAAAGGGAAAGAATGGTGCCAAGAATGAGTCATCTGCTTTTATTTGATTTTCATTTAATCCAAGTTAAATTGATACCATGGGGAGCAAGGATGAACATTTGTATTATGACATACTGAGATGTGTAATTGACAATTTGTAAAATTTGGCTCGAAATTATTTAATTTTATTTACAAACTGAAGTTTTTAGCCTTGATCACAACCCCAAGTTACTTCAGTAACAGACATGTCTGAAACACTTGATCATTAATTACAACTGTGGCAAAGAACTGAAAATATAAAGAGATAGTGTTGCAATTACAGCAAACAATATTTTATTGTCATTAAATTTTCATGAATATTAATCCATTAGCATGTCCACATCATAATAATGTAAAAACTGGTTCTTGATATTTTCCGAATATTTCTGCAAAATAAGATTTGTGCAAAATAATTTCAAATATAATTAACTGTTTATGTTTAATTCTACTTGTAGGAATTATATTTTAAAATTTTATAAGAACACTTACAAAGTAACGAGATCAGGACAAAATTCCCATCCACTGGACTCAATAGTTACAATCCTGTTTTTGCTCACAGACCTGGAATTAAAACAAAAATAAAATGATAGAATTTAATACATATTAACAGAGAGAGAGAGAGAGAGAGAGAGAGAGAGAGAGAGAGAGAGAGAGAGAGAGAGAGAGAGAGAGTGAGTGAGTGTGTGTGTGTGTGTGTGTGTGTGTGTGTGTGTGTGTGTGTGTGTACTGGAGACTGACCTTCATCTATTCAGTATCAATGTAATAACAAAATGGCTAAAAGATATATTTGTTTTCATTTTAATACTGCTTATATTGTTGTACTGTTGCATAATGAATAATTGGTGTATTGGGTGGATGACTATGGCTGAGTTATTTCTAAAGTGATGCACATGTACATTTAGACTTGTCTGCATGGTTATTGGTAGCACCTTGGAATAAAACTGCATTCTGCTTCAGTACTCAGACATAGAGAGATTTTACGGTTGTGTGAATCCTTGGCCTGGTTACCTACGACATTCCCCATAATCTATTCCAAGTTCTGAAGTAACCTACCAAATTAGGTAATGGAAAAAGCAATGAATTTCATGTACTGTATATACTCCCTAATAAAATGAGTCCAACTGCAAACTGATCATACCTAGATCTGCTGTCACATAATGTGCTAGCATATCAATGTCTCTGCAATCTGTTATGGTAATCAGTAGAACAAACAACATGGACCCTGATCTGACTGCATTATAATATGGCAGATCTGGATTTTTTTTATTCTTTTTGCATTTTGCCCTGACATGATATGTATGGTTTGGAAATAAATTCAACATTCAATATGTCAAATGAGATTCTTGGAAAACATGCTATGCAGATTTATAATTTTACCCTCAATAATGCATGATAAAGAATTAGGTTCAGTACTAAGAGTTGACACCTAAGTTGAGCATAATGGATAGTAATATATATATTTCAAAGTATAGGATACTGGATATTTAATATGGATTTCCAAGTACAGGATACTGGATACTAGTTCATTTCAGTGTATAGGATACTGGATACTAACACAGATTTCAATGTAAAGGATACTAGATAATTAAAACAAATTTCAATGTGTAGGATACTGGATACTAATACAGATTTTGATGTATAGGATACTGGGTACTAATACAGATTTCAAAGTGTAGGATACTGGATAGTAATACAGATTTTGATGTATAGGATACTGGATACTAATACATATTTCAAAGTACAGGATACTGGATATTAATATGGATTTCCAAGTATAGGATACTGAATACTAATACAAATTTCAAAGTAGAGGACACCTGATACCAATACAGATTCTAATGTATAGAATACTGAATACTAACACAGATTTCAAAGTATAGGATACTGGATACTAATACAAATTTCAATGTACAGGATACTGGATACCAATACAAATTTCAATGTATACAATACTGGATACTAATATAGATTTCAATGTATAGGATACTGGATACAAATACACTTTTCAACATATACAAGTCTAGCTAATGCCGCTTTTAAGTTTGGGCTTTTAAGTTTGGACGTTGCGCACAAACTGATAGGAAAAGAAAAGATGGCAGATGAAAGGGACACTGATAAACAACCCTGAGGTTGCAACTAGCAGTAGTCTTTTAGTTCAAGGCTAGTAAATTTCCTATTGGGCTGCAAGTTTTCATTTTTTTCATTAGTCATGTATCAAATAAAGTTGTATTTGTCATCAGTCACCTAATGAAGACAAGTCTATGGACGATTCAGCAGAACCAGTAAATGTATTTGGTTACTAGTTGTTCTGGCTACCTTTTGTTTCAATTATAGGCATGCAATCACAAAACGATATACTTTATTTTCTTTAATTTTTGTACATTTTCAGGGATTCTGATAATGCACAAAATGTGCATCCCTGATGCAATAAAATTATACATGATGCATTAAAATCCAAGCCTAAGATTCTCTGTAGGATGCAGTAAAAATTGCTGATCAAGTCAACTTCCAGTTTACAGAAACGTTTGAGGTTTCTCAAAAACAGACATCTCACAGATTTTCTTTGCCATTGGTTGAGGTCATGCAAATTATGTGTTTGCTTCCTAGTTTAGCCAAATAAGTATAGTGCACATGATCTTGAAAGGCCTACACACTAAAGATTCAAATTAAATTGGATGATAAACCCTACAACAATAAATATTACTACCATTTGTTGCTTTCATGTAGACTTAGACAAAATGCCATTTGCAAATTTGTAAATGTATTTGAGGGTTAATGCATACATGGCAGCCATTATGCTTTTGTTGTAATCATTATGCTAGGTTTTGTTTTTTTTTTTAAATTATGTTTTATGTTCTTCAGAATAAGGACTATGCTGTTTTAGTAAATTTTAAAAAAAATGAAATAAAATAAATCAGTAAAAAATTGAGTTTATCATTAATAGAATCTTGTTAATTCCACTCATAAAAATCTGAGAATCTGCTTTGAATTTTTCTCATTTTCTATTTATAGCAACTGTATATGACCCATTTTATTTCCAAGAAAACAGACTGGATTCATTAATTTGAACTTAGCCTCGCAGATCCATTATATTATAATAAAGTTTGGTAGCAGACAAGTCTATGGTTTTTAATTAAATGGCACCACATTATAAGCTAGATGCTTTACAGTGCATTTTATGGACGTTATATGATGGAAATTGTTAGAGCAGATGGATTTTTTGCAAACTTCAAAACATGTCAGATCAGAAAAAAGTACAAATCAACACTGCTTTACAAACTTTAAAAGAAGAATATGAGAGTAATGTAATACAGCACTTGGGATAGAGCACATTATTGCTCATTGCAAAATTTACAATTAAATTCATGATCATCCAGTTCTGTTATTAAGATGCCTTGACCAATAGTTTTGTTTTGGAGGGCACGACATATTACTTAGTAAATAATGGCCTTGTGTAGTGTTTTCCCAAGTCGACCTATGGGGCAACAATTTTAATAAATTAATGTTTATAGAATAAAAAAAAGTCAAACTGACAAGGTTATGGGTTTCTTTATTCCTGGCATTATAATGGACATTTATGCACTTCATGTATTTTCAACTTGCTTCTGATAGGGACTGCAACTTTTGCTGATGGAACTCCTATTTTCACCAAAATTCTAGTGTCTCTCTCTCTCTCACACACACACACACACAACACACAACCTACTGTAGATACTATAAAATGGGACCTTTTAACAGCTTGTAAACGACTATAAATATCAATTTAATGGAATCCGTGGGTTTTAAAATTAAATTTTCTGTCTACTGTACAAATAATTAAAAGTAATAAAACATTCTCACTGCTTTGGTATCTAAAATTTGCTAAAATTTAATAATGAATTTTAGATGGGCACAAAAAAAATTATGATTTAAATGGATTGAGGTGAATGAAATTCAGAGAGAAAACAACAGATTAAAATTAAGAATCACATTTCACTTGTTTAGTGCTAATTCACCAGTACCTCAAAACTCTGGCAAGAAAAGAAAGAAAAAAAAAAGGAATTTGTCAAATCTAAACTGGGAAAAATTTCAAATACACAAGACACCTTCCCAATCTAAATAAACAGGCAACTGGTGTAATACATCCAAATATTTTTCTACAGTGACTAGGCATAAAGTCCATGCTACATATCAAGTAATATACCTTTCCAAAAAGTTAAGGCTCATTTCAATGGGTGGGGGTAAAGAGACAATTGTACAACTGTTATTTTTGGAATTGTTAATCAGATATCCAAAAATTCTTGCCACATTCAAATTTCTATCTTTGCTATGAGCTCTTTTAAAGTGTTCATTTTCAGATATTGTAATAAGCAGTGAAAAGAGACCTCTCTTAGCCTGCCTGGGAGATGTCATGCATGCAAGGTAGGACAGTGAACAAAGGTTTATATATAATCACCTATAAACCAGATCAACTACAAACAACATATACACTGATCTGCTTTCACATAATGTGCTTGTATATCTGGGTCTGTGTTATTTGTGCTACTGATTACTCTCGACAATCTGCACAGACCAGATCAACAGGGCAATACATGCTGGCAGATCTTGGTCTTTGCAGTTTGCAGCTGAACTCTACTCATAATTGAGTCCCTATATACAGTATCTACACTGACATGCTAGTATTATTAGATTCTTGCATCAATTTTGATACAAAGCTTGAAATATGTGATTCATTCACACAGCATTCTCATCTTTTGAACTGCTGACTCAAAATCAAAAGAATATGACTATGTCAATGCAACAAAATAATAAAAAATGTGTCAAAATCAGGTGGCTATATTATTACAATTCTGTTAATGAGAAAGCTATTGTCTAATTAAAAATACCTGCATGGTCAAAGCTTATAATATTCTGAGTGAAAGACGTGTTTGTTATTTTTTTCTTTCTTTAAATGGGGAAAATTCACTTAAGGGGGGGATGAAATATCCACCAATTTAAACAAAATTTCTATACTGGTAACTCTAGTGAGCACAGCTAACTTCTTGCAGCTAACTTCTCGCAATTGACCATGAAAATGTTAAATTTATATGTATTATGACAATACTTGTGAGTCCCACCTTCTGATACTTAAATAAAAACTGTTTTCTACAATGAAGAGTAGCTATCCACAAAGAAACATGCATCATGTTGTCATCTGCTGTAATATCCAAGGGTAAAACTTGACAGCTCAGTGTGGCTTAATTTATTTGAACAGTATAAATTAGATACACTGCTATTAACTTATCAAGGTGTATACCGCTGTAATAGAATCATGCAGGACTGTGAAATGTTTCACTGTGATGCCCATGTAAAGAAAAAAGACTGAATATGCAAAAACTTGAGTGAAATGAACAAGAACGGTTTAATTCTAATATTAATGATAAAGAAGATTTGAAAACTAATGTGATACAAATCACTTTATGAAATCATATTAACATGTGCCTTAGAAAACACATGAAAAGGGCAAATTAATTTTATTGCGATGGGGGAGGGGGTAAGGAACATAAATGCTAATATTCATGAATTGTAGTTCTTTAATAATTCCTCATCCTTCAGTGGATGGGAGAAACTTATTTGCATACATAACATGATCTTTTTATAACCTTAGAAAAGTGCTTAATCAGAAACCCCATGAAGTCTTCTCAATCTAATAAAATGTTATTGCTGACTATTGAAAAAAATTTAATTCTGAAGATTCTCCCCAGCATGTTTTCATAATCAAAACTCTTCCAACATACCACAGAGAGTTGTTGATTAATCAAAACTTAAGATGGCAGGTATGGAGAACCATTTCCCACCTGGCAAACAGCTCACTAAAATTTGTCAAAATTATCAGTCAAAAACTATTTTACCCCATCTAATTTGCAGGAGGATGTTTGCAGTGATCAAATACACCATGGCTAGAACTTTGCTTTTGCTTTCAAAAAAAGGAGATATCTATTCGCACAATGTGCTATAATGAAAAATTCAGAGCTGTCTTGCAAGACTCCGTCACTGAAGGGGAAAGAAAGCTGGCAGGGTTGGCTTCCTGATGAGGTTCACACAACTCTCTGACAGAAAAATAACAAGCTACCACAAATGATCCACTGCAACAGGCCTTGTGGACTGATTCTCAGGAGCCTCATTAGGAGACTGGTTTATTTTTCCAAACACTTTCTGGGATATGGAAAACAGGAGTTTAGAACAACAACATTGGAGTGCTTATGGTGAGAAGCTATGCCTGTAAAACATGTTTGACAAAGTAATTAATCATATGCTAAACATAGGTTTTGAAGCTTTGGTCTGGGCAAGTTTTTCTTTACTGCTTTTTGTAACTACCATTTCAAACAGAAGAGGCATTCCCTGTTACTACTAAGCATTTCACAGTTTAAGTAATTTAATCTGCTAAAAATCAATTATTTGGAGAATGTGGTTGAGGTAGAACAAAAAATATTAAACTTATATATTGTCTTTAAATTGAAAACTAAACAATATTCAAAGGTTTTGATTGTCAGCTGATCTATTTAAATTCCCAATGAGAAATTTAAAATTTAAAATGAAACAAATTTTTTTGAAAAATTCCTAAGGCTTATTACAGAAGATATCTGGCATTGCGGACAGAAGATTTTTGTATTTATCAATTCCATTAACAATAACATTGTTCTAGATGTTTACTGAAACAATTATATTGACATAAACTTGTTTATGGGAAAGCTAAAAAATATTCTCACAACCATGTAATACCACCATAACATTTACTAAATTGATGCAAATTACTAGTAATCATGAAGTGTGAAAATCCCTGTGGGGTGCCTCCTCACTAGACTAATTGGCCCAGCTGTTCCTTCTTAATCAGTTCAAACAGAGTCCAGCTGCTTTAATGCAGAGCCAATACACATGCATATTCCAGTTTTCCCATGCTGCCCTTTTAATCTCTGCACATATTTAATTTCAGTCTTGGACAGGCACTATCGATACAAGGGAGTCATTGCCTACAACTGTCAGGAAAATTGTCTTCTACATGGCTATAGATAAGGGAATATTGCCTTGATTTTATACTGAAAATATACCACATTTGCTCACTTACAAGTCCAACTGCAAAACAATAAATATCCTGATCTGCTAGTAGTATAATGCACCTGCTGATCAGAGTCTATCCTGTATGTTCTTTTGCTTAATCCTAACAAACTGCAGACCCAAACATGCCCAGCACATTATGCAATGGCATATCTGGATTTTGTGCAGTTTGCAGTAGGACTTGTCTAATAAGCAAGAATAGACAGTAACCTGAAAGTCATATGGTAAAATAATAAAGTTATCTGTTTATGTGCTTTTCCGAAGGTGAAGGATGGGGGAGGTTATGCATGGTACAAATGTTTCCAATAAAGAGAACATGCCATGTGCCACGTATCTATTTCCCTTGCATACACCTGCACTGACATGAAATCTACTGTTATGTTGAACAAAAACAAGAACTTTCGATTTATTTTTGATAATTTTCATGAAAAGTGGAAAGGATTAAAAAAGGTGAAGAATCTGTACTCAGTACAGAATGGAATAAAAATATAAGACAGGATGTACTGATCATGTGAATAGTTGTTGTTGTAGGGCTTAATGCCATTTTTCAGTACACAATAGGCAATACATGGCAGCCCATATTAATGGTGGAGGAAGAACCAGGGAAAACCCCCAGAAAGAACCACCGACCCACAAGAAGCTACTGGCAAGCTTTCTCACATATCCACAGTGGCCAATGCAAGACTCTGAACCCACAGACAGAGGTGAGATGACAGTGATCAGTAACAGATAGTGCTTTAGACCACTCAGCCACTCGGGGTCCCTTATGTGAATAGAGGTAACACTGTAATATGCAACACTAACAAAGTTCCTTAAAATAGAGACTAGGTTGTCACATGAGCTTCCCATGTAGTCAGCAAATTTTGTGATACAAAAGACATAATGTTTGATTATTTAATGTACCTGAGAATGACTGGACACTTTTGACTCCTACTCAACTTCAGTCAACATCTATATTACTGATCATTACTACTTCCTTAATTGCCATCATTTACTAAAATAGTTTTTACAAAGAAATTTGATAAATCACTAGATCATGCACTTCCACATATTCCTTTGTTAAAAATGTAGTCCTTTACATTATTTATGCAATCTGGAAAATACATTATATCTGTAAATGTCAGTGACTTTTGCATAAAAATCTGGTGATTTTTGTGTCATGTTGATTTAATGGCACATCCAACACAATGTTATACCCATGAAATAAGAACAAGACAAACAGCACAAACCACTACATTTTGATCAACAAATATGTTGTTTTATTGAAGTTAATTGCCATTTTAAAATGTCTGAGAACAATTTGTGACCAAGTTGATTCCAAGTGCCTATAAAAAGTGCTGTTGTCACACTTTATATGTGACAAAAGTTTCATGAAATGTAAAGTGACTGAATAGAAATACGTGCTAGTTAAAGAGATATATTTTCAGGCATTTTTATATAAAAATTCAGCAAAGCACAAAAAAATGAAGTTTTAGTTTTGAAAATATCTGAAAAGAAAACGTGAACTAAATTTCTTGAGTGCAGTCTGCAAACATGCAGGCAATTTAAGATTCAGTGCTTGTTAATAATACCTTTAATACTAAATGTGTAATTGCAGGGAAAAAACATACTGATGCTATTTTTTGGACATAAAATGTTCCAACTTTTGGGACTTGAAAATAATTTTGGTTCAAACTGAATTACCATTAATTTACACCAAAATGCTACACTTTCTGGATGCAAAAGATGGCTGGATTTTCTATTATAATCACAGACAACTATACCTATTATAACCAACTAGTCCAACAAGAAAAATGGATGAAAAATGGTACGAACGTGAAAATTTTATTCCTTCTCTATTTAAAAATTTGGCTAGTTGTAAGAAATTACACTTACCCATCAACAAATTTTAGTTGCCTAAGTGAGTTGGGCAAAGAAATTGTTATGCCCTGAGCATGTCACAAACAATATATCTGTGGCATAATTCATACTACACACAGTAAATCTTAACGTATGTTTGAAAGTATTAATGTTTATTCTCAGATATTTATGAAATAAAAACAAAATAACACCATCCAAAATTAATCACAACATAAATGTGATTTAATTCCCAGCAATAAATCTAATGTAATATCCAAGACAAAAATAAGAGAGGGGGAAATAACCATTTTGCTGGAAGCAGATTTGGTCAAATTGAAACTCAAAGTAGTTTGTTTGTAGTTTAACAGCACATCAACACAAGAAGGAATATATCATGAAAAGGCAAGATGTATGTCTTTCCAAAGGACAAAACAATGTGGTCATCCTAGCCAAGTTTGATCAGGAATTATGCCCACACTTTTCTGATCTGAATAGCAGCAAATGGTACATGTACACCACTAGCTTAATGTTTACTAGGTTTCATGGATCTATCCTGAAGGTTAGCAGTTATTCTTTGAAAACAAGTGTGAATGAGAGTGTGATAAACAAGCAGAAAAAAGTGTTTTTAAAAAATACCTGAAACAAAAAGTTGCAATAGCAAAAGACATGGATTAGCAACAAGTATAACAGAAATACCTGAAAGACATCTTAAATGGTATTGGAGTTTTGCCCTAGAAACAAAAGTGCAGGTAATGGTTAGAAAGACAGACTGACAAGCAAACAAAAAATTACAATAATGAAACAGGGCCACCCAGTGGCGGTGGTCAAAAGTGCTCCCTGTTACGGATCACTGTCATCTCACCTCTTCGTGGGTTTGAGAAAGCTTGCCCAGTAGCTTCTCGTGGGTCGGTGGTTCATTCCGTGGATGGATTTCCTGTTTCTTCCTCCACCATTAATACTGGCCACCATGTATAGCCTATCCTGTGCTGAAAAATGGCATTAAGCCCCAAAACAACAACAACAACAATAATGAAACTAAAGAATTATGAATAGCAGAAGACATTAGGACCAATAATCTAACAAGTGTACTAAGTTTCCTTGGGACAACAGGAACAGTTTTGAAATCATCCTTGTATGTCCTCAGGAACACTAAAGTATGACAGCAGGATGGTATCCATTTATGGCACTCCCTTCCCACCAAGGGTACCCACCCCACTCCCAAATTCATAAATCATTGGTCAGTATTTTGCCTGCAATAAAGAAAAATGAAACTGAACTACTGTATGTATTTGCTTATAAGAAGAATCCAATTGCAAACTGCACAGACCCAGATCTACGGTCAATAATGTGGCAGCAGATCTGGGTCTGTGCAGTTTGTCAGGAGTAATCAGTAGGACAAACAATACAGACCCTGACCTGCAGGTGTATTATGCCTTGGGCATCAGAATCTTTGTTGTTTACAATTTGACTTAAGTATATATGGTATGTCCCAGGGTTCTTGTACTATGCTGAACAGAAGATTGCTGGACAGATGAACAGATGGTGAAGATATTGGCTATATGAAGGCAGGCAGTATTATCTCATGATGGTCTCAAAGAAGGATAATGAAAGTAAATTAAAGATACTTACAGGTGCCTTAAACTTTCCAGTCCATACAACCAGCTTCTACTTAAGACTGTGATATTGTTGTAATCAAGTTGTCTGAAATAGCAAAGACAATCACTAGTATTGATGGATAGCATTCAAACTTTTCACTTACTGTACTTAAAACTAGAGTCCAGCTGCAAACAACACTGACCTAGATCTACCATTTCATATTTATTTGGCAGATTAGGATCTATGATGTTTGGAGTGATCAGAAAAATATCCTGATCTGCCAGCACATAATGTAATGGCAGATCAGGGTCTCTGTTGTTTGTAGTCCAATGACTTATAAATAAAAATTGTACATTAACATCTCAGCAGTAAGTTAAATGTATACAAGACATACATATATCAGTTTTTGAAAATGTAACCCAGCAGTACAGATAATCCCATACAGTTTTAATCAAATCCAAAATATCAAAACTATACTCATTTTGTTTTTAGAACATTACTCTTTCTTTAAATTTTTTCCTCATATCTTGTTTAGTTGATTTTGTTTGGTTTTATAGGTTTAATGCTTTTTTTATCACATGATATTCTAATACCATATGTGGCAGCCAGTGTATCTGTTGATGAAAGAGCCTGGGAAGAATCATCCACCCATAGCAAGATACTGGCAAGCTTTCTCATATACCCAAACTGGTCAAGCCAATACTTAAACTCTGCAAATTAGTGAGATGTGTGAGTTATCTTTAAAGAGAAGAAGTTCCTTAGACCTCTCAGCCACCATTGAGTCTTTGTGTAGTTGAAGAAATTCTCAAACCTGTATCCTTACTGCACATTAAACATCTTTTAACCACTCACTCACTATATATATATATATATATATATATATATATATATATATATATATATATATATATATATATATATATATATATATATATATATATATATACACACACACATATACATACATATACAAATAAAAATTTAAACTTGGCTGTTATGATAATTCTGAGGTGCATCATGCAGACTATGGGAAGTCAAAAGGTCCAAAATGCCAACAAGCATGCCATAAGTGCAAACTATGTGAGGCAACCTTTTTGATGTGTCAGTGTTGATGCACACATTGAGATTGTCATAATTTTCAAAAGAGTTAAGTTTATTTTTAAAAAAGTCTTTGTGTTTAAATGATTTTACCCTTTCTTGCCTTTGTTGGATTGCATGCTTGGGGGTGGGGTGGGGGCCTAAACTCACTAGGAACTCACTATCAAATTCACTAACTACAGGTGCTACAGTATAATATTTCACAATATTTTAGTTACATTTTATGTAATGCTGAAACAAAATACCACTGCCTATTGAGAACTGATACTTCAGCATTATACAGTTTTATTGCCTACAAAATACCAGATGCATACATATCCAAAGTTTTTATAAGTGCAATGATATTCATTAATAACATATGGCCCAGGTGTGGTAAAATACCATACATGTTCATCTAAAAGACAGTATAATAAATTACATTTATATACATGACCAGTCAGGGTCTACCACTCCACCATAATGCAGGGGGTTCCTTGATTACCACCAACCACTATGCAGCCTATCCCAAGATTACCACCATACCGACAGGCAATATGGTTCTTGAGTTACTAGTACTTCACAGCCTGACAGGTTGGAGTCTTTATTCACAAATTTGGTGAGATATTGGAATAAAAATATCTAGTTTATATATCATGTTGGTAGCTTATAATCACAGGTGTGAATTCAAAATTGCCTTCACTATGGTCACCTGAGAAAGCAAAAATGGTAGCAACACTTATTTACTTTTAATCAACCATAAATCTTTAACATTTGGATGAAAACCAATCTTTTCCTGACTCATGGTCACCTGAGAAAACTCAACTTACAACAGCTGCAAAAACTTTTTTTTTCTCTTTCTTTCTTCTGCTAGCTTCCTTCCAGTTTTTCAGAAAGAACAATAAGTGGGCTTCCAGAATTCAATGCTATTCTTGGAACCATGAACAAAAGTTTAAATTTACTACTTTGATGTTACCTGCACTCTCACTCTCGATAACCCTGCGCATAACCTTTAAATGGAAGTTTCTTTGTCCTATACTTATCTTTGGGATCTTTGATGACACACACTAACTTTGTCTAAAGCAAATTAATTGCTGACCAAAAAAGCATAGATTTTTTTTCTGCACCAAAGATATTTCCACATTCATGAGCTTCTCTATTCTGCTAGAAGTATCCACCACAACCATCTCACAAGAAATCTTAAATATAGTCGAACACAAGGTAGTAATGATTTCTAAGTACCAACAGTACATACAGCTCCCCCTTGTTATAATGAAGTCAAGGTCCACAACTGCCAACTGCATTATGTACTAAGTTGTGTGATTGTGTGAATGATAAAAAATTGAATGCATGCATGTGCATCAGTATAGAGTGAAGAATGCACATTATACTAATTTTTGGAAATAATTTTACTGTATTTTAATTAATATCACTTTTTTAATTGTATTTTTGCATTTAAATTTTTCCAATAAATCTAAAAAAAGCAAATTAAGTATACAACAATTAGATTCATGTTGTTTTCTTTCAACCCCTTTACTGTAACACATTTGATTGACCATTCAATGATTTAATTTTGTTGACAAGGTCCATGGTGGTACCATTAGATCTACAATAACAATTATTATGAAAAGTTAAATGAGAACCATTGACAGGAACATTTATGTCAGCATGTATGCTCCTGTGTAAGCTAAAATCTATTATAAGCAAGCCACTTAGGTGACAACCGAAGATGGGCTAAACTTCATAGTGAATGACTTATTTGAAGAAATCTGTATGGGTCTTTAGAGTTTTGGGGAAAAAAGTGACACATATTAATGTCACCTTCTCAGAAAAATGTATTTGCAAACCTAATACAGAGGTTTCAAAATAGAACAAAGATGAATGAATGCAAAGAAATCAAAATGTGCCTAATTTTCAACTTATCCTGTAATTGGAAGAAATAGCTGATTTATATTACAAATTTTTAAACCCTGCTGAACATCAATCATTTCCTTGAAGTGTGTAAGGTGATGAACATCTGGCAGTCTCTACAGTTAATGGATTCAGTTTCATGATAATTCTGCTGCAACTGGAAAGTAAGGTATCTGCTGTAGAGAGACTGACAGCTACTAAATGTAATATACCCAGAGATTAGACTGGCAAATGATAGAAAACCCTTGTTATGAAAGAAAGCTGGACAAAGATTCATCCTAGGGGAAAGGTATTCAGTGGAAAAAACATTGGTAATGTTACATCTAAAACAATGCTTGCAAAAGTGATCTTCTTAACTGAAACCACATAGTTACTGCTCATTAGAGAGTAGGTTTTATTCAAACAATGGCATGGATTCATACCACAATTGCATCCTTTCTAACCAAAACAACCATCTCACCATTCTTCATCGTGTTTTAGGTATGCAAGATAAGCAGAATTTTGCTTATAACATGGCTATGTTATGACAGCACTGTGTAACAATGATATTCAGATGGTACATAATCGTTACTAAACAGTACTTGTCTGGTTAAAAAACTGCTGAATAGAAACAAAGTTGATGTGCAAGCCACATGGTGATATCTTCCAAAATGGCAAACCTTCCAATCTGGAGGTTGACATCATCTCTTATGACTCCAAGCCAGTGTGCTACATGTCAAAATAACACTTTGGCAAAAATGAGGTCATTAACAACCCCAACAGCAACTTCACAGAAACCAAGAGTCTATGAGCTGACAAAGAAATTGAATTTGATAGCATTTAAATCAATTGTGTAAGGCCAGTGGAAAAACAAGAGTACCCATACACTTGATCCATCTGCTCACAAAGCTGACAGGATCCATTCTTGTCTCATATAAGCCATCCACGTTTGGTCATAGGACTCAAGAGTTGTTTTGTAGGAAAGCCCTTTTCTTTTTTTTTTATTTATCCTGATCTTGACCTCTGAACAATCTAAAATCAAGACATGTCTTCCTCATTTGAAATGAAAGCCATTTATGAAGTGTAGCCAAGGCATGTCATATGGAACTTAAGTAGTTTTATTTTTTTAAAAATGTTCAGTCCCTGTGCCCTGACCTTTGACTTTTTGACCCGAAAATGGGTGGATGTCTTCCTTGTTTCATATGGAAGCAATGCAGAACATTTGGTCCAAATAGCTGAAAAAGAACTCAAGATGTGATGTAGAGACTATCTACTTTAGTGTCACCGTGATCTTTACACAAGACCCACCCACCCAATATCAATAGTTGTCTTTCTTATCTCAAATGCAAGCCATTTACAATGAATGTTCAGTGAAGGTATCTAATATACAAATCATGTTATTGATGGACGAAGAACTGTGACCTGATAAACACTGCCTTATGGAAGACAGATAACAAGAATTCTGCAGATGCTGTTCCTTGCCTGTTACACTGAGCATAATCTATAAACATTGCAGTCACTAAAGCAACAAAAGTAGGTCAAAGTGATCTATTTAGCCCATGGTGAGATTGATCACTGACATAATGCACTTGCCAGTTTCATGCCTGTACATGTAAGGATATCAGAGAAATTGAACCAAATGCTGAGTGAATGTGTGTGTGATTTAGATTTTTAACATAGCTTTAAAATTTTCCAGTCATATCACTAAGATGTCTGCAGTGTGACAGTTTATTACTATGTCTGGTACTGGGGTATCATGCTGCAGACATGTGGCATGATGTCCCCAACAGTTACATTATCCTGACACCAGGCCAACCAGTTCTAACAATAATCTCTTAATGCTGAACACCTAGCGAGGTAGCTGTTAGTACCATTTTTTAAAGTCTTTGGTATGACTTGGCCAGGGTTCGAACTTGTGACCTCCCACATTTGAGGCAGATGTTCTAACCACCAGGCCACAGGAGTGGTCTCTACATGCAATAACTAAGTTATAATCAGTGGAGCATGAAAAAGAGATCACATTACCTCCTTTGAGAAGCATAATCTCTACAAAGAATAAATTCATTAGGTTTCAGAAATATACAAGTGTCAAGAAAATCATCTAAATGTAAAAACTTTATACTGACATATAAACCAACACCACCTTCAGACAAATTATACCTGTAGTTCACTTGCACTTCACAGGCTAGGAAAGTAAAATGGAAGGCATTGCCAGGTGACTGATATGGTATGCAACATTTTGGTCTCTTTTTTAAAACAAATCTGAATAAACTACTTTCCTAGATCTGACACCTTGAGAGGAACAAAAATCAGGATGCCAAATCATGATCAGTGTTTGCGACCATTTATTTACAAAACCTTTATAAAGGAACTGGCTTCTCCACTGTCTTGTGTTATTTACTTTACATGAAAAATGTATGCTACAGTCAATCTGTGAAAATCTATCATTTTCCCATATTATTCTTTTCAGCTTACATTTAGTGTTAATTTTAACATGCTAATTATCAGCATAAAAGTTGAATATGGAAAAATGAGATTCTCAATGGAAAAATAATAGATTTTTGAGGTGTGTATTCCTCATGAAATATCTGCTTCACTTTTGCTCTTTTTGAAGTCATTAAATAAAAATGTTTTGGAGGATTTGGGGGCTTTTTTAAAAATTGAAACTTTTAGTTTAAAAAAATCTGAAAAATCTCAATATTTGGATTTTTTTAAAATTTGGAATGATCTTAACCCTTTCATCACGGCAGACCACAAAACCGGTCAGGGGGAAGTGCGTAAACACTATGGACCGACTTTTTGGTCTGGGGCAGTGTTCTTCTTTAACATTATAGTACCCGACTAAAAAACTTTTGGGGTACCTCTAATTTACTTCCATTTTGTAATGTAGATGTTATATTTGGATGATCTCGTGAGTTTAGCTTGTATACAACTAGAAATATTGAACCAAGTAGGAACTTTTAACATGTTTTCCGAATGTTGAAATTTGTATCCAAAATGGCAGCATTTGAAGAAACTTCAATGGAGAGTTATCGGATTTTTTTAAATAATTTCGACCTGGTAAATTTTGATGAAAATGAGAGAAGACGTATGGAGAGACAATGGAATGCACTTGTGGGTGACAGCAATGACGCTGAAGAGGACTTTGAAGGTTTTGAACCAGAGGAATTGTACGCTCCATATGGTTTTGTCTGGACAAAGACGGAAAACCAAATAGATTTTTTTCAGTTTTCTGACAGAGTTGGGCACAACCGAGTGTTAGATGGCTCCATGAAAGCTTCAGAATATTTTCAAATATTCTATTCAAATGAAGTTTTTGGAAAAATTGTCTGTATAAACGAAGTTAAATGGGACGATCAAACGTGGCAGAGGCGATATAGGTCACTTAGGTCTGTGGACAGATCTCACCTTGGAGATCATTTTGATTCATTTGATAGAATTTTATATATTATGGACACCATAAAAGAAAGACTTGTGTTGCTACTGTGATTATTCACTAGTACATCTAGGGTCAATTGAACAAGTTTTGAGAACTTTCTAAGTTTTCTAAGAGGTAATAAAATAATTACTTGTATTTTACCTGTTAATTACCTGTTTGTACCCGCATTTTAACAATTGTAATAGATATGCAGATTTTATTGAATTAGTCATACAATTAGATTTTTAACCTTGATTTTGACACCTAATCCAGCCAGATATCTTTAACATTGGTAAAGTTATGTTGTTTCAAAGTCCACAAGTCATTTTGCTGTACAACTCCAAAGTTACTTAGTGTTGAGGGCTCTATGCCTAAAAAGTGACTTAGTGATGAAAGGGTTAAGTAAATTGGGATAACTGCTTTCCTGTTCTCTCTTCATTTATTTCTCATACAAAATAGTGCTGAGAAAAGTTACAGTGACGCTTTGCCCAAGACACTATCACTGCCAACCTATCTTGTATGCAGTGGGTCCAAACCTGTTCATTTAATATCAAAGAGTAGTACTTACAGTGTTTGTATCTTTTCAAGGCCCCAAAATGTGCCATCAGAGAGATGACTAATAAAATTTCGTCGTAGTTTCAGGACCTGCAGATTTTCCAACCCTTTAAAGGACAATCCCTCAATTTCCTCCAAACTGTTCTTTGACACGTCTCTGTAAAAATCAAAAACAAAAGTATTAATCCTTTGAAGATCTATATGGCACTAAAGTAATAATCCCTTTACTCATTTCCTCAGGCAAACAATTTTGTTTCAACATGCCTTTGAATGCAGGATGGACTCTAACTAAAAAATTAGAGGGACCCCGGGTGTCAGGCTATGGAAATATTTTAGCACTGCTGGTGTAGATAAAAGATCTGTGAACTGATTGTTGCATTTTGTGGTCACTTCCTCAGCATGTTGCCTATTTTTGTAACAAACACGCTTAACAATTTTCCTAGGATTTAAAATATCTAATGGTATGTCTGGAACAGCGCCAACTTTTAGTCTAGTCTAGCACTTGCGTTTCCTAGAGCAGCCATTTTTTCAGGATCCCTCATAACATTCCTTTGAGAAATGTAATGAGCACAGAGTGCTGTATGGTGTTGCTTTGAAATCGACTCACTTGCAATAATGTATCCAAACTTTCTTTAAGGCTTTAACTTTTGGAAAAGAAAAAAAAAATTGTCTACTGCCTTTTTCTAACATCCATAAGCAACACAAAATGGCATTGTCTTTTACACTGGCAACTGCCAGTTGGGATGCTAAAGTCGCTACTATAGCGTCACATCACAAAAGAAACTAAATAGGCATGGAAATTTTGCATATGAGGTTACAGTAATTCAGCAGCTTGAAGATATACCAACATTAATTATAGTGGCATTATGGTCGCAGATGATACTTCAGAAAAAGTTTTTCTTCTATAGTGCTTTCATTATTCTATATTTCCAATGATTTCTTGTCTCCTTTAAGTCTTCTTTTGAAGGAGATCATACTGAGTGATCAATCCCTGCCATGCCAGATGTGTTGGTGTACCACACAGACCAAGTTTGCTTTGGTTCTGTGGGTTTAATGCTATTTTTGAGCATACAATAAATAGGTTATACATGACAACCATAGGCTGTGTACATGCTGGCTAGTGTATCTGATTGAGAAAGAACTGAAAAATGCTAGCAAGAACCACAGACCCATAGTACACTAATAGCAAGCTTTCTCACAGACCAAAATATTTTACTATGGACATCATGAATGAGCAGGCTAAACAACAATTACATAAAAAAAATTTAATTAAAAGATCAATTTTCTTCTGATAGATATTTCAAAGTCTGGAAATCAGCGTTGTCTCGGTTATACATGGGCATATGCTGATAAAGATGATATATATATATATATATATATATATATATATATATATATATATATATATATATATATATATATATATATATACACATACATACACACACACACACTTTATGAAAATTAGGTGTTGAAACAAGTATAGGAAAATAAAGAAAAAGAAATTAAATGAATCCAAGTTTGGAATACACGTAACTCAGTAATAATTCAATACAGACCTGGTGCTGGATCTAATAATATTGTAAATGGTTTCACCAACAAAAAGAGTTCCTTCTAGACATGTATTAATAATTTCATTCTAGTCTTTTCCCTGTTAACACAGTATTCATTCAAGTAACCCTCAAAAGGTCAATGCCTTCATAATATAACAACTGTCCACCTTGTCATCTAATAATCATTCATAGCAAAGCTGTGCAAGCTCCAGTTGGTCAATCAATTTCTGGTGAGAATTATTACAGTAAATTGTCTAAAACAAAAGTTCTCCTTTTTCCAAATAAGGTTTCTTTTATTTATTATTACACAAAAGACATTATTACATATTACAATAGTCAAAAAAGCACATAAAAATTGAATGGTGGTCACTACTACAATGTGAAATACCAACTTCTAATTACTCTTCTCGTATGCAAAAATTTGCCTTACAAAAACTTTAAACTTTTGAGTGTGACTGAACTAAATACACTGTATCCATGTTGACAAGTAAAAGAACAGTATAAAATTATGAAGAGCTCTCGATCTGTTTTTCTTCAAAAATCAGAAGATGCTGCATCAGTTACAATTCACAATGCCATCTTAAAACTCCCATAATATCGGACTGTTTTGTTGGCTTTTGTTAGAACACTATACAGAATATGAGAGTCCAGTCAATTAAGCAATCATGTGCTGTCTTTGGACATTAAAGTACAAATGATCCAACAGCTGAACTAATCCATTTTTTAAATTATTGCAAATTACATGGTGAGTCATCAGTTTTGAGCAAATCAGTTTTGACAACAGATTATAATTGTCTTCTCCTAATCTGAATCATTATCTTGCTGATGCAAAACCATAAAAGATATTGATTTGTATATTTAACAAGCCTTCAGCTGTAATATCAGACAACATTTGTCAGGGGGAGGGAAAAAAATGAAAACTATTAAGGGAGAAATCAATATGATCAAGTGAAGTACATGTGATGTTTATGCATGTTCATGAAAGCTAAAATTACTGAAATTGCAATATACAAGAGTGCACTTTCTCTTGTGGGGGTCTTTAATGCATGTCATTGTGGGTTGAATTATTTAGCTTTCTCTGAAATAATGATGCTTTTATCCTCTCCTTACTGCACTGAGAAATGTGTATTTGCATATAGTTTCATTTGAAATTCAATTTTGTTTTTGTTACACTGGTGGTAGCTCTCTAACGTGGCTGGTGCCAAATTTGAATAATGAAGAAAAGGGTCATCATCATGTAAGTGCTTTTGAGGTCAAGGTCAGTGCTTAATATAACAGATCCATTATGTTTCTCACAAAATCAACATTACACAACTCTACTATTCAACAGAACACTCAGGTATAAAAAGAAACCCTATTCTGCCTACCAAATTAGTATTAACCGAACAAATATTTCCATGTTTAGGCAAAAGAACTTCATATCAATTAATTAAAATGATGTCACAAATCTAGAAAAACTTAATATTTGCCAAACAGTTAGCAATCTAGAAAAACCCAATATTTGCCAGTGTCAGCATATGTGTCATACCAACATTCATATCCTTTGCAAGAAAAGTAAATCCATCAATCTGTCATACTTTTACATTGTAATTGTTATGTAGAATGAATATTTACCATATTTGCATGTGTATGTATATATAGCTGTAAACCAAACACAGTCTGGCCCACCCCCACCCGAGTTCCATCAAAACACTTTTTTCTGCATCAAATTTTGCTTTACAACAGTCAGGCCAATCAGAGGGCTGAATTTGGACAGTTCAAGTAAGATCTCCTTTTCTGGAGCAATAATTAATGCTCGTTATCTCAATGTTGCACACTGAAAGGGGACATTCTCTAACCCAAATTTGCCATTGTTATGCTACAATTAACAAATCCAAACATCTTGATCATTATAAGGGGAAAGATGATTATGAAATTGTCCACCTGTCAGTTCAACCAATGTAGAAAGAACGCTGATATCTCCAATAAAGTTTTAGGATAGAAGGGCAAAGTCTGAAGTCTAAGATGAAGTTTCTACTATCAACCAATCAGATATCTTTCAAATATTTCTGATTGGTCAAAACATAATCTCAAGCTTGAACTCAAGTTCAAGAGTTTTATTTTTTTACAGGCTAATTTAAATAATCCTCCTGCAGGGCTTTGTACTTGTTAATTCGACACAAATCAAGCAAGTAGACACAGACCTGCTAACAATACATGTAACAAGACTTTCTCTGTGATGGAGCAAAGGTTTTTTGCTTTATTTCCCAGACTGACATAATTTTCTGGTAATATGGAATTTCACATGATGTCCAATAAAAATAATGTTTTTTGGACATATTGTCTATTATAATATTGGTCATAATGTGAAATTCATAACAACCAAAAAGGCAATTTCATGCTTTTTCCTCATGAATCTGAATATTCCTTTTTTTACTCAGGTGCCGACTGTTTAACCTTTTGAAAAGGCTTTTTGTCCTTTTCATCTTCAAAATGTTTTTTCTTCATTTGATGGCTTTTTTAGAAAATGTTATACATGTATAAGCATCAGCTTCATAATACAGGTGCTTTGCATGAAACGTGCAGTTTATACTCCTGTAAAGTTTGACTTGTTTCATGATGAACTCCACCAAGTTTAATTTGAAGCACATATCTAAATCTAACATGGACAACCCACCATCTGGATTTGATCACATGTATTGTATTTTTTGTAAATATTACTATTATTCCATAAATCTGTAATTTATGGGTAATATAGTAAGATTTACAGACAAATAATAAGGGTTGGCAGGTCTGTAGCTTTATAACATGACCAGCTGGCATATATGGTTCAAACTGTTTGCCAGTGGGTGCATGATGCATAATAAAAGCAGTGAAGACAGGACATAAAACTAACTGATAGAAGGCTACAGAAAGACAATTAAAAAATGTAACAGAAAGAGAAAGATACGAATTGAGAAAAAAGTACTTACAGTTGCTTGAGGTTTTTGAGTTTACTAAACAGTTCCTTTGGAATGTGTTTGATTTTATTTTTGTTCAGCTTTAAGGACTCCAGTGAGGTTAGGTTATCGAAACATCCAGCCTCCAGATAACTGATCTTGTTGTTGTTTAGGCCTCTGAAAGGTAAAAAGAAAATAAGCATCAGGTATATTATGCATGTATGCGGAAGCAGTTTATAGCACATTAGCACCATAGTGGCTACATAATACCAACTGAAGGTTAAATGAAAGAGATTAGAAAATGAAATAAATGTAACAAATATTTTTTATGCAATTGACTTAATTTTATCTGTCATTCATCAATAGTGTTACTTATTCCACTATGTCATAAAACATTAAACTTTAATGTCATGGTGGCATGTCATAAAAGTTGTATGCCATGATGCAGGATAAACAATTTGCAAAATAATACAGCAACATCACCAAAATGCAATATCCTTAACCTTTTGTGATAAACAAATCCCTGTTCCAAATGCATGAAATATTCTGATCAATAAATGGGGTACCTGATTAAATGAAAAGCAAAAAAAAATCTGCAATTCAACAGAAAAGTTATACCAAAGAAGGCAAAGAGAAATTTGGCAAAATCATTATTTCAAAAGTTTCAGGGGAAATTTATTCAAATGATACAACATTTGAACATCCTAAAATGTCAAATAATATATTTTTCTTTTATTTAAATAAAGTAGAAGGCAACTGTTTCCCCCTGAGAAAATTCTCCTATGCCATGTCTATACATAAATAAAGCATGCTTTGTCAAATATGCATTGCATCACATCAAGAAGCCATTAAAATCCAATCACATAAATCAATATGTTTTGCTTAGAGGCATGATCCCTCTTAGATACACAGTGAACAGAGAGTAGATCTCCCAGAAATTATCTGCTGATAAAATAAGCAGACAATGTGATGAAAGCCTACACAAATTCCTGCATTTTCCCTGCAATAGTTAGCAGCATTACATGAGAGCTGTCAACACCAGCCATGGAGCTAGACAAACCTCCTATATCTATAGTCAGCTTGTCTCCAGCTCATTAAATGGTTGTACCTAATGTTTATCTTTGAACACTGAATCAGCACCATTTGGTAACCTTTGATAATTGGGGTTCACCTCCAACTCAAGATGCATCATATGTGATGCAGCCAAAACAATGAGGTGCCTGGAGGTGCTTCCTAAATTTCTGCCCTTTTAAAAGTGGGGGCCAAGATTCTGTGCCATATTTACCTGTAATCTGGAATTTAGACGCATTATACCAATGAATTATTTAGCAATTTTTTAACACCAAAAATAAAACACCTAACAAAACCATAGGCATCTAACTTGCTTAAATGAACTACCACTCTGAACCAACATAAAAGCAATGTGTATATCAACTGCAAACTTGTCCTATATTGGATAGAGAAGGCTGTCAAAAACATGCAAACCATCATAACACATACAAATTGCTTTGTAAATATAATGTCTGTCTAACCATATCTGAGGATGAGAGATTGTCCTAGATTAAAGAGCACATTCAGCTTCTTTATTTACTGCAAGAACAGTATATTTACATTTGTGTATGTCCTCAAAAGCAATTACTACAGCAGAATCTATTCAAAAACTGACATGGGAGAAGAAGAAATTCCCATCTGCCATTAAAAAAAAACAAACAAGTTTTTCAAATAATGGAAGGACTGAATGAAGGTGCTTGATCACATACACCTGATATTTTGGCACAAGTCTTGACCTACAATCATGGCTCTTAGAATAGACACTGGTCATAGATGAAGACATGTTTTCCATTATCCTCTAGAAACAATAAAAGGATCTATCTCATTTCTTTCAAATATTACAGAAAATCTTACAGAAAATGAAAACCCTTATCTGCTATGCCCAATTTCCGCCTTGGCCTCTTGAAATAAGACCTGCATAATACTATGGTATTTATTTATCAGATGTTGCCTAGATGCATACATGTGCAGATACTGGGAATTAAAGCTGCACATATGGAACCAAAAGGTCAATTCTGCAAAGAATGAATGATGTGCTGATATACCTATCAATTCTAGGCTGTGCAATACAATCATATAATGAATGCAAAGTAATCCAAATCCAAACTCATAATATACGTCTAAAAACGAACATTAAAAACTAGTTGTGTAGCTAAGATGGTAGAGCAATGAGACCATAATCCAAATGGTTATGGGTTTGATACCCAACCAGGCCTGGCCAGGGTGATTGCCTCATAGTGTCCAGGAAAAGGCACTCAGATCCCATTTCTTGAGCATGAGACAACCAAGAATGTGCAAAAAAAGGGCTTCAGGAGAATTTCAACATTTATAATGTGGTGGTTATACTGGACCTCATATCCAGCCAAAAGCCTGCTAACTTACTTAAGAGGCACCATTTTTTAAAGTTTTTAAAATAAAATTTAACTGTAATGATTTTCCTGCTGGAAGAAAGTCTTAGATGATGCTTATAAATTCGAAATAAAGTGACCATTCTCATAACTCAACAAATCAAGTGGTTAATCTGATAAACAAGACTGCACTCACAATTTCTTCAAGGTAAGGTTAGCAGGAAAGCTCTCCTTTGATAAATGCATGATGTCATTGTGTGTAATTTGTAGGGATTCTAATGATGTCAGGAAGGTCAAGGGCTGCATGTCAATTGTATGAATCCGATTGTGGTTTCTGTAACAAACAAAAAAAGACCAAAATATAATGCATTTATTGTCTTCCCTGGTAATGAGCCATGCATTAAAACCAATAGATGTTAAATTATCAATGCAAGAAGAGGTACAAAAGAATAACAAAGTTAAAAAATTAAATTTAAAAAAAAAATGCTGCATCACTTTACAAAGGTCACTAATTTTCTGAAAACTATCCAAATCAAGTGTCATTTAATCCACCCAATTTTATCCCATTTTATTTACATTATGATGTTTTGAAAATACATAAATAAAAGCTCTGAACTTAAAAAGATGCTTATTTCAGTTTAAATGCATTGAATTCCAGAAAATTAATTCAAAAAGTTTGTGGAAATGTTTACATTTTCTTCAACACTCACTGATGTTTTCAACAATAAAATCAACTTTTTATACTTCAAGGGTTTTCAAAGCAACACTTAAATTCAAGGATTTTTCAATGTTATGCAAAATACATTGATAATACCTTAAGAAAAAAAATTAATCAAAAAGTTAGTCAGGAAGATTGATGGATTGATTGACAACTCTCATCTTTCTTTAAAAAAATTCACAAGCAAAACAACATGACAATTTGCAATAATCTTTATTAATCTATATATCTTACTATTTACTAATATAGTAACAATTTTTGAAAATTTGCAACGGTTTCTACAATTAGACAAAATAATTAACAGACTTTAATCAGGGGATGTCCACTTTACACAGATATCTAAACTTTCTTTCTACTTCATATTTTGGCAAGTCTTTAGGTAAAGCATATAGATCTCATTTCCTCATCATGATAATGCCAATAACATGCAAAAATGTACCTTTAAAACTAACAAACCCAAAGAAAAGCTTCTCAAAGACACTGGGTGAAAAGAACGTCTAAGAATTCAAGACCATGTTTTTATTTTAACTGCCCAGTGTGGAAGGTATCTCTGATGTTCTTAGGAGATAGGATTTTCAAATTATATGGTTGTGGTGGACTGATTGGATGTCTGATTGGTACCATTTTCATTTATGACAAAGTAGACATCATTAGAAATCTTTGGCAAAAAAACTTTATCAATATTACCATCCATCTAGGTATCATAGGGAGTAAAACTGAAATCCCCATGTTGATATTGTGACCCATTTGAAAGAAACAGATTATTTTATTTTCAAGATGGCCACTTTCAATATCAGTTTGCAATATTTTCCTTTTTCTACTAACTAGACAATAAAAATGAAAATCTTTCTGGAAAAAATAGTACTAATATTGATATGGCTTTCCATTTTGGAAGAAAAAAAACACAGGATTTTTAAGATGGCAACATTGGTAGACATACAGGATATCAGATTAGTACCATTTCCACTAAGTAGACACAACAAAAATCCTTCTGGTGGTTTGACCTGTCCTTAAGCAGAAATAGCCATAACAAGATTTTAAGATAACCACTGTGGTGGCCATATGGAGAGGGGACAGATCAGCACCATTTTCATTTATGACCAAAGTGACAATTTTTTCACATGCCCATTTGTTCAGAAGAAGTGATACAAAGATTTTCAAATGGTTGCTGTGGTAATACATAATACCACAGCAGCACCATTTTCATTTAGGACCAACTATAAAATGAAAGTGTCATGGTAATCCTTCATAGGAGGAGTAATGATACCAAATGTGTGCTAATAAAGATAGAGATGACACATGGTGGATAGACCACACAACAAAGACCATCCAATAAACTAGTATGACCAGCAAATTTAAAAAACTGGGAATTATTGCTGTTTTTGAACAATGAAATTCAATCTCTGTAAGACATTAGGATTCCATCCTATTTCAGGATTAGTAAGAAATAAAACAGCACTTCTGACCTCTTTAACAGAGACTGCTATGGTTAATAAACCTTGAGGAAGTAGATATTAAAAAAAAATAGGAAAACGTAATCACACTTACAGCTCAAGCGAAAGCAAATTAGGGTTGTCTCTAAAAACTGGAATTTCCTCTAATTTGTTATTGTTGAGTTTTCTGAAAAGAGAAAGAACATATTATCATGACACTGTTTAAATCAGACATTTCTGAAATCTGAAAATGTTCAATTATGTGAACGAAACATAGTCACTTTTCGGATGTAATACATTTGCAGGAGCTCAGTCCTGAACTGCCAGCAGTTTCACATGATGTAAATTTCACAGCCACAATTGTTAAAACTATGAAAAAATACCACTTTTATCATGGAAAAAAAAATCTACATGCCCTACTTACTAAAATTTAGTAAAGCAGATGTCAATAAACTAATCTGAGGCAAAAACCTGAGACAAGACAACTGGTATCCCATGTCAAATAAGTCATATTAGGGAAGAAACATTAGTAATAGCTGTGATGAAGACCCTAAATGACAAGTGGTCTAGAGCAATTCCCTTTACTGATCACTGCCATCTCAGCTGTTTATGTGAGTCAGAGTCTCTGACTTGCTAAATGGGTATGTAAAAATGCTTGTCAGTAGCTCTCCATGGGTAGGTGGATCTTACCTGGGTTTTCCCTGGGTTCTTCCTCCACCTGTTATACTGGCTGCCATGTAGAGCCAATCTTGCACTATGAAATGGCATTAAACCCAAAAGAACATAATTTTAATCTTTCATTCCTACCTTTTATGTGAACAGTATGTCTTCAGTTCACCCTTAAAAGTTCCAAGGAGTTTAAAATAAAAATTTGTAGAAATGGGAAGTAGCAGCTTAAAACTGATCTAACCAAACAAGTGCTTTTTTTGTCACATGTTACTGTCAAAGCCTGCAAAAATTATATAAAAGAACCTTTTTAAAAAAAAACTTGTAAATAAAAACAAAAATGTTATTCATGAATTACTGAAATGGTGCATCACTATCAGTCAGCCCAGATGTTGGATCATACCAAAACTTGCAGGGGAAAAAAAAAAATCCCTCTTACAAGGCTCTTGTTTTAACAAAGTGAACAAACACCTTGAACTTTTCTAGGTGAGCTGAATACATGCTATCCATATCAATGGAATAAAATCAATTAAAACCCATATAAAAGAGACATTTTTGGACTTATTGCATTACCAGATTTTTTTTAGAGGAAGTATGAAGTATCATTTACAATGCTATCTGAAATCAACTGGAGTGTTCTGCATTGCAGTCAACCAAAAATGGATTTACATGTGGCAACAGGATATCTCAAATCTATATCTCATGTTGGACATATAATATTTATCAATACTATCATGTCTGACAACATATATCAAAATGGTGACTTTTTATCACAAACAAAATATGCCCAGTCCAAGTCAGTTTTGCTGCCATATGTCCCTGAGAAAGGCACTTTACACCAATTAATCTGTACAATATAAAATGACATTTGATAAAAATCAATGTAAGTGTGAAGTTCAATTCCACATACCATGTCCTGGCTAGAACAGTGGCCACATGTCCCTAAAAAAAGGCACTTCATTCCAACTGATATGCACAGTCTATAATAGTGACATTTGATAATATCACTAGAAAGTCGAGTTCAAACCTACCAAAGTCAGATCATTTTCCCCTGGAAAGGGCATATCACTTCAATTGCCTCTTCACAATGTACTCTTTTATGTGTTATGTGCTATACCAGAGAAGGGTCTCAACATTTTATTCTGATGTTGTTTGGCTGATATTTAAAGCATTTGATTGACTACATTGTGGATTTATCAAGATTATGGAAGATAAGTGCCTTTTTCCAAAGACACAAGCAATGACACTAAGGGTGTCTTTGGCAGGTATCAAACCTACAATCATTCATTTACAAGCCAGACCCTTTACCAACAGACATCTCTTAGCACATGCTATGGCATATCAAAGTCTTAGTTATACACTGCTCACAATTCAGTGTATGTTGGATCAGTTAGTTACACAGCTCTTCCTGGTACTACCCTACATAGCCTCACACCTGCAGATTAGGACCTACACTACCTACATAGCCCCAAATCTGTAAATTACAACCTACATTACCTATATAGCCTGGCACCTGTAGATTACAACCTAAACCACACTCTGATTGTGTTAATTCATCATAAACAGAGATACAATAATTTATTGGTCATGGTAAATTTGATACAAGCCAGTGCCCACTGTCATTGGCTGGAGTGACTGAATAGAGGCCTGTCATCTGATACAGGCACTCAGATCCAACTCTTGTAAGGATATATATCAACCCAAAATCTGTACAATTGGACAATATAAATATCACCCAGATATCAATCTTGACAAACATGTTGGGCTAAGTCAATAAAGGTCATGCAATAAACATGACAGTAACTCCAATCTAGGGAAAAACTGGGACTCCATTCCACTTCATTTTATCACAGAATACCAGTGTGTCCAGGAATGGTACTGAGACCCCTGGGGCTCAGAAAGAGTTGTCCCCACCAACAACCACAATATCAAACATACTGACACAGGGCCTATGATGAAGGGGTGAACTTTCACCCTGGCTAAGCCCTAAATTCCAGTTAATGCTGTCTCAGCCATGGGGAGCCAGCTAAGCTGGTTCAATCAGCACCTATGCATTGTTTTAACACTTGGAAACAAACAGTTATAAATCTGGTGGCATTGTTATCTAAAAAAAAAAAGAAGGTGAAGATGTGGCAATCATTCCTGACTATGATATTGGAAAACTGATCCAAATAGGTAAATTTATTTAATCATTTCCTCTCTGAAAGCAAGACACCATGGTAATGTGGGAATGTTTCTAACTATTTTGCTAAAACATCATACATGTTATTTCCTTGTGATTTTTCATGATGTTTTTAGCAAACTGTACTGACCCTAACTGCAGACCTGGGTCTACATTAGCAGTTGGCTGCACAGTAAGACAAAATGACCCACTGTGCAAGGAATGATGCCATCAAGGAATATATGCAATTTTTAATTGCTACAAAATACTTTTTATATTGTAATTTTGATGCAATGTTCTTACAAATTTCTTTTTATTTTCATGGATGTAGAATTTTTTTCAGGTGCACAATTATTTCTTTGAGGTGCACAATTTCTTTCTTTCAGGTGTACAAATAATTAAAAGGAAAAACTTTTTTACCATTTAATCTCTGATGTAACTACAATCACTATTATTTATTTTTCACATCTACAAGTAAGTGGTAGAAGATTCACTTGAAATAGTGAGTGAAAATTTCTAGCAGTTGTGTGAATTTTTTGCTCATACAATTAAGGGCTAACCAGATTTTCCCTTCAATGAAAAAATGTACTGGCAAAAATATTCATTCACTGAAAGTTAATACATTGTACTGAAGTGGTTTTTCATTTGTTTTGATAAAATTTATTCAAGTGCTTCACTCCAGCTCCTCAGTACTAGTAAATGCTTATGAGTCAAATCAGACAAGTCTCTTTAATAACTTCTAACTGATGTTATATGGAAGGCCCACAGAACAAGTTTCTCGAAACAACTTTTCACCTTGTAAAATTTTGGTAGTCAACTGAGTTGCTATTTGTATTTTTATAACACCAAGGTGGTTAAAAGTGTTTTCTGGGCAACATGATTGAAGTGATTTTCAACCCTCTGAAAAACAATACATAAGAAATGAATTGCCACTTTGCTAAGCATCTAACATCTGAAAAAAATTGTATGTAATACGAGTATTACTCACTAACTAGACAATTCAAGGCCAAATTTTTAAAAAATCCTGAAAGATTGATGTGTGTATAAAAAACTAAAGGGTATGAAATATGACAATAAAAATTTATTTCAGATTACAAAATCAGTAAATTTTCATCATAGCATATACAAATTTGTGTAACTTGTTAGTTTCACCATTTGACTGCACACACAATTAACAATAAAGCTAAGAAGAATTTTTTTTCATTGCTTGCACACAGGCAGCTTCTGGCCTGTGCAGTTTGCTAAGAGTAATGAGAAGAACAAACAAAATATACCTTTATCGGCAGTCACATTATGATACCTTAAAGCAGGATCTTTGTTGCTTATAATTTGACTTATATTTATGGTAAAATAATTGGTACAGTAACTTTTTTTTGATCCAGTAGTAAATTAGTTCACCATAAATGCAAATAGCACAGACCCATATCTACCATCACAAAATGCACAGCAAATCTGGATCTGAATAATCAGTACAACAAACAACATAGACCCTTCTCTGCCTAAACATCATAAACAGCAGGTCAAGGTTTTTATAGTCTGCAATTCGACTCATCTTGCAAGCTAAATGTAGTAAATATTTTAAAAAGTGCAAATGAATTATTAAGAGTTTTTTCTTCTCATAATTCCTGGACGCAAAAAATTGTGTCCTCACTACTGTGTAGTTTGATTTCTGTACTCTGTAAATTATAGTTAGTTTTAAAACGAACCTTACAGAATAAATGGTTTTCAAATTAATCTATTTATAAATTTATGTAATTAATTTATTCTGCTAAATAGAAAATAAAATAGCAGCTTTAAGCTTTTCATTACACAACAACATAGGAGATGCAAACTGCTCAACTTTGGTGTGTTGGATTGAGATGGACTTGAAAAGTTTTAGGAAGGTTGGAGCACAATAAACCTAAATGATAAAAAAATGTTAATACAGTTTTTACAGAAGGAAAGGAGCTAATCTTATCCCATTCATGCAAGCTTTCTTGACTTATATCTCATGAATATCCTACAGCAATATTATTTTTTGTTCTAGAGGAGTAGCCAAGACATTTTTAATAGGCTGCTATGGTGACCATATTGGATGTCATTTAGGACCGTCTAGATAATGTTAAGATGCCTTTTTGCAAAACACCCATGATGATATGACCATCTGATTAACAGATACAACAGAATTTTAAAAATGGCAAATGTGTTGGCTACTCTGAATTTCAAGTGACCACTATTTTCATCTACGAATAATGAGACTTCATACAAAATCTTCTAGCATCTCTTTATGACTTTCCATTCAAGAGAGTTGCAATAACAATATTTTAAAGATATCTTGATATCAAAACGCTATCGTGCTATGACCATATATGCAGGAGTAGCAATAATGAGATTTTCCAAATGGCCACTGTGGTGACCATACTGGATGGTCTAAGCAGCACTATTTTCATTTTAAAACAACCAAACCATAATAAAAATATGTGTCAAGTTTCTTGGCAATCCTCCATGGGTTTGAGGAGTAACAAGAACAAACTTGTGTCAACAGAGATGGATAATAGATGATCAACAAAACAATAATTCATAAAAGTGCACCACTGTTGCATCTCAGATTTCAAATTTTTATTGAAGCAGCATATGCTCTGACCACCACCACCACCACCAAAGCAAATTTGCTTGCTGAATGAACCTGCTTGCCTGTGGAGCCACCTGTTAAAAAAACTAAGGAAAGCCCTGTGAAAACATGAAAAATTACAGGGCTTTCTTGAGATGCATCTTGCAGCTTTTTTAAGCATCTTATATTTCATTTTGAACAAAACTTTTTATATTGTAATCCTGTAAGAAACATAAGCCAGCTCACATTTAAATGTTACAAAAAATCTTCCATCTTTTATAAAAGTTAAACAAAAGATATGCTAAACCTGTACATATAAAGGGAATAATCAATGCAACACCTGGACATGTCATGTTACACCTGTGTTTATCAAAGTAATTATAAAAGTACCTTTGTATTATCTAACTGGTCCTCCATGGGACCATACAGTTATATTGCTACATCATTGTAAGGTATGTACATACAGTATATGTATTCACTATATATGCCAACCCTAAGAAGAAGGGAAAAAAACCACATGCACAAAATGTATGACAAGTTTTCTTAATCCTAGGAAAGGCAATATATTGCAGACAAGCTTATCTGCAATGTCCAACATAATCATAGTCAAAAAATGTCAGTTGACTGACAGTTACTCTAACAGCTTGTGAACAGTAGTTTATATGAAAATGTACTGATGACGACTCTTGATATTTAAAGGATGCTTTTAACTGGAAATAAGATCCAAGGCTTCTCAATGTAATCATTCAACATAAAAATATAAATTACAGTAAGTCTCCTTAAGACTAGCAATCTGTTACTATGATGTCTTGCCTTAAATGAAACCTGGTCTATGTGACACAAACAACCTATAATCCTTTTAAACAAAGTTTTTTGTGTGGAAATGTATGTCAAGCATATGAAAATATGTGAAATGTTGAAATACATACATGTTTAGATCAAATAAATGGTAAGCAAAGTTGTCCTCCATGTAAATTTTACACCTGATGGTGTTTTCAATATTCATTGGTATATTCTTTAAACAAGTATTCCTGAAAAAAAAGTTTTACCCTGAAGCTCTGATCAACTGGAAAGAAAAGGAATCCACATTTTTCTTGTAATATAATTAAACTGATGTATTTCAATATTGTGAATTTAATATTTTTGGGTGGGGACCTATGTTATTGGTTGCCAGAAACCACAAATTCAAGAGACCACTGCAACTGGATCGGTCTGTGTAATATGACCACATATTTAGAAACCAACAAATCATGATCCTTCTGTGGAAATAACAGGATTGTTTCCTAAATCCATAAATTTAAAAACCCTATGAATCATGGTCTTTGTGTAAAAATAAAAAAAACTTTTTCACATATCCACAAATTTAAAACTCTTTGAATCATGGTCCTTGTGTGGATATAAGAGGTCCTAAATCCATGAATTTAAAAAATCTACAACTTGAGGTCCTTTTGTAACATAAATGAAGCCATGACCAAAATCCATGAATTTAGACACCAATTTATTTGTAAAACCAATCATACCTACAAAATAAACTATTCACGTACAATTATAAGACCTACTACAAATATCAACAACAAGCATTTTTATGTTGTCACTGGAGTCAATTTATAAATGTTGCAACATTATTAGGATTAAATTTAGGTTCTAGTGACAAGTGCCAATTTGAAGTCACATTATGTGAATCTTTTCATTTACCAATCAAATTAGAACTTACTGCAAAAAGTGAAGAACATCATTCTCAACATATTGTTACTGACTGGTAACAATAACTTTTTTCAACATTACATGCAACCTCTTATCTGATAAGCTGCTAAAAAAAAGCCTGCTGGTAATTTTAATGGTTGCCAGAACATAAACTTTTTCATCAGTTCCCATCAGATATCTTTTATGTCACATACATCAATTTTAACCAGATTGTTGTAAGTTTGATCCAAGAGCATTAGAAGGTCTTGCAGACATTAACTGACATAAAAAAAATGTAAAAAAGTATTATTCTATTAAATAATTTAATGCAGATGTACTCACAGGTCTTTCAGAGATGGCAAATTCCGAAATGCTGATTCATTCAAGTATTGAATCTCATTGGCAGTAAGGTCCCTGAAAATAGAAAGAACATGCAAATGGTATTCCAATATTATCAAAAATCATTAAGTATATATTAATCTTCTGTTGCAACAATATCAGGGTTCATTCCAGTCTGTGCCCTTGTACCAAAGAACCTTATCTTTCATCTGTATGACACAAAACTTTCTAAATGGTGCTCACACGGTGCATAAAAGTAGTCTCTCAAAAGGATGGTGTTCTCATGGGCCAAAGGAATTTCCAGGAATTTGATATAAGATCATCTCTTCCTTTTAACAGCCCAGTGTTCAAACCATCTCTGATATTCTTCTGCAATAACAAGATTTTCAAATCCGCTGCTGTAGTGGACATATTGACTTTCAGACAGGCACCATTTTCATTTCTTACATAGTAAAATCATTAGAAGTTTTGGTCAAAACTCTATCTTATCAAGGTCAGTAGTGCCAAGAAGATTTTCGCAACAGTCCTCTTGGCAGCCATAGTGGATGCATAAATACACCATTTTCATCCAAGACCAACTAGGTATTATAAAAGGTCTACCAGTGAAAACCCATGCAGATATAATCATGTAATTGGGAGTAGAGATAACTATATTTTCTAAACAACCACAATGGTAGCCATACTGAGTGATGGTCAGCCATTTTGATTTAGAACCAGGTACACACCATAAGAACTCTTCTGATGAAAATCCAGTGTCAAAATGGTTCCAGTTAGTTTATTATGAGTATCAATAGGGATACAAATTATTAAGACTGATTTTGGATTGAACTGAGCAAAGTCAATGTTTACTGAAAAGAGTAAATTATCATTCAAATATTCTGTTGTCATACTGCCCGCCTTTTAAAACTGGATTCATTTTTCAAAAAATTAATATTAAAGGACCATAATCCCCAAGTAAACCTCATTCACCTACTGAGATGTAGATACACCTACTGAGATGTAGATACATCAAATCTGCTCAAATTTAAATATAGTGATAAAGTTCAATCCCGGTTCAGTAAATTTCGTCTGTGCCCTTTCCAAGATCAATATTCAATTTTTAAGCAGAAGTGTGGAAAAGGTCTTGTATGTTCAAGCTTGTTTATTGATAAAGTGAGATTAATTGTGCTGATTGAATCATTGGTATAATCTTATCACCCATATCAAAAGTTTGCCTAACCCACTGACAATAACTGTGGCCTGTTATCATGCTTGTTCACAATTTAGACTGGCAATGGTATTTACCTACAGATAAAAAGGATGACACAAATTGCTCCATTTTTCAGAGCCCCTAAAAATGAAGTATTGTAGTTACCCACCTGTGAGTAGGCTTCAGTAAGCATAATAAATGAATGATTTTACAGATTGTTAGCTTCAATTTGTTTATGAATGCATAGCAAAATCCTGCTGAAATAGACATCTCTATATGAAAACATGTGCTCATAAATAATAATGGATGCTCAATTTTGTCTTCAAGACTTTAACAGTGGCGGTTAACTCCAGAATATTTTTTCCAGGATACACTCTACACTGTCATCAAGTGGTATACATTGTCAGTAATGACACATTGGTTTACAATAAGATACACTGGTATACATTGTCAATAAGGATACATTGGTATATACTGTCAGTAAGGATACATTGGTGCACATTGTCAATTAGGATTACATTGGTGTACTTTAGTGTACAGTTACAATAAGGATACAATAGTGTACACTGTCAATAAGGATAAAATGATGTACAGTCTATTAGAAGCATTATGACATGATAGGTGACAACACAAAACTTTTATATCACAAAATTTAATTTGCCAAATAAATTCATGTGCATCTGGATTGAAATTGTAAATGATGGGGGAAAAAATCCCAATTAAAACAAGATAAAGGTTTCAATATCTGAAACTTCTTTCCCAGATATATGTTAACTTAACATTCCATTACATGCTCTCTCACATGGTGCTGGGTAGGATCTCACATTATACCTAGTCATTTATGAAATTGAGAGCATTTTTTGTGCCTCTATTATGTTTAGCTTCAAGAAGTATTAACACCTGGTCTGTAACTGTTTTTTTTGGGGGGGATTGGAATATTATGATCTGCAAATGCTATGCGTGCAGTTTCTATCAGTTTCTATCTGTCTCTCTTTGATGCAAACTGGAACTTGAATAATTTTAGTCCAAGATGTGTATTTGCACCTACTGATATACAAAAGATGCAATTTTTTTTTCTTTTTATAACCTGCTGGGTGGTAGTATTTTTATTAAATATGTTATAGCTTTCTACGGTTGATATAGAATTATTATGTGCTATCGAAAGAAAAACAAAAAAAATGAACATTAATTTTAAATGGCAAGATTATCACTAGATACCAGTGTAAGGTGGAACTATCAAAATTTTAATTTATTGCATTTATTACAAAATTATTACAAATCCAGATTCATTTTTTTTACAAAACTAATCTCTGATTAGTTTATAGTTTTGATTCTGAAACAAAAAAAAAATTTTATTAAACAGTGAATGTTTACTGGTATATTGAAACACTGGTGCTAAAAATTACACTAAAGCTAAGCATCAAAGAAAATGATGACCAGTTACTGTTAGAAACAATGTACATATACTTTCTGATTGACCAATGTTGATTATGTCAGAATTATCTTTTTGTGAAAGCTTTCCTTCATAAAATTCACTGTGAATGATACTGAAAGCCATTGATGGAGCAAAGTGACAATACAGTTTTGACCAGTTCCAAAAGAAAGATAATCTACATCTCATTTACATGTAGCAAGTTTTGAACTCAGTCTATGGATAATCAGCATTGTTTTTGATGACTGTAAAACAATACAGAAGATAATTTTCTAGCATTGTACAAGTATCTCTTTTTTATTAGTATTATGCTTGGTTAAAATATCAAATTAGTTTTATAAAGTGTTACATCTCTGTCATCTTGGTCTGTGTACAGTCTATTCTCACTTACAAGATGACTTCAGCTGCAAACTGTAAAGACCCAGATCTGCCATTGCATAATGTGTCAGCAGATCTGAGTGTGCTGTTTGTTAGGAGTAATCAGTAGGACAAACAACATAGACCCTGACCTGCAAGTCTGAATCTTTGTTGTTTTCTGTCTGACTTGACTTCTAAAAGAGTATAGGCAGTACTGTATCATACACATGAATGCTATAGCAAGTGCTGCATTTCAACTTCTGTCAGTCATAATTACTAATTATAACTTATCTTCATTCCCAAAAATTAGTACAGTGTATTTAAATGGGTTCTGATTTTTATTCAGTTTGGTAAATTATATAAATACATTGTGCACTTGATAACCTTCTGCAAATCAGATGGAAAGGATTAATACAAAAAAAAAAATAATTGCTATCTCATGTCTTGTGCATTTGTGGCAAGATGGCCATTTTCATTACCACTTTCATACAGCTTTCAATAATTTGTTAAAAGTGGTCTTTGAGATATCATGGAATGGAAAGGAAAACTATGAAAACTTATGAAACTGTACAACAAACATATTTATTAACAAAGATTTATTGAGAAAGAGCACTAAGGCACTGTTTGACAGAACAGAATGAAAATCAATATGTAGGCACAATTTTTGCACATATGCACTAAAATGGGGGCAGCAAGAATTTTTTTTTTCTGTTATGCATGCTCAGATGTAACTTTTCTGATCAGTTATTTTAGTTGACGAGGTACTTCTAGCAGACTGTGCCAATCTGACTCAACAATGACATTCAAAAGTACACATTGCTGAAATGCAAAATATTTACTGCAGAAATCACCTAATCAAAAATGCACATGATCATTATCAGCCTCTCTTTTGAAAGCCTTTTCGACCAGTATTTGAATTTCAAATGCTTCAAATAATCACTTCCTTTTATAATTTTTTTTGGACACTTAAGTCTATATTATTCCCTTCCTGCACACCACTTCAGAAAAAAATGCTTATCTTTTTTACATATTCTATCAGTGATCATGAATCATATGTTGATCTGAGTTGGTGGTCAAGCTAATAAAAATCAGTAAGGCAGTTTTATCATCCAATGAAATTTATCATCTTGTGATTCTTTGACAACAAGTACACTCTATTCTGGCTGGTAAATTCAACAGTGGAGTGCACAAAAATCCCCCCCCCTATTTAAAAGAGAGTTGGTGTTCCTAGAAGACCTCACTACTCTTAACAATGCTCCACAAGATACCAGCACCCCTGCCATGATTAGATGTCTCTGAATGACAATGAAAAATCATATTTATCTCATGTTGTACTTGATAAAATAAGAACAGGTTGTATTAACTCCAGACCACCCAAAATTTTCATTTCTTCTCATTTGATCCTAAATTTTTACATGTTCCTAAATCTACATGATGGTACACTTCAATTTTGTACTGTGTAAATTAAATAAAACTTGATCATTTTTCGTGACACAAATCTGAAGAGTTTATGTATAGTGGTTACAACGAAAACTGTTGAAAGAATCCTCTATGTTTAGCTATCTTTTGTTGTACTGTTAGTTGATACTTGAATGCCAGAGTCACTGTGACACCACAAACAACATTCCAATTTTCTTTTTTTAATACTCATAACTCAAAACTGCATAGACTAAGATCTACTGGTACATTATGCAACAAAAGAGCTGGATCTGAGAAGTTTTGCTGCTGGACTCCACTTTTAAAGTTAGTACACATTGCAAGATGTTCACAAAGTGTAATCAGAGGACAAGATATTGAACTCAATCTTGTACCTGAAGTCCAGTCCTGTACCACAAGAGTAAAGACAGAAGGTTCAGCCCAAACTCAACCCCATAATCAGATAGGTACATACTTGGTTATTGCTACATCCTTAACATTAGGCATACCAGAAGCTGCCCTGGAGTCAAGAAATTCATGCAGTTCTATAATTGTCAATTTACATCTTCATACTGTACACAAACTGACAATAATGGAAAGAAGAATTTGTAAATGCATTTATATTATTGAAAATTATTTTTTTTAGCATTTAGCCTAAAGTTGCCTGTGTAACTGCTACTGATGTAAGCAAAGCCCATGTTTTATAATGTGCATTTGATTAATATAAATTTTGCATGGAATGTTTCATCTGTTCCATGCATATTTGAAATTACAGTGCTTGATCACAGCAATAAAACCAGAACAAAGACAGCCATAGGACCAAAACAACCTGAATTAATCTTGGTCAATAAGCTGTTTGACACATTCCTAAAGGCATGATAAACCTCTTGATGAATAAGGAATCAATATGAATCTAATGATATCACACTTTTGAATTTTGTTGTTTTGAAAATACCCCCTCAATTTTACAACAAAAAAACAACAAAGTTCTGAAAAAGGGGGTAAAATACCCAATTAAATAAATTCTTATCTTTAACTCTGATTTGTAATGAAGCCATACAATATTTGCACACAAAAAGAAACAACATACTTTGGGCTTGATCTCAAGTTTGTACTCAAAAAGTTCAAAAAATGATGGAGGCCATGATGATTTAAATTTCATCTAGATCAACAACAGCAGTGTCTGCAGCAGTGGTGTAGAGCAAAGTAGTTTAGGCCCCTCTTCAAAGTTTCATTCTGGGGCCCCACTTGATGGGAACTTTTTGCATGCTGGGAACTTTACGAACCCCATATGCTTACCCCATGCCCACATCCAAAAGTTGTGGTGGTCACTTCGGAAGTTGGTTAACTGTTGTATGAAGTGGTTTCTTACTCACTCATCATTACTGATTCAGAAACTGAAGTGAAAGCAACAAAGAATCTGCATCTCAGATCTAATATTATCTTGGTCAGTGACCATATGTTGTAAAAAGAACCTTACTTCTAAAACAAGACTTTGCCTTGCATGAACAAGTTGCATGGATTTAGGGCTACACCTAATTTTATTTTCTTGCTCTTTATGTTACCCAAGACTTTTCAGTAGAAAAGATCAAAGGGGAGTGCCAGACAAATCATGCCACCAAAAAAAAGTTTGGGTTTAAAAAAACAAACAAAAAAAGCAGATAATATGGACTATAAATTTTGATTACAAGACACCTGGCCAGAAAAGAAACAAGGCATGTGTGATTGAAAATATCCTGAATAATTTCAGACTGAAAAAATGTGATTCAGTTTCAATGTACCACATGCAAGTCAAGCCCTGGATGTAGAATTACCAAGGACAAGAATTGTGGCTAGCCATTAAACATCAAGATGGGAAACTTTATACACCTGTTGTTTGAAACCTGAATCCCATGGGGAGGAATCTTATGCCTAAAAGACATTATATATAGCATCCAGTGCACAAACTAATAATGTGTAAATGGGAAGAATATTCATTGTAAATTTTGTGGGAAATTCTAATATGGACAAATTCTCAGACTTGCTAGTTATGCGATTGAAGTTAAAAAGAAGGTACCTATATAACTCCTTACAAGTTGGGTCCAACTGCAAATAACACAGATCATGATCTACCTTCAGATTTTATGTTGGCAGATCAGGGTCTATGTGATTTTTGTTCAACTAATTACTTTAGTGCAAGTACAGGTCATACATGCATTCTGTAGCTACTGTTTCAGTAATGGGAGCCATTTTTTTTAGAATTTGATTACACATACCTTTAAATGGCAATTATTTACTTTATTATCATCACAGGTCCATATTCCTTTGGAAAATCATTATTTATACATTATAAAACATATAGGCCAAAATGTGACATTCAACTATGTGGACAATTTGGAGGAAGTGTGAACCTGTTCAAACAGGTTTGAATGTCATGCAATGTGATGTCAAAATAAAAGCAGCACTGTTATATACAGAATCCTCTTTTCTTTACTGTTTAGTACCTGGCCACCACTGTAAAAATCCATAATCAGTAATCAATGTCTGAAGAAATCTACAGACCTTTATGGTGCAAAGCATTCAACAATCTGGAGAAAATAAACTGGAGTTAAATTACACACATTTTAAATTTTGGAAAAACAATATTTGAGAAAATGCACATATATGACCATTATTACATACACTAAACACACCCAGATCTGCACAGGCACTACAAGATAGCAGATCTGGTCTACGCAGTTTGCAGTTGGACCCAAATTCTAACTAAGTATAAACGTTAATTTTCTTAAACTTTTTAACTTTTATTTTAGTTCATTTTATAGGAAACCAATCACACCTAAATTGCTAAAATTACCTGTAATTATACCAGCCACCAATCCTAACTGCAAACAGCCCTAAAATATGGACACTTTTTCAATAGATTTTGGAATTGTGAATTTTTCATCCTGTACCCTGTTTCAGAATATATGGACATGTCTTCCTCCCAGACAGAGAAATAAACCCCATCACACTAATTTTAGGTGTGCTGTATATGTCAATAAAACTGAGGTTTCCTTCTCTGTAGGAAGTACGACTTTGATAATTTTGCTTGTAATGCACTATACTATATCAGATGACTACAATGCAAGCTAATAATATGTACTCTTTTGCAATGTATAATTTGTTGTTTTTACTTTAAGAAAAAAATTTTAAAACATGTGTCATTATTAAGCTCCAATACATACATTCATTTATATTACCACAAAGCTTACAAAACCATTCTACATTATGGTGTTTGTGCTTGTTGGATTTTAAATGCAGCATTAAAACTTTTAGTCATATAGCTTACCTGTCTTCTGGCAATTTACAGTGAATTCCAGCACTAAGCCTCATGCCACAGATATGTAGCATCATGTCCAACCCAGACAATATTCTGACACCTGGTCCTAACACTAACATCTTAATGATGAGTGCCAAGCAAGGCAACTGCTTGTATCTTTTAATTAAGTCTTTGGCAGGACTCAGCCAGGGTTTGAACCTGCTACCTCCCCCATCAAGGCAGATGCTCTAACCACATATGCCAATGGAACAAACTGCTATTAAACTGATGGGATTTCATGGACTACCAAAACATTAATGCATTAAAGTACAAAAGGTCATGTTCACATGCTGCCTGAGTTACCCCCCAAAAAACTATGGAACTTATCATGGACCTGTGGTCATCATGCATCAACACAAACTGGAAAATGGCCTCATAGATGCATCTAAAACTTTCAGCTGATTCTACTTCAACCCCAGTCTGTTTTAGATATTAGGAATACACAACCAGGGGGCAGAAAGATCTCATCACCCATTGTCTTCAACAAGTACAAAGAAAAACATATTGACAAGTGTAAAACCATGGAAACACATTTAGTACATAGGGAATTTTTCATAGATTTTGTCCTTACTATGTGTTACAATGTCATGAATTTCAGGACACAACCTACAATGATCAGTCAGAAGAAACAACAGGATGTGGTCCATTCCAAAATCTTTATGAATTTTGGTACAAACAAAAATGCCACATTTCAAAAAAAAAAAAAAAAATGAAAATTTATACACTTGAAATAAATTTCACAGTATTTTTAAAACATCTATTGGCATGAATCACATAAAACTATATTACTTAATAGCACTGCTTGATTTATATGTATAATTCTTTACATGTCCAAATGCACTCTGCTCAGACAATGTGCTATGCCTAATATAAATCTGGGTATAGGCATTTTTGCAAGTGGTAATCCACTGGGCAAACAATGTGGACCCTGATATGATGATACACTATGTGATGGCAAATCAGTGTTTCATGTTATTTGCAGTTTGACCTGACTATATATATATATATATATATATATATATATATATATATATATATATATATATATATATATATATATATATATATATATATATATGGTACATTCCACATCTCTTTTCTATCTTAAATATGACAATTTCTTAACCAGGAGTTATGATCCTAGGGTACCATATACTAGCTTAGGAGTCCAAATGTAAACTGCATAAACCCAAATCTCCAAAGGCATAATATGCCCCCAGATCTGGGTCTCTTCAGTTTGTTAGGATTTTAATCAGTAGAACAATCACTGACCTCTATCTGCAGGTGCATTATGCTATGGCAGATTAGGAGCTTTCTTGTTTGCAGTTTGAATTGACTAAAAAGGGAGTATATACTGTTTTCTAGAGCCTGGACTTGGTCTATGACCCCTAAAACTAGTCTACCTGATTAGGAAATATGGTTGAAAATGGTATATTTAAAAAGGACAATTTTTCATAACATCAGATTATAACTACAGGAGAGAGAATCTATATGATCTACTACACCTATTGATAATTATGAAATTGAAACAATTCTGCCCTACAAATGTTTTTAAAAAACCTAATGTGATCATTTGGTGTTGCTATTTTTAAACTAACATTTGTCCTGAATAATACACGATAATTTCCTCTGGTAGACAATACATCATTCAGACTAAATGTATCAAGTGGCACTGGTAGATACAGGGGGGGTACAAAAGGTTTAATTTTCTAGAGTATCTTCTTAAAAATGGTACATACATAACAAGGCATTTTTTTCCCTAAGTGTTTCATGCAATGTACTCTAATTATCCTCATGTATTACACTGGCCCCACTGTGTACCCCTTAATGCAACTCAACACCTGGATATGTTCAAATTTATACCCTGAGCATGCTTGAACCACTGCCAGTTAAAAATCGGACAAAACACAGGTGTTCCAACACATGTATATTATACCTAAAAGCAGAAAAGTTTAAAATTCATTTCATTGCTAAAGTGTTCATACTAATGTGTGCCCTGAAAAATATTCAGCCTTTTTGGACAAACTATGCCAATTAACTTACATCTGGAGTAGCTTCAGAGACCTATGACCTTTCAAATAGCCACCAACTTTGGAAATTTATAATGAAGCAAACAAAGCAAGAAAATGGTCCCAGCTACACAATATTTACCCTTCAATCAAATAAGGTGAAATACAAACAGAATCTGACCCTTGAAACATAAACTAAACACCCTAATGTGAGTGACAGTGAAGCAACTGTTTGCACACTTACAAGAGAAAAGTGTTCCCATTGAGATAGTACAAAAGAAATTTAACAAATACTAATTCAAACTTGTGAAACAAACTGGTGTAATAAAGAGCCATTCAAAAGTTCAATTTGGACCTAGATTAGTGTATACAAAATGGCTATTTAACTTCGGGAACAAGAAAAGTATTTTAAATCTGTTTCAGGCAGATAAAAAGCCATCAAAAATTACTGCCAGTGCCAGTCAATCTAGATGTTTTCAAAAATAAACATTACTAAACAAGGAGCAATCGGCTGTTATTTTCCTAAAGACAAGGGACTATATAAAAAAAATTAAGGGAGGGCTTAAATTTTCTTTCATACAAGTATATATTTTTTAATTTTTTTCCCCCAACTAATATAATGGATATACCAGGCTTTTCAGATGCTATAAATAAAAGTAATGATTTTTTTTCAGGCTATTAGAGAACTTAACATTTTTTTCACACACCCCACTCATAAAAATAAACTGGGAAAATGTTTTCTTAAATCAATTAGACCCAATCCCTGAACATTGTCAAAGTTGGTAAACAAGAAAGTAAATGAACTAATAGTTGTTTTAAAACTAGTTGTCTTTAGTAAAGAACAACCAAGTTAATTTTTTTTGGAAAATCCATGATCCAACAATTTCAGTGCCTAAAGAAAAATAGCCACAATATATGACTGTATTACATAGCACAATGGACTTCTCTAACCTTGGACTTTTTGACAATTCCAAAGTTTTTGGGTCTCCAGACCCAGTGAGTCCTTATCAGGCCTGACTTGTTTACACAGGTAAAAGTCATTGTTTTAAAGTTATCATATAAGCATTTATAAAATCAATATACATTATGCTGATATGTCTGAAAAATGTCTGGACTTCAAATCACATAAAAAACACTACTCCCTAAAACTGGTTCATAAATGATACCCTTTCACAATCAAAATCTTGCTTTAATGTATGAAGTAAAATTGAAAAAGTGTAATAAAAATTAGGCATGAAATGTCAATGGAAAAAAGTAATAAATAGAGGGCATGAAATGTCCACACGACCAAAAAACCTTTCTGAACTGCAGAGGTGAAAAGGTTTAAAATGTGTTTCCTTAGCCAAACCACCAATTCTGAATATTCAAATCAAGACACAGTAAATTGCAATAAATTTTATAATGGTAAATGTCAATATTGCCAGATTTAACTGCAACAGATGCTTCATTGTCTACTACTTTTGTTTTTACTGATGTTTTTACTCATGTTTTGAGATGATTCATTGCAGTTTCTAAGAAAACCCACCCATACCCATTGTAACACTGAATTAACCCACCCCACTGTAACACTGAATGAACTTGTGCTATATTGTATGCATACCCAGAGTAATCAGATTAGCAAATAGTTAAAGACTGAATTTAAGGGGGAAAAATTCTTGTCATTAAATACATTGACAGTCTGTTTAATCAACATTTAACTAGGTCACCAAAGTCAAACTAATGCAGTAATGTATCTTCAACTCAATTCACTGTGATGAATCTGTGTATCACTAAAACTGTCAAGCTTGGGGTGAAAGCTAAAAAAACCTGCCGACTTACTCCTTAACTGCAGTGACTGGTTTGTAGCTTCACACAGACAAGGGGCATCAGGAGACAAAAAGAATAGATTATACCAGAGATGTATATTTATCAGTAATCTTATGAGCACAAAAAGTGATATAGTTATCAGTAAAATTAATCAAACTTCCTCAGAGAAGCATAAATGTGCAATCTCTTTCCTTTGGTGCCCAAACAATCACAATCAGGACTGCTAATTGTGCTAATAATAAAGAAAGGAAGGCTCCTCTCTTAGGTACATGAAAAGTAATAAAGCATTTGGTAACAAATGATTGAAAAGAGCCAGAAATTATGTAATATGAAGGGTTGGACAAGAAACCGAGACACCAGATAGGCTAATTACTGAAAATGGATGACAGTAAATGGATACATTTTTTTAGAAAGACTGATTACTGCAACTGAAAGGCTGATTACTGCAAATGAAAAAAAATGATACATCAGTGTCATTTAATTTGTATCCAAATGTAAATTAATGAAGTAGAGTATTCATTACATACAACTTGCAACAATCTGTATGTACAACTGTTTTGCCAATTAAATGTTTTTATTTACACTCATAAAAATGTTGTGACTGACAGCACAGCACTCCCTCACTATAAAACACCTCATTAAAACAGCTATTATATGAGTATGGTATCGGATCCCAAATAAATTAACTGGTAGCAAAATAATATTTATAAATTTCATTATAAGGTGATTTCAATATAAGGCACTATAATCTAGGACTTCAGAGTTCCATGGACAATATTATAATGATGGAGTACAACATGTATTTCATTATCAGGTAATATCACAACAGGATATCATACTCTGTGAATTCAATGAACAATATCGTAAAGAGGGAGTACTACAGGTGTTTCATTATAAAGTGATTGCACTTTGAGGCAGTATACTCTATAACACCCATGGTTATAATGATGAATTATAAAAAATAAAATAAACCTATAGAAATTATAAAAACTAAAAACATCATTGGCTCAATCTTTTGAATGTTACTTATAATACCAAATAAAGTTTCTAAATCATAGGGGGGGGATATATTCATTATTCATTTTTATTTCTATATTAATGTTTTCATTCATGTGGTTATAGGTCTACAAGCTCTTTGTTGTGTTTCAAGTTCATATAAAAACCTGACAACATCAATTATGACTTGCAAACCTGATCAAATTCAGTTACTGAGCTCAATAATTTCCTCAGACCAAAACTCAAACCCATGATGGCAAATGACATCTGGGCATTCATAGATGTTAGGATAGAAATACTGTGCAAAATAACTATTAGCAAAACCTATACATGTTTGGTGCCATTAAAACGAAGTTTACATGTTCCTGATGTGGGGATTCAATTTCATGGAGGAAATATATAAGGAAAGCTCAGGAATACCTGCCATAGCTGGACAATACAACTTCACTAACAAATCCACTTCAGCCAATAACCCAAGTTTAAGTGGTTCAGTTTTCTAAAGACCAAAAGGAGGGAATATTCCCTATGCCACTCAGTCTAGCCACATTTAAATTCCCTTTGAATAAAATCAAATTCTACTCAGGATTAGCAATTGAAGTGAGACTCAATATGGTGAGGCCACCTGTATAAATGTAGATCTGAACACCTTTATTCATTCACCTTGAGCCTATTATTTTCGAATTCTTTTCACACATTGGCTGAGTGAGTTTGGCAACAAAAGTGAGAGGTGTCTAAACCCTGCAATTCAGTCTGTTTGGCAAAGGCTCATTGTCATCAGGCCAAAGCTGCCACAAAGAACATTTTAATGAGTTCTTTGAAAAGTCTTAATAAACATCTTTTCAGGGCCTAGAGTGGCATGAGAACCCATATAGAGGAAGCCAAGATTTTAATTTGAAAACTGAGGTCCAAAGAGTGGCTCAAAATTGGAAAATGAAGTGATATTGTGACAGTCCAGTGTTCCCATTATTCACTACATTACAGATTCACTGAAATGTCTTCCTCAGCCATTTTGGTTTCAATTCCAGCAAATTGTGACACTTATGAAGGTCTTCTAGGGGTTATTATGATATTTATAGGAGTGTGAAGATTGTTTAAAACAAATTTTACTTAATAGCAACAAGGTGACTGAGCCAACTTGACACATTTCAAAAGCACAAAAATTTTGCCTAATTGGGCAGTTGCCTTGTATACAATTTTATACTTTCAACTATACAACAAAATCAGCATAAATAAAGCAAACTTGAAAAAAGACTGAAACAACTGCAAAAAAGAGTGAGTTTTTAGAATATGTTTATCTTGCACTTTAAAAATACAAAGTATTTTTAAAACATAAACATTAACAGGTATAAACACACAAAAAATGATACACAAGATTCCACATGATGATAGTCACAAAACATGCAAGTTGATCAGAGAGTTTGGGATATTTTACATCTCTAATTATATAAAAACATTACAAAGAACCAAGGACAAGATGGGGTGTAATCAGGATTCACTTTTGCTGCACATCTTATCAGCCCTTACAGTCCTCTAAATCACTTATCTTTACAGATCACTCTGCCTCAACCAATGTGGTATGTCAGAAAGCTTGCAAGAAGCTTTCCCATGGATCAGTGGTTCTTAGCTAACTCATGCATATGGTATACTATCCTGCTTACAGGAGTTATGAATCACCTGTTGGTTTATAATAAAGCTGCACATGCACTGCATTTTCAGACAATAATACAAAATCATCACCTTTATTTTATACCTATGATTCATTCAAATAAAACAGGTTGCCCAAATCAGTGTACTGCAACAAAGAAAGAGAGGTGCACCCTTTAACTAAACAACCCACTACTCTGCCCACAGATGCCTATTTTTAGATTCTCTGATTCTTTAACTGAAAAATTAGTGACTTTATAAACAAAATCATTATTCTACATGGCAGGCCTTGCTAAATAAACTGGTTGTTTTAATTGCTTTTCAAACCTGAATCTCTTGCCTAATTGAATGCAAATTGCATTCTACTAGGATCAAACACCAAGTGGCAGGTGTATGTCCTTGCTTGAGCCCAATTTTAAGATCAAAGGGTAGTAATGCAATCAGTTGGGATCACAAGCATTAACTCTTGGAAGTTCACTCACCTAAAGACTGGAAGCATCAAGCTTATTAAAGTTCACTAACACATAAGCAACTTCAGCTGTTGTTCACTGTCCTATTAAGGGTTAAGAGTCCAAGCCAACATATTCCTGGCATTGATCTTTTTTAAAAACAAGATGGCAATGCAGCTATGAACCCTTACAATGGTTGTTCAGGAGATTTAAATCTACAGTGCAAAAATGCAGAGTTAAAAATGTTGACTTTCACAGCTGAAGAATGAGAAATTGTATTGTACAAACTATTCAATAAGCCCACTTTTTAGCAAACAACAGGTCTTCAAGGTAGACAATTTATTTGTCATTTAATTTCTCTATGCTGTTGACCCGCCCTATTACATGGTACATAACCTTGTAGCCAACCTCATTTTTTGGCATGAAATGAATGATTAATGAGAAGATGCTTATGTACTTGTTGCATACAGTGCAAACCTGTTGCATCAATAATATAAAGACAGAACCACAGCCACAGATATTACATCAAACACTTTGAAATCTGGAAATAAACCCATCACTTACATCATAGGAATTTTTCTGTTGCAATCATTGTTATTTGTAATTTATGACATTATAGATGCTCTCACAAGAAAACTTCCTCTGTAATGCAAATGTCTGCTATATTAATAAACATTTCCTAGTTTTCTCATTAATACAAATTCTTTTTTAAAAAAATAATCAGTGTTTTAATTTTTAACAGCAGTGTTCTTCCCGGATTCTATTACAATATCAGTCCTGATACACTATAATTTCAGCCTGAAACACTGTAAAACTCGCCAATATGCAATACACCAATGCAGATATTCTTCCATGTCCCCACCCCATACAATTTAAAATTTATCTCTTCAACCAACATCCCATCACCTTATTCAAAGTCCTGTCATTCAAATTTTACCTCTTCTTGAGTATTTAATTAAGATAATCCAAAGTAATTGATCCTTACCAGCCTTAGCCCACTTGCTGATACATGACCTTTGATAGCTGGTTTTGTCTTTGCACTGGATGACTGACCAGGAACAATGGGGTCTACTTGTAGGTGTGTTATATTTCCAATTCAGGTCAAAAAAAGTGTGACACAAAGGACTTTTATTTTAAAAAATAAGGAAATTCTTAATGATTATTCTGAAAAATCAAAACACCACCATAAAAACCAACAATAAAATCACTCCTTGGAATTAAAACTTAACCCATTAGTTGCTGTTCTACTCACAGAAAGTGCTTTCAAAATTTAAAAAAAACATCAGTTTGGTCAGTTTTTTTAGGGTTTAATGCCATTTTTAGGTACAAGATAGGCTATACATGGCAGCCAGTATATCTTGTGGAGGAAAACCCTGGCAAACCCAGGAAAAAACTACCAAACCATGAGAAGCTAATGGTAAGTTTTTTTCAGTATCCACATGAGTCAATGCTGAGAATTGAACCTACTGCAGACAGGTGAGAGTGCAGCAATCTGGAATGGTAAGGCTTTAAACCACTCTGCCACTGGATAAGTAAGCCTTAACTGAATGAAGTATATGCTCTTTTATTATCATCTTTTCTGTATATCCAAGTATGAAAAGCAGCAGTTTTTATCTTCAAACTTCACCCATTTTGAAACAATGTCAATAAAAAATGTTTGATTATTCCTACATTTAGATTCAAAATATTTCTCCAACAATTTCTTGCGATTGGAAAGTCTTACATTATAAATTAAATGGTTATATTTTTAATTGTATTTTGAGATGTTAAATACATGCTGATAGTTTCATTTGCCAGGATTGCAGATACAAGCATTAAAACCTCAATCATTAAGCTATTTCTACAATCTTTACAACTGTTACAGATGAATTTAAAATAATTATGTCACCAATATTTGGACTATATAAAACTTGCATCATTTCATCATTTATTTAAATTCAAAGAATAATAAGTGTTGATAATAAATCATGTTATAGCTTAGCTTCATGTTATAACAGTGTACATATTTGTACTTCTGCTATATTTCTATTGAATTTGATTCTCAATTTTATTACAATAAAGCCCTTTTTAAAAACATTTTATGAGGTTATTATGTGTCCCCCCCCCATACTATCCAAAATTTCTGGGGAGAACCCTGGACAGTATCCCATCTATGTTATTAGCAGTCAAACTGCAAATGGCAAAGATCCTGATCTGTTTGTTCTACTGACTATTCCTAACAAACTGCACCAATCCAGATTATCCAGTGCATTATGTGATGGCAGATCAGGGTCTGTGCAGTTTGCAGCTGGATTCATCTTATAAGCAAGCATATATGACACATAATGTTGCAAGAAAATACTTCCTATGTAATGCAAATGCTTATTATTGCATGTACCTATTTTCCTGGTTAGTCACTGCTATACATGGCACCAGGATGTCCCATTCTCCATTTTATTTATTAATCTTCAAGAAGTTGATGTCTTGTAAGCCTATTTCATTTCTTTCTAGTAAATACACAGGCAAATTGTTATTCTCACATCCCTCTAGTGGCACATCCAATACATGTAACAACTGTAACAAGTACATGTACATGGGTAGAGTAACAGTACATGAAAGAACATCATTGGGTCAACACTTTTTATATTTGATCTAGGTTTCTTAAAAATCAGATGAAATATTCAGAGCCACAAAAACACTACACATTTGTATAAACACCAGAGTTTCATCCATAAATGGCTTCATGTAAGTCATCTGACTCATCAAGGCAAAAACAGTCACTCCAATTATTCAAGTCAATGAACAGTTTTCAGCAGTTTGTAAATATCAGTTATATAATGTGACTTAAGCCAATAAGGCAATTCCTTTGCTAGAACCACATGAAGGTCATATATTTCTTAAAAATCTTGTTAATGTCATCAAAAAAAAATCTGAGCATATATGACAATGCATTTATTGTTGGCTATATCAATGCTTTTATCAGCCATTTTATAAAAAAAGGATGTCTTTTACACAAGCCAATATACACACTTAAGTAGCACTTTCACTGCTTTGTATTATTTGGAAGAAACTGCATTAAAACCTGTCAGGTGTGGTGGACCTCCAATCAGTACTGTGTTCTGGTAGCCCAACATGCCTGTACTTTTCTGAATGTTATTATTTTTTGCCTATTTGGTCATGGAGGTTTTCTTTAGCCTCTGTACAATTATAGCAAACAAAGGCATCTTCACTGTCACATTCTTCACTTAACTTCTTTTTGAAAATGTAGCCAGCTGTATGTTTTTGACTATTGCTATTTTATCTTAGGAGTAACCGTTACCTTGTCAACTGGTTCAGTAACAATATTATCATCTTAAGTCATAAATGCGGTCCAGCAGATAATTAGGTTTTCTCAGAATATTTTAATTTTTTTGCCTTGGACATTTTTATTCGAACACAGACTATTTTGGAACAAGCAAGACATACAATTGAGCAAATGAAAAATTGCTGCTTCGTTGCATGACAAAAGTGCCCAAAAATAATAGTTTTTCATGACAATTACATGAAAAATCATGTGCTTATTTTCTTCCTCTTTCTTAGGTATGGCCACGGCTCTAATATCCTGTTGCTATACATGATGTGACAGTTACAGGCCACAAAAGTTCAGCTCCAGGCTCCACACTCACTTCAAACCCTATATATTATAAAATTGGCATAAGAAATTGATGTGTGTGTGCTTTCTCAGTTTGGAAGAGATGTACTGTAGCCTTTAAAGTAGTTAGACCAAACATTAATTTTGTGTTAATCAGCAAAACATAACATTAGGGTGCATCAATTTACATATCAGCAACGATTTTAGATGGAACTTCAAGTTTTTGTTAATCATCAAAACATAATATTGGTTTGCCTCAATTTATGTACCAGCGCCAATTTTTGTGCGCCAAATTGCAAGTCTGCGTATTTGATGCATAGGTAGATAAAACACACAATTAAAATAACATTAAACCAATTAAAATAAAAACCAAACATACCCAAAAGCAAACAGAATCCTATTTAAGCAAGTATTGAAATAACATGTGTATTAACTGTTTTCCATTCTTGCATTTTTGCCTTCTTCCATTTTATTTTAACAACAGACTGGTTCTAATTTCTGCTCTTTACATCGCTATATAGAACTGATATTATTTAGTAAACCAAATTTTTATGTTACTACCCTTTGAATTAAAAAAAAATTAAGTGCCATTAACAATCAGACCCACAAAATAATGTCAAGATGATGCAAAAATGTGAGATGTACATCGAAAGAAAACAAAATCTAGTGCAATTTTGTCCATTCTAAGCCATCGGATTCCACAATTATTGTATTGGGTATATTAGAGAATTAAAGTAAGGAATTTATGAACATGCATTCAAGTTTTGATTTTTGTTTGTTACCCAACTGAATAAAATTTTGTCATGTAAATTTCTTTCTTTACTCATGAATGTTAAAATACACAATTGCACAAATATAGGCAAGTAACAAGGCAGATCAACACAATGCTCATCTGGGGCTCTGCAATATATAAATGAGCAGTAATCAAGCTAGCCCATTTTATGATGTAAAAGCATGTATTCTCATTGTTTCAGCTAATACAAAATGAATGTCCCACCCACCCTTAGGCAACATATCAATCTGCTCCCACTGTGCACCCCTCTACCTTTTTGAACTTCAAAACTGGGGTCTTTAGAATAGACAGTCACTATCCACCTGCCTCATTAGCTAAATGGTTAATTGCCTCAATAATTGATTGCAAATAACTCATTCTGCCTGAATTAAACACAAAGCAGCAGGTGTATGTCCTCAGCTGAGCTTTATTTTCACACACACAAACCCCAATGATTTATTTTCACACACACAAACCCCAATGACAACTCTGCCTGTTCATTATGCTACATTAAAGTGTGTGTGTGTGTGTGTGAGAGAGAGAGAGAGAGAGAGAGAGAGAGAGAGAGAGAGAGAGAGAGAGAGAGAGAGAGAGAGAGAGAGAGAGTCCTATCACTACAAGGTCTACATTGTGGCAGTTTAAAGTGATGTCTATCATTGGGGCATCATGTCCCAGACATGTAGCATGATGTCCCACCCAGTCACATTATCCTAACATCAGGCCAGCCAGTATTAACTAACCTTTAATGCTGAGCACCAAGCGAGACAGCTGTTAAGTACCATTTGTATAAGTCTTTGGTAAGACTCAGCTGGGGATTGAACCCAGATCTCCCACATAGTTAAGTTTTAAAGCCTAACTCAATTTAACCAAAAACAAAAGAATAAACCCAATACAAAATACAACTATAAACCTTAACATGTCCCCATGATTGGTCATGACAAATGAAAAACATCAAGTTTCCAAACAATATGACCAGTAGTTAAATAATAACCAGTGCAAAATCCTAAAGACTACTATTAAAATGCATATTGTTATATACATTCTGCCTAAGCATATTTTTTTAAAAACAAAATATAAAAATTATGATTGCCTGATTTTTGGTCAAATATGACAATTTACACTATACCAAAAAAAAAAAATGTTATATATTGCACTGATATATTAACTAGTAGTTCAAATACTCGGCCAAACCATCTCAATTATATGCACAAATCAATTTCATATATTTTTTTTGTACCTGGGGAAAAAGCATAAGGGTTAGCAATGAACAATGGGGACAGTTGGCCAATCAGAAACGAATTCTTTTTGGCCTTAGGTTTTTAACAATTGAGTCATTCACCAATTTGATTGGTACTGGTAAGAATTTTTTTGTTTCCTAATAAATATTATTTTTACCTTTTATATTAATTGTTTACATGTACATTTATACAATAACTTGTCATTTAATGATAAAGTGTACAAAGTAACCAGTCCACTATACCAAAGTACAAGCTGTCAATACTTTATGTTGATTCTTTATTATTTTATTTTTTAACCCTTTCATCACTGCGGACCGGAAAAACGGTCATGAGGAAGTACACTATGGACAGAGTTTTCTGTCTGGGGCAGAGTTCTTCTTTAACATTATAGTACAGGACTAAATAACTTTCGGGGTACCTCTAATAACTTCCATCTTGTAATGTAGATGTTATATTTGGATGATCTCGTGAATTTAGCTTTTATACAACTAGAAATATCTAACAAAATCTAACAAAGTAGTAACTTTTAACGTGTTTTCTGAATGCTGAAATTTGTATCCAAAATGGCAGCGTTTTAAGGAATTTTAGAGGAGAGTTATCTGAGGATTCTTAATAATTTCGACCTGGTAAATTTGGATGAAAATGAGAGAAGACTATGGAGAGACAATGGAATGCACTTGTGGGTGACAGTGATGATGATGCAGAGGACTTTGAAGGTTTTGAACCAGAGGAATTGTACGCTCCACATGATTTTGTTTGGACGAAGCCGGAAAATCAAAGAGATTTGTTTCAGTTTTCTGACAGAGTTGGGCACACCAAATTTAGATGGCTCCATGAAAGCTTTGGAATATTTTCAAATACTTTATTCAGATGAAGTTTTTAGAAAAATTGTCCATTTAACGAACTTCAATGCGACGACCAAACGTGGCAGAGGCGATATAGGTGTGGACAGATCTCACCTTGGAGATTCTTTTTGGTTCATTTTATAGAAGTTTGGACGAAGCTGGAAAACCAAAGAGATTTGTTTCAGTTTTCTGACAGAGTTGGGCACACCGTAATATTAGATGGCTCCATGAAAGCTTCAGAATATTTTCAAATATTTTATTCATATGAAGTTTTTGGAAAAATTGTCCGTTTAACGAACTTCAATGCAACGATCAAACCTGGCAGAGGCGATATAGGTGTGTGGACAGATCTCACCTTGGAGATCATTTTGGTTCATTTTATAGAATTTTATATATTATGGACACCATGAAAGAAAGACTTGTGTTGCTACTGTGATTATTCACTAGTACATCTAGGGTCAATTGAACAAGTTTTGAGAACTTTCTAAGTCTTCTAACATCACTAAAGTATACAATATCAGTAATGTATCCTAAACATTTGTAAATGTGACCATGGAGAGCAAAGGAAGTTAGTGAAAGGTGTACTCAGTGACTGAAAAGCTGTGCATAGATAGGGTTCATAATGAAGTAAAATCCAACATTTGCAATGAATTAAACAATTACAGAGTCGACTGTTAGAGGTTGGCTTAAGGATGAGCAGAAAGTTTGGTATTATTTACATGATGTTGATTCAGATAATAGGATCAAATGAAAACATGGAGTGCAAATGATACTGAATTAGATGATGCTATGTACGAATGGTTCACACAGCAACATGATCAAAGTGTTCTCATCTCAAGAACAATTCTCAAGGACCAAGCAGAAAAAAAAATGGCAGAAAGTATGGAGAATGAATTTCGTTTTATGACAAGCCATGGATGGCTTTGGAGATTCCAGCACTGACATAGAATTAAACAAAATTCATTGTTGGGAGAAATATGCTCAGCGAATCAGGAAGCTGCATGTAATTATCTATACCAGCTCAAAGAGATAATCATCTGTGAACAATACAGAGTCAGCAGAAAAATCAAAGAGTAACACAAAAAATGAACAGAAGTTTTCAAAATGTTTAGTGATATTTGTAAAATGTGTCACAAAATGCAAGTATTATTGTGTTCTAATTTACATTATTTTAAATTTGTAGACCCATTAAACTGATGCTGGTAATGGCTAACCCTTGTTAAAAAATTTCAGGTTACTTCTACGGCAATGAAATTCACCTATCGTTTGATCGACATTGTTTTTTTAAATGAGTGTCAATCTTTTGTATAAAAAAATCTACTTTGGATCAAACAATAAAACTAGAATTTATCTAATTCAACACAAAAATTTGTGACATAGTACACAATGTGCAAAGTCATACATGTATTAAGCGAACGGAAGCCATGTGGAATAATGTCTTGATGATCACCTCAATATACTTAAGTTTCCTGAAATTAATGTTTCTCTGTGAGGTAAAAAGTAAACAAAGTACACTGCTATGAAGAGATATTTAATCACAATTAATCAAAGCATGATTACTGAGTATTCAAAACTAACATACCAACCCAACCCACTCACCCCTTTTGCCTCTATGTCGATCCCTTTGTTTTGTTGTTTGCTATAGGTCCCTCAATAACTGGCACCCTCGCTTATAATGTGGTCCATGTTTTTGGACCGTTGTGCACAAGTTATCCAGTTATCCGAGGGAGTGCTGTATTATGTGCCTGACATTAGAAGTTTTTTAAGAAAACATTTTCCAGTCTGGATAACCTTTATCTTTGACCTACTGACCAGAAAGTTAATAAGGACTCCTCTGGTCTCAAATGCAAGCCATCTGCTACCCAGTCTGTGACATAGGAGTTTTTTTTGTGAAAACTGCTAAATCTTCTTGGCAGACCCTCTAACTATCAGCAAAGTTTATTCTGAGTATAGTTAGAAGAAGCCATTTTTGTTGTTCTGTCAGTCCCTGCTGCACTGACCTTTGACACCAAAATGGGCATTTGTCTTTTTGCAAGCTGACCAAATTATGGTCAAAATATAATAAAGAACCTGGGATGATCAGAAACAAAATTGGTTACCATTGACCTTTGACAAAGATCAATAGGTATTGTTTTTAATTTCAAATGCAAGCCTTTAACAAAGTTTGATTAAGGTAGCTATTGTACAAGTTTTTGTGGAAAGTTGCCTTCTTCATGTTCTTGAACTTGATCACTGACCATTTAATCCTGAAAATCAAGATGTTTCTTCCTTGTGGCAAATTCATGCTATTTACAAAGCCTCTTAATTTGGTGGAAAGCTCAAGCTATTGTGCAAACAAGAAAAAGGGAACAGATGGATGCACACACAAAGCATAATGATTTCCCCAATATATCTACAAAACCTTTCAAGCAAAGCACTGCTGAGTATATGTATAATTGATTTTTTTTTTTTTAAAATGTTTTAAATTAGATGAAAATTCAAAACTGTTACCTAGTAGCCCTACAATAATAATGTTGGAGAAAATGTCTCAAAATTAAATTTTTCCTACATAAACATTTGCTTAACTACAGATTTCACTTGCCCAGCTGTGATTGTTACTGGTCCTGGATAGATGAGCTAGAGAGTTGTTTGTCATCCACCATTTTATTATTAGACTTTTAACATTGTGGATCGTTTCCAGGTAAATTTTGAAAATTCTAAAATCTTCAGTATGAAACCAAAACCTGAACAAAAAAACATTAATTTCTTGGTCACTACTTGTCTCAAAGAACAAGTAGCTTAAAACAATTCTTTTACACAATATGAACATGCTTTAAATGCCATCTGTCCCAACAAACAATCACCACGAGGCTATATACAAGTTTGACAAGTGTAATTTTTTTTAGCCCTGATTTTTTGATGACTTTTAGTATGAAAGCAGCAGTGTTAATTGTATGGCATATTGCAATAAGTTACAAATTATTTACTTAAAATATTTTTAAAAAATTGTATCTTACAATAAAATTAATAGCATCAAAACCTGGCCTATTCAGGGACAAGTGTCCCTTAAGTTTGACCTTGTCCTTTCCAACAAAATATTTTTAATCTGTAAGATCAGTGTTTCATCCAGCAATCCTAAAATGTTGCATCAATGACTGAGCAGCTAATACAAAACATGAATGATGTAATATAGAAGCATTCCAAGAACTGGGTTAAACAATTAGGTATCAATTTCAATTTGACTAATTTATTCTCTGCAACTTTTAATCCATCATTTGTCATTATGTTGTAACTCTGACAGCAGCACAATGTATTTAATCCTTTCTTGGATGCCAATTACACCAAGTCTGCTAATAGTGGGAAATTATTCTATGTAATGTGGTAGGTTTTTTTTTTTTTCTTTTCTACATCTTATCAGAGAATTAGATCAGACTAGGGGCAAACATACTTACCAGCAAGCCAAACTTCAAAGTCATTTTACAAGGTAATCAGACACCAACACAATTGGTTAGATTGCTTAAAAAATGTACTCACACATGCTAAAGAATTTTTTACAACCAAGTGTGCCTAAGAAAACCCTAAAGTAACCAATGCAGTTATCCACTGTATTTAAACTCCATCTCACATGATAGGAATTAAAACTAATCCTATTCTGAAGTTGGGCATTAAAAATATTAAATATTTATCAACTAGTTAAATTCACTTAAATAATAGTCAATATTTCTCAAGCTTCATGCAAAAATGTTACCTATTGGTTCTGCTATTTTATTTTTCCTCATAAATGTCAATATTCAGATTATAAACCTTTCTGACAACTTAATTAGGTATCCCTGGATGTTCTTATTATAAATTTGGGCACCAAATATACTCCTTTATAAGACAGTCCAACTGCAAATTACAGACACAGATATGCTCTGGCATAATTTACCAGCAGATCTGGGTCTGTGCAGTTTGTAAAGGGTAACCAGTAGAACAATATGCCACATATATACCCACATAGATCTGGGTCTATGTTGTTTGCAGTTCCACTCAACTTCTACCATAGTATATACATGGTATAATACGGTACAATCTTGTACATCAGATGGATTGTACCAAGAGTAATTTTAATAAATTCCTTCCTTGACAGAGGCTAAAATGTGATGGGTAATTATCAGAGCTTGGTGAGAAGAAATTAGGCAATTAAGCTTTCAAGCCTTTACATAGATAAATGAGATATCTCCAAGATCAAAATTTAAAGGTTGTGAAGTAATATCATTTGATACAATGGGTCAATCATTTTTCTCCCTCTTTTATATTGCCTTCAGAATACTACACATGGATATTTGCTTTTCATGAATAAAAGCTGGAACAAAATTTAATGTGGAAGGTCTTTTTTTATTTAAAACCAACAGCACATTTGATTCCTTCAGGAGTTATGGGGAGGGGGTACATGTGAACTACTGCATTTAACACAAATGTTAGCATAACACTAGAGTCCTCATATTCTTTCAAATCAAGATCATAAAATAATGAAAAGATTACTTACAAAAGTTCCAAATTTGTCAGGCCTTTAAAGTCATCTTCGATGATCAGTGAAATTCCATTCTTTTGCAAATATCTGTAAAGAAGAAAACACACTCAAAAGATAAAAGAAATCCCAAACAAGAGACTCCATATTTATTCAGCCCACCTTTCATATGTGTAAAAAGTTATAAACAGCATACTTTAAAAAAAAATTATTTATCACTGTGTCAAGCTCCCTCTATGGCAAATTTGATAAAAATTAACCTTACCAATTATAAATGGAAAAAATGTGGAAATACTGTACGCAGACATGTACTTTGATACATCCTAAATAACAATCACCTGAATACTATGTATAATTTAAAAGTCCCATCATAACATTTTCTCACTTATGCCACCTCATTAGACTCCAAATTACAAAACAAATTGGCCAAAAAATTCTAACACAATGTCATGCATCTTTTCAAAATTTATTTTTACTTCCAAGTCATCCACTTTTATTATGCTAGATTTATAATATTACAATTAAAGAACATGAAGGTCTAGCAAAGAAAAGAAGACAACACTGATAACAATATTCTTTTAGGGGTGGGGATGAGGAAGGAAAAGGTGTTTAGAGTGACAGTTTTACTTTATTCCTTGTTTTCTTTCTAAATGCCTGCTGAATGGGCAAAAGGCATGATACATGCTAAATGGTGCCATATACAAAGTATGCAAGAACAGATTACAAATGATGAACTGGTTGTTGTTGTTGTTCTGGGGGCTTAACAACATTTTTCAGCACATGATAGGCTATACATGGTGGCTATACATGGAGGACGAAACTGGGAAAGCCACTGAAAAAATCCCACTGACCCATGAGGATCTATCTGGCAAGCTCTCTCACATATCCACATTCCCGGAATCTTAGACTCCAACCCACACACAGAGGTGAGATAAGGAAGAGCTCTTTAGGCCATTGGGCCACTCAGGGCCCCTAATCATATTTGTTCTCTACAATCATAACTGTACTCTAAAATCAATCATATATGCACTCTACAATCATCATATCTGTACTCTATAATCATATATGTAATATACAATCAATCAGATCTGAATTCTTCAATCAATATCATATATGTACTCTACAATCAGTTATATCTGTATTCTACATTAATATATGTACTCTACAATCAAATGGGGTGAGACAGACTAGGTAGTGTGTGTGGTTTTTTTTTTTAATTTTTGCTGTAGCTTTAACAATATTGAAAGTTGGATTAATATTTTTTGTGCAAAAGCAGGGATTATTGTTTTTAAAAATATGGGCAAGTTAATTAATAACACACCTGGTATGTAACTATTTTTTTCTGACTGGTCAAAGGCCAAAATGTACAGCAGTAACAAACAAAATAGTGTTGAAAACCATGACACCATTCCTGACTTTCCCTTTGATGTATTACCAGAAGGGCATTTTTCTCACATTCTTTGACATTTTCTAAAGTGTTTTAGAATAGCAACAAGTCTTGTTCTTGCAACATCTAGGGTTAAAGATATGTAAGATCTAACCCTAACCCTAACATCTAAGGATTAATGGTGGTTATGCTGATGTGTGTGTGTATATGTGCATGCATGCATACATACACACAGACATACATACCAGATCTAATCCAACTGCAAACCAAAAAGACCCAGATCTATTGCATAATGCAGTAGCAAACCAAGGTATATGCAATTTGTTTGAAGTAATCAGTAGAACACAGAACATTGACCCTGATCTGCTCAAACTATATGTGATGGCAAATCAAAGTTTACATTTTTTGTGGTTGGGCAAGCAAGTATATGAGGTAATTCTACTTATCCCCTTGTGCCAAACAAGGATCATTCTCTGGCCTGTTTGTAACACTGTAAAATTACATAAATCTCCAGGAAGAACGGTACACTTTTTGAGTTCCTTGTTTAATCCATTACATATTTACATCTGCCATTTTGTGAATAAATTAAATAAATTGTAAATGGTCAGGTCTATCAATTACACATCACCCAGTTCAGTTTGCCAATAGAAAAGCAATCATATTTTGGATTGACTCTTAATTTCTGGTGGATCTGCAAATGAAAACAAAGGCTTTTTTTAAAATCTTCAATGCATGGTGCTCATTGTTGGGTAGAAGATCAAGAAGACCCATTTCTTGGACAATATGGACTCTCCTTTGCAAGATACAAATGTTTTTTTTTCCAGCTTGCTAACTGTCCATATTTTATTGTGACAGCCCAAGCACTTTTTCCACCAGGTTAAATTCTTTTACAAATTTTTAAAAATAAAAAAATTAGTTGGTTATATAACTGGGCTGGTTTTGCCCAGTACTTTAAATATTTAGTATATTATACAAAAAAAAATAATTATATTATATGAAATGGGTTTTTTTTAAATACCTACATACCCTAATTTTAAAACCAGTGCAATAGACAAATGTAGGTGGATTGCCTAATCAAAAACTTAATCCACAATTAGTCATGGATGGCAAACATGTAATACAAACAGGCATCTACACCTACTGAATGATGGTGATCATTATTTTATATAATCTTTCACAATGATGAGACTATGACAGGAAAAGGTTTCAAATCCTAAATGCATCCCTGGGGTTGTGAGCAGAAAAAGGGGTTAAAATGTTTTAAAAAACAAATAGTTGTGACAGCTTCCATCTCAAGTTTATTCATGAAAAATGCAAGAGTTGTTAATATGTTAAAGAATTGTGATTTTTGCATCTGGTTTTATGGAGTTTTAAAGCCATTTTTCAGCACATGACAGCCTATACTTGGCAGCAAGTATATTTGGTGGAGGAAAATCCCTGGAAGACCTTGAAGAACCACCAACCCAAGGAAAGCTACTGGCATACCCACATTGGTCAAGCCAAGACTTGAGCTCAGATAGGAGTGAGACAAGAGTGCTCTGTAAAGTTGAACACCTTAGACCACACAGCCACCCTGGGCCCCCTTAAGAATTTGTAAAAACAAGATTTTATATTATGTCAAACATGCAACAGCATATCCAAAAAAGTATAGTATTGTCCTATTTTACTTCAAGAAAGCAAAATGCACTGTCTTCTGTTTTGTTGTGAGGGTTTTTCTGCTTTTTTCAACATAATGTTAGCTCTGTATAAATCAAAACTGCCCATAAAACTTGTCTGGCACGATTAGTGTTATCTGTTTAAAAAAAGGTTTAAAATTCAGGTGCTCTGAAAGCATTAGGCTTATGTCTTAGTGCAGGTATTTTTTATTCCCTCTTTTATCAGCACCAGCTTGGAAATGAAACATTTTCTCTTTTTTCTCAGTATATTATTTTCAGGGAAAACTCCCCATTATCTTCAAAACTGCAGACTGTTTTAACCCTATAAGTGCCAGAGAACCTCTTTACAGTCACCATATGGTCATGTTGGATGTATCCTCCAGTCACTGGACATAAAAACTCCTTCTCTTTTGTCTTAAACAACCTGTACAAGCCTAACTTTGCATTGGTTTTTTCATTGGCTAAACAATGCAAAGTAAATGGGACCCAAGTGCCTTTGCCAAGGACATACTATGGCTTCAAACCTAGTCTGGCCTGGGCAGGTGTCCAACCCAGAACGACAATGGTTCCCTATGCAAACCTTGGGAGTCATCTTGTTACTTCAAAACATTTTGTTTTCATCCAAGAAGAACTCCAAGGCTTGCACATTCCTTGTTCCCATCCATAATTATTTTTTAAAAAAATTTTCCCACATCGAAGCCTTGCAAAATTGTTAGTTATGTCCCTTATAAATACACCTGTAAAATGCACAAATCCAAACAACAAAGTAATGATGAGAACAAAAAAGACACGAAGCCATGAGAAATTGCTGCTAATGCTTACAATGCTAACTTTATATCAATTATTCAAGGCTTAAAAAATGTGAAAAGTAATAATTTAACTCATTCTGGTCACCATACTTCTGCTGAAAATAGGTCACACCCATCTATATATATTATTACACATATGCATCTAGTGTATCCTTGCACCATTCTTTTTGTAACTGGAGTTACCAATGAAAAAAAGAGTGACCATATTTGGCATGCATTGGCAGATGAGTAAAAATGACAAAAATATGTTGGATCCATAAGCTACATTGCTCATAGTTAAATAAAGCACTGAATTCATAACCAGAAGGGTCCTGGTCGATTTTCACCATCAGATCAACCTTAAAAGACACTTAACTCACATTTCCTTGGCATAATACAGCCAAATATTTTTAAAGTGCATTTAAAATAAACACAAGAAAACCAACTGAGGATGCAATATCCTTAAAGCTGCAGGACTGAGTGGGAAAAAAATATATGTAGTTGTACAGCCATCTCATTAAATACTGGTCACCAGCAAAATTACAATCTATTCTTCCAGCTAAGCCATCTACTTTTAAAACACTAACATGTTGCACTGACTTAGCCTTCTATATTTTATTTTAGGCCAGATAATGGATATAAAATATATTACACCCTCAATATCACTAGTGCAATTAATAATAATAATAATAATAATAATAATAATAATAATAATAATAATAATAATAATAATAATAATAATAAATACAACAAGAACAGCAGCTGCAATAAAAACAGCATCAAGGAGTTTTAATTGACATGCTCCTGCTACCTTCAGGAGATGTTATATAATCATATAGTCTCCCTTATTTTCTTTACATCACATAGGCTTATGGTGGGTGACTTAATGTGATCAATTTTAATGCAAGAAAGTAGGATGCTTGGCACAAAGAGTACACTTCAATGCAACAAATGGGATAAAATTGACAATTGCTGATTATGGTCAACTGGCACATGTTCAAGGCCCACTTACTATTCAAAATGGATTACACATGAAATATGAGTTGCTCACTGAGATTTGTGTGAGAATGCACAACATAGGGCCTGTCAGAATCATTCAAGTTATGTATTCAAGAAATTTAAATATTTAACTTTTAGTCCTTGAGCATTATTTATAATTCAGCAACATTTCAGGACTTTATATGGATGATGAAATCGTTGACTGGATGTTTTGTGGCCATCAGTTGTGTTATATATAATTAAATGGAATAAAATAATTTTTCTGCTGATGTAAATTATAATACCACTGATCTTCTGATATACCTTTTATTTTGCCACTAAGGACTCCATTCACCAAGCAACCCAGATTTACCTTGGGAACAGTTATTTAGTTAGACCTGTCAGGGATTTCTGCTGGAAAAGTGAGTGACACCCTATAAGCACATTCCTTTGTTCTCACTAGGGTTTAAGAATTAAAAAAACATTGCTGCAGACAAAGGATCTGGGGTACAGGTCAATTGAAATTAATTTAAGTGACTGGTTGTATTGAGCTAATTTGATTACATGGAGACCACAGAGTAACCACTAACTAAATGAGTCCTAATTAGCCAATTTAGCTATAATAATTAACTTGAACAGAATTTTTTCAAGGTCAACACCTGACTTATTTAATGTCAAACTTGCATATTTTAAGCAGACACAACAATGGGAAAAAAAACCCCTAATCATTCATTTACCACAAAAGCTATTTACATGCTGAAAATGTTGACAAGTGACATGGATATTACATTTTGAGATGTGGGAATAATAAGCATGTTGTCAACTCATGTAACTATTTTTAAGGTGAAAGAGACACACAAAAGGGTGAAACAATTGTAACATATCTTTACATACAAGGTTACAATTTTCTGCTATCATAATAAATTTAATTTTTAACCCTTTCACAAGGTCAGTTTTCTTGATCTTACTTGCATAAATTCCAAGTTACCAGTAGAGAAGCAAAACCTATCTTTCAACAGGCTTACCAAAGCTGAATGAATTGTAAGTATTTGAGTAGTTCTTCTACAGAGTTTTTAACCTCCCAACTGGATCTACCTTAAGCCATAAACTGACATTGTGGAAGAATTTGTCCAGTAATAGAAATGCAGGAACAATACCAAATTAGTTCCTATTAGGGTTATCAAAATTAGCCACAGGCCACTAATCTGAAGAGGGGATTAATAACATGGTATGTGGTAATGTACTTACTCCTTGCAAATTAGATCTAACAATACCTCAAACAACAGAACCAGCAGGGTAGTCTATAGGAATTCTTTTTTACTGATTACTCCAAACTGCATAGCCCTATTTAAATGTTATCAACTTGCACTCTAGCTTTCCCAGAACCACTCATCTGCCACCACCCCAAAAAGAAAAATCACATGAAATCATTTTATTGGGTTTGAGCATTTTACAGTAGGAAAGACAGTGATTATTAGCACCCTGATAAGATCCATAAACATAGCTACCTTAAATGTTACATTTACAAGGCAGTCAATGTTTAATGGATACATAGCATATAAATCACTGAAAGATAAGTGCCTATTTGACAATGACATGAAAATGTACCATCTAGAATTGACAAGTGAAATATGTTAAAATTTCATATTGTTGTTTTAATTTGAAAACCTAAAAATATTTTTTCTGGATAATTATTGGTCTTGGATAAAGAAAATTGGTGATAAAAGTTGCTGCCAGTAAATAGCCTGAGCTGTTAATGCATAATATTACATATTCCTACTTCTCATATTCATATACTCAAAAAAGACAGCTTTGTTGACCAGATAAACATGATATTGATTAAAACAAGTAGAAATTTATGACAAATATAGCTCATGCTATGGTACAGGTAAGCAGTGAGGTTTATAAAACTGCAAGAAATAGTTACATTTTGTGATTTTTTTTTGCAACTTACTAACATTTGCATGTAGGAAAAAAAAAATTAAAATCTGGCTCTGGCATGATCACCTCAATCTTTGGGAAGGGTCATGATAATCAAAATATTTAAGTAAAATATAGTTCATTGAAACACCTCTACAGTTTACTTCAAAACAGTAATGAGTTGGAAGGATAATACAAAACTCATGAAAGTGCTGCTATAGGATACTTACACAGTCAGAAGATTCTATCAACATTAGTGACAAAATCCAAGCCTTCTACTAAACAAACACTGATCAACTTTTAGAACTGTCTTGTACAGTAAGATTCAATTATCTGTCAATATTAGATTCTAAACATAGCAAACAAATTATTTCATCAACATATATCAAGTCTGGATTTAAAACATTTAATTCTGATACTGAAATATACATTATGAATATGATCTATGTATTTCCCACAACGAATATAATGGCCAGCAGTTAAGGAGATAATGAACATTGGTCCAGCTGTGATTGGAAATAGGTGTTTAATGAACATTGGTCCAGCTGTGATTGGAAATAGATGTTTTGACTCCTACTGGAGAACAATCCCATCAATCGAGAATAAAATTACTGGACAGAAATCACTAAACCTGGAAATTGTTGCAGCATCTTACACTGTAATTTGGGCTAATTTTTACTCCTGAACCTACAAAATTTTCAAGACATTATAATTAAGAGCAAATCAGACTCGGACATTTAAAGAAATCTAATAGTACTATGCAAATGGCTAATCTTGGATTCATGATACAAATATTGCAATGGCATTTTTTAAAATTACTCTTAATGTTGATTATTCGGGACAGGCCAAAAGCTACTTTAGTATCTGTATTCTTTACCTTTAAAACTTATAATTTTTTTTTAAAACGGAACGCATCAAGGATATAAAAAGTGCAGAAAAGTTAATTATTACATTCTTCAGTTTGTAATTTCTGTCCTGACTGATACCAATGGGTCTGTAACACTGTCAAGTTATTGGCATTTCAGGACAAATTGAAGCTCTAAATGTACACAAGCAGACCATCCAATCAGACCTTTTCAGGTTCCTGTAATGGTCAATTTCAATAAAAACTGTATATTCTGCATCCAACATTAGCAATGTCTACTTTTAACACTCCTACAAGAAACCGAACAAATAAAAAGGTAGAATTGTTGGATGCATGTGTTTAAAGAGATATAGAATTATTGAATTGATGAGATTAGCAAAGATGGTGATCTACATGTTTCTTGAAAAAATAGATTCACCATGAAAATATGGCAACCATGTTAATAAAGAAACTCCCATCTGATTCGACATATCAACAAAGTGACAGTGTTTGGGATCCCCTGGCAACAATCAGGTTCAAAATTATAAATTAATAAATGAAGTGGCAAGTTTTGTATATATTTTATATCCTTCTTCAAGCTTTTGGTTTGTTTAATCAGTGGGTGTATAAACATACTACAGCGTGAACTTGAAGCATGACCATCTGTTTCTGAAAAAATGAAACATCAACATACACTGTGTACTGAGACAATTCATTCAAATGTGGAATACAGTAAAATTTTTAAGAAGCAATGTTCCTCAAAACATTTACCTCGCATTATTAAGCTTTACATACAAAACTGAATTAATAAACTAATCAGTTCTAATCACCCCTGCTCAAATTCATCCTATATTATTTGAGGGCAACCATGTTCATATGTCATTGTTTACATTAGCATGCAAGAATAATACCATTCCCGTCAAATCCCTGATGGATCATCAAAATCAATACTCGAGAAATCAAAACATAATTTTCACTCAGTGATCTGCGTTACTGTGACGATAAATTTATTTGTATTCTCACAAAACTAATGGACTAAAGTATAGGACTGGGGCAACCTAACCCTTGTACGGCGAAGGGGGGGGTACTTACAACTTTTCGGTCCAAGACGGCACATCTTTCGGAACTTCAATAAGTCCAAGTTCACTACAATCCACATGACCTCCAAGACAGGTACATGCAGATGGGCACAAATTATTTACAGCATACGATCCATCCAAAAGGTATCCAAACCAAATAACAAAAACCGTAATAATACAGAAGTACACAGCCGCCATGTTTGATTCGGGCTCATAGGCCCTAATTTTCTATTCAAAGTGCCGCAACTAGCCGATCGGCGGGTGTGATTTGTCTTTACGTTTATGTAGATGATCTATATACATGTTGACGTTGTTAATCCTTTCCACTACATTGCAGAAGTGTCTACTCCGCACAGAATCAGTTCTTCAAATACCGTTATTTCATACAAGATTGTCCCACATCGTTCATTTACACCTCTCTTATCCCACGTTTGGCTGCAATACATTCCTATAGTGTAGACCTACAAGTCGATTGGTCAGGGCGTGTCACGTGGAGTACACATTTTGACACAAGTGGTATCTTTCCGAAGCTCGAATCAATACAAGAAGCGGCCAGAGCTTTTTATTATTTACGAAGTTTATAAGCTGTGAAAGAACTGTTGTAACAAAAAAAGCGTTTGGTTGTAGATGTTATGTTTGATAATTCATAAGTACAGGAAAAATACTTGCAGGTGCGTAGACGGTCTTTGAAATCCGTGCAGTCATATTCTGTGAGAATTACTGTCTGTTAAAGAATAAAACAGTTTTAATAGGATTTTATTTGAATATGAAGAGTAACTGGCATGTATATAATAAATATTGTATATACAAAACTTTGCATGACTTGCAGAAAGCCTTCATTCTGGACAAACATCAACCATGACATTTCCGAATCTTACTGTCGCCTTGATCTAGACAGTTTTTGGAAAAGAACGTAAAATCAAACATGAGATATGCAGGATTTAGCTTATTTCATGCTCTCCCCTCATTAACAATAATATTGACTTTCATATTGTAGCTGCTTTGATTAACGACGGCATTAATATTGCAAACATTGAAACATGCAAATAATGTATTGAATTAAATTGTAATTATATCAGACAGTAACTCAAGCATTTTTAGCGGAAACATGTCAATGTATATTTGAAAAATCAAGTCGCCTTTTTTACAATACATCCATGTCTGAATAATATTTGTGCATCTTTACTTCCAGTTTGCCGTATGAAATATTTAAATTGTGCCAAAAGGGCCGACAATGGGGAGTGGGGCAAACGGGAATATATTCCAGTGGCCGGGCCCGTAAAGAGATTCGGGCAGGGCAACACGTTTTAAATTTATAAAGAAAAGAAACTGTTTGAACAAGAACTAGGAGAGACACGGGTGTTTCTTATCCCAGGACCCGTAATCGCTTTATACGGACATGTGTATCAAGCAATATTTAATTAAGTAATAATGTCATATACATCATGATTTTTACTTCACGTTTCTACAATGTAAACCATAGAAAGTGTGACTTTGGCATAGCATACTATACAGTGTGATATGAGTTGTAAATAAAATTGCTTAATTTAAAATTATCTTTACAACATTTAAAATAAATTTCTGCTATATTCCTACTGTAATATAACAATAAACGGTAGCAAATGAAATAATTTAATGCAACTACTTCTTTACTTTCTTTCGTTGCCGCAATGCTAGTGCTGTTGCTACTACTACTACTACTACTACTACTACTACTACTACTACTACTACTACTACTACTACGTGTAACATAATAGTCACCGATCATGAAACACGTAGTAAAAAAATTAAACCAGATCGAAAAAAAAACATCTACATGTAGAGAGGACCTCGTCCTTTCCATACGTGTTATGGGAGCTGGGGTGCTTATGGATCAATCCTCCTTGACGACTTTTTTGTAATATTTTATCGTCGCATACTTTGTTTCCGTGGGTACCGTGAATTTGTTAAAAACGCTTATCATTCTATATCAGCATTTATTTTTCAGCATAAACATATAAAATTATCTAGACAACATACATCATTTGAAAGAAACTATGCATTACTTTGCAAGGGCGGAAATTTGATGGGTTCGGAGGAATGAATTGCGTATAGCACATCTTATCGACGATTTCTTTCTTGATGCTCTTAGCTTTCTTTCCTCATATCTATACCTGTCTATATGCCCCACCCCAATCCCTTCCTAATCTTTGTTCTTCTGATATTTGAGGGTAAGGACAATGTGTCTCAGGGGATGATCGAGGAAAAAGTGTCAGATTTTTGGGCAAATTCGTAACCTGAAAGTTATAAAACTATTTAGCATGAGTTTTGCTTTCAAACTCCCAATTGTGACCATGAATAAATATCTTTTACACCGAGTTACGGCATTTAAGCTTACAGAATCAGATTTAAACAATTTCGGGAGTGGATAATTTATTTTTTTTTAAAATAAGCTGGCACTAAGTAGACTTTATTCGTCAGCGTTTGTTACTTTCATTGAACAAGGTGCTAAAAATCATAACCTGCCAGCCTGTTAGTGTCGAATTCATATACCTGAAGTGAGTCAATTCCTTTATTGTTTAATCGCAAATGTGGTTAAATGCATTTAGTGTGATTACATAAACTAAATGCCATACATGCAATATTTAGAAAATAAATATTAAATTCTTTACTGGATATACACGATCTTTATGTTATACGCCGCCAATGTAATAAACAAAATATTCTAATATATATATTGCTCACAAGCAGATTTATAGAGAGATTTCAGTTCCATACAGCTTAGGATAGTCACAAGACTAACCAGAAGTGCCAACGCAAGCAGTATTTATGAGGAATGCGGCTGGGCCCCTCTCTTTGAAAGAGGAAAAACCTTACAAACTGTAAGTTTTCATGCAATGATTTATAATGGTTCACTAAGTTCTTTAAATGAACTGCTGCTTCCTCCTTTGGTGGGCGATACGTCAAAATACAATTTACGTAATCGACCAACTTCTCAAGACTAAATGCCAGACTTGAAATAACAAACAAAAATCTTTCTTTAATTCGTATTTCTCATATGGAATACCAACCTAACAATGTCAAAATGGTAAACGATTTCTTAGAAATTTTAAACGTATATTGCTGTACAAAGCAGTAGCGTTCATTTCTGTTATCTTTCTGGTGATCGCAAATACTGTTATTCCTACTAGAAGCAGAAACCAAAGTAGCGACCTCAAACAACTACCCGTACGACAAACAATTAACTGATATAAGGGAAAGAATATATATATATATATATATATATATATATATATATATATATATATATATATATATATATATATATATATACATACATACATACATACATACATACATACATACATACATACATACATACATACATACATACATACATACATACATACATACATACATACATACATACATACATACATACATACATACATACATACATACATATATATATATATATATATATATATATATATATGTATGTATATATATATATGTATGTATATATATGTATGTATATGTATGTGTATATATATACATATATATATATGTATGTATATATATGTATGTATATATATATATATATATATATATATATATATATATATTCCCTTCAACAGTTGTGGTGAAGAAACAGAAAATGTATCTCATAATGTCTTGGGGGGGTTTTTTGCACTCAATATACGTTTAAACACAAAATTTTAGTCCCAAATAAACCCTGTTTCCCATCTCCAAATACTTTTCCTTTTGGCTCAAAACGTGAACTTGAATCTTAACCGACTATCGATTTCTATAATGGAAGGAGGGGGAGGGGCAGTAACAAGTAAATTAAGAATAAATATCTTTTAAATTACTGCCTCTAAATTAAATTCTAAATACATGTGGGATTATTTTTTGTCCCCAAACAGGATAATGTTGTGGTGAGAACTTGTAGACCGATCGTTTGGCATAATTGTATCCCGACCCTTTGGCGTAAATAAAATATGTTTAAACCAATAAATTTATTAAAGATCATCTATCTGAATTATACTCCGTAACATCGACTGCATGCATATGAAACGCTTGAAATCTTTCTGGCACGAATGATAGTTATTTGGAGTTTTATTGTTATTTTTTCAGATTAAACAGTTGTTTTTTGTTTTTTTTGACGTGAAGGAAATAAGAAGCAATAGATGAAAAACATTGTTGTAATAAATCAAGTTTTAAAAGAAATTATGAATATAGACTAAACTATGAAAAAAGTGAATGTTTTTTGACATTAAATGTACTAAAAAACAAGTAACTTAAAACGGTATATGTTCTTCTTTCAGTAAATTGAATAATAATAATAATAATAATAATAATAATAATAATAATAATAATAATAATAATAATAATAATAACGACGACGACGACGACGACGACGATGATGATGATGATGATGATGATGATGATGATGATGATGATGATGATGATGATGATGATGATGATGATGATGATGATGATGATGATGAAACTCTCAAGGAGAAAAAAATGAGAAAGAAAGTTAGTTATGATAACGACCGGTAATCCCTGCATTTTTTTATTGTTTTTTATGAAGATTTTTCATATCTTATGATATAAAATCGCAGGAACTGAAAATCATTCCATTATTACCAAATGTGAAAAAAAAAAAAACGGATTGAAATGTATGATCGAAGTGCGTCTAGATAGAAAATTACAATATTAGCTGAGAAAAAAATATTTTGAAAATTCGGCAACAGACATGAAAAAGTTTTTACTAAATTTGACAAACGCTCTGAAAAGCTAAGCAAAGAGAGTCATACAAAAAGTTGCCAGCCATTACTAGCCGTAAGAAATGACATTCCTTTTCTTGCAGCCTAAATGAAGCAAAAACAATGAAACAATGAAAAATGTACTGACTTAGATGGAGCTCTATAGTTTGGTATTTTGCAATGGGTTTTTTTTTCTCACTGGTTATGCTGATTATTTAGACAAGACATTGTATATCTTAAGTATTGTTCAAAAAACTTTTAATATCCTTTTTTTTGGTGTAATATATATTTTAGAGTATACAGCTTGGCCTTACATCAGATGTGTACCGGGACATGAGAGGCAAACTGTTTAAAACAAATTAGCCTATAACTTTTTTTTTTGTTTTTCATTTTATAAGCTCGTATTGTCTAGTCTGTCAAAGTTAATTTTCTTTTTTTAAAAAAAAAAAACTAGTAAAGACAGTGTACTTTATACTAATTCTGGTAGCGGGTTCGAAACCCGGGCTGAATCATCCAAAGACAAAAAAAGGGTACTAACAGCTGCTTCGCTTGGCGCTTAGCAATTAGAGGTTTGTGTTAGGACTGGTCAGCCTGGTGTCAGGATAATATGGCTAGGTGGGACATCATGCTATATGTCTGTGACATGACGTCCATGTGCTAGACATCACTATAAATTGCCACACTGCAGACATCTAAGCGATATAACTGATCCATTTCTAAAGCTATGTTAAAAATCATAATCACACACACACATACACACACACACACACACACACACACACACACAATTTAGGCTCATTTTTTGAGCACAAGTGAGCAATCATTTTGGTTACTTGGGAGCGTAGATCATGTACAATTTCCACAAGCACAATATCCAAAGAATTTTCAGGCACAGTACATAAAAGTAACATAGAGGTACGCCAACATTCTCTCCACAGCATATACAAACAACTTCACCTTACACCTGCCACCCACTCAGAAGGTCATATTAGTTGTAGAGCGTCCCTTTAGTATTACTTTATACGATTATATATACTTTATTTTTACTGCATATGATTAGCATATATACTGTATTAATACTGTATACAATTATCACATATATTATTACCGTATACAATTATCATTCATTCTTTTTTATTACTCTATACGATTATCATATATACTTTATTATTGCCTTATACAATTAGCCTTATACTGTATCACCAAGAAATCGATGATCGTATTTAAAGGAGAAAGTGAATGCTATCAAGAAGGAAGATCAATAGGGAGCAATTAATTCTATAGTTTTAAAAAACAAAACAAAAAAAAACAACATTAAAACAAGGCAACTTAGCACGATTTTTTCCAGTGTCAAGAGTCAGAATCATTGAACCCGTATGAATATAACTGATAAACTGAAAGATTATTTTTGTTTAAATACAACAAAGGAATATTGTTTCTTAATTATGTTTTGTTCTGAAAAATGCATTGGCAATGACTAGTATTTTTGGAAGTAGTAATTCGTTTCCTTTAATCTTATCCATGAGTCTTTTCGACATACACTAACAACAAAAGGCTTGGATCAACAGGAAAACAATTTACCTATTTACCCTTTGGGTCATCAAAATTTATTTATTTATTTATTTATTTATTTATTTATTTATTTATTTATTTTCATTTATTGCGAATTCCGTATGTTTTACTACCGTAACCTCTTCTTATTACAGTCCTTTGAAAAATGTCATAGAAAAGTAAAATTATTAGAAGCAGATGCTAATCCTAAACGTGAAAGGAGCGTGTGTGTGTGTGTGTGTGTGTGTGTGTGTGTGTGTGTGTGTGTGTGTGTGTGCAGAGAAAGAGAGATTTGAGATGATTTTTGTCAGGCATTGTTAACATACAAAAATAAATTAACAACACTCGGGTGAAAACTAATGTTCTTCATGGGTTCCATCCAAAATCAAATTCACGAAATGGACACACAAACGCACATGCGCGCAAAATAAACACGGGTAAAAGAATCTAACAATGCGAAATCCTGTATAATCTATTTGATTCTAAAAAGAGGAAAGATCAAAACATTCTTTCTCAATTCGTACACTTCAAATAATGGATCGATGAACACACACGCACGCACACACCCGTTTTGTAGTAAAGTGAAAATGAATAAACTGATTGTTGAATAGTAAGGTGTACATGAAAGTGAAGAATGAAAATGCTGCATGGCAAACTTTAATTTAAGTTTCCATATTTAAAGTTAATTTAGTGAAGAACGACAAAAGGTCATATGCTTTCTCCAGACGGATATTACTAATCACATTTTCAAAGTCCAGTCGCCGAGGTAACAGGTTATTGCACGCTGAAAATGTCGGCATTCTTTTAATCAATCCAGCTCTGTAAAGTGTCAACTAAAATTACTCCCAGTATATTCGCTACCGGACTTTTGAATTTAAAAGACGAGAATTTAAGGACCAAGGAATTTCCACTGGTCAAAGATAAAATGCTATCTAAAACTGTTCTGCCCTTTCAATAACTTAGATCTTGTCATTAGCATAAATTATCCCACAATCCCACTAAAAAAGACACAGTACCGGCAGTGTAGGTTTTTCTGCATCATCCGTAGGTGTTGTTGTTTTGTTGGGGGTTTTGGTGGGTTAGGGGTAAAAAAAAGTTTTTCTGACAGAAGTAAGATAAAAGAATAAAAAAGAAACGAACAAGGGGATTTTAAATGGATGTGGTAGAAAGTGAAAAATGTGTCAAAGATTCGCACAAACAGATGAATGTAACAAAAACTGGAAATCAATTTAAGATAGATACAAGAGTACACTATTGTTCATATAAAATAGTTTATTTAATTTTTTTGAGACAGATGTATTAACCATATACAGGGGATAAAGGAGGAAAACTAAAATAAAATTGTACACACACACACACACACACACACACAGATATATATATATATATATATATATATATATATATATATATATATATATATATATATATATATATATATATATATATATATATATATATATATATATATCGTTATGAAATTTGTGACCGCCTTGATATGGAAAAGCGCGCTCAAAAAATAGAGCAAGCTAGTAAGCTTGCGTTAACAATTTAACAAATTATGTAGCGTTCTCGGGGTAATTTTTGTTAAGCATCAATGTACATTACGTAAAGTTACCGTGGTAGCAACATCTATGTACATTACGTAATATTGCCGAGAGGTTTTGTATAAGTGTCAAATACAAAAGTACTGGACTTATACTTGAAAGAGGCAACTGAATTAAAGCGACATAGTGCTTCATAACAAAAATTGTATTTTTTTTTTCATTCGATCTTTCTTTTTTCTGTTAAAACAAATATAAAAAGGAGACCATGGCATTGTTAATTGGAACACCTCAGCCCACACACAAGAAAAGTGAAGACTTTTACAACCATACAGACTTAAACACAAATTTTAAAATGGACCCGAGACATATATGCCTGAAACAAGTAGCAAAGGTGATCCGAATAATCTAAATTATTACTACGGTATATACCACTGCATATACACGTACCTTCTTTACCAAATAAAAATGCTTCGCACATCTGTACATCTTTTATCCGGAGGCTCCTATGACCCCATGTTTTGTCCACTTCTCTGCGCATTCGCACGGTTGCATATTGATATTACTTTCCTTCCATAATTACATATTAAAAGGAATTAAAAAACGAGGTAAAGATAATCAGACTATGTAAGGTGGTGCAGATTTGTTTCATTGCAACGTTGTCGGTATATTTAGACGTCTGTGGCGTGCTGTTACATAGTCAATCCTAGAGTTCAATTCTTTACTTTTACGAGTTAGATAAATTCATGTTCTCATTGAAACAATTGAAGAAAATCACGAGAAAAAATTGCAGAATATGCTATTTAAATTTAATGTAATACAAACAACCACAATTATATATGGGGGATTAAATGACCCTAGCCTCAGCCCTTAAGGGGTTTCGACAAGTATGTTATTTTAGATAAATAATTAAAAATAAATATTATTCGTTGTGTGTTTAGTCGTTGTTTAAACCCCAAATTAAACAGGCTTTTTTCAGTTTCCAAATTTCATTATAACCAGGGTGTCTCAAAACCATAGAAGTGGCCCGAGTCTCTCTCAACCTCTGAATGGGCCTGGCTACAAGTATCAAAGTGTACGTTCTTCCTCGTGTGTGACATTTTGCTACAAAATTTACATCGTCGTGGCAATGATATTAACCTGCCAAAGGGAGGTTATCCACTGGGAGGAATGTGACAAATAACGTTATACGTACGTCAAACATCATTACAGCGCTCTGTGCGTTGACGTATCGATTGAGATAAATTATTCTAGGCCGAAGCATTCCCGGTTTTATGGGGATATTTTTTCAAGTAAAAACTGACTGGAGAACATTCTTTCTCTGAACGTCTAAAAATAATTATATAACTATCATAATGATTTTATTTTTACATGCTTGTACTGTTATCTGCAATTTTCCGGCTATTTCCACCTTTTTGAGATGAATTACTCCATCAAGGTATCCCGAGTTGGAGTTTAGTCGGTATCGTTTAACCAGACCTCTCGCATTACTCTGTGAATAATAGAGATAAATATTTTTCAGTGCTTCTACCCATGTGCTACTATCGGTGGCAGTGATGAAACAACTATTTTACCAGACTTACCTACGGTGCAGATCTCACCTTTTTACCTGGGGGGGGGGGTGCCATACAGATGAAGATAGTACAGTACATACATACCGGAAATAGGAAAAATATGAAAAATTGGAAAAAGTCGAGAAAAAAAAAAAGAAAAGTATTTCAAGTGTTTCTGTTTTCCCCCAGGTGCGTTATAATGTATTATTTTATATCAAGAATTTTGATCAAAAATTGATTTTTAGTCAATTTTTGACGGGGTATTTATTTTCCCTAATGTATCTGAATGTTCGTTCATCAGATCAAGTTTTAATTATTTTTTCAGTGTCTCGCGACCTTTTAAAATTTGTGTGACCTTAGCTAAGGGTCTCCTAAATCATGTGTATGCTATATGAGTTATGCTATTTTGAGTGTTTGCAATATAGTGTTTTGTAAGGACGGCAGTTATATCAAATGAAGAGGTATCCCAAGTTTTCATACTTCTATGTATGTATGTATGTATGTATGTATGTATGTATGTATGTATGTATGTATGTATGTATGTATGTATGTATGTATGTATGTAGGTAGGTAGGTAGGTAGGTAGGTAGGTAGGTAGGTAGGTAGGTAGGTAGGTAGGTAGGTAGGTATGTATGTATGTATGTATGTATGTATGTATGTATGTATGTATGTATGTATGTATGTATGTATGTATGTATGTATGTATGTATGCATGTACATGTATGTATGTATGTATGCATGTACATGTATGTATGTATGTATGTATGTATGTATGTATGTATGTATGTATGTATGTATGTATGTATGTATGTATGTATGTATGTATGTATGTATGTATGTATGTATGTATGTATGTATGTGTGTGTATGTATGTATGCATGCATGTACATGGATGTATGTATGTATGTATGTATGTATGTATGTATGTATGTATGTATGTATGTATGTATGTATGTATGTATGTAGGTAGGTAGGTATGTATGTATGTATGTATGTATGTATGTATGTATGTATGTATGTATGTATGTATGTATGTATGTATGTATGCATGTACATGTATGTATGTATGTATGTATGTATGTATGTATGTATGTATGTATGTATGTATGTATGTATGTATGTATGTATGTATGTATGCATGTATGTATGCATGCATGTACATGTATGTATGTATGTATGTATGTATGTATGTATGTATGTATGTATGTATGTATGTATGTATGTATGTATGTATGTATGTATGTATGTATGTATGTATGTATGTATGTATGTATGTATGTATGTATGTATGTATGTATGTATGTATGTATGTATGTATGTATGTATGTATGGTATGTATGTATGTATGTATGTATGCATGCATGTACATGTATGTATGTATGTATGTATGTATGTATGTATGTATGTATGTATGTATGTATGTATGTATGTATGTATGTATGTATGTATGTATGTATGTATGTATGTATGTATGTAGGTATGTATGTAGGTAGGTAGGTAGGTAGGTAGGTAGGTAGGTAGGTAGGCATGATATATATATATATATATATATATATATATATATATATATATATATATATATATATATATATATATATATATATATATATATATATAGATAGATAGGCATGCGGATATATATTTTATTGATTTAAAAATGTTTAGATTAAAATGATTTTTAAATTTGGAATTCTTTTATTTATATTTATATTTTGAGAGTGAGACGGTGCACTGAAATGAGGAAAAAAAAAAGACCTATTATCATAAAGAGGATACTTTGATTGCGTCATGCAGGGATTAACATTTCCTTTATTTATTTATTTTTTCTCCCTGCATTTAGATGCATTCCAAATCTCTTATAGCAGTGGTTTTCACATTTTTGAAGCTGTTGACCCCGTAGCATGTCGTGGTCAGATGGCGGACCCCTATCAGCCTATCCAGCCTATCGGCGGGCCCCTATCATAATGAAAACTTTGAAAATGTATTATTTTTTTATTTTTTTTTGACCTGCTTGCAGACCCCTTGGCAACATGTGACGGACTCCAAAGGGGTTCGACGACCACAGTTTGAAAACCCCTGCTTTATAGCACAAAAGTCCTCAAAAAACAAAAACAAAAATAATCTATTAGTTTTTGGTTAGATGTTAGTCCGGGTCAACATTTCGTTTTTCTATTTCCCGTTTGTATGGACTGTATGTTTATGTGCTACACATGGATTTGTCTGAGGCTCTTTCGCTGGCCTATCCACTTCGCGTGGCGCGGCTGGCATAACCCCACGACGTCTACGTCTTTATTCTGGTCCCCTGCTTAGTATGCTCCCTACAATGCACTCCGCAATACTAGCGGAGTGCTAGCGGAGTGCATCGCAGGGAGCATACTAAGCAGGGGACCAGACTACTACGTCTTTTACTTCTTCCAGGTGTAGGATCCCTGTCGCATTAATAGAAGAAAAAAATTGGTTAGATATTATTTATGCTAATTTATCGGGTGACCAGTTAGCATTTTGTTAGATATTGTTAATTACAAATTACTGATTGTTTTATATGTTTTATTTTTAATCATTAAAACTTGTCCACATTTTTTCATTTTAGATATATATTCTGTCAATTTCATGTTTCTTTACTAAATTTCCCATCTAGATATAACAGCATATTTTTTCCAATATTTTTCAGTTTTGGTCATTTGTGTAATTATACTATTTCGTTCTGTTGATTTTTTTCCCGCACTCTGTTATTTCATGGGATTTAGTATAGTTTTCTTTTTTGCACATTGGGCATTTCGGCATTTGTCTTATCATATGCCTTCGCATGGACACCTCTCTAGTGAGCCATGTCTTATATAGGTATTTGAAAACAATGCTCTGTATTTTTAAAGAATTGATTTTTTCCCCACTGCTCCCATGTATTTTCCCAGCTAACTCCCCATACATCTTGTTCTATATATTTCTTGTATTTTTCGCAATTGTTTCTCTAATCCAGTCATAAATGCGTTTTATTTCTATTTGTCACTATTTCTTTTTTTATCCCTATACTGAAACAACTGATTTTTTATATACTTAAATTTCTTGGGCACTTTAATTATTCAACTTCATTTATTGTTTTTGCAGATATATTTCCTATTCCTTGCAACAAAGGCAATCCAGTAAATGTACAACGCTTTCCATGGCATATTGGGTGTTGATTTTATTGTCTCAAAACGGTTTCGAACGTTTGTGTATTTAACGAGAACTGAATTTGGCAGGCTTAGTCCTCCTCTCTTTTTTGACCTATAAACTATATTTTTGAATAAATTGTTTTTTATATCCCCATATATAATTTATTTTTTCTTTGTCTAATATCTCTATCTTTTTATTTTCCATGTTGGTTGATTTAAGTATCTAGTTCATGTTAGAGCATAAGTAGGTTTTTGCCACTTGGGCACGCTCCATTATACTAAACAGCGTTTGCGCCCAGATTTTTGCACATTTATTAATCTTTTCAAGCATTTGTAGCTTTCTTTATCTTCATTTTATCCAAAAGAAAAAGATTCCCAGAGCTTAAACTGTAAATATGCAAGCTAAAAATTAATTTGAGATTTTGTTCGACATGTCTCGCATGCTCTCTGATTAAGGTTATGTGGAGTAATAGAATCTATAGAGTAATATAATGCAGCGCCGATTTAAGGTATAGGCACGCGAGGCACGTGCCTAGGGCCCTGCGCCCAAACACAAAATTTCGGTGTCTGTTGTGTTAGCAGTTTAGTACTATATTAATAATGTAACAAAATGATGCACATGGAAATGCAATACAATACTCTATTACTGAGAATGGGAGATTGAGGCGCAATTCTGGTTACTTTTAAGGTTAGAGTTTGTACTCAACCCCACCACCGCCCCCGCCCCCGCCCCCGCCCCCTCCCACTTCTTAAAACAGCTCTGACATAATAAGGAGAAAATACTTTTTGTATGAAATCAACCGGCTTTAATAGCTACGATATCCTGCGTGTTTCGCGGAAATGTGCTAGATATCCAGAAACTAGTCGTTAAAGGAGCTTTCAAGGGATTGATTTTGAAACAGGTGAGAAAACAAAATGTATCCATTTGCAATTAGTCGTCACAGCCATTGAAGGTCATCTATCCTGCATCTAAATTACGAATTAAATGGACTAATTAGGTTTCTTTGCGCAATATTAACTTTTTCAAAGGTACAGAGCAGTATCAATGGCCGTCGAGCGGTAAAGGTGCGATGAGTTGTTACTTGCGGCCATGTTCTGGCATAAATTAGCCGGATTTTAGAGTCCTATCATACACAGAAAACTGGAGTTAGCGTGAAAGGAAACTGTAACGCCATTTTCAAATGTTGGGGACGAAATGATTAAACGAAATGAAAAACATCAATTTATTTCATGCTGGTTTGAGATTGAATTCAAATTAGGGGATAAATTATGTAAAGAAATGTCCGTTTGAAAATTCAAATATTTGTTCCAGAATGTTCGATAATACATCTCAGTATTACCCCAGCACGACCTATTCACAAACACGGTTTGGAGACTGATTTACATATAAATGTAATTTTCTACCTTCAGAAAAGGTGTTATTACTCTTACACCTGTGTTACGCATATTGCATGAATGTATTATGTAAATAAATTGTAAAGGCGTGCAAATTTTGTTGACACGTGCATCGCTTAATGCGACGTAAATTCAAAGTAGATGGTAACATGAGTTCTTCGATAGACGTACATTATTAAGGTCATATTTTCATTTATACAAAGGTAATATTAGTAAATATCCCATAATATTCTTGCACATTACATCCACATAGTACCTTAATGCATATAAAGTTATATTAACTGTCATCTAATCATCTTTGATAGCCATTCTAGGCTTCCGAAAGTTGTTGGGGAATTTTATTTCTAAAACACTTTTTTGAAAGTATACGCCGAAGTTGATTAATATGTAAAAACAAAATAGGATTTTTTTTTTAACAAAACGCAAATAGAATTAAATTTTAGCCATATTGTAGATTTAACAACTGAAGTAGTTTAATAAGGGGCTTATTATAAGAGTAAAATAACGCTTATACTCTGCAAGACCTTGCTACCAAAATAACGACATTATTAAAACTGATGTCAAAAATAGCATAGGAAACGAACGCTTATATAGGATTATCATATGACTAGATGTACTGATGCTGTGATAGACGCACCGCCGTCCAATGTAATAATGTAAATTATATTTAAAACATAGTATTTAACAAATAATGCCTTTTCACAGGGAAAGTGAGATATATGCCGAAACCTTCTTGATCTGCTCTGTCAATATAGTTTGGACAGGAGAGCTTTTATGAAAATCCACATCCAGATATTTAGTAGTGCTGGTGAGCGCTTTTTTTTTTTTTAAGACTGCTCAATTTGGGGACATTACATTTCTTCGGATCAAACGACATTCCCAACTTTTAAAGTTTATTCATATCGTTTCGAATGACTTTGCAGGCTTCGGTGATGCAGATGCATTCGTCAGTAAACAGTCAAGTCTTGGATTAGACGCAGTCTAGTAGATCACGTATGAATATGAAAAAGAGACCGGGTCTAAAGATAATTTCCTGTGGAGCTCTACCGACTACAGGAGCCATGTCGAAAGAGCAAACATCAACAATTCTTATCTTGTACGTGAAAGACTTGATCTGTTCGTAGGTAAACCGCCCACACCCAGTGGTCGTTCTTTATTAGTTTCTTAAGTCTGGTTCTCAGTCGTACGCCTCACAATAGTCCAAGATGATCACATCTTATTGTCTCCCATTTACAATGGGAACTGCCTTCTCGGTATGATATTTATAAGTTACGTCTCGCAAATTGGTCATGCGCTGAACTTATCTCGACAATCGGACAGTATTCTGTGTTCGTCAAGACGTTGTTGCTCCTAAATTCTAAAGCAGAAACTTGTCGATGATAAAGGTCTGTACCTACTGGCACTATGTCTCCCTTGTTGAAGATGGTTGTAATATAGGCTGATTTCTAAATCGTCAGGCACCAACCAACATCTTAGTGTTTTGTAGAAGATTAAGTTAGCGTTATTGTTATTACATCTGCCAATCCTACGAGAAATCGGGCTGTAAAATATATAGCGTTTTTGTAAATATATCTAAATCTGTTTGCATTAAATTTTCCGCACATGATTCATTGCTTCTATTAACGAAATTATTACAAATTTACAAAAATTTGTTTGGTTAAAATTGCAGTTTTAAAGATTGACTTTCTTGTTAAGACTAAGTCTGATATTAAATGAATTCTAATCCAAATTTCACAGATAATTCCCTGTTTGCTAATTGTACACGTTATCTACCTTTATAAAAATGGATTGCCTCCTCATGCTTGTCATTTCCACTATACAGCACATAACTGAATGAGCATTTTCAAAATTTGTAGCTGATTGTAAATATCCCCCCAATTCATATATAATTGTGTATTTATATAAATTAGAACCATGTATTTTGTTTATATTTTACTGTAACTATTATTGTCTAAAAATGTATCGCTGTCTGAAACCATTACTGTATGTAATTATACCTCCTGACAACCGAAGTTGCATGTATAACTCTCTACAGGTCACCGCTTAGAGTTAACATATTTTACTATGAATCATTATCAAAATACGACTGCAAAAAGGTAAAAGCAACACGATGCAAAACTAGTCAATGACATTCAGTGCACACTCAAACTCAGATTATGCTCTTGTAATGTATCCCATTATTGTTATTTGTTTGTACTTTACTATAGATTTCGAACAATATATTTCATGTAAGAAAATGTAAACTTTTCGATTTCATTGATAAACATTTGAATACAAGTTTTTCCGATATCAAGTGTCAAAAATGCACCCAAAATAAGGAACCTTTTTATGCATATAAGGCAAGGTCATCAATGAGCCTTGTGATGGCTTTCATCGTTCTTATCACAAACACCAATGCCACCACCACAACTACCACCATCATCATCTTCGTCGTTATCATCGTCATAATCATCGTCATCGTCGTCATCGTCAAGACAAATATGCGCACGTGCGCAGAAGTGCTTCTGGGGTAGAAATATGAGTCGATGTTAAGCTGTTACCTAAAAGACTTTCCCCATAAGTTGGCCTCATTTCTGCATGAATGTATTCATATAAAATAGTTTAAATAACGATAAGAACAGTTTGAGAGAAAACAATTGACAGTATGTTATATTACAATGAAAAGCAATTATTTAGTACATTTCATGTTAGAAAGGTATTTTCAAAGCGTATATTGATACTTTTATGGGGCGGACAAAATTTCTCGCTTCTTCTTTGTAGCGCACCGGTGACTGGTTATAGTTAATTTAAATAAGGTGGTGGGTGGGGGGCGTACCATGCTGATGCAGGCTGCACGTGTTCATAAATAAATAACTGTGATGTTGAATATATAAATCAACACGTTCTAATTAAAAACATAAATCTCTGAGGAAAATTTAACGTCATCATTGTCGGTGTCATATAAATGCCAAATTAGTATTGGGCTCCAAACAACCGGAAGATACAGACAAGTATTCCACATGTATCTTGCTATCTCCAGCCCTTACTGTAGGTAATTATACCTATTGATAACCGACGTGGCGTGTGTAGCTGCTATATAGGTCACCACTGTACTTGAGACAGCTCGACACGGACACGAGGCAATGATAATATTACAGTCGGGGTAGTATGACAAGGTGCGCAGTTTTGCCCGGTATCATTTCCCCATACGTGGTAAGGTTATATATAAGGACTCTTTTAGACATGCGAAATTATTGCTTTATATGTACAACAAACACGCTTGCGTTTAGCATAACTAAATGTTATGTTCGAAAATAACACAGAATCAAGACAGGGCGTATGATACAGTACACACAAATGTAGGCTCTTATATATTCCTGTATTATGGCAGCACAGTTCTGGGCTTGAAATCTCGATCATGGGTGCCCGCAGCATAGGTTAATTCCGACAAGTTTAATCGTGCAAATGAAGCTGAAAATATGTCATCAGAGTCTGTTTAAAACACTTAGTAAATATTAGCTTTAGTTTCATAGTGTTTACTATAACTCTCCCGGCCATGACTGACTGCCCCCCTCCCACTTGCAAAAAATCCTGCGGGCGCCCAGGTATATGACAATTATTAGCCGGTGTCCAAAAAGATTTTGCTTTCAAACCACACGAAAGTAAGTGCAAAGAATTAGTTTGTATTAGTTGTCTTATTTCCAGATTAGAGTGTCCTACTAGGATGCGGGAGGTCGCGGGTTCGAACTTGGCTGAGTCATACCAAAGACTTGTAAAAATGGTTATAGTAGCTGCCTCGCTTGGTACTCAGCATTGAAAGGTTAGTTTTCGAACTAGGCAGCCTGGTGTCCGGATAATGTGGCTGTAGGGGACATGATGCCCCAGTGCTAAACATCGCATTAACTGTCTCACTGCAGACATCGTTGCGATATGACTGAAACATTGTTAAAGCTACTTTAAGTATACAAATCACGCCAATTTCCTAGTTGTATGGGCACTATTTTATAGTATGAGAGACAGGGTCCAATGTAAGGACGGGTCATGGGGTAAATCTAAGGTAATTCTGTCACTCGGGATGATTTTATTTTCCCTTCAGATTATTGCCTTTTTTACATCAAGCTCGCGTCTAGAATATGTGGTTTGGGGTGGTCGTGGTGGGATTTGCGTCCTGTTCGTAAGCCAATAATACTGCATTGCGTCACAGTTTAAGAATCGGGTAAAAATGGTATACGTCAACGGAAATAAGAAATTTCACGCGCAAGGGTTCCAATGGCACTGTGTACAAATTATAGGCATTTTCGATGATGAAATAAAATTTGCTTGTCAGCTGCATTTTTATCTGTTACTTTGCTAATTAATGATTACTCATGTAATAAAACCTATGTGAGCTCTTTGCTTTAGTTCTTGTGCATGTATCCCACTCTTTTCTGTCGCAATTGACGCTGTGTACTATGCAATTTTTAAACTAGTTCTTTCTTTCAGATACTTTGGTACATGAGCAAAACTTCAGTGACAAAGTGGCAATAGGACCATGGTACAATCAGGGAAAGTAGTGCTTGGGTGATTGCTCTAAAATAGCTATATATAAAAGTTGGATGATTTACAGATTGTGCGCGAAAAGAAAAAGATCACAACTAATTAACTGCAGAAAACTTAAAAATTAAATGCTGAAAATTAAATGATAATGGCCACTGGGTAGAAAAGCACTGTCGAAATTCAAGGTCATATATCATCAAAGCTCGAAGTCACGAACCTGTCAGACACAAAATATTTAATGCACTCATTTTATTTTCCTTGGTTTTGTTTTTACATTGACAACAGTATCCAGAGGAAGGGTGAAATATTGAAACTTTTGGCATTATCTTGTTTCATGCACTTATAAACACGCTCATATTCAAAATTCTACGTATGGACCGGAATAGTGTCTTGAGATTATGTTCATTTTATGTACTTCGACAAATTCGTAACTGTGGAGGTCTGTTAAAATCAGTCTGATTAAAATCAGATCTCCACTGTCCTATGTAAAGATCTTACAGCACCATCTTAATAAGGGTTGTCATCTGATCACTTACATTATTGCCAGAATCGCTAATTTTGTCAGCCAATCAGATAAACGTTATATCTTCGTGTTTTGGAGACCGAGCAGTATGACTTAAGAGCATCGTTATGTGTCGAACGATATGATTCATTTTCAAAGTTTTGAAAGTTGTATTTTCCTTGGCTTAACCAACGGTTACGAGATCACTGTCAGATGTTCACGTGGGAGAGATGTGATCTGATTTCAATCGGTTTGCTATTCAAGTTGACCACTACAGAAGCCTATGCGACAGGCTAGGGCTACAGAAAAAAAGTGGCCAAAGGTAACAATCGCGAACATGATATGAATTAGTTTTGCGGTATTAAAGAAGTCTTGAAATAAAATATATTTGCATGTACAAGTAAGATTTTACAAAGCTTTGCTGTCTGGTAAGAAAGTCAGCATTATCAGGGAAAGTCTCACTAATTTGTATTTACCATAGTAATAATTACATTTACAGTACATTTCTCACATGGCACAAAAATATTCACTGGAGAATGTAACCATTTCAATCTTAAAATTATCAAAATTTTTCCCAAAATATGGAAGGAGTGGGTTAATTGACGTTCTCTTGGACCAGTGAGTGAAAATTTCCCTTATATATAAAATGAAATTTATAAGCATCTATCGTCTTACGTATATAGATATGTTGTGTAGATAGTTCTAATTATGCTAGAGCTACAAGCGAATTGCTGCAAACGACTGTAAATACATTGCAGCTAAGCTAAACCAACAGTTTAAACTTCTGTTGCTTTTATTACACAATTTTGTTCTCGAAATGGCGAATGCGTTTGGTAAGCGTGCTTTTACCTTGACTACGGTTTGTTGCTATGATTATTATTACGATATGTTACCGTGAATTGCATGGAAGTTTTTCTCTTTTATGCAACCTTTTCAAGTTACTTTCTATCTAGTATCATGGACCCACCCAACTTTCCTTTTGCTATAAAAGCGCGTAATTATCTTCAGTTGCATTATAATCAAGTGTTCGAAACATTTGCAGATTAAAAGTTAACGATTGCAGGCATATGCCAAATATTCTTAAAGGACTCAATCTATGTCTTGTCTTGATTTACTCTCCAATTACACAGACAGCATTGCGAACACTATCGCCAAAAGCTTTCACCTTCCTTTAATTTATCACTCAAACCCACCTTATAAACCCCTGTCGGATTTGTAATACTGTTGCACGTGCACAACAAATGTTCGTTAATTAATACCTGCTCCGCGAAACAAGCCCGTCGATGTTGTTTGAAGACTGAAAAGTTGGGCCTAATTGCCCTGGCACGCAAGCTCCGGAAACTCGATCCGAGACTGCGTGTCTAATCTGGGATATTGATACCCTGCATCTGTACGACCTAACCAGAAATCGAGAACAAGCCCAGCCACCATGGGAAAGTTATATAAACCGCATGCAAATAGCTTAAATCCAAATGGATATTTTTTTTAAAAAAAAATAAAAAAAATAAATAAAAAAAACATATGCACATGTCTTACAAAAACAGTCACACATGTTGTAATCTGCAGCCATTATGATTTGGTTGCATTTCTTTTTTTACATTGCCTATCTAAAGTGAGGCCATCGCTTTCTCTTTAATTATCTGCTGTTACTTTGTAACCATTTAACGGTGCAGAGATTGCGTAAAATTCAATTGGGTTTTCTAGTTATTCACCATTTTGTCAATATGATACTTAAATAAAATTTGTTAAAGCAAAGAAAAAACCCCAAATAACACCCCCAAAAAAAACAAACAAACACGCAGAATCACCATAATTCTTCATTCAAATATTAATTAAGTAGAAATATGATTGACTTCTCTTCTACACAAGTCAGTAAAACAATTGTCAATAAGGATGGTTGCTGCAGTGTTTGTTATTATTGCTGGAGCCACCTTTGTTGTATTTCTTTTTAATTTTATCTAGGGTACTGCCGTGGCAGGACCTAAGACTTTAACAAGTTAAAAAGCATCAAACTGCAAATTCATCCATTCTGATGGCAATACTGAAGCAAATAAGTAACATATCCTCTCTTTTCACCCGACTGGGTGTACTGAAAAGATATCGGTCAGTCGCCTTCTGACCATGTTGGTCAAAGTACCGTAACTGCCGTAAAAATTGTCTTTCAATGAACATCCAAGTCAAGTGTGTAACTCAATACATGCATTATATATATATATATATATATATATATATATATATATATATATATATATATATATATATATATATAATTGTATGTTGGACTTGACCTTATCCACAAACAAGTTCATTGTCTACCTGACCAGTAAATATTATTTTTGTAAACAAATAATACATAGCTAATATTTTCTAAATGAGTGTAGGTTAAATATTAGGATCAATATGAATAGAAGTAAGCATATTTATTAAGGTGAGGGTCAGGATTATTGGAATTCCCCCATAAAAATACTTAGCCTACCTGATGTTTACCACATTATATACTATTAGATTGGACTGTTCCAGTGTCCTGGTGGTTAGAGCGTCCGCCTCGGATGCGGGAGGTGGCGTGTTCAAATCCCGGTCAAGTCGTACCAGAGAGTTATAAAAATGGTACTTACAACTGCCACGCTAGGCGCTCAGACTAAGAGGTTAGTGCTAGGACTGGTCTGCCAGCATATTGTGACCTAGAAAAGTGCTAGATGGGACTTATGTCAAATAGAGGTGTCTATAATCGTGTTTATCTAGAAATTATTAACTTTTGCTTAATATCTTTTGGCAAATCGGTCTTATTGTGTGTTCAGTATTTCATTTGAAGCCAAATTTATTTATTGAATTATTAGTCACTGGAAATACAAAGTGATTATTAATAACATTTCTGGACGGAGAAATTACTGGGAGTTATAGTGAATTCAAACAATGACATCTTGGATTCTATTATTGTAATAAATTGAAAGACTGATAGTACATCATCACACTTCAGGGTACTGGTACATTAGTACATTTAAAACTACAGGCACATCAACGCCTTGAGCGATGGACCTTAATTCGAACACCTTGCAATGTAATTAGAACTTTTTCTCATTATGACTGTTGATCCAACTTTTTATGAATATTTTGGGATTCAATTCACAATACTGTAAGTTTTTTTTCTAAATGTTTACTTTGTATTCTAAGGAAAAAAATTATTTGTTGAATTTTACCACCCCCTCCCTCATTTTCTATTACTTTGTTAAGACCATAGAGTCGTAATATTGTTTTCTAATAAAGAGTTTAGTATTAACGCAAAGGCGTGCTCGCGTGTGTGTGTGCGGGTGTGTTTGAAGTTTTAACAATTATTTTCATATCTCTACTATGTGTGCAGTGTGGCTGTTTGTAGTGATGTCTAGCACGGGGACGTCATGCCACAGACATGTAGTATCATGTCCCACCCGATTCAAATTATCGTGACACCAGGCCGACTAGTCCTAACCGTAACCTCTTAATGCTGAACGCCAAACCAGGCAGTTGCCAGTACCATTTTTATAAGACGCTCTAACCACTTAGGCCATCGCAGCTGGCGGTCCAAAACACCCAAAGTAGGAAACCATCACTGGTATTGTCGAACAAAAATTTCTTCTCCATTTTCAGCTGCGATTTCCTTTAACTTTATCTGTATTCGGAAAAGTGGACGCTCTGACAGAGTGACCGGTGTCAAGTTGTTTCGTTCGTGCAGAGAATGTTGGCATACCTCTAGTCTACTTTTATGTACTGAGGTTGAATTTCTTTACATCTGATCCAAAATGTTGCTCCCATGTCCTCGAAAAATCAGGTATTGAAACAGGAAAAAACAAATTTGGACAGAGTAGGAATTTATCTTTGAAGTCCAAAAAGTAAAAATAAGCAAGGGTGTAAGCAGTGTTGTGATTCATGCACATCTGAACTAAGGCCAATTAAACTGTATCCGCTATAACCAAATTACATCCATTAATCAAACACCAAAACAAAGGAAAATAAAGTTTTTGTAACAATTTCTAACATATAAAAGATTTTTTTAACTAGCCAATTTAATCTTGAAGAAAACCTGTGATTTTATTTCTTTAAAACGTAGGCAAAATACGAAACTATAGAGCGCCACAGCACAATGACATAATAAAGTAATTTAGTGCTGCACCATTGTCACATACGACAATGCTCGGAAACATCTCTGTCATTTCCGTCGGGTCGTGAAATAAACCTCAAACGTATCAGCTCCCGTATTCGAAACAAAATCACTGCCATTTAGGCACTGTGGGATTGAGGAATACATGCAAGATATACTTACTTCCGAGAATGAAGAGCTTAACTACCATAACACTACGAACCTCTGAAACTGACGACAACGGAAGTGCTTCATCATGTAATTAATCACTACACAATCATGTTTTTTTTCTATAAAAAGTATGGACCTGTACCTGACCCTAACAATGTATTATTTAGTTCCTCAGAGCAATTCTCTCGGATTGTTTTGGAATGAAGTTTTGTTTCACTCGCTAGTTCGAGCAGTAATGTCGTTTCTGCTTCAATCCATTTGTTTGTATTTAACAGCCGAAGTAATAAATTCTTATTCGGCAATATAATTTTCAAATGATCTGGACATGTTGGTGTCTTATCATAAAAACATGTGATAATAAAGTCATATGTCATAAAAATGTTACAAACTGCTTCGTACAATAAAATCTAAATATGATAAAGCTGGTCCAAAATGTGACAAAGGAGTTCTACTTGAAATAAGCACCAAAAATAAAACAGCTTTATTTAGGGTTCACTTATTTCTCCCATAGGTTGGTCTCAATGCAGATTTTGACTATTTGGCAATTGCATACATGCAGTGAAAATCAATCAAGATGTAAGCAATTTTAAAATGCAGACCATATCATATGCTTGGTAAATAGGGCATTTTCATATGAAGGTTTATTAGTTTGGGACATTCTCCCTCTTGCTCCCGTTATGGAGAGAAAATAGGAATACTGAAGACACTGTTCTCTCTTTTCTAATAGTAACTATTATAAATCTAGTTATATATTCACATATACAACAACAACAACAACAACTACTACTACTACTACAACTACTACTACTACTACAGAGGCAAATATTAATGTTTCTAAAATGCATCGTGCCCATTCTCACAGCTTTGAGGAGATTGATACACGAAGAATAATTCTCGTCTAAACTTTCTTGCTTTCTTGTGAAACCTAAAGACCCAACCTAATGTCCATTTTTGTCTATTATTCATAGAATTAATATCTATAGGGTGTGTCAGCAAAAAGGACACAGCTTCTGTAGATAGAAAAGAACCACAAGCTTGAAGATTGTTTGCTGTTACTTTCGTACGCAATACACTTAACCCGTGGTTCAAGCGTACTTGTTGATATGTTGCAAAGGGAGGGAATTCGTCATGTGGTTTTAAAATTTATAAACCTTTTCTAAAACTTTTGTTACCATTCTGTAATGTGCGGTGTTTTAACCGAGATTCTACGGGGGTACCGTCATCAATCGGATCACCCTCGGACTTTGCCGTCAAGTTGTGAAAAAAATCTGTAATTCGTCGCCGTTGATATTCTGAACTACTTTGAGACTCGGTTCACAATTGTGTTGCCTGTATAGTCTCTGCATTTTTAGCTTAGTAATGAAATTTCTACTGTCTTCAAATCCCCAAAAATATAAAATACTTTCAAAGATGAACCGAAGGTAAAGTTCTTTGTATCGCTCGTCCGGCATTATCTTTGAGAGGCTGGCATGTGAACAAAGAGATGTATAACATGTCACAAATTTCGCGTCCGAATCAACACCAACTGTGCATTGTCGAAATACACAGACGACAACATCATAATGCTCATATTCTATAAGAAAAAAACAATTTCCTTTTTTTTAAAAATATCAACACCGAGAATGCGTAAATAAACTCTTGTATCACAAACAAAACTAAGAGAAGAAAAATTGCTCTCAAATTAAACGGGAATACATTCTTACTGAACCGGAAAAATAATAGTGTACTTGGTCACCTTTTAAACATTAAAGTTCGGTATAAATTTAACAGATTTAATTAGTCAAGTCGAAGTTAAATTTGAACCAATCAGATCTCAGGATTATCGGCTTAAGTCCAAACTCAAATTCCGTTGAGAAATCATAACTGGTTGCTGCAGATTTGAAACTGACTTATCCTAGACCAATCAAATGTCTTAAATCTAGACTTGAATTTTGAAACGTGATGGCGAAACTGGTCCATTTAAAAAAAATACATTTGGCTTGAAACTATTTAGAGCTTAAATTTCCAAGAAAACAATGAGTCTGTTAATGGAATTTTCTTCCTCGAATCTGCTGTTTGTTTTGCACGTGTACTTTAAAACTTTGCAAGTTTAAGAAAGTTCGTGAAAAGAGGCAGGATATAACGTGCGATAATATGGCACAACCAAAAAATAATTGAGATGAATCACAAAAAAACAGCTTTTCTACATGCTCGGGTCCCGTATATCACACTTGCGAAAACTAAAATAACATTTGGGAAAAAATAACAAAACACAGAACAACGCTATTACAGACAAGCCTAGACGCCTTTGGTACCGACGGGTCCAGTTGTCAAAGCCGGATAATTATTCACCGAGTCTGCCAACGCGACATCATTGTCATATTTTCAATTACACCTGGATAATATGTATATTTTGTAAATATATGTTAAAGGTAATTAGTTCTATATTGTATATTCACGTAGTTTTGTGTTAATTGTTTTGTATTTATGTCATATACAATTGCTTGCTTTCAACACTGGGATGATGATTGATGCGATTAATCCAATCAACACAAAATTTATGTCGTCTAAACCTTAGAAAGACGTTTGACTTCCATGTAAATTACCATTTAACGTGATATACAGTTTGCTTAATCGAAACCGCGGAAGTTCGACATGCCAAAAGTAACTGATAACTATATATTCTCTTCTTCATTGAGAGCTGGGGATTACATTGAATTCAGATCTTGCGCTCACAGGCTGCAAACTTTCATTTTGTTGCGTCTTCACCGATGGCGTGATTTAGTCAAAGACGACACATGCAGGTGAATTTGTAAAATTGTGTAATACACCTACAAATTATTAATATAAAACATACTATTTGGGTCCATTTCTGAAGAAAAACCCCAACAACAACATCACCCACCTTTATCAAACAACAAAACAAAACATTATAAATGAACATAGATGAACAAAGCTGGTGACCGGTCATTCGCGTTTTTTACCGTTTAATAATACGTATGAGAATGAAAACTTATGATAAGAATTTAGAATTATGATGATTTTATCTAAAGCCAGTTTATTTTTATGTCACGTAAAAAGATTATGCAATATGATATGCTAGCCCACTAGTTTGCCACGTCGACTTTGTGGTTGAGTTCTGGACTCGTGACACAAAATCGCGGGTTCAGATCGTACCCATACAAGCTCACGTTAGCTATCGCGGTGTGTCAGTGGCCAAGTCACTTTACTCCTATTGACAAGAAATAGTCATCGATGTGCTTCTATGCCTTTAAGCACCAACCAACCCCAAAAGGGCTTTACCAACTTTTAGTGCTTTCTCTAAACTCACCGGAAAACAGTTAAAATTGATTAGTTATGAAAAGAACGATACCGGTCAGTAATACTGATGTAGGATCGAATTGACCAGGTCTAAACGGGTCCAATGTGTGCCAAAATCACCAGCGATGGTTTGTTTCGGAATTATAACTCTCTGACCTATTAGATTGTATTGGTATCATTTTTTCATATAATAGCGTATCCTATCATAATGTGGGATCCAGGGAAGTACGTTTTCCTCTCTGCATGATTTATGATTTAAGGTATATACTTTGTATTTCTTCCTATAGTTGAGTATTAAATACCATTTGCCTATCGGTTGAGTTCTCGCGCACGTCAAATCAGTGTCTTTTACCCTGATTCATCTCTTTCGTTTTTGAGCATGTGGCGTGGGCGTTGGCAAGGGCAAGGGCAAGGGCAAGGGCGTGGGCGTGGAACTCATATCCTTGTGTCTTGGGCGCTCGTAAGAGGTAGGTGATATAATAATTACCTATACACGTTGCTTGGGCTTTATATATGACCGGAAGAGAAAAGAGAATGTATATTAAGTGAACATCACACTATTCTTGATCGACGAAAGCTAATATCTGTCCTGTATGTTATTTTTTGGCATTATTGTAAAAAAGCTCATTTTTCCATATTTCTTTTTTTTAAGGTGCTTTCCCTGTTTGATCTGTTCAGACCTTTTAGGGAGGCCCTCCTGCCCTACATGTAATGATTGTGCTATTGGATATTCTATTTTTTTATTATTTTTTTTTTAACTTAGCAATCTTTTACTGTTTTTTTTTTTTTGTTGTTGTTTTTACTCAAGACATTCATCTCTTTCAAGGAGATATTTTCCCATCGCTTTCGTGTCATGTTCTTTTACTTTCTTTTTCATCCTCTTTGCTCTCCTCTTTTCTCTTTTGATTTCTCTCTCATTCTCCTCATTTACTGTTTCTGTCAGATCACTATTTTGTGTTAAATTCATGTTGCTTTAGAACCTATTGTTGTTAATGTTAAGGCAGTCTTTTAATTCTGATTTAAGCCTGGTAGTTTGGTTTCTTCTGCACTATTCCCATATTGTTGATGTTGGTGTGGGATTTGATTTTGTTTCTCTCTTAGTTGTTTACTTCTTGGTAGTGCTTGTGTATTTAGTGTTTGTTGTTGTTGTTGTTGTTTTCACATCTGCTTGGTTATTATTTTTGAGCATGAGATTTCGTTTTGTTGTTTCTTCATCGTTGGTCCTTCTTGAATCTCTTGGTTTTGGGGACTTATTAATTCATCTTTTCATCTTGTTACTGGTGTTGTTGTGGGATATTAATATGATCCTCTTGTGGATTTCGTATTTGTTTTATATTTGTTTGTTGTTCGTTCCTTAATTTGAGAATATAATTGTTGTTACAGAACATGGTTGTTGATCTTGTTGTTGTTCTTGATTTTTCGGGCATTGGTGTGGAGTATGTCCTGTTTGACCACATCTGCTGCAAGTTCTGTGATATAAACATCCTTTATACCATGTTTTTGCTAAAAACCCAAATAAGTAAAAGGCTTTTTTGTTTCTATCAGCTCGCTCTTCTCAGTTTCAAAAATCCGTATGCCGTTGTATATTCTCTTCATGGGAATAGTATCCAATCCTGCTGATATGAGTTTTATTTTGAATTTCTCCTCAATTTTTTCCATATTTCTTGCTGCACTTTAAAGTGTACACATGTTGAACTTATGTGTAATAATTAATATTTCTTTCACGCATTATGCATCTCTAATAATTCAGCGTGATCGCTTATCTTTGAAATGTAAAACTGCCAGAGGGATGCAGCGATTCCGTACATGTTAAGTAGCAGGTGCGCTGGCCAATGTTTTATGAGGGCATGGGGCGGATATATTACCAGTAAAACGTAAATTCTTTTTCACCCAGTTAGTTTTGATGTTGTCTGTATCGGATTATGTCACTCTAATGAGATACTGCGGTATAGATCAAAGAAAAAAAGTTTGAGTTCATTACACACCACTTGGTATTTTATATCAGTCTGCAGGTATGGAAAAGTTATGATTCCATATAGGTATCTTACAAATAGTTCAAAATGCCTGAAAATAATGATTTTGAAAAGTTTATATTATCTGTACTCGTATTTGTTATAGAGGTCGTGGTGAACATCCTTCATATAATAATCAAGATTAATTTACTTGTTTTAATGTCAGATTCATCGTTACACTTATAGAATCTCTACTTTTAATAAGAAAAAGGACGCAAACCATTTAAATGGTGATTATATCACTACGTTTTTCATAATCTAGAGACATTTTTCGCGATTAAAAATATTCGTTGTTCAACCTGTTTAAAATCAAGGAACGATCAATATAGAGACAGAACCTTTCTATTAAGAAAGAAACGAATACCTACATAAACATATTAAACAATCATTTTATCTGTGTTTGAGTGCGAAATTTCGATTGTCATGCTCTGAAATTTCAGAATTAAATTGAATACGAACTACTGCTTCTGACTTTTAAATACGTGGAACTTGTTTAACCAGCTGTCGTAATTGCTAGACCTGGAAATCGAATGTCAATTAATCCGGTTTATTGCAAATTATCTAGCAATAATTAAACACGTGAGTATGCAACACTGTGAAAGAAAATTCAAATATCTCGGGTACTAGAGAAGTTTGTTGTGCACTTACTTAAATTAAATACGATTTTAAATAACTGGAGGCCTTCATCATCCGACCCACCTTAAATTATTACCACTTTTTAAATCACAGTCGAGGTGAAACGTGCTTAAGACAAACAAGAGTGACAGATATATGGAGTGTCGATATGCCTTATCTACGCCGACCCTAGTCCTTAATAGGGCGATAGCTAGAAAAATACCTGGCTTCGGCTATTTGTTCAGCACAACGAACGCACTCTATCGCTATCTTCAACTCTCGAGATTTAGAAATCGGCTCTTTTATCAAAATTGTACGTGCTTACAAACAATATAGAAACAATCTCTAGTGCCCGAGCCAGTTAAAAGGAAGCTAATTTATTTACAAGGAAAGAATATGTGGCACAGAACGTCAATAAATCGCACAAACGTAATTGCTTTCTTTCACGGAGGTGTAAGTTTGAACCTGAGTGTAAAATTTGTTTATCAAACACTGCATCACCCTGGATAGCAGAACACGTGCATACCTGGGTACTAAAACTGGAGAATCAGCCCACCCGAAGTCACCATTTATCAGCTGAAATAATAAATTTATTTATTTCAAGAAATAAGATAGCATTGGTTTAATTAAATTTCTTCGTTTGTAAGAATAACATTTGAGCAGAAAGAATAATAAGCGGGCGAATTTATCACAAAATAAATAATATATATTGTAGGATGTTGTAATTATAATAGTTAATAGCTCAACACCTGTGGAAACAGGTTAAGTATAGAAGACCGTACGAAAAAAAAAATGGCGAGGTTTGATAAATTCACGCACATGTTTGTTCCTCAGCTAGTTTCTTCTCAGCTGGAAAAATACCGAGCGTCTCTTATATACAAAGTTGTCGCTATATTATGTACTAACGTTTTGCTGCGCTGTTATCTGTATAATGTGTCCGTACTTCATTTACAAAACAATCCTAACTTAATACTAAATATTATCTTCAAACGGGTTTAAAAATTGTAACTATGGAGAAAAAAAACTTTCACGAGTCAGTGGTACCTCTCCCAAAGATAATGGCCTAAAATCAACGCATTATCCCAAATCGTTATCCTTGTCCTTTATTTAAGAATTTGTTTACATTTTATTTACCTTACACACGCACACGTACGCGCACATACATACACAATAAACGTTTGCTTATCCCATGTCGAAATTAAAATCCTCTGCTAAATTTCTTATTTGCTACCTTGCCCTTCTTTGGGGTCCCGTTTGGGTGAGTGGCGTTCACCTTTTAACGCTCACCGCTGTTTGACTAGGTTCGTGTCTCTTGCTCGACCAGTGTGGTGGTTATTTGAAAATGCTTGCCAGTAGCTTCAGGTGGGTCGGTGGCTCTTACCGGGGGTTTCCCTGATTCATCCTCCACCAGTTATACTGTCCGCCATGAGAATTGGCGTTAAAGCCAAATAACAATAACATTGCAATACTTATTAGCATTTGGGGGTGGGGTGCGTTTTAAACGGGTAAAAACGGCAAATGACATTGGAGGAAAAAAATACGTGTACTTTTTGAAATAATGTAATGCGCACTTGCACAAGTGAAGTATGATATGCCATTCAAAACTAAGTGATGCGTTATGGTGAGAATGCTGTATGTTGTCCGTGTTCTCTCCTGTCAACATTTAATATCCCCATAATCGAGAAACTTCGTAGCGAGTCAATCTAGACATTTTGTGTGTGTGTGCAAAGTTAAGGAAAACTGTTCGGAAAATTCTGCAACATTATTGTTCGGTTTAATTATTTGTACAGTCTGATAGCTGACTGCTTCAAGTGATGTAGATAGATAGATAGATAGATAGATAGATAGATAGATAGATAGATAGATAGATAGATAGATAGATAGATAGATGGATGGATGGATGGATGGATGGATGGATGGATGGATGGATGGATGGATGGATGGATGGATGGACGGACGGACGGACGGACAGACAGACAGACAGACAGACAGACAGACAGACAGACAGACAGACAGACAGACAGATAGTACTGAACTCCCTACGGACCTTACACTGTCGTAGCAGTTTTATTTGCCATGCAGAAATAGCTACGTCTACCTTGAGATAAGTATGAAAATGAACATAAAAAGGACGGAAATTAATTGATCTTTATACAGGTGTCTAGAGCACTTGGCCAGGTGCAAAAAATTAATCTTTTCTGCCTGAAGTGTAATACAGCAAAGATTTAAGTAAGAAAAATAATATGAAAAACAGACCGAAATACCTCTTGAACTATTCACAAGTGCAGGTATTAAACTGTGCTTTATATCGTAATTTTGTTTGATCCATCTTTACAGTACTTAGTTTGAGCAGTGACATGTCTTGGAGTTGCAGAAAAGCTATAAGTAGAACTAAACAGTTTAATAATCGGTATTATTTGAGAATGGGAGTCAACCCTCTTTGCTTACATATCAAGCGGTGTTTTTTTGGGGACTTGGGACGTAATGTTTATTTTTTATATAAAGACTATATATTGTCTTGCGTTACTAATATTGTAAAGTCTATTTGCAAGTTATTTGCATACACTAAAATTGCATATAACAAGTAAAAAGTTATATTCATCAGAAACACTTGACTTTCTACTCACTGTTATGCTTAAATGAGAAATACCCTGGTTTAATTGTGGTATTGTATCCATAATATTTTTTATATCACAAACCTAATGGTGGGATTAACAAGTGCGTTATTTGTGTGTGTGTGTGTGTGTGTGTGTGTGTGTGTGTGTGTGTGTGTGTGTAATATTAACATGGTTGATTAATAATTTTAATTCATTTAGTGTCTGAAAATTTGAAGATAATTAAAAAAATACAAGGTAACACATACAAGGAAAGATTAGGAAATTCAAAATGTATAAAGCCCTATGAGTTAATTATAAAAGCACATTTAGCAATTTATAAAAAGATAAATAGATACGAAATACATACATACAAACATCATCAATTCCAAATGATGATTACACACACACACACACACACACACACACACACACACACACACACACACACACACACACACACACACACAAATAACGCACTTGTTAATCCCACCATTAGGTTTGTGATATAAAAAATATTATGGATACAATACCACAATTAAACCAGGGTATTTCTCATTTAAGCATAATATATATATATATATATATATATATATATATATATATATATATATATATATATATATATATATATATATATATATTTCTTAGCACTTATTACACTAATTTATAAAAATGTACGAGGTCTTAAGCAATAACTTTTTATTGGATTACTACATTCCTCGGGTTACAGTTCAATACAATTTCTTTCTTGCATTGTTTATATATGCTGTTGAAGTTCTCAAAACTCAGTTGAATATTATATTAAATCCTTTATACAATAAAATATTTTGGTAGATCATCTTATAACATTTGTCCACGATGCAAGTTCCATTTTTTTTTTAAATATCGTTTATACTGCCAAGCTTCATAAATACTTATTATCATCCAATTAATAAAATATACAATAACTCCTTAGAGGCATTATCTGTCACGTACTTTACTTGTTCCCGGGTTGAGGCACAATACATTGATAGTGTAAAATGTGATCATTACTTGATATTCCACCTAAAGGACGTAGTCCATATCTTGTTTTAACTCCTCCAATACGAATTAATTTTGCAATTTCCATTTGTTTAAATTTAATCTTCAAAGTGTCTTTATTCTTTTGGAGTATGATTGAAAATATGTATGTGTGTGTGTGTGTGTGTGTGTGTGTTTGTGTTACTCTATTGCTTATATTATTCGTTATTTACTTTGCTCAGCTTGCTATAGAGGACGGTTTACTTTAGAGGTATTTTGGGATACAAATATCGATAAACGACGAGAATTTTATGTATCTGAAATTATAATATAAAACGCAAATGTTTATTCTTGAAATTCATTCTTTTCATGTAAAATTTGTTAATTGACAAATAATCTTACTCCCTCTCTCTCTCTCTCTCTCTCTCTCTCTCTCTCTCTCTCTCTCTCTCTCTCTCTCTCTCTCTCTCTCTCTCTCTCTCTCTCTCTCTCTCTCTCTCTCTCTCTCTTGATTGTTATTTGTATGTGCCAACGATTTTGAATACACACCGAGAAATGACTCTCATCCGTTTGTCTCAGCATCGGAAGACTTTAGTCACGCGGCAAAATTTATATGACTTTCTTTCATATTGCATTTTTATAAAGATAGAATCACACATGTGTTCATTTTAAATTGCATATATATATATATATATATATATATATATATATATATATATATACATACATATATATATTCAAATATATATTCATATATATATATATACATATACATATATATACACATATATATACACATATATACACACACATACATATATATATATATATATATATATATATATATATATATATATATATATATATATATATATATATATATATATATATATATAATATATATATATATATATGTATCTATATAAGGACTTTATTTTTGAGAGGGAGGTATAATTTTAAATTAAATGTATGCAATTCGTAACAAAATTATTATTTATGCAACTTTGGAACAAAAGAGGGAAATTATTAAGTATATTTTTCATGAAAGATTCTGAAATGAACGGTCATTTTAAATTAACTACTATATGGAACAAGATTTATAGAATAAATAACGCATTAGGCATTTATAATTTTCATCACATGCTCTTGTGATGTTATAAATGACATTACTATGTTCAATAGGGTAAAACCTAATGACAGAAGCATCGAAAATGCACATTAAAGTGGTTTTATTACATATTTTTGTAGTTTATATAAAAAATCGGAGATTTTTTTTTGACATGTGATATCTTGAATTTTACATGTTTGCTCATTTAAAATGAAATTTATGAAGCTCAACGAAAATAATTTCATGGCAGTGGGCCATTAAGGATGGAAATTGTCGAAAGTTTCATAAATTTGATTTGAAACTAGCACTCAAGCAATGTCCGTTTAAAAATCTTTTTATTCTGATTAATGTATACACTTATACGTATGTTATCTGAGTTGTATGCAGGGAGAGCCAGCACCTTGAAAATACATCGGTCCTCGTGTAGGGGAGAATAACTTTTAGGCGGAAACAGGAAGGTAAACTGAATCCGACGCATGCTGTATGGCACATCTGGAAAATTCATTCGTGATGACTTTCTCAGACAGTTCATCGAAAAGGCGGTACTGTTTATATCACTACTCCTCGTTATCTTTTGATAATTAGACTTAACGAGGATACAAGTCATACGCACGAAGGAACGATCTCTCTCTCTCTCTCTCTCTCTGTATATATATATATATATATATATATATATATATATATATATATATATATATATATATATATATATATATATATATATATATATATATATATATATATATATATATATATATATATATATATATATATATATATATGGTAGTCAGCAAGCTAAGACAAAACTATATAGATCCCGCGTATTTCACTACTACCCGTTCATTCGCCACCTCCTATTCCCGTTCAAGTTTCAAATTTAGCTCATCCCAAGAGTCCGATGATAATGCAACCACATTCTACGCAGAACTTGAATTCACGTGCAGATAAGAATGGTTGGGTTATCTTTGCGCTTTAATCAATAACACGTTCTCTGTTCATTCCATTTTTTCCATTGTAAAGCTAGTCTTGAAAACCTTTTTTTTTTCAGTAACAATTTTTGTTTCCGCGCCATATTGGGATGGTACTTTTCCTCACTCACCTCCATCATTCCCTTTTTTATTTTCTTCCTGGTGACTATGCAAATCAAACATAACATATTGATACAGTTAATGGATAAAGTACATATACGGAGGCAACTTTAACCTGGCTCCCGGCTCTTGTGTAGCTTCCAGCCATTCGTAATTATATAAGTACGACAGGGGATATAAACACCGTTTATTCTTATTTTAATGAGTCGATCTTTAAAAAAAATCGTGACAAAAACGTGGTGAAATTTGTTAATACCATATGATATGAACCATTCTACAAGTCGCAGCAAATACAACGTTTGGTTTACATCTTCCTTATCGTTTAAACAAAAATGGGTAGATGTTTATACTGTTATTTCGTCTGAGATATTTTGTTGACATTCCTGTTGTTTTCACGCTTATTTCCACATTTCCTATCGTACTACAGTGGAACGTTCTTTGACATTAAAATTATACCCCATCGAGGACCAGTTGAATTGCCCGTATTTACATGTTTGGCTGCAAAATATTACAATAATAAAAATTATTACGCGTAACTTTATTTAATCCAATAGGCAGAGAATACTTTCAATCCAAGTGACATTTTATTCTTTATTGTTTGGCAACACTCAAACTTTTGTGCGACGTTGTATACCGAATACATGCGTAAAATTTATGCAACAGCTGGTATCACCCCTCCTCTCTCCGGCATAGTGATGTGACCAGACCGATAAACATATAAATATAATTACTTAGGATGCTGTACACACTTATAGGGCAGATAATCATATAATTGTTGCAAGGCATTATTATGGTGGCACATAGTATGAAAATCAGGGAAAAGGTCAATGCAGCGTGTAAAACTAATACATTGAAAGGGTAGAAGTTTAATGTGTAATTCATAATTTTCAAAACATTTTCTGTTAATTCATCCACTCTGTTTACTAATTATGTAACCACGCACGATAACTACGTAGTCTTGAATAAATTAATAGTTTTTAATAAACTAATACAAATTACTCATAGTTAGCCATTACACATATCCGCTTAATTTTAATTATTTAGTCATTTATTTATCCAGTCCAGCTATCTGGGTCTATATGATTTAGTTATTATTCATCCAGTCTGGGGGGACTAATTTACTTTTAACTGTATAACTGTACTTTTTTTAGTACATAAACTCATTTTGTCTGCTACTTAAGATTAAATTCTGGAAACTCTGCTATGAGAAGAAGAGCTGTTTATGTTTTGCAATATATTTCGAATATATCTTTATATCTCTAACCGAGTCACAATCGTTACAAATCGTCAACGAACACAAAACAGCACGTGATATTCAGGCTTATAAAGGGCTTCCTCCTGGTTTCTTTGTTATGGTAATGTTGTCACGTGACGTCTTATCAGAAATAATGTCATTCAATAAATAAAAACACTTTTTATACTTTTTTTCCAAATGACGTAGTTGTTGGGTGTAGTTTACAGACATTTTTTTTTGGGGGGGGAATGAGAAAATATGAACATCTGTTTTTTCATTAGCGACGTACATTTACGTTATATAAAGAAAGAAACTTCTTGAGAACTTGGCGGAAGTCATCGTGAAAAATATTTTAAAAAAAAATAACAACCAAAAACATTACGGCTAGAGTTTAATTAGACTCCCGGGGACATGCAATTGTAGTCACCAAAAACGTTTAGGAGGAAGTAGACGTTTAGAAGGAGACAGAAGATGCTTTCAAGGAACGATTTGCAATTTCGATGCCCTTGTCCCCTTACTGTTATTTTACTTATTTTAAGTATTAAGTTCATTAATGTATACTTTGTTGTTTTTTTTTAATACCCCTTCATGTTTTGGGTTTATATTTATTTTTGGTTACCATTCATTCAATTTTTGGGTTCCTTTAATTCATGCCGAGTGAATCTTCCAATCTGCACCATCGTCACTAAGTAAAATATCAATGATATCTGGCGATCTAATACACCCTGTATACCCGCTTATAAGATGAGACCAACTGCAAACTGCACAGATCCAGATCTGCCGTCGCATAATGCGGATATATGCAGTTTGTTAGGACTAGTCAGTAGAATAATCAACATAGACACTGATCTGTAGACGCATTATGCTACGGAAAATCAGGACCTTTTTTGCTCACAGTCTGACTGACTTAGGCGAGTATAGACAGTACAGTTTTGTATATTTTTCCTCATCTGGGTGGACACATCTGTACATTATTAGTATAACATAATAGTTCCACGCACTTGATCCTTAAAATTTGTTTGTTGTGATGGCTTTCTAAAGTGAACCTCATATATATATATATATATATATATATATATATATATATATATATATATATATATATATATATATATATATATATATATATATATATATATATATATATATATATATATATATATATATATATATATATTTATATATATATATATATATATATATATATATATATATATATATATATATATATATATATATATATATATATATATATATATATATATATATATATATCTTGGTTGTACACATGATGTTTCATACTTATATATATATATATATATATATATATATATATATATATATATATATATATATATATATATATATATATATATCTATATATCTATCTTAGTTGTAATTTGAACTTAAGTGTATCAACACTTATTTTTTGGCTGGTGGGTGGGTGGGTTGTACACGTGATGATTCATACTTACTGGAGCAATTCCATTGTAAAACTTTTCATTTCAGAGGTAGTCTGTGGTCAGATAATGCTGAAATGGAAGCGAGCTTGGTGAATCTTTGTTCATTCCTCGCGCATATGGTTTTCTTTTTGTTAATTAGACACGCTCTACCTCAGCCATACATTTCATGAATTCCTTACTATAACCTAAATATTTCGGCGTGGAAATAGAAAGTAGAAAAGGCGAAAGCTTAGGGAAGCTTTCTGAACTCAACTGGTTAAGAGGGTAAATATAGTATTAATTTTATCTTTTTTTTTTTAAAACAACAACAACTCTACTAGTTGTTAATTATTCTGATCATATTAAAGCATCTACTAAAATTTTTTTAACGGTCATTTTCAGTTGGAAGCGTTCAATTTCAGTTCATTCATGATAATTTATTATATTTATGCTTGAAAGAATAGTCATGTCCTTCTTCAGCAGACCCCCCCCCAATGATTTATTTACCATTGCTATAAATGTGAACTAATAGAAAAAGCTGTTGACCGCATTTATTACAATATTATTTTTTAAATATTGTACCAGGCAGATATCAGAGTCGATTTTCTTAGCGGTTACAGTGTATAGTGCCTTCAAAGAAAGAAAGAAAAACAAAAGACATACGTAGGTGACCTCAGCGTTTTAAAAACCATATTTAATGGTCTGCCTTATTTTGAAGTGTCTCAAAAATATTATAAATAAAATGTTTTCAGGAGTAACTTTTCTGCTTCCTTATAAATCATAGAGATTTGACAAGCGATTTCGGTAATTAGGTATGATTGACTTTATAAATACACCCTAGGAGCCCTTCAGTATGGACTTGGGTCACAATTATTACTTCTGGGTGAGTACCCACAAATATAGTTCCAATCTATTTTAGAGTATTTTTTATGTCTTTTTTGGCCGTGATTCTTGGCTTAGATTTAGCATTCTTGTGTTGATTAAAAATAAATTGTTTATTCTTCACGGTGTAATTGTCTGTGTGTTGTTCAGCCAAAACCGTTCAGTAAGTAATTTGGCATTCCTGCCTGCCCGGAAGCGAAATATGTGACCCGTGTTTAATTGTGTTGTTTACATATCAGCCTCTAGAGAAATTAATTGATACCTATGACAAAAACTTCATAGTAAGTTCGTCTTAAAATTAACAAATGATTCTTTTTCTAGGATTTGGACAGTGGAAAGTTCAGTGTTCAGTACTGACAAAAAAAAATGTGAATACCATATATGGAAAATAATTGTGACCCTAGTCCATATGATCATTTATTTTATTTTTTTAAAAAAAAGATCGAAATATCATTAAGAGTAGAAAAGAATTTATGCAAATTACCTAATTTGTTTGTGTTTGAAAATTTATTTTTTTTTTTTTAAGTTTTTGGTCATCATTTTATTAAGGTTTCTGAGGAGAAAAAACCCAAGACATTATACAAAGCGTTCAAACTGCTCAGAAGTAACTACGCCAAAAAGATTTACAGTAAATTTATGGGGAATAAAAAAGACCCTAAGGACAAATATTAGAGCGGGATGCAGTACCAACAAAGATTAAAACATAATGTCCAATAAGGGGAAATTACACGTGTGAAAGCAAATTTGATTTCAGAGGTTATTTCCCTTCTCTACAGATCCTCATGCTGGCCCGATAGTGAAAGGGAGATAATTCTTGCATTCTCTCTCTCTCTCTCTCTCTCTCTCTCTCTCTCTCTCTCTCTCTCTCTCTCTCTCTCTCTCTCTCTCTCTCTCTCTCTCTCTCTCTACAGTGCTATTTTACGATCGTGGTGAAAAAAGTTCGCTTTATGTTTGGATCCACATCCTTCTCGTGAAAGTATTATTCAGTGCTGCCTTTTCTAGAAACTGCATGTAAATTAATAGGATACGTTGGCAGTACGTTGTACAACTATTTATGAAAAGAAAGTCAAAAGGAGAATGGACGTAGAGATTAACATTTTAATTTGAGTCTTATTGGTTTCAACTTTATGTCACATTAGGCAATTGTATTTTACTTCATTTTCTCCCCATTTTGTTAAACAAAATCTCACACCCAAGCAATAGGAAGACCAAATACGTTACATTTACTCCTAAATTTTGTCGTCAGTTTAGTTTTTAAAAAAATGTCAGTATTTTGATGTCATTTGTCATGCTCAACTACGCATAGAAAACATCCCTTTCCATTTATTTTATTTAAAAACATAACATGTTCTTTTTTATGACTCAGTCAGTAGACTTGGCATAAGTTTATTATTATTACCCTGTTATATAATTAATTCATTAATTCATTAGGAAATTAATAAATTAGTTAAACAGTTCCTTGCATTACCAATTTCGTTTTCTTACCTTGCATAGGGACTATTGTTTCATGTACCACAAGTTAATTTGTATGTAGTATGGGGGAATTTTTATATTTCTTTTTAGTTTTGTTCTACATATCATTGAACATTATGGTCCAGTAGTGGTCTAGCAATTTGAGCGTCAGCCACGTATGCAAGAGGTACCAGGTAGGCATTCCGGCTGATCCATCCTTTTATACACACACACACATATATATATATATATATATATATATATATATATATATATATACATATACATATATATATACATATATATATATACATATATATTTTTATATATATATACATATATATATACATATACATATATATATACATATATATATATACATATACATATATATACATATACATATATATATATATATATATATATATATATATATATATATATATATATATATATATATATATATATATATATATATATATATATATATATATATATATATATTAATGCATGAGCTACAGTATCGGATTTACCATTGTGTTTAGGTGTGCTTAAGCACAGGGCCCATATTAGCCAGGGAGCCCATCTTCTTGGCAAAAATTTTTTACGATTTAAAAAATCTGTGGCTATTTTAACTACTCCTAAATTTCTTGAGCATATGTGCCTGACTACCTGTGTAGGCCTACCGGGCTTACCTCCTTCAGGGCCCAAAGTAAGGGGCCTCATAACTAAACTATTACAGGGCCTCGTTTGTCTTAAATCCGGCAGTGATGAGCTACCTCGCATTAAGAACTTGTATGGATTGGCAAAATAAAACTTGCAAAGGAAGATTTAAGACATTCTAACCTCAACAAGTGTTCTTACCTATGGGTGAAATAGGGAGGTGGTAGCATGACATCACAGAGTGGAAGTTTTCCAAGTTGAAGTCTTCGGCCAGGTCGTAAGTATTCCAAGAGGAACTCAGCGGCTACATGTTCTAGACCAGAGCGAATCATACAGTAACAAGAATATCGGCTGTGGGCTCCACCATGTTGCAACTGCCCATGATGCATAATTGATTGCAAAATGGCAATAGAGTTCTCATAGACTTATAAAACTGGTACTGTCGCGCATCATTAGAACCGGTCGACCTGGTGTCAGGAAAATGTGACTGGGTGGGACATGGTGCTAGTGCTTATTATCGGTAAATGTTGGCACATAACCGAATCATACAAGTTACAATGATATATGTACCTTATATACACGCTTATAAGTCAAGTTAAACTGCAAAATACAAAGATCCTGATCTACTGTAGTACAATGCGCTTCCAGAGCAGGATCTGTGGGGACTGTTGTGCTGATAACTCCTAAAAAACTCATAGACCCAGAGCTGGGTCGGTAGTTTGTAGTTGGACTTGTCAAATAAGCGAGTATAGACGGTACATAACATCTGATTTTTGTTTTGCTTTATTAAATTGTCCATCAAACCCTATCTCATCAATATCACATGCACAGAATATATGATTAGCTTTTGAATACCAGTTTGGGACCATACAAATGTTTTCTAGACTGCTCCGCAAGCGGGAGATCACGGCTTCGAAACCCCCGGCCGAGTCATACCAAAAACTTATTAAATAATACTAACAGCTGCCTCGCTTGACGCTCAACATTAGGAGGCTAGTGTTAGGATTGGTCAGCTTGATGTCAGGATAATGTGACTAGGTGGGACATCATGCTGCATGTCTGCGGCATGATGCCTCAGTGCTAGACATCACCATAAACTGCCACACTCTAGACATGGTAGCAATATGACTGAAAAATTGTTATTATCGGAGCCAAACACACGTTCACATTACGCCGAAAACATAGTAATAATGATGCAATTCGTCGTGCTGATGGGGCTGCTATCAAAGTATCAAAGTTGTGTTGTTGTTATTCGCGTTGTGGATGACGGTGATAATCCCTTCGGTGGCTGCATAAACACGTTTATTGTCGTTTATGACTTTTGGTGGCACATCACCACTATCATTTCATACGCTTACCACAAACTTTTATTACCCAACACAGCATCAGAGCGTCAAGACATGTATTCGAACTGTAGCTCAGACGCGTAGTGGACATGTCCCACACAGTACCACAATCCTGACACCAGGTCGACCAGTCCTAACACTAACCTCTTAATGCTGAGGGCAAAGCGAGACAGCTTCTAGTACAATTTTTGTAAGTCTTTGCTATGACTCAGCTGCGGCTCGAATCCGCAACCTCCTGTATCCGGAGCGGTCAATACAAGTAGTAAACACGACTTTATAGCAATCGAGGATAAAACATTTAGCATGCTCGAGTTCGAGCCGTTTTGGTGAAAATGGAAAACCACCACCGACTTCGTGCAGATAGGAATCCAAGGCGTGGCGACCCAAAGCAGGTGACATATTTACAAACACTGAAAATCAAGGATCTGTCTGCCAGTGTAACGACACATTTGCTCAATACGTAATGGCCTAACTGTGGTACGTAGCATAGTAACCTCTCTTACGGATACCCGTGGGATGAGGTAGACCATGAGTTAGTACACTTGCGCAAAACTCACGCATGATTCGTGGATATATAAGGCATTGACATAAATCATTAACAAAATCTCAAAAGCCCCATGCTAATACTACTCAGATTTATTATCATGACGTAATTCTAAATCTACTCGGCCGAGGGACAATTGAATAGTAACGTTCTACTCAACTCAGACAAATTTGACCCAGTCAGGACGAGGGGACGAGTGAGCCCCAACTTGTTGAATGGCATGAATGTACATCAGTAATTGAATGGAACCAGTGCCGCTTTCCATCTGATGGCTGGTGCTAACAAGTATCAAATATGTCAGATTCTACTTGCGACGAGTCAAAATCTTACATAAGGTCGGAAACGACACCAGTCAGGCTATGGCAGTATCAAAGTTAGTACGCCGGATATTTTAAAAGTCTTGAATACTTTCTAATAATCTTTCTCTTAAAACCTGTCAATAAGTTTAATGCCTATCGATCGACAAAATAATGTTTAATACAATGACATGTAACTGTATATGCAGCACGACGAACACCCGAGATAAATACGAGTGACACGCAATAGAATAATGACAAGTCTGTGTGGAACACAAGTCGGGAACCACCGCCTGAGGTATCCATCTACTCGAGACAGTGCAACTGCGCATAAATCAGCCGTCTTTACAAAGTTTGTGAAGGAGCACAACATCCAAAGTTTACGACATCCTCCACGGAACCATGACTTAACTGCAAGTGGCAGTTGGCAAACGATTTTCATCTAATATTTTGTACTTGTTTTACGCATATCTTGTATAGCATAAAATGAGCTGAAGTCAAACGCTTCAACATGGGCACTGGGCTAGTATTCAAGATCGAAGATCGTGCGTTCCATGTTCAGCTCTCTAAACGTTTGTACATATGCATAATCAGCATGCCTGCCTTCAACTGAACTAATGATCAAAACATTTTCCAGTACCATCACAACGGGAGGGTCAGACGATGTGTACCAGGCCCCTCGGAGCCTAACTATGCCCAGAAGAAGTCGCGTGACAAACACTTCAGTCGGCATTTGGTAGGAAGACTGCAGGATGATATTGCTTTTGTGGATTTGATGTTCCAGAAAAAGACAGTGATGATGGACATTTCCTCCTTATAAAATCGGGACAAATCCGCGTTGAACTTCAGTATGCACTAACTCTTCAGATCACAGCAAAAGTGATCTTGTTAGCAGAATTCGAAAATACCCTTGAAATCAATATCTTTAGACAAGTGATCACAGACTATTTAAAAATGGAACACGAAGCCAATGGCATATACAGCCAATAAGAGGAACTACATCAGTTACAGATACAACCATAAAAGAGTAATGGAGAGATAACTTGGAAGGATCATCAACTCTCTTTCCAGAATAGAACATTAGGAAAAAGTGGCATAAAGACTCAAAAGAAATTCGAAACTTACATTGACGCCCTTATGAAAGAAAGCATTTAAGCTCCATTACTACAGAGTTCTAATATTGACCGTTCTTCGTCTTACTTGACAGACGTCTTTAAACAAAAAGTTAGTGAAAAATCTTTGCTCATCATTACATGTGAGAAAAAAATTAATACACAAGAACTTCATTACCTCCTGACTCAGAGTTCTTGCATGGCTTATTGGAATCCAGTGTTTTGTGTTAATGATCCCCTTCTACATTTAAACCAAAAAGACGTTCCGGCTTATGTCATTAATTCGGACGTCAGTCATGAACCCGGACCCATTGGGTGACGGCCTACTTTCTCAACGACCACATTGTGGAATATTTTAATTCCTATGGGGTACATTTTATCAAATACGATATTACAGACTTTTTAAAAAATAATACGGTATCCACTCAGTTCAGGAATGTGAGATTACAAGGAACCGATTTGATGGTGTGCGGATAATATTTCGTGCATTTTCTTCATCAAGGAAGTATTGGATTCCCATTAGGTTAGAACATTTAACTGGGACAAACAATAGAAGTGAAGTTTAGTCATCATTATGGATATCTGGGGGTGGGGTCGGTAGATCAGAAGCGCATTGATGGCAAAATAAAATTATTCTAGATCACTTGAACTCGCGTCTCTCTTACATTATCACCTTGTAAACATACACGTCACACTTTTGTACTTGTAAATGAGAATGGAAATAAGGTATGTATTTGTCTTGGCATTTTAAAATAGTGCATAGAAGATTACAGCCTGACTTAATCTTTACTCTTTATTTCTTTGTTCGCGATAGCAGGTCTAAAAATGTTTCTTTTGAACTAGATGTTTGTTTTTTGTGTGTTTTGATCCATCGTGTCTTTTATATTCGTTTTACCTTTATCTTCCTTTCGATTTTGTATGTCTACTGTATTTGAATGCAAAAGTCACTTGATTCGTTCTCCATCGTTCTAACCTGAAAAAAAAATCGTCAAACACGTTCCACAATTCTGAAATAAGTTATACGTGTACTGAGTGGTGGAGACTAGTATTCAGTTTTAAAAAAATTCGAGTGTATAAAACAAGGCGTCTTTGTCCATTTTGGCATTCTTCGTCGATTTCATTAAGAATGACGGAACATTGCCATGTTGAAAAGTTGAATGAAGCCACAAGTTTGTTGAAAGTGGAACGCCTGTTAGGCAGGATAGGGGTAATAGAGATATTTCTAAGACAGACGATACCTCAGAAGGGAGATTTCAACCTTTAGAACATCAAGCGTGTTGATCAAAAAGATGGTACAATATGAGGTCAACAAGATCAAAAGAAAATGGGCAGAGGAGAAACTGGAGCGGAAAAGACTGAAAATTGATCAGCAACAGCAACACCTCACTCACTCACCGACTCACCCACAAACGAACAAACGAACGAGAGAGATTACAGCAGACGACGAGGAAACAAGAGGATGAAATAGAACATCATCATTAGCAGCAGCAGCAGCAGCAGTAGTAAGAGAAATTTTAGGTTCCCACAATGGAAGATTGAAGACTGTCAATAGGGCCAATTTTATGCCGTCAGTTTCTATCAATCCTAGAGGTGAAGACCAATTGGAACAAAGATAAACTGTTTGAGGAGCTAGGCCTGGGAAGTGTGGTCACCAAGACGCGTGGCTTAAAAACTCGAATTCTTCTCAGGGCAAAATCCAACTGCCCTTTTATGGGCTCCTCAGATTTCGCAGAAAAAAAATATTTCTCAATGATTGAAGATACAGCATTTGCATTTTTTCAGCTGTTCATGCACTAACAAAATTTTTATTGCGCAAAAAATTAGTGCGTGTGGACAAAAAAAAGAAGAAATAAGGCATTTTTCAGAGTTCATGTGTCAAACATATTTCGTTCATTTTTGTTCTTCTTTTTTATTTGTCTCTGCTAAATTTAGTAAGTTTCGTAATTATAGCATTATTTTAATAACACTTTCCGGTTTTTTTTTGCATTCTCATGATCATATTCCCCTTGGGTGGTGCTCTAGAGTTCCGTACTTTGCATAGGGTTAGAATTTTAAAAAAATTTTACAAAAAAGGTCATCGGAGTTCCTCACTGGTTATACTGATATATTTACAAAGGACGACATATATCTTAGGTATTCCTTTTATTCTGGTGTATGATTGATGCGTGTAATATGGGTTATAGAGGACACAACTTGGCCTTACATCAGTTGTGCACCTTTAACAAAACTGCTTGCTCTTCTTGGTCTTTTTCACTTCCTGAAGTTTATATGCAAATTATCAAAAAAGAGCCGATAACTTTTTAAAATACATTTTATATATTTGGTAATTCATTCCTTGCACTTTCAGAAGTTGGTATTTTGTAGTCTGTTAAAATTTATTTTCTATGTTTTGATAACTGCTAAAGATAGTGCATTTTAGACTAATTGAGGATGATATTTTTTGGCACAATGGAGCAATCATTTTTGGTAGCTGTGTCCTTGGATCATGTACAATTTCCATAAGTACAGTATCCAAAGAAATTTTAATCACAGTATAAAACTATATCAGAAGCTAATAATATCTGGAGAGCGCCCTTTTTTTTCAGATAGCCCGTTTAGACATTGCAAGATTGAATTTCTGTTGTTTTTTTTTTTTCTCTAGACTGGCCCCGAATGTTAATCCTCTGAACGCAATATTAATTTCCATTCTTCCCAGATGTCCTTACTTTTGAAATCGTGGTCATAATGTTAACTCCCATTGGCCAAAGAGTGCTCCCGTGTACTACTTATCACGATTACATTTTAGTTCTATTGAAACCTTGATGAATACCTTTGTAGAATGTGTTCGAGTTCGGGAAAAAAATACGAGATCACAAATACCTCCAGGTATTTATAGCGTACTGGGCTAATGGCTAAGAAAAATAATTCAGCTTTCCTTTTAACTTTGTTTCTTATTCTTTTTGCCAGAGGTATAAATGCATCCTGTAATCCAAGTCTTCATAATTGCCAATATTACTGCAATACTTATAGTGCTTTGTATTAACCGTTGCAACAGCTTCTGCTGTTGATACCGAATACGTACACTATGCCACAACTGTCATTAGCATGATTATAAAAACATGCAAACAGGCGGCAACCGGCTCCAGAACATCGCACATGGATTTGGTAAGATTCATGTACTACGAAGGGAGGTTCCATTGTAAAATATGGGGGATTTGGCTCCTTGTATGAACGTAGAATAAGTATTTTAAAAAATTCTGGATTGTATTCTTGTAAAAGTAAAATAATATCAATCGTTCATTCCAAGATAAGTGTCTTGTACAAATAAAATGGAATCAAATATACAATCGACAGATCTTCTGAACTGGGTACAGGAGAGCCATATATCTTCGCACAGAAGGAGGTATACAGACCTTGAGGTTGGTACATTTTCAGTATCACCGAGGTCCGTGTGAAACCTTGATTTCGGATTTCTGCATCACTTAAAAAAGATTCTTTAGGGGCAAAGATTTAAGAAGGTAAGTGTTGTGATACTCGTCAAAATTGTTTACAATGTTTTAATTAATGCAGTGGCATTTTGAACAATATAATGCATGCCACTGACTTATTTCTTAATTAAATATTCCCATCTATTTGATATTTACGAGATAAATAATGCTTGTATTTCGATTGTTCATCGTGACAATTATTTAATAGCTCATTTGAGAAAATTACTGAGTTTCAATAAATCAGTTACTTTACATTTTTTTTGTGTTTGTAAACAGTTTCCCGTGCGTATGTGGGTTTTGTACAATATTGTCCATCATAAACTTCATTTTACAATCTGACAATATCAGTAATCATTTATTTTATAAAAGTGGCTTCACAGAGTCAAGATAAATTATGTTGGTTCAACAATTACAAGAGAGTGGGAGCAGATATATGTGCAGTTTCATTGATATGAATGAACCAAGAGAAACATGTTGAGAGTTTTCTATTAACTGCATCTGTGTTTGATCTCCTTTAATTGCATTCGACTTGAAAGAAGTAGTGGAAGATGAAGGAAGAGAATGACAGTCACTTACAGTATTGGTGTCTATAATTTTGCATTATCTGCTGAATCCATACAATGACCTTGACTGAATATATATTTTCATCTTAAAAAATGTACACATTTACTAGCTGTTAATTATTTTCAAGCATAGGTATATCTTGAACATCATGATAATTTCTGTCATGGTATATATCAAACAATTCCCAAAATGAAAATTAATCGCCATGCAGAGTCTGCAAAATATACGTCAACGACCTTAACAACCATAAGGAACCGACCATTTAATGTCTAAAGTGCGGGGAAGAATGATGGGAAAAACAATGAGATTTTCTTTCGAAAATATTTTTTTTTTACCTTAAGATAAATAACTTTTTTCCAACCACTTTATGGATATTTAACATTACTTTTTCTCTACAAATTAATCCAAGAATATTTTAAGGTGGTTTGGCTCGTAAAATCAAAACATCCGAAACCTTATTCTAATCCCTCTTTCCACCACCACTTAAAATCATTCTGGGTCAAGGCAATGTATTTATAGGTCACTGATGACACGCGTCCAGATGTTCAGTGCAGGTTCTTGTGAAACATTATTACCAATACAGTTCAAGACGTATCTGACTGCACACTGATGAATAACACGGGCGGGTCCACGTATTTATCGACATAGGACTGAGTTACAAACAAAACGTCGCTCGCCTTTGCAGATCATTCACATCTAAGCATAACAATAGCATCCCTTGGAAAGCATAACAATAGCATCCCTTGGGTGGGTGGTTGGTTCATCCGGGTTTTAACTGATTCTTCGTCCACAAAATATACTGGTCTCCATGTATAACATATCCCGTGCTGAAAAACGACGTTAAACCAAGAACAACATTCTCCCACCCTTACGATGGAAACAATATTATTTCAGTCAAAATGACTATATGCATTACGTCTCGTCGGTTAAAGCAGTCTCCAAACCTGTATCGTTATCGCTCAAAAGTTGTACGTACACGTTGTAGCAGACTGGTGTTCTTTAAGCTGATATGTCCAGGAGACTACTCTTTTTCTTGACCAGTCCATGTTTGTATCCACGTAAATATCTGCATTTGCGCAGAAGTCGTAGTCCGACAGTTTTCATTTACCTTTATCGGTAGACAATTGCGGAGCAATGTTGTATAGAATTTCGGTCTGCTCTTTATTTGCCCTTTGTTAATATCCTTCGGCATCCCGACAAGAAGTAGATCTTATAACAGTTCTTTCAAGCGCACTGATTATATATATATATATATATATATATATATATATATATATATATATATATATATATATATATATATATATATATAGTGAAAGAGTGAAATAGCGAAATAGCTATGGATAGTTAAAGACTAGTTTTGCAATGTTCGATGTTACCTATTGGTTTTCTCTCTCTCTCTCTCTCTCTCTCTCTCTCTCTCTCTCTCTCTCTCTCTCTCTCTCTCTCACACACACACACACACACACACACACACACACTTCGGCATTAGGTTAATATGAATTTCATTCTAATTGATGTGCAGACATAGCCGTGCAACACGAACTAAAATAAATCAGACTGTTTCCTACAGCCAGGGCCGGATTAAGGCCTTTGGGGGGCCCTGGACACAGCCAACATAGTTATCCTGCCTTGTCCATAGATTTGGTTACATTATTATTAACATCACTGCCTGTGAAATTAGACTCTATTATACGGGGCCCCTTGAACCTCGGTGACCCCGGGCACGCACGTGGCTCACTTTGCCCGATGGATACCTCCCTCACACACTCACAGAGATTTGAAGTGCATGAGGTTTATGGTAGACATGAGGTTTATGGTAGAAACTGATCATTTTTTTGGGGTGGTGGTGGTTGAATTTTAAGTTGTTAAATGCTGACGACATGCATACGGATAAGGCGTGCTGCATAGCGGACGCAATGCCAAAGGCATTTTATGACCTAAAAATACATGTACGACCGAATGAGATAGCACAAGCTTTTAGCAAGTTGTTGTTGGGTTTAACGCCATTTTTCAGCATAAGATAGTATATATATGGCGTGGCGGCCAGCATAACTGGTGGAGGAAGAACTCGGTAAACCCCGGAAAGAACCACCGACCCACGAAAAGCTACTGGCATGCTTTCTTAGGTACCTACGTTGGCCAAATCTGAGACTCGAATTCACGCAGAGGTGAGGTTGCAGTGATCCATAACGGTTAGCGCTTTAGGGGTCCCCAACCGGTGAACTATATAACCTTTACCGATGGGAGCATTGCGACCCGCTCAAAGGACTGTACCTTGATCAAAAATCGAGCTGACAAGATATAACGCACACATCTATAAGAGAATATACGTGCTCAGAATTTAATTAGAAAGCGATTAATTCTTCATGAGCTATGCTGGTAACGAGCCTCTGCTATAGTGAAAATTTGAAACTGATGGAAAAAGGGCAATAATTGAGTTTAAAAAATCGGACCTGATAAGGCGAAAACCAAACTGCATTTACATGTAACAGGTAATTCACCAACAGGTTGATACCGGTTTATGTTTAAAGGTTGTAAAGCAATGGTGTGTACGACACGAGTAATTGCACAGACATATGAAAACATGGAAAAGGGGTTTCCGAATCTCAGATAATGTAAGCAACCACCATGTAAACATGGAACAATGCAAAAATGACATTTCAGATAATAGTTCATAATCCATATTTAATGTCCATAACATGTGATCGACAACATAAACTGATGTAACCGTATGTGCATTGTCTTATACATGTATGTGATATGCAGTAATCTCCATAAATACGATCGATCCAAGTGTATTTCTTTTAGTTTTCTCCAAGAAAATCCATCGCGCATTATTGTTTTGTGTCAAAATCAAATTGTCCCGTATCTGAGGTGTACACATTTCATTGCTACTAAAATCAGCGTTTATTAAATTCAGCGAGAACTTTATGGTTAAAAAATACAATTTTTTAAAACTTTCAAAATTACATGTACATTGAATCGAAACCCTTCGCATGATTTCTGTTATTTTACATCAACACTCGTTAAAACACGTTCGTATTTATGCAGAATATGTTCTTTGATGGAGCTGCAATTAAGTCCTAACAGGTAGGATCCAAAGTTGTTAAGCCTGGAGTAAAATAAGAATGTAGAGGAATTTACAGACGCCTGTTATAAAATGGATTCATTTCAAAACATCTTTTGAATATATACTCTCAGACCTGGGTTCGAAACTCGGTAGAGTACGAATTTAATTTCTCTAACCTGTATGATAGTATTGTTTGTATTAAAATATTATTTCTGCCCACTATTATCAATATTCTTCTACAGAATCCAGGGATAACAATGTCTGTTCTCTCTGCTATGTATTTATAATTCTTTGTAATACAAAAATCCTATATACCTTGATTTCTTTCATAGGAATCTGGGACGACTGTGCATATATATGAGAATTATTTACTAGGTCGTCATGCGAGTGTGTCTGCTACGCACAAGCTTGTATAACACCGATGCAGTGCCTTCACTTACTTAGTGATGCGTGCTTAGTCGTGACGGTATATGGGCTGGTGCGTGCTGGCAAGGCGATAGGTGCCGATTACTCGCGGACCTGGGTTCGAAACTCGGTAGAGTACGAATTTAATTTCTCTAACCTGTATGATAGTATTGTTTTTATTAAAATATATATGGCACGTGCTTGGTTTGTACAAATGAAGATATAGATATTTGCTGAGTACAACTTCAAGCATGCTTTTTCAGATATTGAGATTTTGAAAAGAGGACTCATTCATTCATAATATGGCGTTTAGTGCCGTCTGTACTCGCTTATAAGTCAATTCAAACTGCAAAGAAAACAAGACCATGATCTGAATTACCATAATGCGCCCGCAGAGCTGGGTTTATCTTGTTTGTTCTTTAGATTACTCCTCTTAAACAGCATAGACCCAGATCTGCCGGCGCATTACACACCGGCAGATTTTGATCTGTGCAGTTTGCAGTTGGACTCATTTTATAAGCGAGTATGTAAGGTCAGATATTCAAAAATATGAGCCTTAAAAGTTATAACTTAAATTGTCACAGGCATATATTATAAAAAGTAGTATACAAATTAATATTAGCAAGCCTTCGAAATCTGGATACTCTTCGTTTTGTTTTGTCAGAGCTTTACCAAAAGATACGCAGTTTGGGACGGCATCACATTGTGATTGGTGCGTCATGTAAATCTGAATGCAAACATAAATTCCACAACTTTGCAAACGTTGTAGCTACTATTGAAGTCCAAAGGAAATTTAGAAAGTTTAAATCATCTTATGGTAGTATAGAGTACACATAGCCAACACCCGTTTGCCCCCTTGTCACGAAGTCGAAGCTGCGAAAACTGTTTAGCAATATTCAAATACGAAAACCCCCAATGTAGCATCTAGCTAGTTCATTCTATGTATAATTGATTTATTGTACAACACACGCAAACGGAAGCGGTATAAGAGCATTAGGCGGATTGGAGAAAAGGCTTAGTGGATAATTCTAGATTTAGACTGGTATGTAACATTTCATTTGCTACTGTAATAACGATGATTTGATACATTTTTTCTCTTATACTTTATGAATATACAAAAAGGTTAATGTATTGTGTATTATTTGATGTCTCTATCTTATCTGACAAGACCCTGCCAACTTTGATATTGGCATTCGGACTTTGAGCACATAGAACGTCTGTTGAATATGCTTTACGGGCATTTTATGTTTTGCTAGACCATTTATCTCGTAGGAATGCAGATTATGACGTCAAAGGAAAAAAAAAACATGAATGAATATAGACTGGGACGGTACTGCAAGAAAATATATTTAACTTCAAAATAATTATTTTACGTCACTATTCCATTCATTTATGACTACAGTCCAATAATAAATAAATAAATAAAGCAATGAATCAATCAACCGACTAATGAATCAAGAATTAAAATAAAAAAGTTCCTCATGGAGTATGTCTTGTTTGGGCTTTTCTTCCCCTCTTTCGTTGTCAATAAACATTTTTGATTTCCGCTATTTTACTAGATCTTCTTTATCTCAAAGACAATGAAGGACGCAAAAGAGACAAAAGAGGGAGTACTGCTCTACAATCTAACAATTAAAGATGTCCAGCCCATCGATGATGGACACTGGCGGTGTGAGGTGTCCAACAGCATCGGTCGGACGTCTGCACTCTGTGATATCAAGGTTTTTGGTAAGTGATCAAACAAAATTTTGGGATCGTCTTGGAATTTATTTTGTACAAAGGTAACGGTAATTAGTGTCTCTGTTATTTTTTAAATTACAGGGTGAACATTTACACTTATGTTTGTCGACATATACGTGGGATATGCAGGAATCTTGGAAGTCATACCCGTAAGGTGTATGGGTATGTTGGTCAAAGGTGTCAAACGTCAAGATCACGGGAGATAATTTGTACACTTGTTTATTCCGGATAATCGGGAAGAATTTAAGAGATACATGTTTTAATTTATGGCAAAAGAGGTAAAGACCACACATAGATCACAGAAGTCTAACATGGTATGTTATGCAAATGCCAAGGTCATCAGACATTTGAAGATATAGCTTTATTGCTTAGTGATATTTCCCTTGCGTGTGAAATTATAAGACGATACACTTGTATCATTCATACCAGAACTTCTGGGCAAATTGATTATTTTTCTCTGATTCGTATGCCATTCTACCTGTCTGTTTGTCTCACACATATTTACGGATGTTCACGTACACCTTTGATTGCAGGTAAAGACAGTGCTGCGGAATTTGCTCCCTACTTTGAGAAGAAACTGGACAATATAATCACGAAAGAGAAGCATAACGTTTTGATGGAATGTACGTTTAAAGGGAACCCTCAGCCAACGGTATTATGGTAAATATCTATATTACAAAATTTCCTCTTTTTAACCATGTTATGAAGTTCTGGGAAAAAAATCATGTTATGTCGCTACTTCTCCTTAATATATGGTCATATCATCGTTGTGGCTTCATTAAATGACTTCGTGTGAAGTATAGTTGGTCCTAAATGAGAAATAGTGCATATCTGACGTCCAATATGGTTACCACAGTGGCCCTCTTTGGGAATCTAGCTATCACTACTTCTTCAAGGAAATATAATATTGCCATGAAAATTTCTAGTTGGTCCTAAATGACAGTGGTACCGATCTGATGTCCGATATGACTACCATAGTGACTATCTTGAAATTCTGCTAATCCTCTTGAATGAAAAGTAATTACCATGGGGATTTCAGTAGCAGAATTATTATGATGCATAGTTGGACAAAAATTAAAAGGGTGTTGATCTGATGTCCAGTATTCGCCAACATTATTAACGGCGCCATAAAAATAATGTTACAACTAGTTGTATCAACGTGGCGTTTTTACCAAACAACTGTATATGATACCTAGTTGACTCGATTCAACAAATGAATATGCCTGCCACAGTGACCATTTTGAAATCATGTAAACATTACTTTTTCTGAATGAATGGTAGTATCATCACGGTGTTTTCAGTGAAAGACTTATTGTCATATCCAGTTGATCACAACTGAAAATGTACCAAATCCGATTCTACTATGACTCCCACAATTTCCATCTAGTAAATCTTGTCATCACTACTTCTCCTAGACGGCTGGTTATATCGATATTGTATGTTCACCAAAAGATTCAGCCAAATTGAAATGGTAAAAGCGTGCTAATCAATATGGCCACCATGGAATCCATTCTAAAAATTTTGATATCTTTCTCCTCTGAAAGGTAAGTCATGTTGGTCCTAAATGTAGATCGTGCCAAGCTGACATTCATGTTGAAGAATATAAAAGATGGTTTGAACAATGTGCAATCAAAAAGAAGAAACATTTATACCTTTAATTACTGGTAAGACCATCAATCCTTCGAGATATTCTTGTTTTTCACGTCAAGAACAGAGCACCCCAAGCAAATTCTCGTTCGTATTTAAGAAGGCAACATCTGTACAAAATAAGAACCAAACGGTATAACTAATTTGAGTTACATTTTATCTCATATATCTCATATATATATATATATATATATATATATATATATATATATATATATATATATATATATATATATATATATATATATATATATATATATATATATATATATATATATATATATAAAAGAGAATAAACTGTAGCAAAAAATGCGCGAGATGATATAAAAGGTTAAAAACATAAGTTTATGTATTCAAGTTTCCCCAAATATTTGCTTTTTTACGATGATAACTTTAATATGGGGATGGAAGTTCCAGAATTGTATTGTTGGAATTATCGTGCTGTATACATATTTTTGTGTTTTTAATAATCTTTTCTTTGAATTCCGTTAAGTAACATTGGATAATATCAACTATTCTTGCCACAAACAAATCTGACAAGCTGAGCCGAGGCAAAGCACCTTGCTCAAGGGTTCTTGAATCAATGTTGAAGATTGCCACTAATTGGTCTGATGCTATGGAGACTATGATACATTGTTCTTCAAACGGAGCAATCTCGTCCAATTTTGATGTGTATCATTCATTCACTGAGCACATAACACACACCAGAATCTACTTTGACTCAAGATTCATTGTTTGTTCGAAGTTATCGAAATATACATACCATATTCATACACGACAAAACTACTGTAATACTGTCTGTTTACGTGTCAAGTTGGGGATGCGTTCTCTCTCTCTCTCTCTCTCTCTCTCTCTCTCTCTCTCTCTCTCTCTCTCTCTCTCTCTCTCTCTCTCTGCCTCATTGTGTGTGCGTGCGACTGTTTGAAAGAGAGATTCAAGTTATAATCAATGTTGAATGTAGCAGATGATCGTGTCCTTTACGTTGTCGAGAAAGTAACTCACAACACGTACGTTTTAAACAATTGCGGCAAAGCACATTCATGTTACGATAAATTCGTGAAATATTCCTACCCACAATAAACGAATAACGAAAGAGATAGATGGAAAAAGAAAGAAAGGAAATAACAACTATATGAAAATGGAAGAAATCGAAGAAAGAAATATACAAGTGTGAAGTGCGCCCGAAAAAAAATAAGTGTCTGACAAAAAATATGTCTTCATCTTATATTCGCCTATAAATCAGTTTTCTATAAATTAGAAATGACCCCAAAAATACACATCTATTGAAGGGAAAAAGAACTTTTACAGCGTGTATGTGTTGGAAGAGTTGAAAGTTAAGTAGATTTATCAGAAGACATATAAAGAAAAATAACTACATTATTTTCAGCAATAATACCTGGTTCAGTTTTAGCAAAAGGCTTTTTAACTAGAGACATTTGATCTTGGAATGTATCACATTAATACTTTAGTACAGTATTATTAAAATCTCATAGCTGATATGAAGGCTGGTCGTTAGAAGAGGACATACTTTTGTTGGTGTCCCTTTCTTCATGAGTTAAGGTTCTATCAGCAAGTGACAGATATATCTGCGATTTGTGATATTTTATTTTCATCTGCACATCGTTTTAATGCTGTGTTCCTCATAGGGTTTTTTAATCTGTTTTTGAATACTGCACCATTTACAATTTAATTATTAAGTCGTTTTCAAAACCTTTAGCAATAAAAAAATAATCAGTCTGCTTACTGTTAAACTCCCCTATGTGTACAATTTGACTCTATGTATAGATCTGTACTCTATGTATACATATATATTTCTATCACGCAAAACGTAGGCTACTTTTTTAGTGTGTACAATAACTTAGGCACATGTGGCGTGTGGTTTCTTCTTTTCTATGAATTGTACCTCGGATAATTTCTCAGAATAAAGACAGTAGTCTTTGAAATAATCATGTAGTTGTTTTCGAACATCAAAATATACCTCTAATAATTAATGAGTATCATTTAGATTAGGTTTTCCTCTAGCAATTAATTTTTTTTTTGTTTCAGTTCCCAATCTAGTATCTATTACTGGTAAATGTTGGCACATAACCGAATCATACAAGTTACAGTGATATATGTACCAAATATACACACTTATAAGTCAAGTTAAACTGCAAAATACAAAGATGCTGATCTACTGTAGTACAATGCGCTTCCAGAGCAGGATCTGTGGGGACTGTTGTGCTGATAACTCCTAAAAAAAACTCATAGACCCAGAGCTGGGTCGGTACAGTTTGTAGTTGGACTTGTCAAATAAGCGAGTATAGACGGTACATAACATCTGATTTTTGTTTTGCTTTATTAAATTGTCCATCAAACCCTATCTCATCAATATCACATGCACAGAATATATGATTAGCTTTTGAATACCAGTTTGGGACCATACAAATGTTTTCTAGACTGCTCCGGTCCCAAAGTTCCCATAGTAAACCTATGCACCACGATATTAAAAATTAAATAACTCAAAATTTCTCAGTGTTCATGATCAAAAGCGTATTTATCAGTATAGATGAAACCTGGATGTCAGCTCCTGTGTGGATAAAAGGTTTTCAGTCATGGAATTTTCTGGACCTGCGCGTGTTTGAAACATGTGCTTTCAATTCCGCAACAAAGAGTCATTTGATTATTTCAGCAATGGATGTTTCAAACTCGAGTCTGCTAAATGACTGAAATTCCATCAATAAAACAATATTTCTGTTTTTCTCACCTACATATAGGATAAGCTCTCAAAAGATTATTTTTTCCAAACAAATAGCTTACATTATTAAGCAGTCCTGGCCAGCCAGACTCATGTATGCTTTATTTTATGTTGACCCATTTTCATCCTGGTTCCCATTTTGCCATTCAATTAGTACCCTGTGTCATTTAGCATGCTGTCTTGGCTCCAACTCGTCTTTTCTACCATTGATACTGGTATCTGCCACTATTCTTTCGCTAATTTTTAATCAGTCTATATTCGCTTTCATTTCAGATTTAAATTATTTTTCACCATGAATATCTGATAGCATGTTTATTTTCCAATAATTTGTATTCATACAGTGAAAAATTTGATGACTGTTTTAATTAGAATTTATTGTATGTGGATTCCATTTATCACCGGCGACTCCCACCCCACCACCAGACCCCCCCCCTAAAAAAACAAACAAGGCTACGATTTTATTCCGCCGATTCATTTCAATATTTTACGTCTGTGTGCCGAAATGTCCTTGCCAGCTTTAAATAACGAGGTTAATAATTTCTACATTCAACATTTTGCTTTCTTTTACATAACATACATTTCCGATGTATAGTAAACGCTGTTGTCACCTACTTGTCCAATTATGTACTTATTAGCACCTGCGTGTCTAATTATTATTAGCCAGTGTGAGAGCTACAAGTACATAGTACATGGGCACCCGCAGAATGGGTAAAGGGGGCGGGGTCCGTGTCAGAAAAAAATTTATATATATATATATATATATATATATATATATATATATATATATATATATATATATATATATATATATACACACACACACACACACACAAAAAGTAATAGATGTTTGCTTTGGCTTGTAGACTTCTAGGGAATTATACACAGTTTTCAGCATCCGCAACAAGTCTATACAAGTTGGTTGTATTTATAGTTTTAACTCGCATGGAGACAGCCACACACACACCAACAAGTTTAATCATGCAAAGGAAGCTGAAAATATGTCACAAAATTCTGTTGGAAAGATTATTTGATTATGATTATTATAATCAACTGTTTCAACAATTTCTGCTTTATAAATAATTTACAATAGCATTGCATTATGTGAAAGTTGTTGGGGATCTGCTGAGATAGGTCAAGTGTGATTATGTTGGTAACATTTTCTTTTGAAATGTAATTACATATTGAAATGTTTGCCGGCATCTTCCCTGCAACTTGACTGTAACTGTGAAGCTTCGCTCTCAAACATAGGTTACTTGAGGCAACAGTAATGCAGAAGGCTAAGTATTGTTTTAGTGCATAATCTAATGTAACTACACTAAGGGGAATTTGTCACAAGAGAGAGATTTTTTTTCTCCACATTTAATTAAACTCTAATACTTCCAGTTGTACATGTTGACCCTAGCTTATAAATAATCAGAGAAAGTATTCTTACAAGACCTTTTTTAGAATTAAACTTGTAGTCTGTGTTATCTGCAGGGTTCTTTACCTTTATCCAAATCTAGTCTGCATACAAGAGTGCACAGAATCTAAACTCTATAACCAAATTATAGCCATATATCCACTCTCTACATACACTCTATTGCAACCTTTAATGTGAATTAGAATTTCTAAAAATATTATATTAAGTAGGAATTTACTTGTAAATGTTTTCTTAAATTTTTTTCAAAAAAACTTCAAATAAAATTAAACCCAATGTTGACTATTAAGAGAAACTTGCTATCATTGATTTATAGTAGGTCTACAGGCACAATCCTACCACTATCATGACTTCTTTGTTTCAATTATCTTAGCCTGTAGTGTAACCTAACACCATTGTCCCCAGTAGCTGTTGATAATTCCATCTTTAATTGTGATCACAGCCCATCAATTGAACAGTAAATAAATATGTACCCATCTTATGTAGACATACAATTATTAAATTTATCAAGAGATTGTAGTGAATTATGTACAGATATATCTTCTCTTCTGAAACTTATCTAAATAATTTACCACCTTAAATAACTAATATATGTATGTTTGTCATATATATATATATATATATATATATATATATATATATATATATATATATGTCATAGATGTATGGCAATGTAACATAAGTAGATTCATTTCATGCACATCAAAACAAGTGACATATCATTCAAACTTACTGACAAGGGGTCGAATGGTTTGTAAGCAAGCTAAGAAGAGTATGAGAGAGAGAGAGAGAGAGAGAGAGAGAGAGAGAGAGAGAGAGAGAGAGAGAGTACATCATTGACATTAGATGTGCATTCATTACTAAAATAATTAATGTTTCAAATGAAATGTAAAGTATCACTATCAATGGAATATATTTCTGAAAAGGTAAGTGTTAAGTGCATCAAAACTTGGATCTCCATGGCGATAAGACTTTGACCCCTACCCTGTCTGCAATTATCAATACCAACATATTACATTGTAGGACCATGGTCCATCATTTAGCAGTATTTGCCTTGGCACTAAATGACATACGTCTGTTGTTGTGATGTATTGCATGAAATCATTCCAGATCCCTTCACCCTCTCAAGAATAAAACCATCTTCCTGTGATTTGGTTTATTTCTATATATATTGCAAATTACCAACAATAATTTATATATATTAGCTATTGCTAACAACCACAGCTGGAGTTCCGAAACCAGGAAGGAAAAGGAATCATACTGGATACGCCGCCTTAGAACATTGAAACCAAGCGGTCTAAACCAAGAAGACTAGAAAATGAAAACTATGCACTAGTAAAATTTAACATTTTCTAAATCTTCTTATTATCCTTCAATTTTTACTATAAGAATAACCGGTATAGAATCAAATATCCGGGATATAATCTGCGTTACATATGTACAAAAAGTAAAAATAGATGTCGCTTTGGCTTGTAGACTTTTAGGGAATTATACAACATTTTCAGTTTCCGCATCTAGTCTATACAAGCTGGTTGTATTTATAGTTTTAGCACATGTGAAGACAGCCATGTAGAGGTTTACAAACACAAATGTTTTTGTGTTTGTTTGTTTATTGTATATATGTTTTGTATTTGCCTTTGAAAAAGACTCATTAAGAGTCGAAAGCGCTTAGGCTAGTTAGTTACTAGTTTCGTACTGTTCGTCACCAGTTTATTGCATCTATTTTAATTAATCCCTGACACACGTGATCCCTTAGTGGATCCAGTACGCTTGAAAGGGTTGTTATTCGCCATATGATTTGTATTCTTTATATATATATATATATATATATATATATATATATATATATATATATATATATATATATATAGATAGATAGATAGATAGATAGATAGATAGATAGTCTGATTTTTAAACTGCATGGTCAGTAACATTTTTTTTGTTGCACAAACAATGCAGAATGATGAAGTATGATGAGTCACTTACTTGAATGTGGAAGGCTGGTGCCAAGACAGAGTTTGTGGCTGTTATACCTCATTTACTGGAATGATTAATGAGCATGGGTTGGCAAAATATGGCCTGCAGATATGGTCTACAATGTGATTTTATCAATTGGCTTACATCATTGGCTGTGGTCTTAAATATCACTTAACTATGTACAGTGTTGAGGAAGTTACCCATGCCCGGTATAGAGTCATTCATATACAATTTCAATGTTTTATGGGTCGTTCTCTCCGAATTAAAAAAATAAATAATTCCATATATATATGCCAATTATCCAAGACATATAGCTCTAATACCATGATGCTTCAGTAGGTTGACACAAATTTTCTTCCGTTTGTTTTATTGTTCATGGTGATTATTGCTTTGCAACTCCATGACAGTTGATCAATATGACAACAGCGTGGCAGGTAGAAGAATGTTCATCTGAATGCATAAAACTGAAAAGTTAAATTGTTATATTTTCTGTAGGTATAAGGATGATAAATTGGTAAGCAACAGTTCCAGGAACAAGATTACCTCCCTTGGTCATAGTCAGCTGTTGGAGATTTTCAACATTCGAGAAGAGGATGCAGGAATATACAAATGTCAAGCAGAGAACTCTGCTGGATATGCCACTACTGATGCCAAGCTGTATGTTCAAGGTATTCTAAATCAAGTTTGGATAATTTTATTTCTAGATTTTATTAAATATCTTTTTGAATCACTGTTTAGAAAAATAGTACAGTAAAAAAGTTTATTTTTGTAACAAAAGTGTATACTATGTATGTATGTATGTATGTATGTATGTATGTATGTATGTATGTATGTATGTATGTATGTATGTATGTATGTATGTATGTATGTATGTATGTATGTATGTATGTATGTATGTATGTATGTATGTATGTATGTATGTATATATGTATGTATGTATGTATGTATGTATTTATGTATGCATGCATGCATGCATGCATGCATGTATGTATGTATGTATGTATGTATGTATGTATGTATGTATGTATGTATGTATGTATGTATGTATGTATGTATGTATGTATGTATGTATGTATGTATGTATGTATGTATGTATGTATGTATACATACATACATACATACATACATACATACATACATACATACATACATACATACATACATACATACATACATACATACATACATACATACATACATACATACATACATACATACATACATACATACATACATACATACATACATACATATGTATAATATACACACACACACACATACATACATGTATATAACAAGTTTAAGAGGTATTATTCATTCCAAGGGAAATTGAACTTATACTGTACTGCAAGTAATGGCAACACACCAATAGTACATTTGATTACTGGCCTGATATTTGTATTCTGAATCTTTATCCAGTATGATAAAATTATGTTACTTTCAAAATTTTGTTAAGTTTCAGTCCAGTTTTTTCTTTGCTGAATTTCATTACCATCTGATTTTAGGTTTGAAGCTTAGTTTGAGTTTTATTCACACAAATTTTGATAAGTTAGGATCATTGATTCATACCAAACTATTTTGTAGCTGTTAATGACAAATGTCATTGATGTCAGATAAAATTATTATAATCAGTGATGTAAATAATCAACCTGAGTTAAAGGCATAAATTGGATTTTTTTATTAGAAATGCCACACAATATTTCCATTTTAATGGATAATATGGATTTGCTCTGTGGTTCACTGGCAGTTTACAACCAAAACAATAAATATATAAATTAAATCACATTTTGTCAGGACAGTGTATTTAGCTAATATATGAATGTTAATTTCATGCATATGTGTTTTTCAGCTGAGAACCAACCATGTTTTTATCACACGATTTTCTTAAAAATAGTTTTAAAAAATTGAATTTCTGTTTTCTTAAATGCTTCAGAAAGAGCTACTAAGTCCACTGTTCCAGAAACTGAGGTATCCATTCTGGAATATATACGTGAAAAGAAACTGGACAAGAAGTTCATCAATAATCGTAATGTATTCGATGATCGTCTCTGGGAGGATATGGACATTATGAAATTCTGTGTTAAGTGGAAGGAGGATCCAACCCTTGGAGTTTTGATCCATTTAAAAAACAAATGTACAGTAGAAGGAATGTCTGTGCATATGAACTTTTTCGTGTCAGGATTACCTCCCTTTCAAACAAATTGGTATAAAGATGGGAAAGAAATATTTGATAGTGGCAGGCATTATCTGAAGGTAAGTGACCTCATGTAACTCAATTGTTGTTGAATTTAACATGCAGTTTTTGTTTAAAAATGTCTGCAGGGCCATTTGCTTGCTTATCTCTTGTACCATAATTGCTAGCTGTTACATTCGTAATTACAGTTGAACTATTATTAATTTATCTCCAACATTATTTTAAATATTATATCAGAGAATTTATTATGACTAATGTTGTTATCCCCATGGTTTAGCAATAGAGATATTGTAATACCAATCCATCAGACTATCCATTTAGTCTTCTGAAAAATAGAAAAATATAACCAGGGCTTGACAGTTTCATTTGTCCTGGCTGAGGAAGGACAAGTCATATTTCAAATTTTAGGGAGACTGAGTATTTTTTATAGGGAAGGATAAGTAGGCTGTTGCAGGACAAGTAAATTGCCCTGCAGGACAGGTAGCCAGTTGTTTGAAAATTGTTTGAATCCAACACATAGTGAGAATTCAGTGAACTTAGTGCATGTGTTTACACATGTGCATGAGAGGTAATATTTTTGCCTCCTGTTATTATTTTAAAATATTTTTGACCATATTTTTTCTATACTGTCATGATGACACATACCATACACACTAACTTATAAGTTGGGCCCATGTGCAAACTTCATAGTCCAAGATCGGCTGTGGCATTATACAGCAGCAGATCTGGATCTATTTAGTTTGTTAGGATTGAACAATAGAACAGCGACATAGACCTTGATCTACAGATACATTATGTAATGGCTGATCAGATTTTCTGTTGTTTGCAGTTGAATCTGACTTTTAAGAAACTTTATGCAATGGTTTTGGAGTACTGTAGCTAAGATATGTTGATTTTTGACCTCTGGGTCATGGTTTTGGAGGTGATTTTTGGAAGGTTTGTATGTGAAGGTAAAGACGACTTGTATCAGTAGTTAGACATACATGTTTTCCCTGGGAAGTCATATAAGTATTAGTTTCTGTACAATCATTGTAAACTTCATATTGAAAGATATAATCTTTTTCAATACTGTTAAATTGCTCACATGTGGTAGGACAGGTCATACAGTACAAGACTTGTAGCCAAGCATTGGGGGTTGAGTACCACCCAGCCCAACCCAGGTCAACTGTCTTGGTGTGTCCTTAGGAAAGACACTTAGCTTCCATTTCTTAGGCATGATAAAACCAGTAATGTGTTTAAAATGCCATTAAAGCTAACTAACCCACCAATCAACCAACCAGTCAACCAAACATGTATCTTGAAATGTCTTATGAATATTTCAGAGTATGGGTGGAGTGATAGGTCTGGAGATCCCATGCTCCTGCCTTGAGGACACAGGGTACTTCACATGTCAAGTAAAGAATGGACAAGGAACTGTCTTCTCATCTTGCTACCTGCAAGTTGAACGTATGTGTAATACCAAATACTCTTAAAGTCTAAATTATCTCCCTTTCATTATTTTCCTTTTCTAAATGCATTAACATTTTTTTTCTACTAAATTTAAAATAAAATCTTTTGTTCACTTTAATATTTTGTGTAATTTAGAGAAAATATTACTGCATCTAATTCACTTAGAAATCTCTTGTTGAAGTCTTACTGGGTCAACCTGTTACTTCTAAGTCTAAGGCTAACTTGTGACTTGAAAGTCTGAGGCTGATACTGTTTTTTTTTAATGACATTTGAAGGGATGTAACTCCTGCATGAAGGGGAAATAATTCAAAATGGGTTATTCTTCTTTAAATACTGATTTTCACTTACAGCTGGTTAAACAGGAGCTTTTAAAAGTTAAGTGCCTAATGCTTGAATGCAGAACTACAAAGACCACAATGCAGCACTGTCTCAGACTCTCCTGATCCAGGCTCCAACTTAAACAAAAAAATGGATCTCATTGTCTCTTATCAATTCACTTGTATACTACATTGAAATACAGTTTTTACAACTACTAGAAAAAAAATTCTGCTGCTTTTCTTATAGAAGGTTTCAATATGATGCATACAGATATGTCAAGGTATTTCTTTATCTTTTTAAATATGATTTCTTGCCAGAAAATTGGTCTATTACTGCCTTGGGTTGTCTGTACAGTAAAACCAAGAGCTGCTTATTTATGCAAACAATTCAACTAAAACACTTGAATAATTGTTTAATGCATTCAAAATTTTGCACAAAAATTTGATTTTAAGAATTTAGTCAATGTTGCTAGTGTAGTTTTAGTATTTATTCAATAATATAAACTATACTGTTGGGAAAAACCTAGGATTTTTCTCTGCATATCAAAAAATGATTTTACTTGACCATGGTTAGAATGCTTACTTAATAACAGTTGTGTAATCAGAAGCATAGTCCTCACTGACTTTAACATGTTTGCATTTTTTGCAAAGCCAAAGTCTATATAGAAGATCTATCCTATATGATTTAATATTTAAATGTTTCACCTGACAAAATCAAGAGTACTGGCACAAAATGCTAAAAAAAAGTTAATTTCAGGTATTAAGAAATAGAAGTTCCAATTTATGCAGAAATATTAAAAATTATTTCACCCAGTAATTTTCAGTTTATTACTTGAATGATTCCCATTTGTACAGGTTTTACTGTAATATGTTTTGAAACACAGATACTGAATTATTGTACAAAAATTTAATTGAATTGAAATGCAATCTAGGAATGAAGATTAATGCCATCAGTATTGGCTGATTTTGTCAACCAATAATGTTTTTTTTATAATAAAGTGTTTGGCATCTACATTGCATATTGTTATTTAAAAAAAACCATTTATAAATATGTATACAGAGATTTGCTAATGATTTATATATTAAAATGCATGAGTAAAATAACAGATTCCATAGAAACTGATTTAAATTAGAATTGTAGCATCCATTAGATCATCTGTATCATTTATACTTACTTATAAGTCAAATCCAAGTGCATGTAGCACAGCCCCAGATCTGCCATCCCATAATGCACCAGCAGATTTCAGTCTGTGCAGTTTGTAAGGAGTAATCAGTAGAACAAATAACACAGCCCCAGATCTGACATCCCATAATGCACCAGCAGATTTCAGTATGTGCATTTTGTTAGGAATAATCAGTAGAACAAATAACACAGCCCCAGATCTGCCATCCCATAATGCACCAGCAGATTTCAGTATGTGCATTTTGTTAGGAATAATCAGTAGAACAAATAACACAGCCCCAGATCTGCCATCCCATGATTTCAGTCTGTGTAGTTTGTTAGGAGTAATCAGTAGAACAAATAACAAAGCCCCAGATCTGCCATCCCATAATGCATCAGCAGATTTCAGTCTGTGCAGTTTGTAAGGAGTAATCAGTAGAACAAATAACACAGCCCCAGATCTGACATCCCATAATGCACCAGCAGATTTCAGTCTGTGCAGTTTGTAAGGAGTAATCAGTAGAACAAATAACAAAGCCCCAGATCTGCCATCCCATAATGCATCAGCAGATTTCAGTCTGTGCAGTTTGTAAGGAGTAATCAGTAGAACAAATAACACAGCCCCAGATCTGACATCCCATAATGCACCAGCAGATTTCAATCTGTGCAGTTTGTAAGGAGTAATCAGTAGAACAAATAACACAGCCCCAGATCTGCCATCCCATAATGCATCAGCAGATTTCAGTCTGTGCAGTTTGTAAGGAGTAATCAGTAGAACAAATAACACAGCCCCAGATCTGACATCCCATAATGCACCAGCAGATTTCAGTATGTGCAGTTTGTTAGGAATAATCAGTAGAAAAAATAACACAGCATCAGATCTGCCATCCCATAATGCACCAGCAGATTTCAGTATGTGCAGTTTGTAAGGAGTAATCAGTAGAACAAATAACACAGCCCCAGATCTGCCATCCCATAATGCATCTGCAGATTTCAGTCTGTGCAGTTTGTTAGGAGTAATCAGTAAAACATATAACACAGACCCTGATCTACTGGTGCAATATGCAGCGACATATTGTCAATGTTGTTTGCAGTTGTATTTGACTTAAATATGAGTATGTATTGCATATCAGATATTTAGTGCTTTAATGACTTAAATGTAAGTATATATGGTACATCATATATTTAGTGGCTATAATAGCAGTGGCAGAGAAAAATACCTATTGTATTTGTTTTCAGCCATGGCTAGTAAATGTCCAAATATAAAAGTTTAAAAATTTGGTGGAAAACAACTTAACCATAGATATGCTTACAAAGCAGGTAAATATTAAAGAGCATTGAAGTAAATGAAGAATTGTTTGAATATTGTAATTTTTAACATACTTTAAAGTACAGAAGTTGCTTTTGACATTCCTATGTACAAGGCAGCTCTAAAAGTCAATTTACTATGTGCATTTTTTATAATGTTTATATACTCACATTTTTCATAAATCACATTTAGCAATCAATAGAAATAAGACTTTTGTTGTATTTCATACTTTTGCATAGAGAACATTTTTTTCTATCAGACTTTAGATTATTATAGTTATGATATTTACCAGTATATCTGAAAAAAGAAAACTAAATAGAAAATGTGTAAAAAAAGCAATCAATATATAATACATTATAATAATGTAAAATTCATTTGAGTTATGTACATGGCTGATTCCTATTATTTCCTTTAATATCAGCTGTACTTGAGATCACAGATACAGTTGTACAAAAGCCAACATTTGTGACACCTCTAAAACGCCAAACAGTGAAGGAAGGTTGCTGTGCAACATTTCAGTGTCTTGCCAAGGGCAGTCCAGCTCCAGGCTTCAAGTGGTAAGTTGTTAAATTCTACTTTCATGTATAAAAGAGTGTTTTCAACTATTTTTATAGCAAGTCTATGGACACCATAAGTGTTTAGATGCCTTTACCATTTTTCAGAATAATTGTTGGTGCACCCAAGTTTTCAAACAATAGTCAGTTTTTATCCATGTTTTTAAATTTATTTTTAATTTTGAGACACACTAAATAAGATCAGTAATCCATAAATGCCAATCATTACATCCCCCCATTATGTCTTAGGCTAGACTGTATATGGATCAACACTTTTTTGTTCAAAATAAAATAAAATAAAATTAAAGAATTAAGTTGGTATCCTGATTCTGATCCATATGGATTTTTCAATTTGTGACAAGAATTTTAACCAGCTGCAGAACCTTTTTTGTTGTAAAAATGTAATCTTATTCATACTTGCTGTAAATTGTAAAATTGTAATTTTTTTCATATAATATATTAATTACCCTTTTTGTGCCCAAATTACCTCTTCTGCCACTTCTAATAGTAATAAATATGGTTATACCACTTGAATGCTCATCCAATAGATTGGGATTTTTCTTTCTTTTCAATTTACAAAGATTCTCTCAAGAATTTAATACATTGCAACTAAATGAAAGCACAGTGCTGTCCACTGCCTATAAAAGACTCTACATTATCACTGTTTAAAGATTCATCAGCTGTAGTTTTACATATATATGGGAAAAAATTACAATGTCTTTGTGAGTAGCATGGCAAGAATTTCTGTTTTGAATATGGTAGATTTCCTTGAGAAAGTGCACTGAACTTGTTATTAAAAAAGAAATTCTAATGTTGCACGTTAATGCAATTCTTATTTCCATTTAATTGTAAAGTCATTTTAGCAGAACCTTGACACAGTGATCACTTTGGTCCTTTCATCAACCTGTCCATGCCCTAGATTAGCCTCTGTGTTGCAATTATGTGTATTTTAGTTCTTAGTTCAGATTCCTTTTTATCTGGCTATATTTTGACATGTTCAAGACCTTGGTATCTGGCTATATCTTGACATGTTCAAGACCTTGATATCTGGCTATATCTTGACATGATCAAGACCTTGGTATCTGGCTATATCTTAACATGTTCAAGACCTTGGTATCTGGCTATATCTTGCATGTTCAAGACCTTGGTATCTGGCTATATCTTGACATGTTCAAGACCTTGGTATCTGGCTATATCTTGACATGTTCAAGACCTTGGTATCTGGCTATATCTTGACATGTTCAAGACCTTGGTATCTGGCTATATCTTGACATGTTTAAGACCTTGGTATCTGGCTACATCTTGATATGTTCAAGACCTTGGTATCTGGCTATATCTTGACATGTTCAAGACCTTGGTATCTAGCTATATCTTGACATGTTCAAGACCTTGATATCTGGCTATATCTTGATATGATCAAGACCTTGGTATCTGGCTACAGCTTGATATATTCAAAACTTTGGTATCTGGATACATCTTGATATGTTCAAGACCAATTTACCAAAATCTCAAGACTGAGCTTCAATAGTAGGCTATGGTCAACTACTTGTTAAATATTAAAAATCATTGAAATCAATTTTGTGTAAACCATATCACAACTCTTAAGTGAAAATTGTACAGCACTGATTGGCTATATGTTCAGAATGGACAGCACTGATTGGCTATATGTTCAGAATGGATGAAAATGTCCATGTTTTACACATTCATTTACAGGACTGTTTTTAAGGAAATTTGAGTACAGGAAGTATCATAAAATTTTTCTCGTTTTTATTTTTCTCTTAAGATAGCATTATAAGTTTTTTTTCATTTTCTAAGATATTGACATGACCGAAGTTGAGTTTTAATGCAAACATAAGGACACAATGATGCATTGTGTTCTGACAGCCAAACTCATTTGTTTCTGACATTACCATTGTCAGACTGGATGCTGCTAGTTTCAGTAATCCTGTTTGACCATTACAGTACATAAAAGATCTCAAAAGCAGCTGATTTTGATTTGAAGCATATTGATCTTTATGGTATCTTCATTAATGTTGTTGTTGTTCTGTGGCTTAATGCCATTTATCAGCACACGATAGGCTATACAAAGCGGCCAGTATTAATTTTGGAAGAAGAAACCGGGAAATATGTGGAAAGAACCACCGACCCATGAGAAGCTACTGGCAAGCTTTCTCACATATCCACATTCGCCAAATCTTAGACTCAAATCTATGCAGACAGAGGTGAGATGGCAGTGATCTGTAACGGAGAGCACTTTAGACCACTCAGCCACTCGAGGCCCCAGTATCTTCATTGAAAACATAATTCTAAGTCAACAGAATGTAAATATAACAGCATTGGGAGACTTAGCCCAATGCGAAGTTTTTAACAGTTTTGTTGGGAATATTTTCACTGTCCTTCAGTTGTGGACATACCATTGGCATTGAAAAACAGGGTTATGACAATATATTTAAGTTACCTTTGCACTAATTCATAATTTTTGCTGTGGTAGAATAGAAGGTGCACATCATTAGCAATACATATAGTTAGGTGAAGTCCTTTGACACCCTTACCCAGGGACATTTCTAGTGTTATTGGGAGTGATGATGTTCATATATATTTTTAAAAATGAAAAAAAAAGTACTATTTATTGTCTTTAATCTGATAGGTATAAAGATGGTATGAATATTCAGGATTCTGAACGGATTAGGACCACTACCTCCCACAAATCTGGAATGGCAATCCTGGAAATTCAGAATTCCAATATTAATGATATTGGACTTTACTGCTGTGAAGCCCACAACTTTGCTGGTCGGGCCAGGAGTATGGTACGCCTCAGTGTGATAGGTATGTACAAGTTGCTGCTAATGTTGTTTCTTTGGAATGACAGTTACTATTGACAGTTACTATTTGGAATGACAGTTACTATTGACAGTTACTATTTGGAATAACAGTTACTTTTGACAGTTACTATTTGGAATGACAGTTACTATTGGAAAGATTTCAACATGAACTTTTGTTCAGTGTTTGGATGATATCTAGGATAAGTGTAATGGAAAATGCATTATGCATAACCTTGTGGTCAAATTTTAATTCTTACCAATTTATTTCTTATACAACTGCACTTAAACCTGGCTTGAGAGACCACTGCAGTTGCAGACTATTACATGAGGGATCAGGTAGCAGCTTCACTAATTTTTGAAAATGTTTCTTTAAATTGAGATTTAAGTTATCCTGTTCAAAACTCAAGACACCGGATTGCCGTCCAACACCTGGTTTCCTTCTAAATCTTGATTTGGCCACAAACATATTTTATGTTAATTGCCCATCATGTTTGTTAAAAAAAGTGTTAAATAATTTGCCTGAAAGAAAAATTGAGTTTGTCAATAAAATAAGGCATTTTCATTTTGAAATTCTTAAAAGATGTTGGAAATTTATTTATGTGCAGACCCTGCTGGGCTCAATTTGTAGGTCAGTCTACCTTATTATCTGCTTAATTGTATCAAACTCTATACACTTTCAGCATAAATAGTTTCACATGGCAATTGAATGTGGAACAGCATACATGAATTTCTGTTCTCCATGTTTTATGAGTTGTCTATAGTTTGTTCTTCCTTATCGTACATGAATACTAATCAGCTGCCCCTCGGTCATCCTGAATTGATAATACATTATGGATTAAATATACTCAGTGGTACCTGTGTAATTATTTGACAATTAAAACTTATGGAAGTCTCCAGTACAGTTTTTTTCACCCCAAAGGAACTGAGATAATTTCATTGTATTTTAATAGTTCAAAAAGTTGGAAGCCACTGAGTCTGTTGAGTGAGTGTTTTTGTAATCGTGACACAACCACAGTAATGAGTAGATGTCAACCTCTTGAGATAAAAATCTGTACTCCAGACCAATAAAAACCTTACAAAAACCAAAAAAACTTTCATAAAAAATGAATTCATACATTATATAAGTTCAACAGTTTTAAAACAACAAATGCTATATTCAAATTATTTTTACACATATTTACATAATTGTTGACATTTCTGAAACTTTATTTTATTCTTTTTACTTGTATGTTGTATAATATGCAACACACACACTTTTTGCACTTTTCAAAATGTATTCTAGGGTTTTGAAATCTCTGCAGCAGATGTAATTGTTTATTTTACATTGTGAAATCGATGCTACAGTGTCTGAATTCAGACTTCATACATTCTGTATGTATTTTCTTCGTCATTGAAAAAGATCTCTCAGTCTTCAGTGTTCATTTAAATTTTATATGCCTGATGCCACCACTTTAATGTTTGTACTGCATATTTTATAAAAAGCATGTAAAGATCCTAACTTTGATACATCTACAATGTTAGGGAAGACTTTAATCCAGTTAGCCTAAAACCTGCCACGATCTCAGTCACTGTCTTCAAGCTTGCATTTCTTCGAGTTAGGTTCAGCCCATGATGGATGGAATATTTTAACTAGATGAAAGAAATTTTAAAAAAGTAATTAAAAAATTTTGATTTGATATGTGATGGAAGAAGATCTCCTGATTACAAATGTGTTATGAATTTATATTTTTTCCCCATAAACACCAAGATATTTTGCCAGGAGCTATCCAAAAATTGAAATCTAAAATTTAATAAAAAAGAAAAAACGTAGCAATCCAGACATTCGTACATCATAAGATGTTGAATGTTTTTATTAAATGCATATCTGGTGTTTGGAAAGTTATAAATTTGCTATATGTTGTGCCAAATTTGTTCAAAACTGGATATAAATTGAAAGTGTTACATATTTCAAGCCATGAGAATGATGTCACTCAGTATCTGTATTACTTCCGTCAAGCTGGCAATGCATCATTTCCTATTTGCATTATGTAAACCTAATTAAAAAATATGACAGCACAACAAAATACATGTTAAATTCAGTGGACTATTTATTTTTAATTTGTATATTATTAAAATTTTTGATGAATCGACTTTTATCTCCACACAGAAAAGTCAGATGAATTACGGTTACACCACCATGACTACCACGCTATGTAAAGTATGAAAATGATGTGTATGCTTTTGATAAGAATAAGTATATGTAAAAAAATAATAATGTATAAAGTAAGAAAACATACTTACCACACACTGTCAGGTACTTTGTCAATATTAGAAGTCTGAGTGAGTGTCAAATTTATGAATGACAAGATCTTCACAAACAGGAGTTGAACTATAAAATGAAACTCATTTATTTATCAGACAAAGGAAAAGCACAGTTTTGAGTATGATTTGATTGGTTGTCTCAGGCCACCCTGGTCTCATTGAAATCTTCTTATAAAAAATTATGTCCAGAGTTCTGGATGCTTACAATACGAGCAAAAAATACTCATGAAAAATTATTGAAAACCATACAAATGGCTGAATGGCTGTACACTGAAAAAATGGGGAAAAAACGTACAAACTATGGGTAAATCATACTAGTTGACACCTATGGTACTGTGACACGAACAAATTCCAAAACTTGAAGCTGCTATATTTGCCAACCAAATAATAAAAAAAATAATTATAAAGAATTTCAATTTGAGCGAACAAGATATTTTATTTTAATTGTAGCCAGATTCTTTGTGCCCAAATTAATTTGTTCTACCTGCTGTAAAGATTTTGCTTTTGTGGCATGAGGGATTGTCTCTTAAAACTGGTTTGACTGCTTATTAATAACTCCAGATACCCACACTGTCTTTTCCCCTGACATTTTCAAACTAAAGTCACTACCATATGTACACTAGACATTGTATAAGAAGTCATCTTTTGAATTGACCAAACCCGAGAGATTGCTGTTATATTGAGGTTAATTTTATTAGAAAAGTAATATGTAGGGTTTTTAAATTATGGCTGTCTTGAACCCACCCTTTCTAGCCAGGTTTTGGACAAATGGACTTCTATTGTCAATTAAAGAGAAGAAACCCCCTCAAAAATGAATGAAAGGAATGTATTATAAAGGAATGTATTATAAAGGAATGTATTATAAAGGAATGTATTATAAAGGAATGTATTATGCATAATGTCTTACCCTTGTCTAATACACACACACACACACACACACACACACACACACACACACACACACAAAGATAAACAATGATAGGTGAATTGGCCACTGTATGTATAGTCATGAAGAATTTTGATCATATGGACTATTGGCTATTGGTCAAAGGTAACAGTCATATGTAATAATAAATAAGCATTTAACAATTCTAATAGAAGATGGAATTTCTATTCACTGTAAACAGTATTAAGAATAATAATTCTGAAACTATAAACTTTAATGGTAAAAAAATGCTAGGATGTACATGTAAGCTCATATGGTCAGTTTCTTGCTTTATAATTTATGCCAATAATTTGTGCTTCAGTAAATAGTCCTATATATGTGACAAATAAGCAATTGTATGCAAGTATGTTACAGCATCCATTTGTTTGTGTGTTGTGACTATTCTCACAACTCTATCAGGTGGCAATAATGCTTCAGAGCAGTCTGTTTGGCTTCCCAGAAAGTGGTTTTCTGCTTGATACAGTCATTCTTCAGCCAATCTAGAAATCTCCTTGTCGTTGGGAAACTACACTGAAACAATGATTGTATGCCTTAATGCCACCCTAATACCAAATTCATTGATCATGGTAACTATTTTGCTGCAGGAGTCTCATTGATTCCAAATGTTGATAGGAAACAGTGCTAGACAATATAGGTTACCTCTACTACACTGATATAGCTCAAAAGTTCATCCATGTGTTCAATGGCAATGCATGTTATCTGCCAGAATATAAAAAAAAGCCTCAGCCATGTCATGGGGAGTTCTGCCTGATATCTAAGTCCCCCAAAATACATATGTGTTTCCTGGTTTTCAATTTATGGTAAATAAGTTGTTTTTTATGTGTGTAAATGTTATATATTGTAATGACTAGTATATATAATGTACCAAGGGCTTCAAGTACTGGATTAAACTGACTCAATTAGATGCACCAAACAGTTTAGAAATTTTTTTATATCTAGGGGGAAATGTGATAGGGTTAGCAACAAAAAACAGGGTTTGCTGACTGAAAACAACATATTTTTGCTGTTGCCTAACTGTGCCACGAAATTCATGATTGTTCTCCTACTCAAATTTTATTCCAATTTGTTAATTTTGTGGAGAACACTTTGTGAGAGATCAAGTAACATTCTGTCACTCCTGCACTTGAAAATGCTTTACAGAATGCAGACATTGTGCCTATTTCAAAATCAGTCAAGCTGGCCTTTGGTGCAGCATCTGGATTTAACCATTTTACCTTTTCCTGTACATGGTTGTATGTTTCACAATTTTTTTCTCAGTAATAAGCTACATAGCACAAGGTTGACACCAGTAACAAGCTGAAAGTGAATACTGTAAAGCTGGAAGAAGACACCAAATGCAACCTTGAATGTCCTGTCAGTCAACCACTTTGGAGCTCTAGCCAAACCATCCAACAGTTCTTGACATCCTAGAAGTAGAATACAATCATCACCAATATCTTTGTCATGGAGTATGAGGGATGTCAGATTCCAAATCTGTAAGACATGGCAGAAGTGCTGTCATGCCATCATCATATTATTGAAACTTATGATAGCATAACTGTCGATTCAGTGAACAGTGGTTTGGTAGTGCCATGAGAACATGTTGCATATATCAATCTTCGTATTGCACTCCATTCAGTAAGCAATTCTGTTGTTTTCTCCTTCATCTCAGCAACAGCTTTTCACATGAGCAATCTTGCAGAATTGCCTTTTGTCTAACAACTTCCAAACCATCAGATGCTTTACATTTTAAGTTTTCTTGCCATATGACATGTTTACAGTACTTGTAACCATAAAGTATATTTTTTTCCACATGTAGAAACTCTATATATACCATGTACTAACATTTTCAAAACTAACCACAAAGTTCATTCCTTTTATACATGATCAAAAATTTTTGAAATTTTACAGCAATTTAGACAAACCCAGTCAAATGAAACTGATTTTTGTTTAATTAATTGCAGCAATAATAATAATAGTAATAGTAATAATAATAGTAATAGTGATAATAATAATAATGGTAATTATAGTAAAAGTAATAATAATAGTAATAATAATAGTAATAGTAATAGTGATAATAATAGTAATAGTGATAATAATAATAATAGTAATACATAAAAATAGTAATAATAATAATAGTAATAGTAATAATAATAGTAATGGTAATAATAATAGTAATAGTAATAATAATGGTAATAGTAATAATAATAGTAATGGTAATAATAATAGTAATAGTAATAATAATAGTAATAGTGATAATAATAGTAATAGTAATAATAATAGTAATAGTAATTATAGTAATAGTAATAATAATAGTAATAGTAATAGTGATAATAATAGTAATAGTAATACATAATAATAGTAATAATAATAATAGTAATGGTAATAATAGTAATAATAATAGTAATAGTAATAATAATAGTAATAGTGATAATAATAATAATAGTAATTATAGTAATAGTAATAATAATAGTAATAATAATAGTAATAGTAATAGTGATAATAATAGTAATAGTAATACATAAAAATAGTAATAATAATAATAGTAATAGTAATAATAATAGTAATAATGATAATACTAGTAATATTAATATTAATAATAATAGTAATAAAAATAGTAATAGTGATAATAATAGTAATATTAATAATGATAGTAATAATAGCTTTTGTATAATGACTGATATGTGCTATGACCAAATGCCATGACCATTATGAGAGAGAGAGAGAGAAAGTTGGTTAGTTCTAATTGCACACAATACTTGTAACTCACCATATGTCTTGCTAATTTATTAAAGGTAAGCAGATAAAAGATAATTAAGCAATTTTCTTTTATTACTAATATCTTGTTGTCCATTAGCTTCTAGTTGTAGTCAGCCATCCATGACCACAAACTTGTCCCTATTTTATATTTTTCTGAGTTTATATCATTATGGTTCATGCTATTAATCCATTAGTATTAATCAATATATCTTGTATAGTATTAATCCAATAATCTTGTATAGTATTAATCCATTAATCTTGTATAGTATTAATCCATTAATCTTATATAGTATTAATCCAATAATCTTGTATAGTATTAATCCAATAATCTTGTATAGTATTAATCCAATAATCTTGTACAGTATTAACCCATTAATCTTGTGTCTGTCATGGAAATGTAACATTTCCACATGGGATGTTTGTTTACCATTACCTAAGAGGCCAGTATGGTATTTAACAGCAATTGTGATTGGTTTCATTATTCTAATGTGGCATGTTCCTATAGCTCAAGCTTCGAAGAAAAGCAACTGGCACATGTTCTACAGTGTGTTCTTATTTCTGATGAGAAAGTGTGATACTATATTGAGGGTGCACAATACGTCGATTGTGATCAACCAGTCGATCATGAAGGTAGTGTGAGTAGATCATGTAGCATTTAAAAATAAACATCAGCCTATATATGTTTTGCATTTTTGTGGTAGGTAGATCATTTTGGCTTGGTCATTTTATAAGTAGCTCACATGCTGAAAAAGTGTGTTCACCCATGAACTATATGATAGGCATTAATTTTGTTGTGCAAAAGATAGAAGCAAACTTTACCATTTGTTGATGTGTGGATTTTATAAAATTGGTTTCAGAAATTGTACATATGTAATCAAAATAGCCCGTGGCATGGTACACTGGTCCCCCTCTTATATGACCACCCCTTCTGTACCAAGAAAGTGTCCTTATAAGATAGGTGGCCTTTCAAGAGGAGAACTGTTTTGTGAGATGTGTATGTATATGTGTATATAATAGGAAAGTTACTTACAACTTAAAGCAGTCAATATCTTCATTAAAAAGTAGCATTAACTTTTAAATGTTCTTGTCCTAAAACAGAGTTATTCAAGGTACCATTAATTAATAGTTATTATTTTTAGGTGTGAAATGTGAGTGGGGTATTGTTGCCATGAGCATTACAAAACCCTTCAAAAACATTATTTAAATCTTGGTACATACATTGTTTCCTATGTTTTACATGTACATTTACTCAATGCTGCAGAATATTCTCCTTATCTTTTAGGATCTTGTTTATCTGAGTCTCCCAACAAAATTTTTCAGCAATTGTTGTCAAGTTGAATGATTTATACTTTTCTTTTAAAGTATATTTCTTTGTTTACATGATAACATGTTCAATATTTGCAATGGTTTATTCCTAAATTGCTAATTGTACACTATTGCAATTAAATTTTGCAGACAAAACTTTTGTAAGTGAAATGCCTTGTTCTGAAGGAAGTGATAAATGTACTGTCACCATAATCATCATGTAAAAAAATTCCGTTTTGTGAAGCACAAAGCTCTATAAAAATATTGTTGACTCCATTTCTTGTAAACTTCGGCATTAATGATATAATAATAATCTTAGTGGTACATGTACTTTAGCCAGCACTTCTTTTAGTAATGAAAACCTGACAATTGGAAACATACATTAGAAAGATAATCAAATTACTTACCTTACCTTAATTAAATATTTGTTCTGGACACATTAAAATAAAATATGTCTGCTTGTCAGAGGTATAGTTTACATATTTGCACAAATTTTGTCTGCTGATCATGTTAGAATGGTGACATTTCTTAGTTGGCATTTTTGAACATAAACTTGTTGGTGCCAAGTGATTCTGGCCGTAAAAGGCAGTTGGCTGCTGGTCAGGAAGGACGTTCATGAAATTAAAATTAAAGCATAAAATAAAAGCTGTGTGTGTTGTGCCAAAGATAAAAGATAATTCTGCCATAGGTTGATGTATTAATTTAATATTAATTTAATTTTCTAATTATAATCTGAAAGTCACATGCAGAAATTTTGTCAACATCAAGTTGTCCACACAAGTATATTAAAAAGATCACTTGTCTATATAAAAGACCCACTTGTCTGTATTTTCATAGTTTGAAAAGAATAGTGGATACCAGGACTGTTACAATGTTTACTTTTATAAAGCAGCACTGTTGAAATGCATGATGCATTGACCTGTGTCATATAAATTATACTGGATATTTTAAATTGTTATATTTTTGGACTTTCATGGCCAGGGTCTACAAATCTAACAAGAATGCATTCATGGCCTGTAACTGCTGTATCAGCACTTGCATTCTGAAAGGATGGATATGAATTTAGCTCTGGATATTGTATCCTTGACCTTTTCATTACTGTTGATGAAATTAATGCTTGCAATTCTGTTGATGTGATCAGTTCAAAGTTATAGTCCAAATAAGATTCCTCTCCTTCACTGTTAAACAGCTTATTGTATTTATCAGTTTGGCTCAAATATTTATTGACGAAACTGTCTAAATCACAACTTCTTTCTTTTCAGATTTGGCCTTTTCATTATCAAAATTTAACAGACAAGAATTGTTCTTTGCACTTTTTGTTGTATTAGCAGTATCTTTCCTTGCAATAACCTCTTCTGCAAACAGTTTATTGGTTTTGTCTGTAGTTAATGGGTACCGGTATATCTTATATACAAGATGAAATTGTTTGATCATCACTATCTCAAGTCAGGAAACTCCCATAGAGAAAAATCATTGAACTCCCATTTTTTTTTTTTTAAATCATATTCCCTGTCATAGCCAAGTTAAATTTTAGCACATTTTGTTTTGCTTTTCATTCTGCTATTTACTGTTTGCCTTGAGATTTATAAGAAAACAGTCCATCTAGATGCATTCCTGGGAAAATTCATCATAGATGCACATAATGGTTTTAAAGAGTCCAGGGATTAGTTCATAACAACAGATCCCTTGGTAAAGTGCTATCCTCCAGCCAATTAAATTGGTTCTGCTCTAATCATCAAAAGATATGACCTAAACTAGTACTGTCCACTTTCTTTGATTATATACATAAAAGTTGTGGCTGGTTTTAGTCTCAACTGATAAATTTCAGCATACACTATCTAGATATACAAAATACCCATATAGTACTTGCTGCTAATTATGTGTAGCTCTTGTGTAAACATCTCTCAGACAAAATGGAAAATACTACCCTTTCTGTTTACTGGTCACAATTTACTTGTCCATGGACAAGTAACCTTGAAAAATTTGTTCATCCATAACAAAATTTCTGACATGGATGATACAGACAATGAGAGCTAATAATTGGTTATGCTATGGTAAGTGAATAATAAACAGGTATATATTTACAGAATTCATTTATTTAAAAATGCCATTTTAAAGCTGTTGTCCTGAAGTTGCTGTACATTTAATTTCAGACCAATTTGAATGGACAGAGAGAAGGAAGGCAGCGGAAAAGAATGATCTAAAGATAATCAAAGTTGACAAGCATGTAAAAGACACCAGTTCAATCAACCATTTTGTGGCAGATTACACCCCTGGTTACAATAGAGAAATTTACAGGAAGGCACCTGAATTCAAGAAAGGTCTACCAGAGTCTGTTTCAGTGAGAGAAAAGGGTAGAATACTCTTGGAGTGCTGTATAAATGGAAATCCAAAACCTGAAGGTAAGAAAATGTCCCATCATTCCAGTGAATGTATATGGTTGTATATAAATTTTAATATGGTATCAAAGTCTGTACCTTAGATATTGTATACAAGTTTTCTCTTTAAAATATTTCATGATTTTGAAAAAGATGCTGAGTTGTGACTTTAGTATTTGTTAAATTGGGGATAGTCCTGGTCAAAAGTTTCATTTATATCAAACATTTGTACATTTTCTTTCATGACAGTTATATGGTTTAAAGGCAACAAGCAGCTAGAGAGCAAGGGTCAATTTCTGATCATGTCTTTTGGTGACTGGCATGGCCTGGAAATCCTTGAAGTGACAGAGTCAGATGTTGATACTTACACATGTAGAGCAGTGAGTGCATCAGGGAATGTGCAGTCATCATGCAAACTGGAGACCAGTCTACCCAAGGGAGAATTGCAGCATGATGACAGTGAGCTTCACAACCTTGAGATATTTGAACACAGGTGATTTTATGTGGTTATTATTGGTGGTAATTTTAAAAAAGAATCATGACTTTCTTATTCTTACAAAAAAGTCATGTTGATATATATTTTTATAATATCTTTAGAACAACCTTCAGGGAGGTTTTTTTTTCTTCATTTCTGGTGTATTTCCCAAAGTTAATACAACAAATAATACAATTTATAATTATCTTTAGTGTTATTTCCTTTTTTATGTCACTCTTTTGGCCAAATTTTAGAACCTGACTATAATTCTGTGCATCTTCCTGATGAGCTTGGAGGTATCACGCATATACATATGGTTACCTGATTTTATAGTCACTACAGTCAAAACTTGTTGAAGGTATTTTTTTTTTCCTGACCTATTGACCAGTAGTTTAGGTATTTTACAATACTAGAGATTCCCCACTTTTAGGACTTGTAGGGTTTATCCCTTAACTCTTAATTTTAAATATTGCTTCAGTCTTCCTGCTTTTATGCTTTGTCCTAATTTTGGTAGAGTTGTGACCTTGGAGTTTTGATTTAAAATGTTTACAGATTGTTTTGTGTTATCTTAAATTGAAGGTGAATATAATGGGACTCTCAAAACTAAGTTTTAAAAAAAGTGGCCAAAAGACACTTCAAAAATTTGTTCACTTGTCCTTAAATAATCACATAAACCAAAGTTGTGTATTGTTTGGAACAGAGTTTATAATGTCTGACAGAGGCTCTTATAAAGCAGTTAAAATGTATGTAGAAGATCATCAGTGGTAATTGTATTTTGGACTAAATATGAGATATGTGAAAGATAATGCCAGAAATGACAAACGACAAAAGAGAACAGTATAACTCTGAATAATCAAAATAATTTAGCTTATAAGGTAATAATTTATCTTGTGGTGGCAGCCAGATCTGTCAATACCCCAGCTGTGATAATCTAATAATTCCATTTTTGTATGTGACATAAACTCCTGTCATAATGCTGATACAAACTTTTAAAATATGGGGGTCACTAAAATGCTCATCCAGTAGAGCCCATTCTTGTTACAAGACACATTGTATAGTCTTGCCAAATTGTATGAAGATGCTTCAAGTGATTAAGGTGATATTAACTGTAACCAAAAAATCAACAAGAGGAGATAACTGATAGTACTAACCTGACAAGGCCAAATCTGATATGGGTCATAAACTCTTGTCATGATCCAAATGTATAGGTGGCGCTCTACATTTTTATATTTAGCATAGGGTTAGAATTTTGAAAAAAAAGAATTTCCCCATGTTTCCTCATTAATTATACTGGCTATTTAAGAAAGACTTTGTATATCTTAGGCATTGTTCAAAAAACCTTTAATTCCCTTTATTTTGGTGTATTATTGATGGGTGTAATATGAGTTATAGAGTATACAGCTTGGCTGTACTCCAGATGTTCATCTTTCAAAAAAGTGTTAGCTCCACTTTTTAAGTTGATAACTTTTTCTAGTTTTTATATATTTGGTAATTCATTCATTGCACTTTCAAGAAGCTGGTATTGTCTAATCTGGCAAAATTCATTTTCCTTACTTTAATAGCTGCCAAGAATAGTGTGCTTTAGACAAATTCAGACTGATTTTTGGAGCATAAGGGAACAGTCATTTTAGTTAGCTGAGTGCTAAGATCATTTACAATTTCCAAAAATACAATATCCAAAGAAATGTCAGTCTCAATACATGAAAGTAGCATAGAGGTATGCCAACATTCTCTCCACTGCACATGTTTTAAATGCAAACAACTTCACCTTACATAGTCACTTTTTCAAAAGTACATAATTTGTGAGTGCCACCACATGTATGTGGAACCAAATATTGAAACAAGAGGAGATAACTCCGTTAGTACTAACCTGACAAGGCCAAATCTGATATGGGTCACAAATTTGTCATGATACAAATGTATATGTCCAGTTTTCATCAAGATAAGTCACATGATTCAGGAGATATTAACTGGAGAAGAGTGTGATGGATAGATGGACAGAAAGTTATTAATAAAAATGTTATAACTCTTAAAATGACTGACTTTATTTTCTATAGAGCATAGTGTCTAGTCATGATAGAAAAGAATAAAAATTTTCATGAAGATATGTGTGATTTAGTGTGATTTAGATTTTTAATGTAGCTTTAACAGTTTTTCAGTCATATAAGAGATCTTTAAGGGTTCAGAATATATGAAGTAAGAACAGACATACCACCAATCTGACTGCATATATCTACATACCCCAATTCAGTTGTTGTGGTGGGATTAATAAATCTCAAACCATTCTGGCATGAAATTTTTACTTTGATGTTGAAGCCCATTTAAGCTTACAAATATGAATTTTCCTATAGACTGAATGGAATTGGTCTAAGTTGGAATTTCAGAAGAATATTTTCATATATTTATGACAAGTTTTATATCGCCATGATGAGTCATGATAATCTTAATGATATGCTTGTAAAAACCATTTGAATGCTTGTCCGGCTTGGTCCAGTAATACATACCTAGGACCCAGGGAGCACAGTATCATAATTTTTTAAATATAATTTTGTTTCATTTTACTCTTTGAGTAATTGGCATATATTTGGAAGAACAAAAAATCCTTCCTTGTGTGCCCTGTATGCTTAAATGGAACAGACCTTATTTTTGTATACTGATAATTTGTATCTTTTAAATTTTTAGTGGATAATCACCATTAACATTTTCAGGAATTTCCAAGAAATGCTGATCCAAACTAATGTATTTGGTAAAGAATTATACCTGGCCCAGATCCACCCAAGCTGTCATCTGTGTAAGTCATGTACACAAATATTCATATTTCGTTAGTTGATGTGAAGGTGGCATTCTATATACAGGGTTCCTGTGGGTCCCAGAATCCTGGAAAAGTTTTGGAATTTAAAAACTAAATTTTGAATAGTGATGTAATAAAATTTGTAATTATTAATTTTATTGAGTGCCAAGCACTTGTTAAAAAATCTGTTTTGAACACAAGACAGATACATTTGACAATGCAAGATATTGTTGTCCTTTCATTTTGTGAAATGACCCTGGTAAGATTTGGAAAAGTCATGGTATTTGTTTTTATTAATTCTGCAGGAACCTTGTATATACTAAGTGTTTATAAATACCTTAAAAGTCCATCATGCATTATTTTTTGGCACTTCTGCTCCTAAAGCTTCAACATGACTCTGTATGTTTTCATATCTTAATTGATGTTGGGGCAGAATATTTTCATTTTGATCAAGATAGCACCCATTATGCTCCACAGCAATTACACTGCATTTGAAAGGTAATATTTTAGAAAGCTTTGTGTGAATTTCAGATAATAGCTAATGATTGTTTAGCAAAGAATGCAAGGAATTGCTTCATTTGCTTTGTGTATTTCTTTAAATAATAGTAATTGAAATTTTGGGTGAATTTTAGTTTATTACTAATGATTGCTTAGAGAAGACATTTCATTTATTAAGGAATTATTTTGTTTTGTTTATATTCATCTTCTGTACAATTCTTGTTTGCTTTTCTCCTTTCCATTGTCTGTCTGCATTTAATTCTTGCTTTCTTATTCTGCTACGTTCTGTGTTTGTCAATTTATAAAGAAAAAAAATAACATTGCTTTTAAAATCAAAATGTGTTGGAGCTAAGTCTGATATATGTATAAAAATAGGTGATACAACAAGAAATGTTTGATCTTATAGAAAAATATCTAGATACCAGGTAATATACAGGTGGAATACCACATATACTCAAATAAAGGTCCAATAGAACTTTAAGCAACATTTATTTATATAACCTTGTTTAATTCAAAAAGAACTATTGCATCATTTATGTATGAACATTCTTTCAAACATAAACTGTATTTTAACAGGTTTCAATGAACCACCCAAACCAAGAGTACAAGATAGTAAAGGTAGACAGGTGTCTCTTGCCAATATCATCCTGTGTTCTCCCTGTGTGATATTTTATTCACCATATACATTTATATTAGACTACTTTCCTTCATAGAAATTACCTATATGTCCATGCATAGAACAACTGTAACCTGCACATAGCTTCCCTTTATTTGCCCACACCATATCTTTACTTAGATGTAGAATTTTTTTACCTGTAAATAATGATATACTTTTGCACACGTTTCTATATAGCTATACATTTATGTATCATTTCAGGTTTCTCTCACATCCTTATGTAGAAAATTTAAATAGATCCACAGAAAAACATTTTCAAACTGGATACTGTTGGAACTATGGCTTTGACCATTTTATAATGACAACCAGTTTTAAAGGTTTGATTAGTACTTGAACTGCCTCATTGGAACCAAATTTTATGTTCAGTGTGGAGTTTTCAAGGGTTATGTTTTAGGGAGGTTACATTCTATTAAAAACTAAAGCCTGGAATATGAAGGACCTAGAATTTTGGTCACTTCATTTCCAATATTTTCTTGAAAATTTATCAAACACTACCTACCTAAAAAAAAGTTTTGTTCATTATGTTCATCATGGAAATGTCTAATTTATTAACAAGTTTTGAGATGAAAATCCAATGTACATAATGTTAGTCTTTCTTTTTTCTGTAAGCTAACTAGTTACAATACTAGTTTTTCTGGAGTTTGGAACCCTTTAGTGACCAGTCAAACAAAAGGAAGAAGAACCAGTCAGGTGTCAGTAACAAATCAGAAATAATGATGGTGAAATAAATTATATTTCAGATTTTCGTCTGCTAAATTATCAAGCTAGTACTTAATCAAAATATTACCCATAGCAGATATAAAAAGATCCTTTTTGTTTCAAGTAGCCAATGGTATTTGTTAATCCATTAATAAAGTTTTGGAAAATTCAGGAAAAATTGAACATCAATGAGGCAACCAAAACCATACATGCATCGTAGGATTAATCTTGGGTTCCTATTCTATTTATACTAGCCACCTTATATATTCTATCTTGTACTGAGAAATGGCGTTAAACTCCAAAACAAAAACAACAATGGTCCTGGGCTCTGGTCTCAGCATGAATTGGTTTTTCACCCAAGATAAAATTTGATTAAAAGCTCATACATGATGTAAGTATTTGCTTGTTTTCATGTGTACACTTCCTTGTAAGCCATTTTGAATTTCTAGCCACGAAAATCAACAGCTAACAACAGTGTTCTCACCAGAAGATTATGAAGGCATGTATCATTTTTAAGGATATTTTAATACATCAGATTCTGTTAGACATGTAAACCGTATGAAATGAAAGCGAGAACTGTTCAAGGATGTTTCATTATCAGTATATTAAAATAAAACATATGCTTAATGGACTTTGTTTTAAATTTCAGAACCGAATATTTTTAAAATGCTTTTTGAAATATGAAATTATATATTATCAATTGGCTTTTTAGCTTGAATGATGGTCAGATGATGGATTTCAGTCTATGAAAATTAAAAGTTATTCTGTGTTCATAACTGTTTGTGCATCCATTTGTTTATACATCTGTTTATTGATGGATGTATTTGTTTATGAAACAATAAGAAAAGTGGCTGAAGATTTCAATGTTGTTTCATTAGAAGAAAAAAGGGGAAAAGTCATGACAAAGGTTGGGAAAGCAAACTGTTGGCATAAGGTGCATGCATGTTGCATTGTGGGTATTTTTGTAAACAATTGATGTCTGTGAAAACAGTGAATACAGAAAATAAATGCACATCACACTTTCTGTATTTTTCTTCATGAACTAAGTGCATAAGTGACTGTATGAAAGAATTGAAGACTGAGTTTAAGATCTCAAATATGTTCTTCAGACAAATTTTCCATTTCATTTTCAGGGGTTTACATTACCGTTGCTCTATAATCCGTTTCCAGGGATCTGCGTGACTTATTCTCTTTAATCCATTTTCATTTGTATGACCATTTCTGTATATAAGCTTGTTTTGATTCTTCCTCTAATTTCTATCTTTCTTCTATTAACAATCAATATGCAACATGTTAAAATTAATGGGCATGATTATTGAAGTTACAAAAATTTGTATTTTGACATATATGATTACAACTGTTGAAAAATAAATTTGCCCATTATGCACTTAATTGTAGATTTTACAGTAAATGGAGTTTCTGTGCATTCCTGGTTTCTTCCAACATAGAAAAAACTAGAGAATGCAAAGACCTGAACACCACCTGTTGCTAACACTGAGTTGTCAAAAATACAGTATTGACCCTTGATGCTAACACCTGAGTTGTGAAGACTACAGTACAGTATTGACCCCTAATGCTAACACCTGAGTTGTGAAGACTACAGTATAGTATTGACCCCTAATGCTAACACCTGAGTTGTGAAGAGTACAGTGTTGACCCCTGATGCTTAACACCAGAGTTGTGAAGAATACAGTACAGTATTGACCTCTAATGCTAACACCTGAGTTGTGAAGAGTACAGTGTTGACCCCTGATGCTTAACACCAGAGTTGTGAAGAATACAGTACAGTATTGACCTCTAATGCTAACACCTGAGTTGTGAAGAGTACTGTATTTGACACCTCAGAAACAAAGAGAATGTTTTTCCAGCTTATTTGAATATCATTTTTTTTAAGTCAGCATTTTTCTCTATTAAGAACCTTCCTTTGATTAAAAGAGAAAGTCTATGTGTATAGTATTTTTTTAAATAAAAAAAGGATAAAACATGCTGAAGATGTAAAGTATGTTATATATCATTGGTTCTATGTGCCCTACTCCCACTGGGCAATCTTTTGTCTGCCCTCCTAATTACAAGATGACACTCACCAGCTAGACATTTAATGGGCTAGAACTAATTTGGAATCTCAGCTGTGGTTGACAGATGCAATCCATGGTTGAGGGGTCAATTTTTCAAACTTTTGTTTCAAAAAGAAACAGAAGTTAAAATTTTCAGTGTCCACATCTTGTGGATAATGCCAGGAGTATCTAACTATAAATAGTAAAATTTGCTCTATTTAAACAATGAAATCCATGTTTGATGATAAATTTAAGCTCTTTCCCCACTTTTACCAAATTTCAGCAATTTCTTTTATCAAAATTTGTCAGATGATAAGCCTATCTTCACATCAAACAAATGTACATGGCTGGTAAGTCGGGGGTAAAAACATTCAGCAAAACACTACTATTTATACTCTTGCACAAGTCATGTACTGCATAAAGAGATTTGGATCATCAGTCACATGATGTGCAGACAGATCCATCTTTATCTTGTGTTCTACTAATTATTCCTAATAAGCTGATTAGACCAGATTGCAAAATGCAAAGGCAAATTTTCTACTGATTAGTCCTAAAACTAACCTCATAAAAGCCACATCTGTGGCACATCTAGATCTATGCAGTTGGATCCAACTTATATATAGTGTGTATGTTTAGCCTACAGAGCCAACTGTAGTTGATGCAATTTGTAAACAGATTTATTGTTGTGATGCATTTATAATGTTTCATAAACAGACCTGAAACATTCCCCATTAGAACTGTACTGTAATGTGAATTATTTCAGATGATTTGTTTTAGAAGTGAATATTTTGAATGGTTTCTTGCATTTTTGTCTTCAGCAATTTGATAATCCAGAGTCATGAGTAAAAGTTTGTAAAAGTTTGAGGTATGCATATAATTTAGGGTTCTTGCATGTTGCCAGGAATTTCAGACTCATTTTCTTCAAATCTCTCTTGTCAAGGAATGAGGTTAACTCTTTTCCAAACGATTCAAGCAATATTTTCTTTGAACCTGTGGAAGACTATGTGGATGGTTGAAATATAGTCATGCAGTACCACCAAGTAATGTATTTGATAGTAAACTCATAGAAATATATATAGAATCTTTTACATGTCAGTTTACCATATGTGTAAAAGCACTTGAAGCAGACTCTTAGTGTACTGAAGTCTCACAAGGATTAGCTGCATTTGCATCAAAATGCATCTGTTTCATTGGCAAGATTAGATTTATTTAGTAAAACTACATGCATCACCTGTCAATAGACAAATACAGGGCATCCTAGTAAAGCTCTATAGGCATTTTTATCGACTTATATTATTTACTCATGAACTACTCAATTCATAGTTCACATGGAAGGTAGCCAAACTGAAATTTGCAAAATGTGTTCTTGACCCTCATTAAATTATAATTTAGAAATCCACAAAAAAAGGTCTGAAAAATAATAAAGTATTTTTTTTTTCAAACACCTCTCAGTTTTAAATTTTAGCACTTAAACAAGACCAATGGGTACTGATGAACCAAGGCTGCATGGTGAAATGGCTACCCAGTTTATTTTTTTGTTCTTGTTCAGTCCTAATCCGTATGATTAGATTTCCCATTAAAAATACTATATCATGATGATGATTGGTCAGAAAAAGTATGACCACACTAATTGGGCTTAATTAGTGTAGTGAAACCTAAAATAAACCCATTATGACATATTCTTATATATTCTTGATCCCAGTATAAGGTGGCCTCAAAAATAACACAGTACACTTTTATAATATGGTGTTATAGTGAAGAAACACTGTCTTATTGGTAGGGATGGACAGATATGGAAATTTGGCCATGTACCCAGCAGGGAACTACCTGGCTGGGTCAGTTTCTACCAGGTAGTTTAAATACCTGGCCAGATCAGGGTGGCCTGGATGGGTGGGAAATTTTGCTGAGTCTAGGTACCCAGCAGTGCATGCCAGGTGTTTCTGAGTAGTGCAAATCCCAGCCAGGTCTAGGTGACTGGACTGGGTTCCTGTCCATTGTTACTTATTGCCACAGTCACAGTTCATCCATTAAGTAAAAGATCTATGCCATTGACATAAGTTCTATTTCAGAGTAAGAAAACCAAACTAATGAGTTTTTGTTGAGAAAAAAAGTGTGTGTATGTTTGTGTATGTGTGTGTGTATGTGCAGATTGTACTCAGTAAGAAAGGTAGTCTTCATTTCTACTATTTATTTGTTCCTGTTTTTCTTGACAGAAGTAGAGATCACAGCACTGTGTGAAACTCCATACTTCATAGAACAACTGCCAGAAGAAATGCATTCCTTGGAACTGGATGAAAATATCACCATTGAATGTATTGTAGGGGGTGAACCTCTGCCTAACGTCCTTTGGTAAGTAGTTAATTATGAATTTTATAGCATCAAATTAAAAATAGCAGTGATTATGCATTTACATAGATGAAAAGTGAAATCAAAATTAAAAGTACAAGTACTTCTGGTTCATAATTTGTATGTAAAATGCCCCATTGGAAACCCCCAAAATTTCTGGGGTAACTTATATTTTTTATTATAAATTGCATGAGATTAAATTAAATTAGATATTGCACTTTTAGATACTCTGCATTTTCAATGATTCATGTACAATTTATTTCTAATACTATGCAAAGTGTCAATTATACCCTTCAAAGCTGTGCTATTTTCTTTACTAGTATACTGTATGTAGGAGTCTTGCCCAATCCAGGCCCGATCATCTAAGTGTATATGCAAACTCAGACTGATGTACACATGCAAATTCAGACTGATGTGCACATGCAAACTCAGACTGATGTGCACATGCAAACTCAGACTGATCTGCACATGCAAACTCAGACTGATGTGCACATGCAAACTCAGACTGATGTGCACATGCAAACTCAGACTGATGTGCACATGCAAACTCAGACTGATGTGAATATGCAAACTCAGACTGATCTGCACATGCAAACTCAGATGTGCACATGCAAACTCAGACTGATGTGAATATGCAAATTCAGACTGATCTGCACATGCAAACTCAGACTGATGTGCATATGCAAACTCAGACTGATGTGCACATGCAAACTCAGACTGATGTGAATATGCAAACTCAGACTGATCTGCACATGCAAACTCAGACTGATGTGCACATGCAAACTCAGACTGATCTGCACATGCAAACTCAGACTGATCTGCACATGCAAACTCAGACTGATGTGAACATGCAAACTCAGACTGATGTGCATATGCAAACTCAGACTGATGTGCACATGCAAACTCAGACTGATGTGCACATGCAAACTCAGACTGATGTGAATATGCAAACTCAGACTGTTGTGCACATGCAAACTCAGATGTGCACATGCAAACTCAGACTGATGTGAATATGCAAACTCAGACTGTTGTGCACATGCAAACTCAGATGTGCACATGCAAACTCAGACTGATGTGAATATGCAAACTCAGACTGATATGCACATGCAAACTCAGACTGATGTGAATATGCAAACTCAGACTGTTGTGCACATGCAAACTCAGATGTGCACATGCAAACTCAGACTGATGTGAATATGCAAACTCAGACTGACATGCACATGCAAACTCAGACTGATCTGCACATGCAAACTCAGACTGATATGCACATGCAAACTCAGACTGATCTGCACATGCAAACTCAGACTGTTGTGCACATGGAAACTCAGATGTGCATATGCAAACTCAGACTGATGTGCATATGCAAACTCAGACTGATGTGCACATGCAAACTCAGACTGATGTGAATATGCAAACTCAGACTGATGTGCACATGCAAACTCAGACTGATGTGAATATGCAAACTCAGACTGATGTGCACATGCAAACTCAGACTGATGTGAATATGCAAACTCAGACTGATGTGCACATGCAAACTCAGACTGTTGTGCACATGCAAACTCAGACTGATGTGCACATGCAAACTCAGACTGTTGTGCACATGCAAACTCAGACTGATGTGAATATGCAAACTCAGACTGTTGTGCATATGCAAACTCAGACTGATATGCACATGCAAACTCAGACTGATGTGCACATGCAAACTCAGACTGTTGTGCACATGCAAACTCAGACTGATGTGCACATGCAAACTCAGACTGATGTGAATATGCAAACTCAGACTGATATGCACATGCAAACTCAGACTGATGTGCACATGCAAATTCAGACTGATCTGCACATGCAAACTCAGACTGTTGTGCACATGCAAACTCAGACTGATGTGCACATGCAAACTCAGACTGATGTGAATATGCAAACTCAGACTGATATGCACATGCAAACTCAGACTGATATGCACATGCAAACTCAGACTGAAGTGCACATGCAAACTCAGACTGATATGCACATGCAAACTCAGACTGATATGCACATGCAAACACAGACTGATGTGCACATGCAAACTCAGACTGATCTGCACATGCAAACTCAGACTGATCTGCACATGCAAACTCAGACTGATCTGCACATGCAAACTCAGACTGATATGCATATGCAAACTCAGACTGAAGTGTACATGCAAACTCAATGTGCACATGCAAACTCAGACTGAAGTGTACATACAGACTTGGTTGATAAGTAATAATTCTAATGTGGTTTTAGATTATTTACTCATGACCAAAAGATTATGATTTTGAATCCTACCATTGGACCAGCCCAGGTCAGCTATCTTAGTGTGTTCTTGGGCAAGGCACTTATTCCAATTGCCTTGGCACCTACTTATGTTGTTGTGCCATAAGGCACCCGACCCCAAAGATCTAAACCAAATTCCCATTTTTCTGTGGTTTTTATGTATAAAATATTTTGCATGTACTTGTAACATGACTTGAAATGTGGCACACTTATGACTTCTATGAATAGTGTTATAATGAAGGAACCCTGGAATTGTGGACAAAAATGAAGCATTCTCTTGAAGCTTAAACTTTTATTGGAGATTATGTTTGGTTCCATCTTCACTAGCCATGGATCTTAGATCCATTTTGACCCACATGTAACCAAAGTGGATTGGCATCTTGGTATGCAAAGATGGTTCAGTTAATGTTTGACAAAGATCTCTTATGTTCCAATAGATAAAAATCATAAGTTGCTGATTACTTTTTAAAAAAAAACATTACGCAAATGTTGCATTGTTGGCATAGGAAACAAAAGTTAAAATCTTGTGAATATTGCTTTATTCTCAGAATTACATTTCACATGACAAAATTCTGCTTTAGTCAGTTACAACAAAAATGGCTTACCTGCAATATTATAGATACCAGGTCCGTTACTTGTATTCTTTTATTGCAGGTTTCATGATGGCAAACCCTTGAAGGACAGCAGTAATGTGACTCAGGAGTGGGATCCAGACAGTCGGCGGGCTAGAGTGATTCTAAAACACCCTTATTCTTCTGATGCAGGAATGTATATGTGCTTGGCCTATACTGAGATTGGTGGCTATGCAGAGACCACAACTGTGTTACATATCGAGAGTGAGTTACTTTTGTTTCACCTTTGTAAATATGGTGGGATAGAGTTATGACTTTTTCAGCAAGAGCAGTGTTATGGACAGTTGCAACAATGACAGCAATATTGTCATTGTGACAAGCCTGTGTCACAGTTTTGTGTAAAAATATTTGACAACTAAAACCCAGTGGGAAGTACCTTAAAACATGCTGCAGGTGAGACACACTGTAGAATACTTGTTTATGATGAGCTTCAACTCTTTTAACTAGTTAGGTGAAATGAAATAAATTTTCAAATAACTAACAATGTATTCAGAAAAATTTCATTAAAAGTCTTGAAATTCCTTTTCTGTTTTTCTAATACCCAAGTGAATTTTACTGTACTGAACTGTTTGATCCAGTGATGGCTGCAAGTATCATATGAAGCAAAAATATCATTATATTTCATCTTGTTTTGTTTGATCGTCATTCATCACAATTTGACCCCAACAAGTTTTTCTTTCATCAAGGAAGTGACATCATGTTCATATCACATGAGTGACATTATTATATGATATTCATATAAAATTAGTGAAATTATTTATGTGATATTCATGTCATTAGTGACATGATTATGTTTGAATATGTATATCACCATAGTGACCTCATCATTTATATGATATTTATATGACAACAGTGACATCATCATTTATATATTTATATAACAACAGTGACATCATTTTTTATATGATATTTATATTACATTAATATATTAATATATGATATTCATATTATCCTAGTGAAATCATTTTTATCACATAGTCGGTAGACTTTGCCAACAGTGTGTGCAGTTTCATATTTTTGATATTATACTGTGAACATATCACTTTATGTGATGCAGATTGGTCCAATTAAGCCCATGAAATTATTGTGCATTTTTTACCCCTGCAGGGGTTTGTTATGTCATGTATAACATATCATAAAATGAAAAATTGCAAAAGCTTCAAGACAAAAACAATAACAATAAGTAAAACTATTGTTTAGATGATAATGAGGGTGGGGTTGGATGGACGGTATATATGTGGATTGGAATTGACCCTATATACAGGCTTGGTTTAAATGTGAACTTACTGAAGTAAATAAGCTCATTTGTGGTGACAGAAGAATGTAGACATAAACCGGTCTCCCCAACTGACAGAACTTTATCCAAACACAGGATATTTACACAGTAAATATGTAATGCAAAACCCACTCAAAAAGAGACTTGTTTACATCAGTATAATCCTATATTCCATATCAAATACTGCAAATATCTGGTCACAAATACATTGCCGCATATATGTGCATTTTTGCATCCAATAATCTTCTCACAAAAATATCACAACAATGCAATGTTTATTTGTGATGTGGAAAATTTCAGTGTAAACACTGTCATTGGGTTGTGTAGACCAACCCAATAGGTACTGTGCACCATATCAAACAATGTGACATCACACACATTGGACATTTTTTTTAAAAAATGTTTTGCCTTTTGTAAAATGTTCTTTTTATTTGGATGGATGATTATTCTTTGATTTATAGTTATCAAAATTGTATAATATACTTTTATTATTTCAACTTTCTTTGGGATAAAGTTTTACACACAACAAATGAAAGGTACAGCATCTGTCAGAATGAATAAAATTATTTGTTCTTCTTTCTATCTATATGATTTCCTTTGCAATAAAACTATGTGATAAAAAGAATCTCAAATGTGTAACGATTTAATATTAAATTAATAAAACTTGTTAAATAATATCCAGCTTTTGATCGCCAAGGCTCTCAAAGCTGGACATTATTAAACTCATTTTATAAATTCAATATTAAATCATTACCCATTCTATATATAATATCCATATCACATTAGTGATACTATTTATATAATATTCATGTTACATTTAATGGAATGTTTATGATTACCTTACAAGTGTCTGTATATATACAGTTGTTCTTAAATCTTTTGCTTGCTTGCTTGCTTCTATTCAGTGAATTAGAGCTGAATTATTCTGATCTTTTGGTAGCAATACAATATTTTAAACAAAGTAAAACTTTAGTAACACATAGACATTCAATTGAATACTCAGTTTTTACTCAAATTTACACTTGGATACTCAGCATTACTCAAACTCTCAATTACTAAAATGTTCACTCGCATAATCAGTGTTACTTAAATATTCACTTGGATACTCAACATTACTCAGTCATTTGAATACTCAGCATTACTCACACATTTGGATACTCATAATTACTCAAATACTCACTTGGATACTCAGCACTACTCAAATGCTCAATTGAATACATATTAATACTTAAGCAACTTTCTTAATAAAGACTTTTCTTACTAGTACCTGCAATCTCAAAAAGTCAGGTAAAATGTTTAGTCCTACAACAGATTGAGTTTTCCAAGTTTATCATATTTGTACTCCCTACAATACTGGCTGGTAGGTAAATACTATTTGTATCCCTACAATACTGGTAGGTTAATACTATTTGTATCCCTAGAATACTGGTAGGTTAATACTATTTGTATCCCTACAATACTGGTAGGTTAATACTATTTGTATCCTACAATATTGGTAGGTAATTACTATTTGTATCCATACAATACTGGTAGATAAATACTATATCTACTCCCTACAATACTGGTAGGTAAATACTATTTGTATCCTACAGTACTGGTAGTTAAATACTATTTGTACCCCTACAATACTGGTAGGTAAATACTATTTGTATCCTACAGTACTGGTAGTTAAATACTATTTGTACCCCTAAAATACTGGTAGGTAAATAATATTTGTATCCTTTAAATACTGGTATGTAAATCCTATTTGTACCCCTACAATACTGGTAGGTAAATACTATTTGGATCCTACAGTACTGGTAGGTAAATACTATTTGTATCCCTTAAATACTGGTATGTAAATCCTATTTGTACCCCTACAAAACTGGTAGGTAAATACTATTTGTATCCTACAGTACTGGTAGTTAAATACTATTTGTACCCCTACAATACTGGTAGGTAAATACTATTTGTATCCTACAATACTGGTATGTAAATCCTATTTGTACCCCTACAATACTGGTAGGTAAATACTATTTGTACCCTTACATTATTGGTAGGTAAATACTATTTGTACTCCCAACATCACTGGTAGGTAAATTTTATTTGTACCCCTGCAACACTCATAGGTAAATTCTATTTGTACCTTCTACAATACTTGTAGGTAAATACTAGTTGTACCCCTACAATCCTGGTAGGTAAATACTATTGGTACCCCTACAATCCTGGTAGGTAAATACTATTGGTACCCCTACAATCCTGGTAGGTAAATACTACCAAAGGGGTTGTTATGTTCTTCAGTTATGCCAGAGCTTATCTGTAGCCTTTCCTTAAATGTTGCCAAAGTCTGCCCCTGAGGTGTTCCATGCTTAAATGGCTCCAGCATTATTATTAAATATCTCAAATATCATCAATAAATGACACCATTGTTTGCAAGATGTGTATTTCATGTTAAAGATGTATGTACTTTGTTGATTTAATTTGTGGATTTTGATTTATTCCTTCTTGTTTGTATATAAAGTCATAGATAGGTTGAAAGAAATAAGGAAGGATAGAAAAAAGGAACCTTCAACAACAAATAAAACTTTGGCTCTTTCTATAAGGGCCATTCATGAGTTAGAATCTTCATGAAACACTACATAACAACGATGATTCCCAGTTTGTGCTTGGATAATCCACAGATCAGAGTTTATTTTGGTACTGATCCAAGATTAAGTAGAATCTGTGCAATATATGTGTATTTCTGGTCTGCCAACTGGTTCTGTTTTTAGTTGTTGATCTTAGCATTTTTCCACCCAGCGTAAAAAGAGGTTGAAATTTTTTTCTTCACAAAATTGATTTGTGCATCAAACCATCATCAAGCTGGTTTAGCCCATTACTTGCAGTGCTTAGTTGTTGTTGTAAGGTTTGTTGTTGTTGTTGTTGTTCTGGGGCTTAATGCCATTTTTCAGCACACGATAGGCTATACATGGCGGGCAGTATTAATGGTGGAGGAAGAAACCGGAATCCACGGAAAGAATAAGAACCATCAACCCACGAGAAGCTACTGGCAAGCTTTCTTACATATCTACATTCCCTGAATCTTAGACTCAAACACATGCAAACAGAGGTGAGATGGCAGTGATCCATAACAGAGAGTGCTTTAGACCACTCGGCCACTTGGGGCCACTTGTTGTAAGGTTTAATGACATATTTCAGCACAAAATAGGCTATACATGGCGGCAAGATTTCTCACTTACCAACATTAGTGCAGTGCTTAGTATAATATATATATATATATATATATATATATATATATATATATATATATATATATATATATATATATATATATATTATATATAAACCAATTTACCTACATGAATTTTAAAATCAGTGCAATATGAATTGCATAATATTTTCCTAATGTTCTTTATAATTGGCAATCAGTGGCTGTAGTATAACAAGGAATATACTTACATTAGAAAATATCGAAATATTTAAAGTATTTTCTCAAAAAATCTTGAATTACTTGTGAACTATGGATGCTTTTAATGATTTCACACCCTGTAATATAAGTACATGTAAATGCAATCTTCTTTCACATATTGAGTTGGCAGATTTGGATCTATGCATTTTGTTAGGAGTCATCAGAAGAGCAAACAACATAGACCCTGATCTCTTGGAACATTATGTGACAGCAGATCAGGGTCTGTGTTTTTTGGAACAAGACTTATAAGCAAGTATATGCTGCATATTATGTTGAATGTTTGGAAATTTGCTTTCTATTGGCCCTACAGATAATGCTTGGTATATTTTGGCCCTACAGATAATGCTTTGTATATTTTGGCCCTACAGATGATGCTTGGTATATTTTGGCCCTACAGATAATGCTTTGTATATTTTGGCCCTACAGATAATGCTTTGTATATTTTGGCCCTACAGATGATGCTTTGTATATTTTGGCCCTACAGATGATGCTTTGTATATTTTGGCCCTACAGATAATGCTTTGTATATTTTGGCCCTACAGATAATGCTTGGTATATTTTGGCCCTACAGATAATGCTTGGTATATTTTGGCCCTACAGATAATGCTTGGTATATTTTGGCCCTACAGATAATGCTTGGTATATTTTGGCCCTACAGATGATGCTTTGTATATTTTGGCCCTACAGATAATGCTTTGTATATTTTGGCCCTACAGATAATGCTTTGTATATTTTGGCCCTACAGATAATGCTTGGTATATTTTGGCCCTACAGATGATGCTTTGTATATTTTGGCCCTACAGATGATGCTTTGTATATTTTGGCCCTACAGATAATGCTTTGTATATTTTGGCCCTACAGATAATGCTTTGTATATTTTGGCCCTACAGATAATGCTTGGTATATTTTGGCCCTACAGATAATGCTTGGTATATTTTGGCCCTACAGATAATGCTTGGTATATTTTGGCCCTACAGATGATGCTTTGTATATTTTGGCCCTACAGATAATGCTTTGTATATTTTGGCCCTACAGATAATGCTTTGTATATTTTGGCCCTACAGATAATGCTTTGTATATTTTGGCCCTACAGATAATGCTTGGTATATTTTGGCCCTACAGATGATGCTTTGTATATTTTGGCCCTACAGATGATGCTTTGTATATTTTGGCCCTACAGATAATGCTTTGTATATTTTGGCCCTACAGATAATGCTTTGTATATTTTGGCCCTACAGATAATGCTTTGTATATTTTGGCCCTACAGATGATGCTTTGTATATTTTGGCCCTACAGATGATGCTTGGTATATTTTGGCCCTACAGATAATGCTTTGTATATTTTGGCCCTACAGATAATGCTTTGTATATTTTGGCCCTACAGATAATGCTTGGTATATTTTGGCCCTACAGATAATGCTTTGTATATTTTGGCCCTACAGATAATGCTTGGTATATTTTGGCCCTACAGATGATGCTTTGTATATTTTGGCCCTACAGATAATGCTTTGTATATTTTGGCCCTACAGATAATGCTTGGTATATTTTGGCCCTACAGATAATGCTTTGTATATTTTGGCCCTACAGATAATGCTTTGTATATTTTGGCCCTACAGATAATGCTTTGTATATTTTGGCCCTACAGATAAGCTTTGTATATTTTGGCCCTACAGATAATGCTTTGTATATTTTGGCCCTACAGATAATGCTTTGTATATTTTGGCCCTACAGATGATGCTTTGTATATTTTGGCCCTACAGATAATGCTTTGTATATTTTGGCCCTACAGATAATGCTTTGTATATTTTGGCCCTACAGATAATGCTTGGTATATTTTGGCCCTACAGATGATGCTTTGTATATTTTGGCCCTACAGATAATGCTTTGTATATTTTGGCCCTACAGATGATGCTTTGTATATTTTGGCCCTACAGATAATGCTTTGTATATTTTGGCCCTACAGATAATGCTTTGTATATTTTGGCCCTACAGATAATGCTTTGTATATTTTGGCCCTACAGATAATGCTTTGTATATTTTGGCCCTACAGATAATGCTTTGTATATTTTGGCCCTACAGATGATGCTTTGTATATTTTGGCCCTACAGATGATGCTTTGTATATTTTGGCCCTACAGATAATGCTTTGTATATTTTGGCCCTACAGATAAGCTTTGTATATTTTGGCCCTACAGATAATGCTTTGTATATTTTGGCCCTACAGATAATGCTTTGTATATTTTGGCCCTACAGATAATGCTTTGTATATTTTGGCCCTACAGATAATGCTTTGTATATTTTGGCCCTACAGATAATGCTTTGTATATTTTGGCCCTACAGATGATGCTTTGTATATTTTGGCCCTACAGATAATGCTTTGTATATTTTGGCCCTACAGATGATGCTTGGTATATTTTGTATCTAATTAATTGCACTTTGATTTTGCATCCTAAATGTTTTCATTAGCTGTGAGATGATTCATGTGCAGTAAAATCATTTACTAAAGAGTGTATTGCACAAAATGCGTAGTAGTGAAATGTCTGCTGCATGAATATAAACTAATATTTATGCATTACATAACTATTTTTCTATGAAATTTTGATTCATTGACTCTTGTGTATTTATGCATTAGTTACACGCTGGTTGCAACTTATTAACTTAAATACACTTTTTATAACCACTTTGGTGAAAAGTAAAATGCCTTGTAGGAGAAAGTTGCACTTTTAGGAAAAAAAGACTAAAAAATTTCCCTGGAATACACAACATAGAAGGCTTTTTATCTAATACTGCTAATTAAGTTGACTGTTTTAAAATATGTGATTAAAAATACCACAAGCTTCTTTTTAACATATTTCACTGACCTAGAAAAATAATTTGTCATGTACTTTAGGTAAATATGGGGCAAGATTTTTCACCTTAATTTTGATAAATTTTGCTGTGTAAGTTTCTGAAAATGATTTGCATGTATATTATCGATCATATGATGGCAGCAATAACTACGTTTTCATGGGAACTACATGAAATGTGGGAAGGGCTTATTTGTGCACATATCAACACAAACACACATAGCATGATGTTACATCAATTATGATTTCATGGTTCATGTATTTGTTTTACTTTATACTGTTGGCACAGTATTTATTCACTCAGTGTGGAAACTCTCTAAACAAATATTTTATTTTCTTAACTCTGAGATACAGATGCAAAAATGTCTCACCATGTATATACAGTGTTTCTCATATTATTAAACTATGGAACCAGTATAATAATTACATGACAGTATTTCTCCAATGATAAGACCAAGAAGCTATTCTAATAAATTCTGTAATAGTAAAACTAGGAGCCAGCCTATAAAATACATTACAATATTTCTCTATTGGTAAGACCAGGAAGCTAGCCAGGTAAATACATCATTTTCCGATGATATGTCAAGTAGGCCAGTCTAACACATACATTAGAAATATTTCCCCCAATGATAAAACCATTGGGCAAGTCTAATAAATTCATTGCAGTTTCCCATGCTAAGAGCAGGGCCCAGTCTTAATATACAATATTTCCCTGTGATGAGACCAGTGGACCAGTGTAACAAATACAATATAGTATTTCTCCCATATTATGACTATAGGGCCAGTGTAAAAAATACATTACAGTATTTCTCCCATGATAAAACCAGGTGCCAGAGTGGTTGGTTGGTTGGTTATTGGACTTGTTTTTAAAGACATTCTTTGTAAATATTTGCTACACTTTTGGAATAAAATGATGGTGGGTGGCTTTTTATTAAATACTTTCATGTGTCATTCTGCAGGTGCATAGCAGTCTGAAAGTGGATATTGCTTTATCAGCCAGCTATTATATGCAGTTCAGGAGTTTTTTCCCAGATTTTACATTTCATATATGGATTGTTGATCGTGCATATCTTTCTGTCTTTGTTAGACTTACCATTAACATTTATTTTAGCACATGGAAATGTATTTTTGTGGTACCAATTTATAGTTATGACATTGAAATGAGATGGTAAAAGCTATATATCATTTGACTAAGATAGTACATGATGGTTTGCATTTTGTCAAGAATGGTACATTTTCTGCAGCAGTCAACCAAAGTTACCAGTTGAATGCAAGTTAGGCCCTGCTGTCTTCAGTTAGATGCAAATGCATGTGCTGTCATCTCAGTTGATTTCAGAAATCTAAAACTGGAATTTACTATTTGATTCAGTTATGAATTTGTTTTGCTGCATCAATCTTTGCAATCATTGTTGTTTTTATATTTATTTAAAATTTACTGTTTTTTTTATATATCATCTAATAGTTCATTGCTTAGTTGTGTGTTCATTTCAAAGAAGTTTCTAATTAACTTTTTTCTGCTTAAATTTAATACTACCCATACACTTTACCTGTTTTTTTATGGTAAAGAAATCTATGATATCCAGTGGTTGTTAGGTTATGGATTATTGTTATTGCTGCCAATATCAGCTTCATTGTGATGTCCATTATATATTGTGCAGTCAGTAACCAATGGTGATTAAACTGTATACTGTAATAAAGAATTGCCTGTAATACAGCACTCCCTTTAAGGGCCTTTATTAAAACACTGTTGTTTTTATAAGATAATATGGTCATGACTGAGATTTTATTAAGCAATATAATTTTATAATAATAGTATACTTATAGTACATGAATGCTGGCAAAGAAAGATAATTCAGTGTTGTCAGTCTGGTGTTTCTGGCCACAAAGCCAAAGTTCATGAATGAGTCAGCAGATGGGATAATGACAATAAGGTGATTCCAACACTGAATGATAAATCTATCCATTGGGTGGATCTGACCCATCAAGTACTGTTGTATGTATGTGATATTCCTTGTAAGAATTGCTTGGATCCCTTTGGTGATAGTTGTTTAGAATGGGTAATTTATTAATTGCTGTCATATGTTCAGTCCTGTTTCACAGTCATATATAACAGGCTGAGATGATCTGAATGAGACATCCAGACTGAGATAATAAAGTAAGGTTAGCAAAACAGATTTCTCAGTTGTATGGTTCAGAATTTAATTTATAGGTTGAATTCTAGTGTGCAGGATATGGTAATCCTGGAATACAGGTTTGGGAAAGAAGAACATATTTATTTTACAATTTTATTGAATAGTACACTATGTAATAATAATAATAATAATAATAATAATAATAATAATAATAATAATAATAATAATAATAATAATAATAATAATAATAATAATAATAATAATAATAATAATAAAAATAATAATAATAATAATAATAATAATAAAAATAATAATAATAATAATAATAATAATAATAATAATAATAATATAAATATTAACTGCATGGTATTTGTCCATAAACCAAGTTTTGAAGGTGAATGTGCATGCAAACATGTGAATGAAGATGTGTTCAATTGGTATATGAAATACTTATATTTGAAAATGGCTAAATGTGCAAAATTACACATCAAGCCAACATGGCCAGATTATGTAAAAATTGACCTCCCATGCTTGAAGAGAAAGTAGTAAATATTTTTTGTCTTGAGAAAGAAATACAGTGATTGACAGAGCACCTTAAAAACAAGTCCTGAGAAAGAGATGAAAATTTGTTTTGCAATTGTTCTTCCTTCAGGTCAGGGGGCAGATACTGAAGTTATAAACATGAAATTGTATATTTGACTTAATCCAAGTAGCAAATGGGACAGCCTACTTAAATGACACACCCTGCATGTACAGACATACCCTGAATGTAGAGGGAAAAAAAGCTGGTGAACATTCACACTTAGCTGGTTGTTTAGTTAATCAGTCCAGTCATTCAAATTTCTGTTATATAATAGTTAATTATAAGTTCACAGAGCAGGGTGAAAGAGTTCAGTTGCTGTTAATTGCAAGTTGCCACTATAGGCTAAAAGAATTTAGTTGCTGTTAATTGAAAATTGCCACAGGAGGGTGAAGGAATTTGGTTGCTATCAATTGAAAGTTAACATAGTAGGCTGAAAGAATTTGGGTGCTGTTAATTGAAAGTTGCCACAGTAGGCAGGCTGAAAGAATTTGGTTGCTTTTAATTGAAAGTTGCACAAGGGGGTGAAATAATTTGGTTGCTGTTAATTGAAAGATGCCATAGTAGGTTCAAAGAATTCAATTGGTTTTTTGAAAATATGCTTCACTTCAGTAGTAATGCACAACATGAATGCAATGTTGGCTTTGTGGCTCCAGACTGTACTGGTGTCTTAGGTACCAAGCCAGAAAATATATGGTATTACAGATACTTTTCTTTTCATCAGGAATAGAATCTTTAATTCGAGGGCATAGAAAACATGACACAATAAAAGAACCCGGGCCACCAGATTTTAAAGTAAAACTGAGAGATAAATCTGCATCCCCTGGGCGTAAGATAAAACTTGAATGTTTAGCCGAGGGATTTCCTCAACCGGAAGTGAAGTGGTACAAAAATGATCTGCTACTTGAGCCAGTTATTGATAAATACACAATTACGGTGAGTGTACAACAAAATGATCTGCAACATGAACCACCATATATACTTGATTATAAGTCGGGTCAAATTACAAGCAACATAGATATGATCTGCTGTTCCATAATGGGCTGACAGATCAGGGTCTTTGTCTGTTCTACTGATTACAACATAATCCCAGGTCTGTCAGTGCATTATCTGATGGCAGATTTGTGTGTATGCTGTTTCCAGTTGGATTAAACTTACCGTGAGTCATTAATAAGTGTACAATTTATGGTTCATTTACAACAAAACTGAAAAAAGGGATATTGTTTTACAACTGATTGTTTGATATATCAATCCATTCATATTAATCACTTACAAAAAGAATTCATGTACCAATCAAGTGAAGTCATTAACTTTTCTTGCCACAAAAGTATTACTTTAATTATTTAATACTTTGTGTGAGAATTAAAATTGATATTTTCACATGTACCTTTTTGCACATTAAAAGTTTTGGAGCTCTGGAATTGGTTAACATGTGGTTATGAGTCATTTAGTTTTTTTTTTTTTTACTGAAATTTGCTTAATTCTGATAAAATCAAAAGAAAGTGTTTAATAATATTTTCATATGACAATGATTTTGGTGTTTCTGATTCATTTTTAAATACATTAAAATCAACTGTAGACTTAATGCCGTTTTAACACAATATTGGGTATAATAAACTATATGAGATTTTTTTCATTTGGAATTGCAGTTTATTACTAAAAGAGAAAAAAATAATTAGTCATTTTATTAACATATATTTTGTGTCATTTTAGAAGCAGTTTAAAATATCATTCAGATTTCTTGCAGATTTCTATTTCAGGGCATTATATCTAAAAATATTCAAAGCATTTTTTCATTCATTGATTATAACTAAACAGTTAACAAAAAAGTGGTTCACAAAAGTATATTGCTGTGTAATATACAATGTAAGAACTATTCAGAGAAATTAGTTTGAGTCCAAAATTTACATAGTGGAATATATCATCTGATTGATGTATTTTTTGAAAACTAACATAGTTTTCTTTTATTTGTCTTGGCTAATTACATGAATCATATGCTTGTATTTGAATTGATAAGATACAAGTTTTGGTTTGACTTTGTGTTTTATGGCACAGCAACACAAGTAGATTTAGCATTGAGGCAATAGGAATCAAGTGTGTTGCTCTTGGATACACCATGGTAACCAACCCAAGCTGATTCTGTGATAGGATTCACTTTTCTAATCACATACCTTACATGCTGTGTTGTAAAACAAAACCAGTCCAAACATTTACCTTATCAAATCAATGCAAATGTATCCTACATTTAGATTTACAGAATTATATATATATATATATATATATATATATATATATATATATATATATATATATATATATATATATATATATATATTGAAGCGAATATATACATTATTTAATTTTAATGAAAACAATTGTGATGTGTTTTTAGGACAAATACCAAAACATTCCAAATGTACTACTTACTCCACCACTATTGCCTGAAATAAGCTACTTTGTAACATCTGTTTATTGCATATAAGAAATATAACTGACATTCAAAAAAAAGCTAGGAGCAACTGGCAAAATTTTACTTTGTTAAAGTTTTACCTTTTACATGTTTATTTACAAAAATATATTTAACATTCCTTTGTGTTGTACAAATAGTGCATATTTTACAATGTATTTGTTGCATTTTTTAATCAGAGCAACATAGAAGGACTACATTCATTGCAAATAGTTGCAGTAGACCTTTTTGATAGTGACTGCTATAAATGTGAGGCCACCAACAAATATGGAAGAGTGTCAACATGTGCTCATATTAAGATTGAAGGTATTTTTCTATTTTGCTACCTGGGATGTGTTTTTACACTGTGAACAAAAAAATCTGGTTCACACTTGAATTTGTGTTTGTCTGTCTGTGTTGGTGGCATTGGTTATTATGACAGAAATGGCTTCATGTTTAGAATTTAACTGAACTCATGTTACCAGTCTAACTGAGTGGTGATGGAGGCCTAACCATATTTCTGGTCATATGTGCCAAAACACTACCCAGGATGCTTGCTCCTCTTTTGCACCAAGCTTTTTGGACCTAAATTTGACAAATTAGTGGTATACCAAGCAGCAAGTTGGCATTCTACTCTGAGCTTCTTTGCTTATATATTTTTTAAAATATATTTTTCTGTATTTAAAATAAACTACTTCATTTTTGTTTCAGCAATCGGTGTTAACATGATAGAGTTGAAATTCTTATTGCTTCTTAACATGCATCAGTTATTGTTAACTTACTAGGCTAAACTCATTGTATTGTCATCTATTATGAAATTTATTTTAATCTCTTGGATATATTTGGAAACATTTTATATAACTTTTCAAATGCCAGAGAAAACATTTTCTGAGAGTTTTTATATAATTATATTCCTATTTTAAAAAAAAGCAAGTTTAATATAATAAATTTAACCCTTTCTGTTCCAATTTTCAGTAATGAGAAAAAGCTTTTCACAATTGAGCAGAAAGGTATTTTACATTTAAAGAAATAAATTCTAAGATTTGGATTTACATAAGCTAACCATGCAAGAAAAAAAGATATATTGGGAAAATACAATCGAAGAATATATTTTCTTGCTTACCAAATATCATTGAATTGAATAATTAAATTATGAATTTTTTTCAAAGATCAAATCTGTATTTTGCAAATTTGGCAGCAAAATAACACCGAATCCCTAATTATAAATGATATCAGGCTTGGGCAGAGTGCATGGGAGGACTATCCTCTCTATAAACTCTTTTACAGATTAAGCTCAGCTACAAACAACATTGACCCTGATCTGCTGTCAATTATGTGCCAGCAGATTAAGGTCTATATTGTTCATTCTACTAATTACTCCTAACAAACTGCAAAGACCCAGATCCACCAGCACATTATGTGCAGTTTGCAGTTGGACTGATTTGGAAAGCAAGTAAACATGCAAACTTCTAATCATGGAATGCCAATTTGCATGGATTTGGCAATTGCTAGAATTATTGTTACAAGAAACAATGATCTATCAGTGGAAACAGCGTGGGCTCTGCAGCAAATCACAACTTATGTATAACCAAAAATGTCTTTCTTTTCAAAAAGATATGAAATTTAATACATAAAAATAAATGAATTAAATCATTTATCATTTGCAAATTTTGCTGCTGAAATGTACAATAAAATTGTAAAAATTATATCAAATAAACAGTAAAATCTAGTTAAAGCCAAATGGACATTTAAAATTTCAATCTTATATTGATAGAAGACACAAATTTGAAGAAAACAGAAGTTTGCTCAAAAATTGGACAAATGCTTTAAAGTTTAATGCATGTTAACATTTTGGATGGGAGGCTACTCATTGTAAAGTATCTTAACCAGAGTTTGGTAACATCAAATATAAGATTTCACACCATATTTCAGCACAAGAGAGGCTATACATGACAGCCAGTAAACAGGTGGAGAGAGAAACCAGGAAAACACCAGTATGAACCATTAACCCATGGGAATCTACTGGCATACTTTTTCACATAACCACATTGGCTGAGCCTGAGATTCGAACCTATGTTAGGTGAAATAGCAGTGATCAGTAAAGTTGAGGACCTCAGATCACTCTGCTGCCACCTTGAGCTCCTCAAAGATGAGGTCAACAAATTTGCAATACATGTAATTTGAAAAATATGTAAATTTAAGTAAAAAAATGCAATTTACTTATACTTGCAAAATCATTGTTCTGCATTAATGGCCACATCTTAATAAATGTTTTTGAAATTTAAGTAATAAATATGGTTACAAATATAGGAGAATATAAAGTTTTAATTTAATTTTCAAGCAGTGAATTTAAATTCCCTTGATAATTGAACAGGTTTAAATTTTCTCCAGTGAGTACATTTAGTTATAGTACAACAATTACAAATTGTTAATGGACTAATGCAAATGATGCCTAATTTAAGATTAAAACTTCACCAAAAATGATTTAAATTGAATTGTTGACAATAAGCTATGTTGCTTAAAATATTTAAATAATTTTGCATGTACATTTCCTTTTTACATATCATTTAACTTGCAAAATTTGCTTTAAGGCATCTATTATTGAAGATTCAAATAAAATATTTCATATCTTGCACAACATTATCAGAACTTATGAATAGTAATGAGTTTGGGAGAAGTTACCTCCCTTGAAAAATTTGAAGCTTTAATATCTTGAAATTTTTTAAAGGATTTTGATAAAACTTTCACAGATGTTTTTATGTTCTTTCATTGTAATATGTTTAATTTAAACTTAAGTGTCACCTTTAAATGTTTTTAAATTTTGCATTTTGAAATTTTTTGCCATATATTTTGGATAAAAATTAAAACTTTAAGCACTGCTATCAGCATATATTGCTTTTTCCTGCATGCAAAAGTTTGAAGAGCAGTTTTGGCAACAGCACAACAAATTCTTTCGTCATGATTTTTTAAAAAAATGTTAATTATTTTCATCCTGTAAGTTACACACCTATATAAACAAAACCTGCTGAGCTTCTTGTCCTTTTGATTGTTTGTTTGCTTTTTCATCATGGAATTTTGCAGCTTTAACATTGTAATTTCACTACACATTCTACTTAACAGGATCACTTGATGTTTCTAGTGTACATGGATGTTTAATTGAATAATAAGATTCTTTTAATATTTTATTTAGTACTTAAAGTGACGTAAAGCATATTTAATTCTTACCTTTTTTACTAGATGTTTTATAATCAAAGAGAATGTTTGACCATCATCATTTACTGTTTTGTATCTATAATTTTCAACTAATTATGAAATATAATGATAATTATTTATTCACTTTTGATTTTCAGCTTTGTCTTTTCTGCACTTTGAAAAAAATTCTATGAAAGTTTTCCCCACTTTTTTCTTTATGATATTACAAAATATAGTTTATTTTAGCATTTTGTTTTTCCACAGCTGCAGAGGTATTGGATTTTGCACAAAAAGAAAGCTTGCAAACACCAGATTTGTCCAAAAGATATTGTTTTGTCCACATCAAATTCCATTTTGTTAATAGTGGATTCTGTGTAATATAGTAGGCAGTTTGAGGTATACTTGGGGTTCAGGTACATATGTAGCAGTGATCATGAAGGTGATGGATCTGCCCAAATAAGCCTGTCTGTGATTTCACAACACACACCAAAATAACAGTGGTCAGTGGGCTATTGTTACTTGCAATTTGTGAACATTTGATGAGCAGGTGGGCAGAGATGGCGATCCATCAAATGTTGATGTCTGTTGTTTGGACCATATAAACCATACTATATTGGTTTGAACCACACATGCACACAATATCAGAATTCATAGTATCAAATAATTACAATATCAGAGTGATAGTGATAGTGGTAGTGATCCAGCATTTATAGTGTCAAAGGTTTCTGATATCAGAGACTGGGTAGTGATCCAGAATTCATAGTGTCAAAGGTGTCTGATATCAGAGACTGGGTAGTGATCCGGAATTCTTAGTGTCAAATGTTTCTGATATCAGAGACTGGGTAGTCAGTCAAACTTCGTAGTGTCTGAGATCGTGTAATGAGTATTCATAGTGTGAGCAGACTCAAATCCTGTGTATGAAGAAAAGAATGGATTTACTCTTGGTTTGGTGCAGTAGTCAGGGACTTGGAATGCTATGCTGCCAGATTTTACTGGTTTTAATGTATCATACCCTTCCTGAAAAGATGTTTTTAATTTCTGTGGGTCAAGGGTTATAAAATAGGCCCAATACCCCCTTTAGCAGGTTATAAGAGGCAGCTAATAGGGGCAGGAACCATGGGGACTGGCTAGTGTGCCTGGTTTCTGATCAGAAAAGTGCAGTTTGAAACCTACCATTGGATCCTCCCAGGGCTAGCTACCTTGGTGTGTCAGTGGACAAGGCACTTTACTTGAATTGCCTCAGTACTACATAACCTACTTGTGTTGATGATGTGTTGTAAAACACCAAATCAGATCAAACTAAACTTATATTTGATTTGAAATTATCTTTATTTACAATAAGCACAACTTGCATTTTATTTATCAAAATCATTACATATGGTGTGTAATCTACAGATCAATTTCATTTAATATCTATAGCACAGTATGTTTAGAATAAAAAAAAAATTGAAAAGTACCATGGAAGCAGTGATTTTTCATGCAGTAGTTGTAATAGTTTTGCAAACATCACATTTAACATAACTGCTGCTGGCAGACATAACAGAAGAACAAGTGGAAAAATTTTCAAGAAAACATTGTATCTATCTGCAGATTTACTTCATGTTCATGGTACAATAACTTTAATGTGCGTAGTAAGCAGTGGATTTAAGGTTTCATGAATCAGTCATATCTGAATGCCATGTACATAGGCATTAGTGGATACAACTTTGACAATAAACTGCAATTAAAAAACTCTCCAATTTCTTTTAACTGTAAGGACTCATTATCATTCTAATACAGGAGGATGTTGTTGTTGTTGTAGGGTTTAACACCATTTTTCAGCACATGATAGGCGATACATAACGGCAGGTATCAATGGTGGAGGAAGAAACCGGGAAAACCCCAGAAAGAACCACCTACCCATGAGAAGCTACTGGCAAACTTTCTCACATACCCACTTTGTCTGAACCCAAGACTCAAACCCACATGGGGTGGTTCATTTGGTTTGGTTTGGTTTCATGTTTTATGGCAAAGCAAGAATCTAAAGGTCATATTGTGTTTGGACAAGTAAAGTGCCATACCCAAGGACAGACAATTTATCAGATTTGATTGAGGGAAAGAAATTTGCCAACCTGAATCCAATGCTGCAGCATTGTGGCACTTTTGGAGGTAAGTAAAGTTTCTTCAATGAATAGGGTGTCCATGAGCCAGCCAGTGACATTTAAATTCCTAATTTGAGAATAAACTGTGTGCCCGTGAGCACCATGGTTCTCCAGGTTTCTGTACTCTTGCACTGATCATCTCTAATGCTACAAAAAATATGACAAAGTTATATTCATGGGTGAAAGTTCTCCACAATATGAAGGAATTTCAGCATTAGAATGTCCCCACTGGTTGATCTTCCAAATTGTGAAAATCTCTTGTTGTTTGGGTGGGTGGGTGTGTTATGGGTTAGAGTGGTTGGAGAGTGTTTAGTAGGAAAATAAATCAGTGCTTAGGGATACTAAAGTTTAAACTTATGATTTACAATTGAGTGAGCAAATGGAAGTTTTCATGTGGTATTCAGTTCACTCTAGGCTCCTCAAATGTATTCTGCTGAATCATTCAGTTCATACTTCAATCCATAATTTAGTGCCATCAATGGACACCTGAATAACTCAGTCATTGAAACCTGAATAACTCAATCTTTAGATTCCACTGCTATTTTATTCCTACATTTACCTCATAGGAGCGATAATAGAGGATGCTGAATTGTTTGAGGGAGACACCCTGGCTAATTGTATACCTCTATGTAAATCATTCTACCATTGTTTTCTCTATTCTCCCCATACCCTTTGGTTCATGGAAAGATTTTTAAAAAAATAATTTGTTGCTTTATTTTGGCATGGCAGTCCTTGGTCAGGACAATTGGAATTTTGGCCATGCTAAATTCATGGACAATAACTGCATTTATTTATTTCTTCTCTCCAGTTCTGTACAGTTACACATCAATACATGTCTGAAGGAACAGAACACTCCCTAAGTTGAAACTTTAAAGCATGACTCCTGGTCCTGCATGGAGAAAAATGCATTGTCTATTTCACCAGCTTTATACAATAAATATATATATATATATATATATATATATATATATATATATATATATATATATATATATATATATATATATATATGTATGTATGTATGTATGTATGTATGTATGTATGTATGTATTACCAACTTTCATGGTGATAACAGGAGTGTGAGGAGTATGACTTTGAAACATAAAAAGCAGTCAACATACAAAAGCAGTGCATGCTAACAGATTTAAGACAGGAAATATTATTCATTGACTAAGTTAATGACAATGACATTGTTTAATATCAGCCTTTTTGAATCAGTAGTTTTGGTTATTTGTTAACTAAAATATTATGTAAGAAACTAACTGTTATGTTTGTGTGCACATTTATATAATTTAAGTAAATCCAGATTTATAATTTGTATCCAAAATTGTAATTTTAATTTTATGTTCAGCTCCTAAATTTTCACATTTACAGAATAATAAGTTTGGATTGTTTAATTACAGTTTTAATGCAAAACTATACTAGTCTCAAAATTACTCCCATTTTGGCCTCTTGGGGGATTTTCCCCCATGCCAGGGCTTTGATCTTGACCGAAAAGTTGGCATCCTTGACCTCTGGCCTACTTTTCAGTATTGTTTCTTCCCCAATGTTCACCCATGTATATTTAATCACATCATAAACTTCGCCAAGCACATCTCTTTTAAAAAATAATCTTATTGTGTTGTTCTTTGACTTCCAGTGTGTATTTGTTTTAGTTAGCAGATGTAAGCTAACTTACTTTATGTACTTGCTTTTAAGCTGAGTCCAAATGCAAACTTTTGAAACCCAGATCTGTGGCTGCATATGTGTTGGCAGATCTGAGTCTATGCAGTAATCAATAAAAGAAACAGCACAGACCCTGATCTGCTGGCATATTATATGATGGCAGGTTAGGGTCTGTATTGTTTGTAGTTGGATTCAACTTCTGAGTAAGTCAATACAGTAATTATTTTCATCACTAGTAAATCATTCTAAAAATACAAGAATATTAAAATTAAATATTCAGATTCCAAAAGAAAAGTGATGGGAACAGATGTATTCAGTGGTGAATTTGTTTTTAAAACAGAATATTCAGTTTTGGCTCTGACAATGTCTTCATCAATAAAGATCTACATATTTCTTGTATTAGGTGACATGGTTGTGAGGCCAAATGAATTTATGACCCTGCATCTCTTATGCAGTTTCTGTCACTGTGCATCTGTCAGTAGTCGCTGTTTTCAACATATTTATCCAAAACCACTAGACCAATTTCAACTACATGTAATTGGAATGACCAAGATTACTAAAAACACTTTAAAAGACTACATCTCAAAAGCTGCTAAACAGAATTTCACCAAATCTAACAAACAATGGCTTTCAAATTTATGCTGATGATGTTAGTTTGCTGTCAAATATAGCCACCATTATAAACAATATAAAGACCTTGAAATTACTTCATAAAAATTAATAACGAGACTCGGCCAAATTTGACCAAAAGTATACAGGCATGAAGGGCTTTCAAGTTTGTACAGATTATGCCAGTTGACCATTAAATATGTCAACCATTACTAAAAAAGGAAAACCTTTTAAACGAATTCAAGACTCAGTAGATTTGAACCATCTTTGATAATAATCATCCTGGGCCTTTTCAATACTAGATCATGCTGATATACTGTCAGAATGGATAGAAAAACCTTGAAACATACAATCAACAGCATGATAAGAAACTTTTACAGAAAGCATCCAACTAACCCAGTTATATTGGCCAACTTCTCTCGTATTTGGCTATTAAGCAGTTATCATCCATGTGATCCTTACGCTTACATTGTCATTTCTTTATACCCTCACTTTTTCTGGGAATATCTTAGATAATAGTAATTTGTAAGCATTTATTGCAAAATAATTTACAACTAAATGCGACAATATTAGAAATGGAGTATATATTAATGTTTGTGACTTAGTTTTCTAATTTATACATGCTGGTATGATAACAATAAGACCAGGGTGGTAAGATCTAAGTTAAAGTCCTTTTCTTTACAGCACCAAATTGATGACTATGACCAAATGGCTGGGGAAGAAATTAGTCATTATAAAAATATCATATTTAGTTTCAAACTTGGGAAGATGTTTCAATAACTCAAATTCTGAAACAGGTAAAGAAAAGATGTATCTAATATCTAATTAGGATTGTTTTCCATGGGGGTGATTTGAGAACAGAGTAGTTCTATTTATGTAAAGCTAGGACATCTCTGTTTTTCAGTAAAAATGTAATATTTTAATTAAAGAAATACTCAACTGACCACTCCACTCCATTTTGGGTTTACCACTAACCACAGACTAAGGGAATGAGTGTTACTCACGAGGCATTGAATCCAGCAGATTAGGGGAGATAACACAGTATGAGATAGAAGTTTAATCTCCTCAAGCATTGTTGGAAGCAAATGTCTGAAAATTGTCACGTCATTACAGTGAATTTAGTTAATGTCAAATATTAATTGTTTTCATGATTGTTTGTTGACATAGATGGAGATGATGTGGACGGAGACAAGTTTGTACGTCCTTATTTCCTGGAACCACTTCATACTATCATGCTAGATGCGGGAGAAGATGCTGTGCTGAGATGTGTTGCTGAAGGCAACCCCAAACCCAAGTTTAAATGGTAACTTATCTTTAAGTGACTAATGAAGTTCTTGAGTACAGAGAAGAAACATTTTAGCAGATATTCCTCTCGTCAGACATACAATTATTAAGTGATGGTCAGATTTGACCTTTTGTCGTGTTTAGACGAATGTTGTGTAAACTTCACCAAACCAAATCTCATTATTTTTCTGAAACCAAATTATTATTATTATTATTATTATTATTATTATTATTATTATTATTATTATTATTATGTCAGACTTAAATTTTACCAACCATATATACTCAAAAGTCAAGTCATATTGCAAACAAAAAAATCCTGACCTGCTGTTTCATAATGCATCTGCAGATTAGGGTCTGTGTTATTTTGATCTACTGATTACTCCCAGCAAACTGCACAGAACCATAACTGCCAGCACATTATGTCACAAGAGATCTGGTTCTGTGCAGTTTTAGTTGGACTGCAGTTTAAGTGTGAGTATAAATGGTAATTTGAGTTACTATATTTGAGATGTTACTTAATTTATAACATTTATTCTTGTTCATATTGAAAACTGAAACTATTGGATAGAATATAAACTGAATAAAGTAATGCTGTACTTCACAGGCAGAAAGATGTAATGGACATCTACAAATCTGACCGTATTCAGGTTACTGTTAATAACAACGAGACGATCCTTTGTATCAAGAAAGTGCAACCTGAAGATGCTGGTCTGTATTTCTGTTCTGCTCTCAACAAAATTGGAAGAGTGAAATCCTGTGCCATGCTGAAAGTGATAGGTCGGTATCAAAAGGGTAGATATTTAATAAAATCTGGTCTAAACTTTGTTTTACATAACTTATTCTGTTATTCAAAAAGAGATGATCCTACTTAAAGATACACAAATTATCAATCATTTCAATTTATCTAATTGAAATTTTGTTATTCAAAAAGAGACGATCCTACTTAAAGATACACAAATTATCAATCATTTCAATTTATATAATTGAAATTTTGTTATTTAAAAAGAGACGATCCTACTTAAAGATACACAAATTATCAATCATTTCAATTTATCCAATTGAAATTTTGGCAACTTTTTTGTCAATTTATTCAGATAGTGTTTTCATAATTAAAAAAAGGCATAACATGTCACCTTTTTTGATTTTACTCCAAATTTTTCCATTTTAGAGAAACTATGGGGAATTTTACATCATTGAAGAATAATGTAGGAAGTGTTGTTTTTTTAATACAAAAATTGAATTATTTTTGGGTAAAACAACTGAATATTACTGCAGAAAAATTTATATTCTCAGTATAAATGTATAAGAAGACTGCTTAATATAAAGTAAAATATAAACCAAAGACGCAAGTCATTGCATGGGGCAATCAACATGTGGATTACTTTTGACATATCAACTCCCTATCACTCCAGATTGCATCTACACTTGTATAACTTTTGATACCTGAACATTCTATCACTAGAGATTTGCATCTACACTTGTATTACTTTTGACATCCTTATCCCTAGATTGCATTTGATACCTGAACTTTCTATCACTAGAGATTTGCATCTACACTTGTATTACTTTTGACATCCTTATCCCTAGATTGCATTTGATACCTCCTTTCCCTATCTTATATATTAAATCTGCTTTTATTATTTTTGATGCTTCCTTTCTCCATCCCTAAAGATTACATCTGTACTTTTATTATTTAGACACCTACACTCTATCCCTAGAGATTACATCTGTACTTTTATTACTTTAGACCCTACACTCCCTTTCCCTAGAGATTACATCTGTACTTTTATTACTTTAGACACATACACTCCCTATCCCTAGATATTACATATGTACTTTTATTACTTTAGACACCTACACTCCCTATCCCTAGATATTACATCTGTACTTTTATTACTTTAGACACCTACACTCCCTATCCCTAAAAATTACATCTGTACTTTTATTTCTTTAGACACCTACACACACTATCCCTAGATATTACATCTGTACTTTTATTACTTTAGACACCTACACTCCCTGTCCTAGATATTACATCTGTACTTTTATTACTTTAGACACCTACACTCCCTGTCCTAGATATTACATCTGTACTTTTATTACTTTAGACACCTACACTCCCTGTCCTAGATATTACATCTGTACTTTTATTACTTTAGACACCTATACTCCCTATCCCTAGATATTACATCTCTACTTTTATTACTTTAGACACCTACACTCCCTATCCCTAGATATTACATCTGTACTTTTATTACTTTAGACACATACACTCCCTATCCCTAGAGATTACATTTGTACTTTTATTTATTTAGACATCTACATTCACTATCCCTAGATATTACATCTGTATGTTTATTACTTTAGACACCTACACTCTCTATCCCTAGATATTACATCTGTACTTTTATTACTTTAGACACCTACACTCCCTATTCCTAGAGATTAAATCTAACTACCAAAACTTTCAGTGTCATCTACAGCTCCTCATGAAGCATTATATCAACTTTTGGAGTACATATTACAAGCAAGATGTAACATTAGGTACCCAACTTTTGGAGTAAATGTTACAAGCAAGATGCCACATTAGGTACCCAACTTTTGGAGTACATATTACAAGCAAGATGCCACATTAGGTACCCAACTTTTGGAGTACATATTACAAGCAAGATGCCACATTAGGTACCCAACTTTTGGAGTACATATTACAAGCAAGATGTCACATTAGGTACCCAACTTTTGGAGTACATATTACAAGCAAGATGCTACATTAGGTACCCAACTTTTGGAGTACATATTACAAGCAAGATGTCACATTAGGTACCAAACTTTTTGGAGAACACATTACAAGCAAGATGCCACATTAGGTAACAACTTTTGGAGTATATATTACAAGAAAGTGCCACATTAGGTACCCAACTTTTGGAGTACATATTACAAGCAAGATGCCACATTTGGTACCCAACTTTTGGAGTACATATTACAAGCAAGATGCCACATTAGGAACCCAACTTTTGGAGTACATATTACAAGCAAGATGCCACATTTGGTACCCAACTTTTGGAGTACATATTACAAGCAAGATGCCACATTTGGTACCCAACTTTTGGAGTACATATTACAAGCAAGATGCCACATTAGGAACCCAACTTTTGGAGTACATATTACAAGCAAGATGCCACATTTGGTACCCAACTTTTGGAGTACATATTACAAGCAAGATGCCACATTTGGTACCCAACTTTTGGAGTACATATTACAAGCAAGATGCCACATTAGGAACCCAACTTCTGGAGTACATATTACAAGCAAGATGCCACATTTGGTACCCAACTTTTGGAGTACATATTACAAGCAAGATGCCACATTTGGTACCCAACTTTTGGAGTACATATTACAAGCAAGATGTCACATTAGGTACCATATATACATTTTTTAAAGTCAATTCTAATTCCAAACTGCACAGACCCAGACCTGCCATTGCATAATGTGCTGGCAGATCTGGTCTGTGCAATTCCTTAGGAGTTATCAATAGAACAACAGATCCTGATCTCTGTATTTGCATTATGCATAGGCAGTTCAAAGTTTCAGTTGTTTGTTCTTCTAAGCAAATAAATATACGGTATCTCTAAAAACATATTTTTATTCCCCAGCCATCCAACCACAATAATTTAACAAAAGCCTAAGACATTTATAATTTATTTATTTTGCAAGCAAATCATTTACCTCTATCATCACTTAAATGGTGGTAGTATTATTACCTGGACAAACATGTCACATGCATAATTTCTCCAAAATTGACAAGCCATAATTTCTCACTTTTTGACCAATTAATTTTTTCTGTCAAAAATCATAACTTCCATCAATATTAAAGCTATAAAAAGTATGTATATCAGAAAACATGACAAAAGTCAAAATAATTTTGTATTTATTTGGGGCATTGTCATGCTCAGGTGTGCATTTATATTTGTAAATCATGCTATTTTCAAAATTGCCTAGTCACTATAAAATATCTTAAAATAATCAAGAGGTGTTTAAGCTTCATCAAATACTTGTGAATATTCTGATTTGAGATTTATTCCATGGATGAAATTCTGGTGTAGTACACAACTGCGAGTTCAAAACCTTCAGAGTACTCATTGACATCATTATTGCTATCAATATCCATCCATTATTTTTACAAATTTACCCTTTCTTCTTCATGTATATTTACAAGATTAGAATTCCCATATTTTGAGTTCTCCAGACAATTCAAACTTATTATCCGACAAGCTTTCCATTTTGGATGTATTGAGTGACTTCAAAGAATAACATTTACAGATTGGAAAACCTTCCTTTCTTGTCAACAAAATTTCTTAAAGACAGAATGTATCCTAATGGTATGCAAATTGATAATATGAAATAATGATTTACTAATGATGTGCCCCCAATGCTGACTAATCAGAATATAGGTGGCGCTCACCAGTTATTATGTACATTTGAGAGAGTGATGTATGTAAGGTAAAGTTGTTTGCATTTAAAACTTGCACAGTGGAGAAAATGTTGTCATACCTCTATGCTACCTTGATTTAATGTGGCTGACATTTCTTTATATATTGTATTTTTGGAAATTGTAAATGATCTAAGCACACAAACTAAAATGACTGCACCCTTGTACTCCAAAAATCAATATGAATTTGTCTAAAAAGTACACCATCCTTGGAAGCTATTACAATAGGGAAAATTAATTTTGCCAGACCTGACAATAATAGCTTCTGAAAATGCAATGAATGCATTACCAAATATATAAAATATTAAAAACTTTATTGGTTCTTTATTTTACAATTTCCTCTAAAGTTCAGGAAGTGAAAATGAGCAAGTGCAGCTAGCACTTTTTTGCAAAGTGCACATCTGGAGTAAGGCCAAGCTGTATATTCTGTAACACATATTATACCCATCGATCATACACTAAAATAAAGGGAATTAAATGTTGTTTGAACAATACCTAAGATATACAAAGTCTTTTTAAATAGCCAGTATAACTAGTGATGAAACCCAAGGAAATTCTTTTTCTGTAAAATTCTAACCCTATGCTAAATGCGAAACTGTAGAGCGCTATCTTAAAACAAATATAAAAATTTATGTAATTATTTTTCTTATTTTCATACTATTATGTATGATGTTCTGAATAAAATGGTACATTAACATTAATTTTATTCATGGAAATAAGCTAATTATGCTTAATTTTCTCTGGCTTACATAATTTGCCATGAGACATATTTGTGTTAGTAGAGACCTTAATTATGGGGAAATTAGAAGTATTATAACATAGGAATAAAGTCAACTTAAACTGAAAACTGTTGCATTAAGTAAAAGGAAAATATAGTGAAAATGTTTCTTTTCATTTATTTGCAATGAAATTTTAAAAATAAATGATGACAAAAGCAAATTTGCTTTCTTCCATATTAAACAATAAGTTTGTATTTTTACCCTTTGACCTTTTACCTTTATGAACCTTGCCTGTTTCATCCCTTTTCAAACTGAAATTTATTGTTGACCTTTCAGGAATAAATGTGGCTAGTTTCATGTTCCTGACTCTAATAAATACTGTACTGAGGGGGAAAATCAGGACAATTATTCAAAAAAACTGTTTTGATGCTTGCAACTTAAATATTTCAGCCATACAATCAAAATTAAATCATACAATAATAATACCTTTGTGCTTTTTAAGGTGGCACTCACCAGTTATTATGTACTTTTGAGAGATTGATGTATGTAAGGCAAATTTGTTTGCATTTAAAACATACACAATGGAGAGAATCTTGGCATACCTCTATGCAACTTTGATGTAATGTGGCTGACATTTTTTGGATATTGTACTTTTGGAAATTGTAAATGATCTTAGCACACTGCTATTTAAAATGACTGCTCCCTTGTGTTCCAAAAATCAATATTGAATTTGTCTAAAGTACACAATCCTCGGCAGCTATTAAAATAGGGAAAATTAATTTTGCCAGACTAGACAACAACAATTTCTGAAAGTGCAATGAATCAATTACCAAATATATAAAATGTAAAAAAAAGTTATTGGCTCTTTTTTTTTTACAATTTACCTCTGAAGTTCAGGAAGTAAAAATGAGCAAGTGGAGCTAGCACTTTTTTGAAAGATGCACATCTGAAATAAGGCCAAGCTGTATAACCCATATTACACTTATTAATCATACACTAAAATAAAGGGAATTAAAGGTTCTTTGAACAATACCTAAGATATACAAAGTCTTTTTTAAATAGCTAGTATAACTAGTGAGGAAACCCAGGGAAATTCTTTTTCTTTAAAATTTTAACCTTATGCTAAATACAAAACTGTAGAGTGCCACAATACAATCAAAACATGACATGAACACGAGGCCATTATACCAGTGTGTGGTGCTGAGACAGAGTTATTGTTCATGGATTGCTTTACCAGTCTTTAATGTTGAATGTGTTACAACAACAGAAGGAAATGAGCAATCTTCATGTCCATAGAACAAGGCTGTATCAGGTTCATGGAGTCAATTTGCCAACCATGTTTTGAGCTTAAAACCAGCTTCCATTGATTGTTCCACTCAAAATCTTTGGCTGATACTTATAAAATTTACAAAGTTGAATTTTCAAGATTGATGGATGGACAGAAGAATGAAGCATGAGGATTCGTACAGAGACTGGGTTTTAAAAAACATTAAAAGACTATATTTTAGAAAAATACACATATATCTCTTGAATGTTGCCCAGCATAGATAAAAATATAGCATTGATCAAAGACTGAGAGTAAGAGAGGACTAAATCTAGCTACCTAATAATGTGACAAGGGAAAAAATATAAACTCACTAAAGCATAAACCTGCAGCCCAAATTATTTTTTAAGTTGTCATTGCTGATAAATCAGTATAGTTTGAAAATTTCACAGTTGTATACTTTGGTCTAAATACACAAAAATTGTTGATGTATTTCAGAGTATTTTGATACCAAAGAGTCACCAAACTGGGAAGAAACAAGTTCTAAAGTGGAGTTTGCTGCTAAAGTAGGAACCTTGTTGGAAAAGGTATCTGGTCTGGATGAGAATGCTGGTGACAGTTATGTTGATCTCTTTGAAGAGGAAGGCTACAGAGAGATTGAAGAGGAGCAAGAACGGACCCATGCTGGGAGTGAACAAAAGAGAGACTCCACTGACAGGTTTTCCAATAAGTTGTCAAATGGAACAACTGAATCTGTAAAAGATCCAAAAGAGGTGAAGGAGCAAAGCCATAAGACAGAAGTTGTTGAAGAGGTAAAGGAGGTACAGTTGGCCAAGGAGGCCCTTGATAAAATTGGTCCCATAAATGGTGAGGAGAATATGACTGAAGATGTAAAGAAAGATGTAGAAAAGAACAAATGTGGACAAGACAAGAGAGAGGAGATAAAACCTACTGTGGTTGTGAGTAAAAGTGAAAGTTCTACTGAAAAATACGAGAGGAAAGATGACAATTCCATTAAAGCGGAGCCTAAACCTGCTGAATGTAATAAAAATATTGAGGATAATGTTGATGGTGAACAACAAAAGACTAGAGCAAATGATGCAAAACCAACAAAGCTTATCTTGGACAATTCCATTGACAAAAGAGACAATGAAACTGATACTCAAGAGTCAGCAACTGATAATAGGCCCTCATCCGTGTCAGATGTAAAGGCAAATGGAAAACAAGAGGTTGCTTGTGACATTAAGAAAACTGAGGGTGAACAGGGAAGAGAAATAAGTCAGTCAAAGCCTCCAAGATTTATACTGAAGCCATGGTCTAAATGGGTTGAGGTACATACAGATGTGGAGTTGTCTGTCACAGTGGAGGCCTGTGATGGTCTAAAGGTTATGTGGTACAAGAATGGAGAACAGATCAAATATGAGGGTAAGTTGATTGATGACAACAAAATAAAATGCTATTGAAGGGAACCAAGCTGATGAATTGCTAGCTTCCAGAGAATTACTTTTTGTATGTGTAATTAATGTTTCTGAATTGAAGTTTTATAGCATGTCACTGGGTTGTACTGGAGTCGATGGGTGAATCTAAATTTGATGATACCATTTTAAATTTTCCATTAGCTGGTTTGCGTTTTTTTGCATTCAGCACAAGTCTGATGTATTTTGTTATGACACCGACTGTCCATTAACATTTACTTGTCCATAAGTTTGTAAAGATTCGAGACATTTTTGACTTTTTCCAGGTATATATCATAACTAGATGGTGTATTACATACCATGGCAATACTTCCTTTCTCAAGGTCAAGGTCATAACCAGGGAAAATGTAATTATGTTATATCCTTATCCATGTAACCTCTGAGTCACTGAAGATATACTAGTAGCATTTTGCCTGATGGAATACCATGTGTAGTCTGCAGTATTCTTGTGAGCATGAAGCTCCAAAATTTAGCCATAGAAACTATACTGATTTCATAAACCTAAAGCAGTTTAACAACTTATAGAAAAGATGAAAATAATTTAAATAAAAATAATCTTATTTTAGTCTCATATATATTCATCTTTATAAATATTACTTGGAAGATGTGTGTCCATATGGCTTGTATGCCCTTGCAATATGATGCATTTAAAGGACAGAGTCATCAAATTGTGCTGGAAATTAATGAAAACAAACTCGACTTAATAATACTGAGCATCATACCAAAACTGATTAAAATACATCAGTCCTTCAAAAGCTATATAGTCAAAACTGAGGCATAATTCTAAGTCCGGTAGGAGTTCTTCCATAAATTTTTGCAGGAAAACTGACAATCAAGCTTCAAGTTTGTCTTCTTAATATAGAGCTCTGTTTCCAAATATATTTATAATCAGTCAAGATTTTTTAAATTTCTGGAGTGAAAATTGAAGGGCAAAAATTATACTTAAATAAGCTGGAAAACAGGGAAACTTAAACTTGACAGTCTTTTTAATGTAAAACTTTATGACAAGTCTAGTTTTGATTCATGAAGTTCTACAAGTGTTACTGAGTGGAAATTTTAAGACAAAGTTCAGTACTCAAACAGGAGTCAAAGTACCACAACATATTGCTGGAAAATGATGAAAAACAAAAATAACCAGGGTCATAATGTAAATCTTTAAACCCAAATATGGTTTCAATATCAAGTTAAATAGGGGCCATAACTCCATAATTTGGGTTGGAAAGTTAAAAGAGTAAATTGTTTAAAAGATAAGAACATTGTCATATTAAGGTCACAGTTATTTATCTTTTAAAAAGATTTATAGATCATGCATCAGTGATATATATTCAGTTGTCATGCATTTACCAACAAGGGAAATTATTACAGATGTTATTCAAACTGCTGGATGTTCTTGTTCCTCCATTATGAATGGTATAGTTAAAGGTTCAATATAGATATTTCTGCAGCCTCTTCTGATAACAGTGTATATCATTATAAAATTTAAGTATATCAAGGAATTCATTATAGGAAAAAAAATTAAATTAATTTTAAGAATGCTATGAATCTTCTGTCTCCCTGTTTGAAACTCGATGAAAGTAAAAATAAAGACATTTTCTTTCTTGAGAGGTCATATATGTTCATGTTTTCATATTTAACAAGAGAAAGATGGTCATCAGAAGAATGTTTGATTGTCCCCCTCCCTTCCCAGTTGAATGGAGGTATTGCCCCCTCCCTTCCCAGTTGAATGGAGGAATTGTCAATTTTAAATTAACATAATTTTGCTATTTCACATTGAATGACCTTGACTTTAATTGCAGACTTGGTTGTGTTCTACAGTTTTGCATATTGTTCAGATTCTCTTCTCAATGGTTATCCTAATTATTTAAAACAGACCTTGTATATCTTAGGTATTGTTAAAATAACATGTATTCCCTTTTTTGTTATATGATTAAAGGGTACAATTTATATTATAATCTACAACTTGTCCTTACTTCAGATGTACACATTTCAAAATGCTGCTGTCTGGTCATTTTCACTTTCTTACCTTCAAAGGTAAACTGGAAAAAATATGAGCTGATAACTTTTTTTATTTTTATAAATTTTCTGATTCATTCTTTGCACTTTTAGAGATGGCATTTTCTAATAAGGCCAAATTTATTTTTTCTATTGTAATAACTGCTGAAAATAGTGTCCTTCAGATAAAATCAGGTTCATACAGGAGCAGCCATGCTATCGGTATTGTGGTATAGATAGTACATTGTTTCCATAATTACAACAGGTGCAACATTGATCGAGATAAAATCTTTTTTCAGATCGATACAGCCTGGTATGTGAGGGCCAAATGTGAAATACTTCAGGTAACAAATGAAAAATATTTGTTTCTGAAAAATGTCTGCTTCTTTTCTTTATCAGTAGGTAATAGCACATTTGACTATCCTTGGGGGTTAGAAATCATATATAAAATCAAAAAATATTTTATTATACCCTAGCTAACATAAAGAGTAATACTGGCTTGGATTTGCCATCATATAATGTGCCAGCAGATTTGATGTCTATGTTTTTTAGGACCTGTTCATAGTGGAAAATATGAATGCTTTATGTGTTTTGCAATTTCAAGTTAATGGACACATATTTGTTGTCCCTGTAAGTCTCTTATATAGACAGGTTACAAGATATAAAAAAAAATCTATCTCCAAATGTGTCTGGATAATGAATGTGTCAATATACATAAAATTATTTAGTGTAAATATCATGGGCATAATGAAAAAAAAATCAAGTCAATGCTGTTCCAGTAAAATATACTTGTTACACAGGGTAGTCACCCATAGATATAATTTAGAACTTTGTATTAATATCATATGAACTCTGAGTAAACACTACTATGTATTTTTTTTTTAAAGGTGACTTCCATAGGTACCATTTATGTTTAAATGGAACAACCTTCATGATGCTCTGCTTGTTTATTGCTCAACAAGAATGACTAGTCCATTCAGCCTTTCATTAGAATAGTCAGTGACCCTTACTGTATGGCTCCTTGGTATATCACTACTCCTTTTATAATGCTGGTACAGTCATGGATCACATTCAGATGTTAAATTTAGTTTTATCATTGCTATTTAATTTGATGCATTTAACCAGAGCTTTGTGCTAATGAAAACCAGTTATTGTTTTGTTTGAAATCATTAAATATAAGTATCCTGTTTGTGTGTTTTTGTGCATTAAAACAGCACAGCCTTGCTGGAACACCCCTTGAGGTTCATTCCATTATATTGTTCCACATTAACAGTATTATAAAGCGAGGCATTTTTTGGTTCTTAGACTATTGAAAAATGGGGGTAAAGTAACATGCATGCATTCTGCATCCTGGAAGGAGACAATTCTTCCAAAGCATGCTAGCAAGATGTATGTATAACGATATCTACTGAATTGAGCAGACTAGGCTCTCGTGAGTAGTCCATTGAAGTCTTACAGAGAAGTCATTCATATGGAGCTGTAGAATCTGTTCCTTGCTCAACCACTAACAATTGAACATTGGGATAAATTACAAATTTGGTCCAACTTAATATGAAATAAGAATGTGGTTTTTTTTGTGTCTATTTTCAGACAAACTTGACAGAAACACAGTGTCAATTACACAAGCTGGACAAAGTGGATATCTGACAGTTTTACAGAGGCAATATTTTATATTCTATGCAGTGCATTTTATCATTGATATATTTTTTATTAGCATATCTCTGAAAAAATCTGTTCATTAATTTAGTTCAAATCTCTCTTTCATGAAAAATTTATTTTTAGGAATCACTTCCTTTGGAATGCTATCTCCTTTCTCAGCCAAGAATAGTTTTGTGTTCTTCTCAGTTATAAATAATTTGGTCTTTCTAATAATGCTCTTTTCTGTATATAACTTTATTGTTACTTTGGCCTTTCTCTTGTGTAAAAAGGATTAATCCTAAAAGGAAATAATTAGAATTGGTGGTTAGATAGAGTTGTGTGTGTATATATATATATATATATATATATATATATATATATATATATATATATATATATATATATATATATATATATATATATATATAGGTAGGTAGATAGATATATATAGAGAGAGAGAGAAAGGAAAGAGAGAAAGGAGAAAGAGATCAGTAAAATACTATGAGGAATGTCTTGAGGTGTGACCATCCCTTCAGTAGACAAAAATTAGTCTTACAAGACAGTGCCTTGAAAGAGATTATCACTCTATATAAAACACTAATCTTGCAATGTTACTGTTTCTTCATGACATCCTGTCATCCAAGTCCCATCTTCTCAATTGGGTTATTTTGGTTGTCTTTTTATTTGTGCAGAAATCACCGAATACATAAAATATGGTATTATACAAAAAATAAAATGAATCCATGTATGGTTTACTCATCTTTAGTATGGTTGACTCATCTTCAGCTGAGTTACCAAGAGTGCAATATAATTTATTTTATAGGATTTGTTTGGGGTTTTTGTCTAATAATGCATGTATACCATGAGGAAAGTTCAAATAAAGAAATCCACCTGTTGTCAAATATTTGTTGTCAATGCACAAATTATATTACCATACAAATGAACCATTCTGTGCAACTTCCTATGATGTAAATTCTCTGCAAATGAGGAAAAAAAACCCATATTTATATTTTGGAAAAAGATTTTTTTTTTAAAAAAAACTTTATTTTCACATCACAAGACTCAGGCATGAAGCAAATGTCAAAATAAAGACTAAAACCCATATAATGTCAGAAAGATGAGCCACCTAATTTTGTTATGTCATCATTGATTCTTTCATTTATTTATTTATAAATGTTGGTTAATACATTTCTGAAGAATTATTATCTCACAAAAGTAAACAGTTGAACTGCTAAAGTATGGATGAAAACAAAAAAATCAGTGTAATATTTGACAAAAATGGATAGAATTGCTGTAAATTTCTTTGGCTTAGGCCAGTAGGAGGTAGAATCCAGATGTGGCCAAAGGAGTTAATTGCTTTTCCACCTAAGAAAGACTACAACTGTGGAACTAAAATAATGCCAATATACATAAGGATATGTTTGCTTCACACCACTACAAGGACACTGCAAAAGTAAAGTAACACAATGAAACAATAATACTTCTTCATCGATTTGTTACACATAAAATACAAAATCTCTCCTACATTTTGATATATTTTTAATTTCTCTGAAGTTAAATGAATAACTTCGAATTTTCTTTTAATGCAACAAGTTCATGTATTGGTAAATAAATCGTAAGGAAATGATATATCTTCTATGCATTTACAAAGAATATCCTTACAGAAAATGATGAATTTTATTTATCACGGAAATCTTCAGTAGATGCAAATGGACAAGTTCTCTCACTCTCTGACTTTAGGATGATGTCCCCTATAAAGCAGTAGAAGGCTCTCCAGTCAATTTTCTAAGATGTCTGAAACAAATAATGCAGTAGAAAATACCATGAATATTAATTTTCAGAGAAAACAAATGTGAAGGACTGTGTGAAAACAGAACTTATTTTGCAAAATGAAACTTTGTATTCCTTATGTCTTGTTCATCATTCATTTACTGATAATTTGATCATACACTTACTGTACACACTAAATGGAGTCCATTTACAAACAACATAGACACTGAGTTGCCATATCATAATGTGATTACAGAACGGGGTCTATTTGATCTGTCCCTTTCATCTAAATCAGTGATACTGTCTAACCATCTGTCCCTTCTCCCATCCAAACCATTGATACTGTTTAACCATCTGTCCCTTTTTTCATCCAATAAACTGTGATAGTATCCAACCACTTGTCTCTTCTCCCATCCAAAAACCAGTAATACTGTCTAACCATCTGTCCCTTCTCCCATCCAATAAAGTGATACTGTTTAACCATCTGTCATTTTCTCCCATTCAATAACCAGTGATATATCTATTCTTCCTTCTAATAACCAGTGATACTATCTAACCATCTGTCCTTTCTTCCATGTAATAACTAGTGATATCGTGATTTTGTCCCTTCCATCTAATAAATAGTAATACTGTCTAACCATCTGTTCTTCTATCCAATAGCCAGTGATAATGTCTAACCATTTGTCCCTTCCATCCAATAACTAGTGATACTGTCTAACAACCAGTCCCTACTTTCATCCATAAACCTGTGATTCTGTCTAACCATTTTCCCATCTTTCAACCAATAGCCAGTGATACTGTCTAACCATGTCCCTTCTTTCATCCAATAACCAGTGATACTGTCTAACCATGTCCCTTCTTTCATTCAATAGCCAGTGATACTGTCTAACCATTACTCTTCTGTCAACCAATAACCAGCAAGACTGTCTAACAATCTGTTTCTTCTGCCATCTAACAGCCAGTGATATTGTCTAACCATCTGTCCCTTCCATCTAATAACAGGTGATATTATCTAACCATCTGTCCCTTCTTTCATCGAATAACCAGTGATGCTGTCTAACCATCTGTCCATTTCATCCAATAACTAGTGTTTGTTTCTCTTACATCAATCAACTGCTTATACTTAGATCCTAACACTTAAATTGCAGAGATTCTGTGATATTGTCTAACCACCTGTTCCTTCTTCCAATAACATGTCCTAATAAACTGCTGAATGGAAATTCCCAAAACTTGGTAGAAATCTTATCCATGTTATAGCAATATGCAAGCTGGTTATCATTCATGGCACCTTACTCTGAGGGCAGTCGGAGATGGTGAAAGGTCAAATTTACAAATATGTTGACTCTTATTTTGACTCATGGTTGCAGAGTGGTATGAGAAGGTAGGTTACAAGTAATAAAAGGCATGTTGTTTACATTGATGAGACATGTAAGTAGTTCAGTTTGTTTCTTTATTTCATTGGAACTGCATTCATTAATTAGGAACGAGACTTCAAAGAAATTTATGGCCCACTGTCCAATAAAAATCTCCAAGAAATTAAGATGTTTCTTCTATCCTGTTATTTTGATCTTGAGAAACTGCATTCGCTTATAAATCTCAGTTAATGTTTCCATAAGTAAACCTCAAAGTTTAATATCATTAACATTGGATCTCCACTGCACGATGTAAAGATCTGAAAGTGACTCCTTAGTGGTTATGTTCTGGTGACCATTGAATTAGCCAACAGAAATGCAACTTTCAGAAATTTGAATGTGAATCAAATTTTTTAGCACACTGATGTTCTTGAGCCATACTGCTCAGTCTTCCAAATGTGAAGATGCAAGACTTCATCTGACTGGCTTATAAAATTAGCAATTATAGTAATAACATAGATCACCATAATGTGCTCCCTATAGGATCACTGTAAGATCTTCATGTAGGACAATGGAGATCTGATTTTAACCAGATGGCCTCAAAGTGCAATACAAAATTTTATCATGGTCTAATACCTTTAAACTGAAAAATTGTTAAAGCTACATTAAAATCTAAATCACACACACACACACCTTTAAACTGATATCAGAGATATAAATCACTGAACATGTCACATGCAGTGTCAAGACATATTAAGTTTGGTTAAATGTTTTAAGTTATTTAAGTAACCCCATTCAAAGTATTCATCAGATGTATCCACAAACTGGTTTGATAAAAATGAATTCATACTTGTTATCATGCTCACAAGCCACTACAGCTGACCTTAAATTAATAGCAGAGCATCCACTATAAACTTGTTTGTTGGAATGCAACTAAAGACAAAGTCTGGTCAAAATTCTGTTAGGAAAAATAACATATCATAAAAAGTCTCTTAGTGAAAGCCCAATGTTGTAATGACCATCAAATCTAAATGTAGTTATGATTGTGACCATAAATTTGGAAATCTGATAAACAATATTTTCATTAAGCATGTACTAAAGAATTAAAATTTTTTTTACTGGATGATCAAGAGGCAACATTTTCATTTAGGACCAAATAGCATAAGAAATTCTTTAGTGAAACGACTATATTCTGGAAGAGTACCAATAACAAGTTTTTTAAAAATGGTGGCCAATTTGTTTGTTATATTTCACCATTTTTATTTAGGACCAATTAGTCTTGGTAAGATGGTCCTGCTCAAAATCCCATGTGACTGCAATGAGCAGTAATAATAACAAGAGTTTCAAAATGGTGGCCATATTGAATGTCAGATTAGCACTATTTTCATCTATCAACTAAACATGAAAAACCCCTTCTATTATAAAACACATGTTCATATAACCAGCCATTTAGGACAAAGACTAACTAGATTTTTAAAATGGCCACCATGATGACCATGAAGGATATCCAAGCAGCAAAATTTTCATTTTGGACCAATTAGATCATGGAATGAATGTGTGAAAAGTGTTTTGGTAATCCTCCAAATAGCTTAGGAGCAGCAATCACAAAGATCAATAGGATGTTAGAATTAATGTGTAAGAGGTTTTTTGTCAATCCTCCAAATAGCTTAGAGGCAGCAATCACAAAGATCAATAGGATCATAGAATGAATGTGTGAGTTTTTTTGTCAATTCTCCAAATAGCTTAGAGGCAGCAATCACAAAGACCAATAGGATGTTAGAATTAATGTGTAAGAGGTTTTTTGTCAATCCTCCAAAAAGCTTAGAGGCAGCAATCACAAAGATCAATAGGATCATAGAATGAATGTGTGAGTTTTTTTGTCAATTCTCCAAATAGCTTAGAGGCAGCAATCACAAAGATCAATAGGATGTTAGAATTAATATGTAAGAGGTTTTTTGTCAATCCTCCAAATAGCTTAGAGGCAGTGACCACAACAATCTATAGGATCATAGAATTAATGTGTGAGGTTATTTGTCAATCCTACAAATAGCTTAGGGGCAGTGACCACAACAATCTATAGGATCATAGAATTAATGTGTGAGGTTATTTGTCAATCCTCCAAATATCTTAGGGGCAGTGACCACAACAATCTATAGGATCATAGAATTAATGTGTGAGGTTATTTGTCAATCCTCCAAATATCTTATGGGCAGTGACCACAACAATCTATAGGATCATAGAATTAATGTGTGAGGTTATTTGTCAATCCTACAAATAGCTTAGGGGCAGTGACCACAACAATCTATAGGATCATAGAATTAATGTGTGAGGTTATTTGTCAATCCTCCAAATATCTTAGGGGCAGTGACCACAAAGATCTATAGGATCACAGAATTAATGTGTGAGGTTTTTTGTCAATCCTACAAATAGCTTAGGGGCAGTGACCACAAAAATCTATAGGATCATAGAATTAATATGTGAGTTTTTTTGTCAATCCTCCAAATATGTTAGGGGCAGTGACCACAATGATCTATAGGATCATAGAATTAATGTGTGAGGTTTTTTTTGTCAATCCTCCAAATAGCTTAGGGGCAGTGACCACAAAGATCTATAGGATCATAGAATTAATGTGTGAGGTTTTTTGGTAATCCTCCAATAGGCTTAGGGGCAGTGACCCCAAAGATCAATAGGATCTTAGAATGAATGTGTGTGAGGTTTTTTGGCAATCCTCTAAATAGCTTAGGAGTAGTAATAACAAACTTGTGCTGATAGACACTGGAGAACAGTCCATTGCATAAATTCATCTGGCTATGACCAGTAAAACTAAAATGATGGCAAAATATGCACAGTTACAATGTTCCCTCTTTATAAAAATAGACTTATCTATTGGTTCACCTACAGATCATAAAAATGGGTTGCTGTGCATTTAAATAAGAAATGCTGGGTGGATACATTCAACAAACTCCAGTTAAAAAAGAAAAAAAAAAGATACAATAAATAAGTAGAACAAGCATATCAATACATTTTTGCCCCATGTAGCATGGTGAGGTTTTTATCCCTTAATTTCAAAAGGCTATTAAATTATAATGGAAGAGAAACTAACATTAGAAATGTCAAATATTGAGCAATAACTTGAAGACTGCACCCCCAGTGCAGTACATGTTACAGTGGTGATATAAAAGCATACTATTTAATCTCAAATGGCTTTAAAGCATCAGCATTGAAGGGAATGATGTTAATGAAAACCTGAAACACAATGAGCTCTGATCTTTGACCCTGAAGATAATGTTATAGGACACTCTTTATATTTATGATCTAAAAGAATGCCATGTTTAATCTCTGAAATGGCTTTAGAGTTACTGCACAGACGGGGAAAATGAAAAATATTTAGCCCTTACTTAGTGGCAACACTCTTTGTGTGGTATGCAACACACACCAACCAAGGATGCATAAGTACACCCTTTTCTTATCCCTTGATCTCGCATGGATTTGAATTTATGGAGAAGAAAAAGTGTGATATAAATGTAAAATACTGACCTATGACCTTAACTTTGAAGATTGGACTCCTAATGTAGTAAATTACACACTTTGAGTGATGATATATAAGTGTATTAACTTTTATCCCTAAAATCTTAAAAGCCTTTCAATTTGTAAAGGAAAAGGATGGGAAAACAAAAATACTGAGCCATGACCTTGACGATATCACCCTAAATGTAGTATGTGAAACACTTTCCAATGATGATTTACATGTAAGCCAAGTTTCATCCAATAATTTCAACCAGCTGTACAGAAACAGAACAGAAAGGAAGACAGATGGAAAACATAAAATACTTAACTGTGATCTTGACCCTGACGATAGCACTTTCTAGCAAAAAGTATAAGCATACCAAGTTTCATCCATTTATCACATATGACTTAAGTAGGGTTAGAATGGAAAGTGATGAAAACTTATACTGAGCTGTGACCTTAATGGTTAAGACATGACACCCAATGTAGTATGTGACACACCTATTAATAATAACGTATCTAATCTAAAACAGCTTTGAAGTTCAGAGTGGAATGGAAATGGTGATAGAAAAATGAAAATCTTTAGCCTTTACTTTGAAAGGCTAGATCCCCAATATGTTATACAACAAACCTTCTAGTGACAATGTGAAATTATATCAAAATTCCTTAGTCTCACAAAGCTTTTGAGTTAAAAAGCAGAAGGGAATAGGGTACCAGCAGACAGAAATGCATAATCCCTACATTCCACTTTTCTTCTAAAATGTGGAGGACAATAGAAAATATTATATGCATGATGAATGAATTCCAAACAAATATATATCCACTATGTGATCTGCAAGATATGACCAATGTAAATAAACCCACTGTTGCAGCCAAATATCCTTGTCCTTTGACAATTTTACTCCAGCAGCAATATATTTTATCTCATGCACAGACATCCACTAAGTTTTGTCCAAGTACATGATGCAAAACTAATATTATTCTGCCCCTACCCCTAAATATTTTTAAGCTTTCAAACAGTGAGCATGACCTTTGACACCAAAATTAACTGAGTTTCTTCCTTATCCCAAATATGAGTCATTTATAAAGGTTAGTTATTGTAGCCAGTGGACAACCTGACTTCTTGTTCTTTCATTAAATGAATTTGACATTTGACCTTTATTGGATGGTGTATAACTGAAGACTTGCAAAAACCACTTTTCTGCTTTCCATTAAGTGACCTTGACTTTTGACCTGACACACATTTTTTCCTTACCCCAAGAGCAAGATATCCACAAAATATGCTCAAACTTGAGATGAGCATATAAAATTATTAACCAAAACCATAACAAATTGCTGAAAATGCTGACAGCATGAAAAGTTACTGGCATGTCTAGCATTCCCAACATTGTAGGTTTGAGAAAAATCAACAAAAATCAGTCAAACTCATAGGCCAACAATCTGTGTCATCATGGAGTCAACAGGGAAACATCTAGAAATGTGTATACTAAGTCCCAAAGTTACAGTGAACTAATAATATCTTGAATAGTTAAAAAAAGTGGCACATTTCCATTTTACCTTTGATATAGAACCTTATTCTTAACCTCAAGGTAGTGCTTATCCTCCTGTGTTTGCTTGCCAAAAGACATAGCAGAGTAAATTGGGATGCCTCCCAACAGTCTGAAAAAAAAATTAACCAGTAAGTTTGTTGAAGTATCTACTTTAAACATTAATTATCATGTAAAAATATATTCTTGACAATAAATAAATAAATGTGGTCTACTGGGGCAGAGAGGAACAAAAAGGTTAAGAACAATCTTTTCTATGATAGCAAAGTAAACATTAAAGAGAGTTAGTAAAAAACATTACTTTTTTCTAAACAAAGATTTATTATTCACATCTGTCTCAAAAAGCTATTACCATTATCAACTCAATGAAACCAGACTTCTGTCCACCCCACCCCCAAAGTGAGACTTGACTGGGTAAGAATCACAGGCTTTTGGTAATATTGGAGGGACATTCAATATTACAAGCATATATAAATCCAATTATCAAATTTCATGATTCTAATGTAAACAGCATCAATAAACCAGTGCAAAACAAAACTTTAGGAAAATGACGTATGCATGAAATACAAGCCATAGAGACCTCATTTTGCAATAAGGATGTAGTACTTATCAAGATGCATTTCCTCACTAAGTTTCATGATTCAAGGTTGGATATTATGCATACAGCCTGCTAACAACTAAAGTAAAATCCATAAT